>CM066033.1:663298586-663898586 GCA_033557465.1 Ichthyophis bannanicus
TGACAGCTATTTAGAAAGGAACCTCAAAACCTAGACATAAGGGAAGCTGCTTGCCATATATTAAGGGCAGCAGAATGCCTTTTTTAGTTGGAAGAGCTAAACATATTAACTAATCCCCAGCCCTCCTACCATATTTTTTCACAAGTATCACACAGAGATGCTCAGCACCTCTGTAACAACCCTGCTATTCCAAAATTCTAACTGTAATAATCCTTTCCGTGAAAAGGCAGTAAATATTATATCAGACTCCAGATCGTCAATACACTTTCTACTGGAAAAAAACAGAACAAGTGGGACTCCTACAAACTACATGCTTGCACAGGCCTCGACAAATTTTCATTCAATGAAGAAGTCATTGGCTGAGACTTCTCCCACCATTATCCCCATTGAAGTTTCCCCACCCCCCAAGATCAGCAACAGCTCTCTGGGAAACTAAGGCTCTTTTCCTACTATGTATATGGACAAAGAAAGTTAAGTAAATCAGATTACTGGCATATCTGTCACTCTCAAGCAATGAACAGGCTTGGGAGCCTGCCCCCTACTTCCCTTGCTTTGATATTTGCAGAGCTATCAAAGAAACAGCGCATCTCCCACTTCCCCGCCATGATTCATCTCCCTGTAAGACTGAGCCATGTGGTGTAAAAAGTTCAGGATGGCTCACGCTCTTTCTTTAGTAGATCTACAAAATGAAAACACTGGGGGAAGGGACAGACATGACATCCCAGGTGCAATGTGCTTATGGTTCTTTGAGTCTGTGTGGAAGCAATGATTGCTTGTTTTGCTTCGACCCAGGCTTAGAAGCTACTGCCTTAGGTAGTGAACCATAAGTGCCTAGTCTTGCCTACTGACTGAGCCGCCCTTGAATATACCACACAACATGAGAAAACCTTGATCAAATACAGAATAAAGGGATGCAAATTATAAGTGCCCTTTATAATTTGGGCCAACAGCAATTTAACTATTTGAACATTTTTGATTATTGTAAACCGCTCTGATGCCTTGTTGCCTAGGGCGGTATATCAAATGACAATAAAGATAAAGATCAATTATCACTTAAGGGCCTTTTTACTAATGTACCCTAAGCAGTTAGTGCATCACCGCAGTAACTGCTACCATCTTGACATGACAGTTAATATGTACCAATTCCCATGCTAACTGCATGCCCTGTTCAGAGGCAGGATCTCTCTTTGCACTTACCATGCATTTTTATATTTAACAAGCGGCAAGTACACAATACCGTTTTACAGCCAAAATGCTTCCGAAAAATTCACTCACACGTTATTAAGTCTGGATCGCTGAGAACGAAAATGATTCTTAAAATTGTTTATTGGCTCTAGTTTTCAATTTACACTACTGGGTCAGTCCATATGACCTCTACTTTGGAAGTGCTAAGGATATGCGAGTGACAGGTGGGAGGAGTGGCCTAGTGGTTGGGAAAAGTTACCTCAGGCCGGAAGGTCGGGGGTTCAAATCCCACTAGAGGACAGCAACCTTGGGCCGGAAGGACTGGGGTTTCTAGTCCCACAGGTGCTCCTTGTGGACTTGGGCAAGCCACTTAATCCTCCATTGTCCATGTTCCCTGTAAATAGTTATCTCCAAGTTATAATGCCCTGTTCAATGTAATTTCAGTTTGTTCAATGTAAACCGCCTTGATATCATGAAAGGCGGTATATAAGAAATGTTAAATAAATAATGGGAAGGGATCACAATTTAAACCAGTGGTTCTCAACCTTTTTTGTGCCGTGACCCCTTTTACCATTGGTCAACTTGTGGGGACCCCCAATGATAAAATCAAATGTGTCTCTCATCCTTTATCATTAACGCAATGTCGCTGTAATAATTTGTTGAATTATTAATATATTACAGGCCTTTGCAATATGTTTTTATTTATAAAATTTACTTATTTAAACCACAATAATTAATCACAACAACAAATAACAATATTTGATCTCGAAATGATGATTTTGTAGTCAACGGTTTTAGTATGCTTTATTCAAAAAGACTGACGAAGAACAAAAATGTTAGCGTTGTCAAACCTAAAAAGTAGGCATAGGCTATCAGTGCGAAGGTTGTGCTTGCTTCCTTCTCGCCAGATGTGAAATTCTCGGCTCAGTCTTTGCGAGAGCACAACGAAGATCATCTTCTGCAGCAAGTCTATTGCGGTATTTACTCTTGATAAGCAACAAGCTTGAGAAGCCTGTTTCACACAGATATGTTGTTGGAAACGGAAGAAGTAGACGCAACACAATCTCAGACAGTCCAGGATACAATTGAAAATACTTGATCCAGAATTTAATTACTGACATTGAAAAAAAATCATTTTTTGCTGCATCACTGGTAATGAGTTCAATGAACTCTTCTTGTGCAATCTCAGGAACATCCTCAACTTTAACTGTGAATGGACTTCTGGCAAGTGCAAATGGTGTGCCAGGTAGATTTGGAAAATACGCTGAAATTTCTTCTTCCAGCATTTCTAGGTGCTGTTTGACAGAAATTATAATTCCATTTCTTGTGTCAAGTTCAATCTCGTTTTCTTCAAAGAAAGTGGATAAGTTTAGCAACATGTACGTTTTATTTTCAGCTAACTTTTTCTGCCAAAGCTGAAGTTTCATTTGAAATGCTTGAATCTTTTCGTACAAATCTAGGCATGTTGCATTTGGTCCTTGCAGTGATAAATTTAATTCGTTCAATATTGCAAATATGTCAACCAAGTAAGCAATTTTCAGCAGCTGCTTTTTGTCACTGAAAAGTGCTTCAAATTGTGGTTTTGCTTTTTGCTTAAAAAACATTTTTAGTTCATCGCGAAGATCAAAGACGCGCTTTAAAACCTTTCCTTTTGATAACCATCTCACCTCAGTGTGTAGTAAAAGAACATTATTGGATGCATCCAAATCATTACAAAGTTTCGTAAACAGTTGCGTGTTTAAAGCACTTGCTTTTATGAAATTAACAGCACTTACTACATTTGTCATAGCTTCTTGCAGCTCTGGTGGCAGTGTCTTCGTTGCTAAAACTTGTCTATGAATCATACAGTGAGTTCCAATGGCTTTCGGGGATTCATTGAACACCAAACGTTGAAATCCCGACCGACATCCTAGCATAGCTGGAGCTCCATCTGTGCAAACACCACAAACCTTGTCGATGGGGATATCGTGGTTTTGCAGAAATGAACAAAATATTTCAAACACATGACGAGCAGTTGTTGTCGTTTCAAGTGGCTTGCAAAAAAGGAACTCATCTTTAAACTCACCATTATTAATATATCTCACGTAAACCAGTAACTGAGAATAGTTTGAAACATCTGTGGATTCATCAAGCTGGATGCTAAATAGTCCAAGTGGAGCGGATTTCATTTCCTGGATTACTTGGTCAAGGATATCAGCAGACATATCTTCTATTCGTCTACCGATGGTGTCGTTAGACAAGGAAATTGGACTCAATTTCCATACAAATTCATCTCCAAGCATGACTCGAACAATATCTTTTGTTGCTGGTAACAGCAATTCCTCGGCAATGGTGTGAGCTTTCTTGGCTTTGGCGATTCTGAGAGCCACCATATATGAAGCTTCAACAGCGGCTATGTTTTGCTGGTGGAGCTTTCCGCCAATATCAAGTCTGCTTTTCTTGATTCCATCAGCTTTGTTCTTAAAATACTGAATATCCTTGCCTACAAAGGTGGGATGCTTACAGTCAAAATGCCATTTCAGTTTGTTTGGCTTCATGGATTCCGCTGATAGAACTTCGTTACAAATAACGCATTGTGGTTTCTCAATCCCTGCTGAAAATATGGAGGTGAAACCATACCTTAAAAAGTCATCGCAATATTTTCTTTTCCTGGTATTCTTCTCTCTGTCATTCATTTGCAATGGAGTCGCTGGTGTTATATAATATCACACAAGGCGAAGGCAGATGAGGTCACAGGTGCTAACTTTCGGCTATATAGAAAAAACAGATATATCTTTAAAAAATATATATATTTATAATATGAAATGCATAATGTGCTGTGCTGCTTTTGAACTCTTCTACTTCAATGCCTCCAGTTCTTGCTATTGCTACCAGTTGTTTTTCTCAGCCTGCAATACTTATCCCATTCCTCTTACATTTCTACCCTCTCAGCGACCCTATTCACCCCTACCAAGAAACCCACTTATTCCACACCGGCATGTCTTGCATACAGTTATATAAGCAGACAGACAGAAATGCCCTCCCCAGTAGAAGTTCCCTCCGAAAAACCCAGCATGTTTTTAATAGGAGGCCATGCAGCCCCTCCCCGATCGCCCCCACAAGGCCAGATCCAGCCCACTGCACCCCAGCAACATAAAAAGCAGCACTGGAAGGTGGACCTGTGCCTGAAAGCCTCACTAGAGGGCTCCTTGGTGTGGCCAAACAGCGGGCGAGCCAGCAGCACCACTGAGTGAGGGCATCCAGCAAAGACCAACAGAACTGTATTAACAGACCTCCATAAAAACTAATTGTAAGCTTTGATGAGCAGGGACTGTCTCTTACATGTCTGTGCAGTGCTGCATACGTCTTGTAGCGCTATACAAATGCTCAGAAGTAGTAGTAAGTCTCTGTTAATTAGGCCAACTTGCACCAATGACAATAAACAGCATATAGTTACCGTTGCACATATCACCTTCTTTTCAAAAGGAAATACACAAGACCATCCAGCATACCCACACAATTACAGTACTCTAGCAAAGTATAATATTCAACACAATGAAAACGGAAACCAGAGCTTTACACAGGCTGCTGAAAAAAAAATACAAATGCAGAAGGAAAATATATATGGCTAGGGGACCTTGCACTTTCAGCTAAATAAATCTTTTTATTATTAAAAACTGCAACAAAATATAAACATAACAATATTCTTAAGAAAAATTACAAACCACAGCATTCCATTCCACAAAAAGCGGGGGGGGGGGGATAAAAATGTATGATTCCCCGAAATGGAGGTATATAAAACACAAATGGAGGAGAAGGCCTTCCGCAGAAAGTCCAACAACAAAAGTACAGCGGAGGGCAAATCACCACGGCCTACCAATATGTTGGTTAAATTCTTTATTAGGGACCCAATAAAGAATTTAACCAACATATTGGTAGGCCGTGGTGATTTGCCCTCCGCTGTACTTTTGTTGTTGGTATATAAAACACATAAATAAAAATACTGATGAAATCTGTTGCTTTCTCAGTAATATCCTCTCAAACACAATCAAGTATGGACCTGGGACTCAAACTAAGATTCTTCTGTATGGAAGTGGCAGCACCATGAGGCCAGCCTCCCATTCAGCATTTCTTAAATGAGCAGAACATCACTGGCAAATGTTGTCTAGTTACAGTATTTAAAAATAGCTCTGCCCACTCAGGAATAGTACAAGGTTCTGTAAAAAATGAGCTATGTTTTACTTCACTTACTTATAGTCTCCTCCTGCTGCTCTGTCGCGTTCAAGAGCCTCTGCCACGTGGCTGCATGTCCTGGACCACACGGTCTGTTGTCCGGCGTTTTTTCTGCTCCTGCCTCCTTTTGCACTCACTCTACTCGTGCACCGGAGCTCCCGTGCTGTTCTCGCCTCCACTTATCCTCTGCCGCTCCACTTATCCTCCGCCGCTCCACTTATCCTCGTCGCTGATATCTCTGCAGTCTGTCTGGGCCCGATCAACACCTCGCTGCACTATCGGGTGCCGGAGTGATCTTGGATATATAAGTTAATGTAACTTCCTTTGGGGGCGGGACGTATGTGCACAGGCTCCTTCACAGAGACGGAAGGCTCTGCACCGGCTTGGCTTTTTTTTCAATTGAAGATCATTCAAGTCGTTGCCGCCGCCGCTGCTGCCGCGACCCCCGGTAAATCCCGAAGCGACCCCAATGGGGGTCACGACCCACAGGTTGAGAACCGCTGATTTAAACTATAAATTACTAAAATACATGCATATCTTCGACTGGATGTCATAAATCTATGTTTTTGTTTGGACAGTATTTGCTTTACAGGCAAAACAATGAATGATGCAATTTGAAGGTACTATTGCATCATACATGATATGAATTGCATCATGCTATTCTTAGACGTCATAGATGATGCAATCCTAGCTCAGCTTAATTATATCACTCTGCAGAACTTTTTTTTTTTTTTTTAATGAACATGACGTGTCAGTAGTATTTTGCTTGTAGACTAGTCTTCGCAGTGTTTGATTTTTTTCCGTTTAGCCAAAGTGAGAGATGCCTTGTAATTTTTTGAGCAATGCAGATCACTTCTGCTACGTTTGTGGTGAAGTGACTTTTGCATCACAAAAATGCAGTAAATAGCTCACCAAGAATCAACGACCCTCTACCCACACACATTCACTGTTCAATGCATGCGCACACTAGACACAGTATTTTGTTGATTGTTTGTTGTGTAGACGCCTTGAATATAGGAGAAGGCGGTATAGAAATCCGTTTAAATAAATAACCGCTTTGATTAAGAGAGTTTACCACCTTTACTTTGGCTGCAAAATTAGAGATCAGGACAAGAGCTGGGCCCCTCATATATGCTGCAACACTTGTGCAACAAATCTTCACCAATGGTTGAATAGAAAAAGGAAATCCATGCCTTTTGCAGTGCCAATGATTTGGAGTGGGCCGACAGATCATATCAGCAATTGTTACTTGTGCATAGTGCCTCCTGTTGGGAAAGGTCTGTCGAAGAAGTAAAAGCGCACTGTGCAGTATCCAAACATTCTATCAGCTAGCTATATGCCCAGTAACCCACGGAGGACGACTGTCACTTCCTGATGCTCCAGAATCTTCTCACTTGAGTAAGACAAGGAAGAGAAAGGGGATGAAACTTCGGGTCCTGAATCATCAATGGCACATGACCGAGATTTTCTCCCATCCTCCTCCTTTGAACCACATCTCATAATACAAGCTAAACTGAATGTCTGTCAGGGATTTGGAACTACCTAAGAGTAAGGAAGAGCTGTTGGGCTATTACTACTACTAAGCATTTATAAAGCGCTCCAGACTGCAGCAGTGAAATCTTCTGTCAAGTGATGTTAGGGTTTCCATGTTCTGTGAACTGTTACATTCTTCTTCATAGAAGGTGATCATGTAGCCTGCAATAATACTGATGGTCTGATGGCAGCCCTCAACATCATTCATCATCCAAATGAATGGACATTGTTCATCGAAGATGAGTTTTAAAGCTGTTTTGATGCATAAGGTGAAATTAGGCCTTACCTACTAATTGGCTTTCCTTGAGGAACTCCAGTCCAATCCCGCACCTCAGGATAGTCAACCCCCACCAGCAGCTTGGAGACTGAGCATGTCATGTTTTGATGGCACGAGGAGACATAGGCAGCTGGCACCACCCACCAGCTCCAATAACCTATTGACAAAGTAGACTCGCAGAAGCAACAAATAAGAAGTTAACATCAGAAACATCAAACACCATACTGGGTTCCTCTAAGGAAAAAACCCCACCAGGAAGCCCCCCAATCTGGCTCCCACTCCAAACTCAGGAACCCTCCAAAGGTAGAGCAGCTTACCTGTCCAACACACCACTTGCTCACCCCACTTAAGGATGGGACAGACTTCTCACCAAAAGGCACACACAGGAACCAGTGTGTCATCTTCTTATTCATCATTGCCTTGCCGCTTCAATACCCTAAGCCTCCCACTAAGTTGAGATTCTTCAGGGCCGGGGTCACGAGCACCGCTTCAGAACTGCGAATGGGAGGGATTCTGGGACTGGACTGGAGTTCCTCAAGGAAAGCCAATTAGCAGGTAAGGCCTAATTTTACCTTCCTTATCACCCCAGTCCAGTCCTGCACCTCAGGGATGTAACAGAACCACATATCCGCGGGAGAGACCTGCGAGCCCAGCCTGGAGTATTGCTGACTCGAACTTCGCATCCCCCACCGCCTGCACATCCAATCTATAATGCTTCACAAATGTATGAAGTGATGACCAGGTGGCTGCCCAAATATCCTCCGTGGAACCAAACTCCATTCACCCAGGAAGCAGACTGCGCCCTGGTAGAATGCACCCGCAGGCCCTGCGGGACTACTTTGCCTTGTAAAACGTAGGCTGATGCAATCGCTTCTTTGATCCATCTAGAAATGGAGGCTTTCACCACAGCCGCCCCCTGTGCAGCTCCCCCCAAAGAGGACGAACAGCTAATCCAATCTGCGAAAGGGCGATGTTCTCTTCATATACATTTTTAACAACCACCCGATGTCTAGGAGGCGCAACTGCAGGTCCGCCAAGCCCTCTGTCACAACCGACAACATTGGGAGAGTGACAGGTTGATTCAGATGGAACGGCGACATGACCTTCGGCAAAAAGGAGGGTACCGGCTGCAGTATCACTTTCTCCATGGTGAAGGATAGAAAAGGCTCTCTACACGATAACACCTGGAGTTCCGAGATACTCTGGGTGAAACAGATTGAAGATGATATTTTTGGTGGCAAAGTTAAGTTCTTCAGGTACAGGCAACTAGCGACTTGAACTGCGCCCGTGTCAGAGCCGAAAGCACCACCGACTTCAAGGGTAGCTTGAACTGCTTAAACACCCTCAGGAAACAAGATACATCCGGGTGAATTCCCAAGGAGACTCCTTAAATCCTACCCCAATAACAGGCCAGCGCAGCGACTTACACTCTCAGAGAATCATAAGTGAGCCCTTTATCGCACCCTGCCTGAAGGAACTCTAATACCTCCGGAATGGCCAACAATTGCCTATAAGCTCTCTGAGTGCACCATAAGATATGCCATACTGGGTCAGACCAAGGTCCATCAAGCTCAGTATCCTGTTTCCAACAGTGTCCAATCTAGGTCATAAGTACCTAGCAGTTTCCCCAAAAGACACAGGTTCCACAATGCTTGTATTGGGTCAAGTAGCGATATCCTGGGTCCCTTTTAATAATGGTTTATGGACCTTTCCTCCAGGAACTTGTCAAAACCTTTTTTAAACCCAGCTACACTAAACAGCTTTTAGTACATCCTCCGGTAACCAAGTCCAGAGTTTGATTACACCAGGCCTCAAAAACTCTCCACACTCTAATGTAGGACAGCAATGTGGACCTCTTCCTGACTCTAAGCAGCGTGAAGATGACTGGGGTGGAATAACCTCTCTTCTTAAACCTAGCCCTCTCAGAGCCATGCCATAAGAGAACCGATCCATTTGGGGCATTAAGACTGGTCCCTGAAACAGCAGATCTGGCCGGCTGGGAAATCTCCACTGCTGGACCACCTTCAGCCAAATCAGATCTGCATACTATGGGCACCTCGGCCAATCTGGGGCAATCAGGATGACCAGGCCCCGGTGTGCCTCCACTCTCTGAATCACTCGCCCTATAAATGCCCATGGAGGAAAGATGTAGAGAAGCCCTTAACTGAGCCAATGCTGCACAAGCGCGTCCAAGCCTTCTGATATTTGCTGACTGAAAAACTTGCTCGCTTTGGCCGATGCAAAGGTCACCATCAATTCCATGAGCGGCTCCTCCCACCAGCACACGATTTGCTGGAAGACTACCTGGTGCAGATGCCATTCTCCTGGGTCTAAGCACACCTCGACTGAGGTAGTAGTCTGTCACATTCTCTGTTCCGGCTACATGCACAGCCGAATTCACCTGCAGATGGGTCTCTGCCTCGATCTCCATCCTGACACTACTAGTGCCCCCTTGTTGATTGATGTATACCACAGTGGTGGCATTGTTGGAGAAGACCGGTACCGCCTTTCCTTGCAGCAAGAGTTGAAACTCCTGCAATGCGAGGAGCACGGCTCTCATCTCCCACTGATTGATGGGCCAAACGTGCTCTTCCGCAGTCCACAGACATTGAGCAATGCGCCCCTCACGGTGGGTTCCCCAGCCCGAAAGCTGGCATTTGTTGTTAGGGGAATCCAGTGCGGGGACTGCCGCCGCCAGATTCTCGTAGTGGAGCCACCATTTGAGCGTTGCTGCTGATGTGACTCTCTGCAGTGGCCTCATGTGGGCCTGTGCCCACAGGACCAGCTCTATTACTGCAGCCATGGTCCCCAATAGCTTAAGATAATGACATGCCATCGGTTCCACCATGTGGAGGAACCGTCAGAAAAGCTGCCTCAGAGCTCACGCCCTTTTCTGTGGCAGAAAAACTCTGCCGCTGTGGGTGTTGAAGCGAGCCCCGAGGTACTCTAGGTCCTGTGAAGGGGTCAATTGGCTCTTGGAGATGTTGATGACCCAGTCGAGACTCTTCAGGAATTCGAGGATCCAAGCCATGGCCTGGTCGCTTTCCTGCCTGGATTTTGCTTGAATGAGCCAATCAGAGGTACAGATGCACTAGTATACCTTTGCGACATAGTGCCACCGGCACCACGACCATCACTTTGGTGAAAGTTCAGGGTTCTGTAGTGAGACTGAACGGCAACGCCTAAAATTGGAAGTGGCCCATGGGCACCACAAAGCATAGAAACTAAATGATGATCCACATGCAGGTACACTTCTGTCAGGTCCAGAGAGGTCAGGAACTTCCCCCCCTCTCTCATGGCCATGATCACTAACCTGAGGTCTCCTTATGAAACTTTGGTACTCAAAGGCAGTTATTGACCTGATTGAGGTCAAGAATAGGCTGAAAGGAACCCTCTTTCTCTGGGACAATGAAGTAAATGGAGTATCGACCCTTGCCGCATTGATCCGCGAGCATAGGCACTACCGCCCCTAACCTCAGGAGCATTCTGAGCATCTCCCATACCCCCTGAGCCTTCTGGTGTGCCTTGCAGGGGCAGCAAATGAAGGCCAGTGCAAGCAGTCTGGTGAACTTTAGCACACAGCTGTGCCGCACCACCCCTAGGACCCACTGGTCGAACGTAATTTGGGCCCAGGCAGGGTAGAGGTCCTGCAACTGACTTCCCACGGGCTGCATCATCACCTGGGCTACCCTCGCTTCATTGCGGTTTGTTTTGGGAAGAGGAGGCAGCGGAGGCTGAGTAATAGCCTCTACCTGCCCCTCGAAACCCCTAAAATGGTGGCCCCCGGGGGTAAACCGTCCTCTCTGGTACGGAGTAAAGCACACCCTTCTAAACCACTTAAAACTGCTGAGGCTGCCCCCAGCTGGAGCCAAAGCTACACCCCTGTTTCTGCCTGTCCTCTGGGAGGCGTCCCCCTTTGGACTCCCCCAAGTCCTTCACCAATTTCTCGAGTTCTTCCCTGAACAAAAGCTTACTCTTGAAAGGCAGCTTAATCAGATGAGCCTTTGAGGAAATGTCTGCCGACCAGTCGCGGCGCTAGAGTTAGCGGCATGCCACCACCACCAAGGCCATGTTGTTGGAAAGGCCCCTCACAAGATCATAGAAGGAATTTGCCAAATAAGCAGCTCCCGGCTCCAGTCTTACTTTATCCCCATGTTCCTGGGACACCTCTGCTCTTTCAGGGATGCCTTTTGCCCATCGCTGACCGGCGTGTGCTACCAATGCCAAAATGAACTGAAGTCTGTAAGGACAGAGCACTCACATCAAAGGCTTGCTTCAAGAGGGTATCCAGCTTCATATCTTGGATGTCCTTGAATGCTGTACTGCCCTCTTCGGGATCATGGTCTTCTTAGTTACAGCCGACACCGCTGCATCCATCTTCGGGGAACAGAACATTTCTTTTTCTTGTTTCAACAACAGATATAACCAGATCATGGTTCGAGAACCCCTGAGCCCAGCCTCTGGAAAGTCCCATTCCTCTAGGATCATTTGCTTAATGACCCTATGCAGGGGGAACACCCACTGAGGTTTGCGCACAGCCTGGAGGATTGGGTCCTCCAGGGCCTCTTCCTTGGTCACCCTTCCCATGGGCATATTGAGTGTCTTGAGGGACTCGGCAATAAGGACTGCCAGCTCCTACCTATAGGAGACCACGACTATGCAAGATTCCTCCTCCTGTGGAATCTCCCCCTCTTTCAGCTCCTCTGGTTCCAAACCATTCTCAGGCTCCTCATCTGAGGGAAGGGAACCCACCTTGTTGGCTGCCTCACATTAGAGGCATCTTTTAGCAGGAGGCTGCGCATGAGCCAGCTCAGACCCCTGCAGGTCTCCCAGAACCGCTCTCTTCCTGGCATTGCTCACCTGGCTCTTGCCCTGTCACTTCAAACAAAAAGCCTTGTAAAGCAATAACACAAACTTGGGGGAAAAATCTCCCAGAAACCCCTCCCTGTATGCCTGGGGGGAAGATGTGCCCAGAAAGGCCAAGCCCTAATGAAAGGGCTGCAGCAACAGCGGAGATGGCCCGGGCCCTCCATCCTTCTGCAACGAGAAACCCAAAGTCTGTGGAATGACCTCCTCTGAAGTCCCCGCTTCCTGCTGCATAGTCTGTTTAGCTGTGTGTGCTTCTGCGATGCACCCCCTGCAGATGCCCTCTGTGGAGAGTGTGCTTCTACGCACACCACAAGCTAAGTACTGGGGCCTCGCAGGCATGGCCCCCGGGAACAATAGGAGGGATCTGCCTCACTGCCAGACAAGCTGCAAAGTTACTTGCCCGGCTGCTCTCTTTGACTTATTTTCCTTTGTTTTTTTTTGTTTTTTTGTTTTTTAAAACAAGGCAAAAGTCACATGACAGTCGCAAAGGAAACCAAGAAGCAACTAAACTACTTGAAAACTAAAATAAAACTGAAAATAAACTAAAAGAAAGGCAACCGGCGAAAAAACGCAACTGCAAGCTTCCTGCACATGGGCCTCTGCCACACGGTCTCTCAGCTGCATGCAAACTCAATTGCGCTGAAAGATGAGGGCCTCCCCGCCAGTACACACACACACACACACACACACCCCTCGGTGTCTGTCCCCTACCGTGTATGGCTGAAATCACTGCTCCCCCTGGTGCTCAGCTGATCAGCAGCTTCAGCACCAAGACGGGAGATGTAAAAAAGAAAAACTTGCCTGTTCCACTGCCTGTCCCCCTCCTTCTCTAAAGCTCCCCACCCACTGCACAGGTTCGGGAGCTGTGACATCCTCACTCAAATGACCTCCGGTGGCCCTGAAGCACTCACACCCGTTTTTTTTTTTTTTTTAATATGAGCAATCAGCCAAGCTCCAAGAAAGGGGTTGCAGGAACTGCTCCTCTCTGCAGGACACTGTGCCAGTGTGGAGGGGGGAGGCCCAACCACAGGAGAAAATAAGAAAACAAAGAAAAAATTAAAGAAAACATTTCCTAGTTGCCCCTTCAGTGAGTCCAGATCTCTGGGATCACCCGTTCCAGCTGCTTGGAGACTGAGAGCTTGGAGACTGGAGCTGGTGGGTGGTGCCAGCTGCCTATGTATCCTGATGTCATCAAAACATGACATGTTCAGTCTCCAATCTTCTGGTGGGGGTTGACCACCCTAAGGTGTGGGACTGGACTGGAGGGACGATAAGGAATGGCAATGTTTTGCCATAGATTCCAGTTGGTCACACAGTCCACATGAAGGAAACCCGTTGAGATGCATAAACTATGACTAACATCAGTGGCAGCTCTGTGGTGATTTGAAAGTCACTGCTCCATTGCTTGGTATGTAGACTTGATACATAAAAGTACTGCTGTTTCCTCTGAATGTGATAGTCATGTGAAAGATTCCCACTACATCACGAGAGATTGACCACTCCGACAGTTACTGGAGTCTGGAAAGAAAAGTGTGCTGCATCCATCACTTGTTGAATCAAGGAAGATTTTGTTACCACCCTTGTACATTAAGCTGGGTCTAATGAAAAATGTTGTCAAGGCCGTGGACAAAACAAAACCAGCTTTCAAGTATCTCAGCAGGAAATTTCCAAGACCAAGTGAAGCTAAGATAAAGGAAGGTGTCTTTTTGGTCCTCAGATCTGTGAGTTTCTTTGAAATGATGCATTTAACCGTGCACTATGTGGGAAAGAAAGAACAGCATGAACAAGCCTTCCAGTTAGCGGCAACAAGTTTTCTCGGAAACAACAAGGCTGAAACATGTTACTAAAGATACTTTTTTGCATCTCATCTTGATTTTTTTCCCACCAAACTGCAAAGTAGTGAGAGTTGAGCACGGCAAGCAATTTCATCAGGACACTGCAGCAATAGAGAAAAGATATCAAGGCAAATGGAGCCCATCAGTGCTTGCAGACTATTACTGGACAGTGAGAAGAGATACTCCATTTACAGAATACAACAGACAAGCCAAGAAACGCCAAGTAGACAATGAATAAGGTCTGAAATGAACACTAACACATACATAGTCATTTCTTGCTTTCTGTTTCATACTAACTTTTTAAATAAAAATGTTTTTAAATAATCCTTTGGCTGATTTTTAAATTTTTAAGCAAAGACAACAGGTGAATTATTAGAGAAAGACATTATGCTTGGCAAGATAGAAGGTCAACGCAAAAGAGGAAGGCTAGCAATGAGATGGATCGATACAATAACAGCAGCTACGGGTACCAATCTGTCAACAATGAGCCGCCTGACTGAAGACCGAACACAATTTAGGATAGCTATCCAGAGGGTCGCCATGAGTCGAATCCGACTTGACGGCACTTAACAACAACATATATATGGCAACCATAAATACATGAAAAGACCTAGGTTTATAATAATTTGTGATTTAAAAAAAAACAAAACAAAACCCAAAAAAATCCTCTATCACCAACACGCTATATATACACATGTGTAAAAAAGAAAAGCTTAGATATCTTGGAAACAGTAACCAAAGGTTTGTCATTTTTGAATTCAGCGCATCAGAATCCATAAGAATTGGCAGATTTTGTCTCTGAAGCAGACAACTTAAAAAAAAATTGTAGACCACACTTTAGTAAAAGGGCCCTTCAGTTTGCTGGCTCAAAAATGAAATACAACAACCTCCAAATAACTCAAATAGATTACAAAGAACTATAAAATGCACCCAGATAAATAAAATAGCTGAGACTCCCAAGAAAGAGTAGTTACTCACCTGTAACAGGTGTTCTCCAGGAGCAGCAGGAATCAGTCCTCACATATGGGTGACGTCGGCGCCGACGGAGCCCCCATGCGGAGCATTTCCCCAGCTTTCAAAGAAAGCCTTTGGGAATGAGGCACGCATGCACGGTCCCCTTCCCGCCCAAAAGGTGCCATCTTGCTCAGTCTGATGACACAGCTAAAAGACAGCACAAAAAAAGAACATGAACTATATACAACTGCAACTCCAAGGGGAGGAGGGAGGGTCGTGAGGACTGATTCCTGCTGCTCCTGGAGAACACCTGTTACAGGCGAGTAACTACTCTTTCTCCAGGACCAAGCAGGAAGCCAGTCCTCACATATGGGTGACTCCCTAGCTCTGGGCTACCAGAAACCCAGGCTGAAAAATAGAGCTCCCTCTAGAGCCTCAGCAACAGTGAGAATCTTCTCCGAGACCACACCTGAACGGTAGCCCAACACCAGGGCCGAAGGGTAGGAGTTGCCTAAACCTCAAAGAGATTACGGAGTACCGCTTGCCCGAAAGCACTGTGCCTACCGGACTCTCTCTCGAGGCAGTAGCGGTCTGCAAACGTCTGGCTTGAACACCAAGTAGCGGCCTGGCAGATGTCTGCCAACGGAACAGAGCGGAAGTGAGCTACTGATGCGGCCTTCGCCCTGACTCGGTGGGCCGTAACTCAACCCTCCAGGGAGAGGCCGGCTGCCCTGTACGCCCAGGCGATACAGTCCGCCACCAGATGGACAACGTACGCTTAGTGACAGGCAACCCCAATTTATTAGGGTCAAAGGAAACGAAGAGCTGAGAAGCCCTTCTATGGCCCTGCGTACATTCTAGGTAAAAGCACAGCGCCCTTCGACAATCCAGGGTATGCAAGACAGTTTCGGCCCTACTGGCGTGCGGCCTGGGAAAAAACGTCGGAAGTACCACCTCCTGGTTGAGGTGGAAGGAGGACACTACCTTTGGAAGGAACTTAGGATGAGTCCTCAAGACTAACTTGTTCTTATAAAACCTGGTATACGGTCTATCCAAGACCAGGGCCTGAAGCTCACTCACACGCCTAGCCGAGGTGAGTGCCACTAGAAACAACACTTTCCAGGAAAGGAAACGTAAGTGGCAGGTAGCCATTGGCTCAAAAGGTGGGCGCGTCAGTTGCTGCAAGACCACACTGAGATCCCATTCAGTGGCCGGTGGACGAATAGGAGGCTTGAGCAGAAGCAGGCCTCTGAGGAAGTGGGACACCAGAGGGTGGCCCGAGAGGGATTATCCATCCACCGCCGAGTGGTGAGCAGAGAGGGCACCGAGGTGGACCCGGACAGCGTTGGACTGAAGTCCCAGGTCAAACAGGTGCAGTAGGTACTGCAGCACCACCGGGACTGAGATGGAGAAGGGATCCTCCTGCTGTTGAGAACACCAAATGGAAAACCTACACCACTTCAGAGCATAGGCCTTCCGAATGGAATGCTTTCTGGAGGCCAACACCACCTCTTCAACCTCCTTTGGTAGGAACAAGGGGACAAGGACTATCCTTTCAGCAGCCAGGCCATCAAATTGAGAGATATGAGGATGGGATGCAAGAGGGACCCCTGATCCCAAGTCAGAAGGTCGGGCTGTAGTCCCAGAGGGTGGAGCATCCACTGCCAACTGCAGAAGAAGAGGGAACCACGGCTGCCTGGGCCACCTGGGGGCTATCAGGATCACCGTGGCTCGGTCCTGCTGGATTTTGAATAGAGTCCAGGCGGAAACGCATACAGCAGGCCCTCTGAACAAGGGATCAGGAATGCATCTGCCGCTGCTCTCAGAGGATGCGGTTGTCTGGAACAGAACTTGGATAGTTTCCTGTTCAGCGGACTGGCGAAAAGATCCATGGTTGGAAGTCCCCACTTCAGAAAGATCTGTTGGACTACCCAAGGATCCAACTGCCACTCGTGAGGCTGCAGGAGTCTGCTTAGTCTGTCCGCCAGGTAGTTTTCCTGGAAAGTGAGGTAGACCGCCTTGAGGGTTATGCCCTGATTGATAGCCCAGGAGCAGAGAGCCTGTGCTTCCAGGCACAGCAGCCGGGATCCTGTGCCTCCCTGCTTGTTCACTTAGAACAGGGGTCACCAACCTGCGGCCCGCGGGCCGCGAGGTCCCTCCGTGCGGCCCGCGAGACTCTACCCCGGTGCGGCCCGCCAAGGCAAACTCACCAACTCCTTCTTCTGCAGCCGCGGCTCCCTGCCTCTTAGGGAACCGCGGCTGTGCTTGTAAAATCATCGCGGAGCCCTTCCTTTCTTGATGGGCTCTGTGCAGCATTGTCCCACCTCCAAAGGAAGTGGTAAACAACTTCCTTTAGAGGCGGGACAATGCTGCACGGAGCCCGTCAAGACAGGAAGGGCTCCGCGATGATTTTACAAGCACAGCCGCGGTTCCCTAAGAGGCAGGGAGCCGCGGCTGCAGAAGAAGGGAGGGAGCTGACATGGAAAAATAAAACTACAGGTATGAGCAGTTTTTTTTTTCGGGGGGGGGGGGGGGGGTGCGGCCCGCGAGTCTGCCGGTAGTCGGCTGTGCGGCCCGCGGCCCTCTGGAGGTTGGTGACCCCTGACTTAGAACATAGCCAACTGGTTGTCTGTCTGAATTAGGACAGACTGGTGAGAGAGGACCGGCGAGAAAGTCCGTAAGACTAGTCGAATGGCTCTCAATTCCAACAGGTTGATCTGCTGGGCGGCCTCCCATGGAGACCACAGGCCTTGGGTGCAGGTCCCCTGGCAATGTGCCCCCCAGCCTTGCAGGGAAGCATCGGTCGTCAGCACCTGAGTGTGCGGGGAGGCCCAAAAGGGAACTCCCCCGACCAGGTTTGGGAGATGCCTCCACCAGCGTAAGGAGTCCAAGAGTTTGGACACCTTTATCATGTCTGACAACTTCCCTGTGGCCTGTACCCACTGTGCCCTGGAGGCACCACTGAGCCGGCCTCATGTGCAGACAGGCATTCGGGGTGACATGCACTGTGGAAGCCATGTGACCTAAGAGCCGGAGGAAGTGTCTGGCAGAGACCAGAGAGTTTATCTGAAACTGGCCGGCCAACTTCATCAGCCTGCGAGCTCTGTTCACAGGCTAATAGGCCTTTGCATGGATGGTATCCAACCTTGCCCCTATGAACTCCACGTCCTGTGAGGGGACTAAAATGGACTTTGGGAAGTTTATAACAAACCCCAGGTGCTGAAGCAGGGATATGGTTCGAAAGGTGGCCTGCCTGGCCTCTTGTGGAGACTGGCCCCTGATAAGCCAGTCGTCTAGGTAAGGGAACACAGATTCCTTGGTTCCTGAGGAAGGCCGCAACCACCGTCAGGCACTTTGTAAAAACCCTGGGGGCGGAGGTGAGGCCAAAGGGAAGCACTCTGTACTGGAAGTGGTTCCCTCCCAGCACAAATCTGAGGTATTGCCTGTGACTTGGATGGATGAGGATATGAGTATAAGCATCCTTCAGGTGAGGAGCATAGCCAATCTCCCTGCTGGAGGTAGGGCAGTAAGATTCCAAGGGTAAGCATCTTGAACTTTTCCCTCTCCAGAAACTTGTTCAGATTTCTCAGGTTTAGGATGGGTCTGAGGCCTCCTGTTCTCTTTGGTACGAGGAAGTACCTTGAGTAGAAGCCTTGCCCTTCCAGGTGGTGAGGCACCGGTTCCACCGCCTGGTCCTGTAACAGACCTTCCAACTCCTGGAGGAGTAAGTTTCTGTGCAGAGGGGGTTTTGGAGGCTCCCCTGGAAAGTAGGAGGGGGGTATCTGGGTGAAGTGGAGCAGATAAACATCATCAAGAGGGGCTAACACCCAAGTATCCCCTGTGATTGGTGGCCACCTGTCTGTGTACAGGGTTAGCTGACCTCCTGTGCCCTGGAGAGGAGGAGAGGCTATGCTGGCATAGTCAAAAACCCCCTCCCTGCTGAGCAGGAGCCGGAGGCTTGGGGGCCTTCTGCCTACGGGGCCCATGACCCTGCCCCTTGGCCTGCTGGCCCTGTTGGGGAGCTACAGGGGCCTGGTAGTGAGGGTAGGTTTTGCAGACAGTGGTCTTCCTTGGGTAAAAGGTCTTTTTCCCTGAGCCCTTCTTCTTCTGAGAAGGGGCAGAGGTTTTCCTGGACAGCCTTGTCCGGGTAAGAGTCTTGGTCTCGAGTTCTGCAGCCTTTTCAGCCATGGGCTTGCCAAAGAGGTTTTCACCTCGACAAGGGACATCGACCAACTTGTCCTGTACCCAAGGCTCGAGGTCTGAGGATTGTAGCCAGGCCTGGGGTTGCTAGAGAGATAAACCTCGAGCACTCTCAAATACCAGAAGACAAAGCTTTGAACCTCTGCAAAGGTTCCTCTGACAGACCAGCAGAGAACCCGGCAATCTCCTTTGCCAGGTCTGGATGCGGCAAGCAAGCATAAAGCCCTGGAAGCACTTTCTACCGAGGGCATCCAGGTTCTGGGCTTCCCTGCCAGGAGGCACCGAGGAGTGCATCTTCTGACTCTTCAGGCGATGCATGGCCGATTCCACAACCATAGAGTGGTGCGGTAGCTGTGCCTTTTGGAACCCGGGGCTCTTGCGGAGTCAATAGATGGAATCGACCCGCTTGCTTAAAACCGGCATCGAGGCCGGCGTCTCCCACATGCGGAAGAGAAACTGCTCCAACATCAGAGGAACCGGTACAGTAAAGGCCTCCTTGGGAGGAGAGTCATACTGCAGGACCTCAAGCTCTTCGGCTCGAGGCTCCTCCTTGGGGTCCGCAGGGAAGGCCAAGGCTTTGGCCATATCCCGTACAAAATCCGAGAATCGGGTATCCTCTGGGGGGGACCTTATCCGAGGCTCGGATCCCGGTGAGTCCGAAAGGATGCACTGGGTCCGGAAGGTGTCCGGGGACTCCTCTTCCTCGGTTTCCCATGCCGATTCCTCCGAGGAGGAATCGAGCGGCTCCGAGTGGGCAGGCACCGACGCCATCAGCCCTGACACCGAGGGTACCGGCGTCGACCTCGGTCCCAAACGGGAGGCCGAGGGTGACCTTGGCCGAGGATCGACTCGAGTTCGCATGGTCTTGAGGATCAGCTCGGCCTCCGGGGTCGACTTGGACATCGAGGTCCCGGTGGTCGGGGCAGATGCACCGGTGAGACTGGTGATCAGCACCCGCTGCTGCTCCATGAAGGCAGACAGACAATCTGCTCTCCAAGGCCGTCAACCTGAGTCCAAGCTCAGGAGACCCAGCAGCCTCCGACTCGGGCCCTGACAGCATCGGGCCCGACGTCGGCTCCCCCAGAGGAGAGTCCACGAGGACTACAGTACTCACATGACTCGGGGCCTCTGACTCCACACGAGGATGCTATGCAGGGCTCTCCGACTCCGAAGACCTGGGACGGCGATCGGGGCTATGCAACCTGGCCCTCGAGGAGCCAAGAGCGTCCACCGATGCCACCCTCGCGGGTTTCTTCTTCCTTCGGTGCTCCCTCGAGGGGGACTCCCTCTCAGAGGAGCCCCGATGCTGCTTGGGGTCAGCCTCCCGAGACGTCGAGGCCTCTGACGAAGTCCAGACCCGTACAGACGCAGAATCTGAGAAGATCCTCTCACGCTGGTGCTGACGGCTCCGCAATGCTTTCGAAGACATTTTGCCACAGGGACTACAGACCTTAGGATCATGGTCAGGCCCTAGGCACCAGAGGCAGCAGTCATGTGTGTCGGTGAGAGACATCAGTTTCTTGCACCGATCACACTTCTTAAAGCCACTGGCAGCCATCAGGGGAAAAAGGACCCCTGCCTGATCAAAAACTCGGGCTGCCAGGGAAAAGAAAAATTGGCGCGAACGCAGTCTCTAAGGACAAAAACCGAAAAAAGAGATTCGGGCTAGGCACCGGTGTACCGAGTCCAGGCAGGAAAGGGAACCGACGTTGAACCGAAGAAAACAAAAAAAACCACTTGACTCAACGCAGGAAAATCCACTTTTTCCACGGGTGACAAGGACACACGTCTGTAGGGATCCGCGGAAAAAAGAAGACTGAGCAAGATGGCACCTTTGGGCGGGAAGGGGACCGCACATGCGTGCCTGCATTCCCAAAGGCTTTCTTTGAAAGCTGGGGAAATGCTCTGCATGGGGGCTCCGTCGGCGCCGACGTCACTCATATGTGAGGACTGACTTCCTGCTTGGTCCTGGAGAACACAGTAAACAAATGTGGCATAAAGATAAACAGTCTGAAGACTGATAAAAAATAAATATTAGTGTCTGAAAGCAGGCTGTTTGGCCACTGAACAGGTGTAAATGTGTATGCACTAAAGCAAGGATCTGAACATGCACACTTCCTCTCCTGTGACTAACCTTTTTTATTTCTTACCTGTGGGTAAAATAGTACTCACAGGACATCAGCGGCAGGGAGAAGGAATTATCAGCAGCCCTATACATTTATTTATTTATTTATTTATTTTTTTTAATACCGCGCTCTTTAGAATCAGTGCGGTTTACATGTATACTAACAGGTACTTTTTATTCCCTTGTCCCCGAAGGGCTCACAATCTAAGTGTACCTGAGGCAATGGAGGGTTAAGTGGCTTGCCCAAGGTATACATGCAGTTAAATAGATATTTACCTGCATAATGTAACTGTTCTATCATAACCTGCCAACAAAATGCAATGAGCCCAACGGTCTTTTTAAGGAGCCACCCAAACACTAGACTATCTGCCAGAAAATTCTGGATCAACCCATCCATCTGGCTCATTCAGCTTTTCAAGTGAATGAATCTCAATTCTATGTAGATGGAGAGCAACACAAATAAAATAAACCGCAGGTTGAATGTTCATTGTGGCCGTTTAACAGTAGGAACTCTAAGAAATAGAAATTACACTTACCTGGTAATTGTTGTTCCTTGAGCGACGACAGTTTAGTCCTCCACCTCTGGGTTGTGCAACTCCTCCTGCAGCTTGGATACTGGGCATGTCAAAGTCGTGACATCACTGGATATAGCCTGCTGGTATCTCCCATCAGCCCCCAGTGTACTATTGACAAAGCAAACTCAAAGGAACAACAAGTAAGTAACTATAACTTTAAATAACTCTCCATTCCTCAACCTGAGGAACCTTTTTAACCTTATCAGTCTTATATTTTCTTTTTTTTAAAAAAAAACTTTACATTCACGTCCCCCCTATGCAAACACGTTTCCTATACCATCCCCTCGTTTAAATAAGAGAGAAGGAAGAAACAACAGAGAGGGATACTCACTGCAATCTAGAATCTGAAAGGATCTGTCTACTCCTTGAGATTGATGCTCCACTCCACCTGAAAATAAACTCTGACGAAATCACACACCTGGGCGGGAATGAGGACTAAACTGTCGTCACTCAAGGAACGACAATTACCAGGTAAGTGTAATTTCTATTTCCTTATCGTTCCTCCAGTTTAGTCCTCCACCTCTGGGATGTAACAGAGCAGTAATCATTGGGAGGGACCTATCCAGCCAACTCACCACACCGTCGACACAGAACAGGCATCCTTTACTGCCAGAACATTTAGGCAGTAGTGGTTACTGAGGGAATGAAGAGACTACCTGGAAGCTGCTCTAATAATCCCCCCTGGTGGAATAACACAGTGATCCACCCATGAAGCTGCTTGCGCCCTGGTAGCAAGAGTCAGAAAGCCCCCTGGAATAGTACAACCTCAGCACCAGAATGCTGAGGCAACCACCGCCTTAACCCAGTGCAAAATGGCCGCCTTCGCTGCTGCTTCCCCTTCACAGGGACCTCCAACCAACACACAAAAACAAAGAAGCGAACACTGCACCCTGCATTTTATGTTTCCTATCGGCGTAAGCTACGAATAAAAACCTCCCCTTCCAGAAAAACCGAGAACTGGAAGAGAAACCAATAGGCTCAGGAGAAAAATCAGATACCACCTTTTGGAAAGATGGCGGGGTTGGTCGCAAACACCACCCTCTATCCAGAAAGGGTGAAAACGGCTCATTACATGACAACGCCTGAAACTCCAAAACTCATCGTGCCGAACAAAGAGCTATCAAAGCCACTGTCTAAAACAGCAAATCCTTTACCGACGCCTGGAGTAAAGAATCAAAGGGCTCCTTAGTTAACGCCTCTAAGGCCCAATTGGGATCCCACGGCGGCACCCGAACTCTCCTTGAGGAGCGCAGTCAGGTCCCAACTTAAGGAAACACCACACATCGATCTGAACACCTAGCGCTATTCCCTCCACAGAACCTCTACAGCCGGAAACAGTCGCCAGCTGGACCCTCTCTAAGGAATTGGCCGCTAGTTCCTTAAGACACTGTCCTGCAGAGAACTCAGACCAAGGATACAGACACCTTTGTTGCCTGGACTTGCCACCGTGAACAGCAGCCTTCAAAAAGGCGCTAAGCATGGACCTATGTACCAGACGCAGCCTGCCTCCTTGCTCTCAACAAGGTGGCGAAGACTGCCGCAGAATAACCCTTCTTCTTCAGCCCCGTCCATTCAAAGGCCAAACCGTAGGCGGGCACCAATCCACCTGAGACATTCGTCGCAGACCTAGCCACAGCAGAATGTCCGCTACCGGCAACTTCTAGGAAATGCCCATCGAGTAGGCGAATGAGATCAGCCTAGTACGGCCGTCTCGTCCAACTGGGCGCTACCAAGAGTACCTTTCCCTGGAAAGCCTCTATACGCTAACTACTTGCCCTATGAGAGCCCACGGGGAAAGGACAAGACAAAGACTTAACTGGGAGCTTACTGAGCCTCGACTTGGACGAACCATCAGCCGCCCCATTCCTCCACCAGAGACCCCTCCGGGTGAACCCCAAGGAAGCCCATAATATCAGCTAGCGCTCGAATTAAACCATAATGCACATTTGCCACAAAGCAAATCAGGCTCTAGTCGATTCAACTCCCTGATCCTTTCCTGTTCCAGGCGAGTAGACTGCCGCAAACACTGCAACCACCTGAAGCATGCTTTCGCCCCCCCCAGGCTCCACAAATGGGAGCTTGTAAGGACAGAGCATTGCCCCCAACGATCGCTTCAGTGAACCATCTACTTTCCTATCTTGCGGTAAAGAAGATTGCTAGGGCTCTCTTCCATACAGTGAGTCCACACCCCCTGGTAGTGCAAGGTGTGCACCCACCCACGTAGTACCCAGGCCTGCCCCTGCTTAGCCTCAAAATGTCAAATCAAGAACAGGCAGATTCAGGACAGTTGAATACTTTTTTTTTTCCCCCACAAAGACACCTCTTAACCAAACATTCCTTCAGCATATGTTAAGAGAAGCTCTTTCCGTGCCAACAATATGAAGTAGAAAGAACTCCCAATCACAGGCATACTAATCCACAGCCTTCCTGCTAGAGTAACGCCCCATTCCGTCTGACTGCACAAAGATGGACTTTATATTTTAAGTTCAACTAGCACCTGATGTTAGGAAATACAGCTCTCTCATCCCACAGTGGCAATTGAGTCAGCAATGAAGCTGAGAAACTGCAGACAAGTTCCCATTATACCACCTGGAAAAGACTCCACTTTTAGACCACTGAAGCAAAAAAGCAAGCAAGAGTGCATTTTGTCCTGCCAGTAGCTGATCGAATTTAAATGATTCAGTGTATGCAGGGCATATTCCCGAGAACGCAATGTTCCTCATCCAGGCTGCCTCCACATTCACAGTCTAAACCGGCAGCCATCTTGGCTGATGCCAATCAGCGTGGAAGCCATCTTGTAAGCCCAGCATATGATGTATGCCTACTAGAATCTGAGCTGCTGCCATTGCTGCTAGAGAACTAGCCTGGCTGCGTGCTTCTGGCCCCCATTAAGGCATTCGCTGAACACTAGCAGATACTCTCCGTACTGGAGAACCTCTAATAAATGGAATGGGAGCATAGATAGCTTCAAAGGCCAGAGTTCTATTTTGCAAACTCTCTCCGCTGAGCTGCCTTTTCCATATGTAAAATTAAACCACATATAGCCAAAATTAAGACATTACAAATCTACCGTAAAATCTTATAATTTGAGCAAAGCCAAACTAAACGGGAATATTTTCCATTAAGAAACCACATAACTATAAAACCCCTCATGACATAATGCTTATGGCAGAGCATTCCACATCTGTGGACTGGCCATGGCGCTCACCCAAGCACCTGTTACAACTGTCCAAGAGAGTTATCACCATAATTCCTTTTGACTTGAATATGTTTACAGCGGATCATAGCGCTATATCACAGCAGCTAAGCCAAAATATTACCCTGCAATATAAACCAACTTTAACGCTTTATAGGACCTTCTATGGATAGCGGAAGGAGATTCTTGTAAATCAACATAGCTATGCCCCCTTTTTTTTTTTTTTTTTAAAGTATAGGACTCCAAAAACCAAGTTTCCGCCAACTCCAATGAAATCAAAGCAGATCAGCTAAAATTACCCGAAATGCTCCTATAGCTTTGCAAGAAGCTACCAGCCCCTGCTGCACCCAGCTTTCCTTCCCCCCTTATCCTGAGGGATTCAGCGTTGCAGGATGCGTTGCACACCCCCCTGCCAGCCTGCTGCGTCTGCCAGGGAGCTGAAGAGCAAAATAGAGAGTAGAACCCCTGGAAGCAAACAGTGTCCCGAACTTGGGGTTCAGGACGCAAAAGGCCACCGAATAAATCAACAGTGTTAGCTAAAAATGAACAAGGCTATCTCTTTTTGAAATCCCACCGAAGTCCGTGGGACCCAAGCCTTCGAACACAGACCCTTAACGCTGTGCATTAACCATAACCAGAGAACTGAAATGAAATCCTGCTCTAGAAATAGATGAGAATTTCCTGGGAAGGGCATGCTAAGTGGAGCTATGCAACACACAGGCACCCCCCCCTGTCTTCCTGCAGTCAGAGAAATAGCAGTGGGATATACTGACAACCTTGCAAATGGAGGTCTTAGAGGTTGCTGCCTGTGTGAACCTGATGAGTAATACGATTTTGTATTTTACCACCCCTCCCCCCCAGGGATGGGGGCACTGAATACTATATGTGATTCATGAGCAGCGCTGCCATCCGGTGGCCTTTAGGGCACCCGAGCCCAACAAATGATACAGAAGTTAAGAGCTTTAACCCTTTGAAGGCCTACTTTAAATTCTTAATCCACATTCTGCAGCCGGGTTAATTGTTGCATATTTCAGGAAAATTGTACCCGTCTTATTCAATATGTTCTAATAGTGATTTTCCATCTGCTATGGTCATGTATTATATATCATTTGATAGGAATATTTAGTCAGAATTTTGGATCCCTAGAGTTTTGGGCTCGGCCTGGAAAGGGTTTTTAAATCTTGGTCATATAATCTGGATTTGTAGAACATTACAGTTGCTTGTTTAGTCACTAACCCCTGAGAGCCCATGAGGTGGCCCTGTGGTTATTTCTTCCCTGACTTGCAAAGAATGATCAATCTGATATGGCTGCATACACACGGTCACAGAAAGGCCCTATTGAGTGTACCAGCTGCACTCTGGTGGCCACAGACCGTAGCACAGGCACTTCTTGGTTAACAGTTAACTGTTATATACTTTTTTTATATCCTAAGGATTCCTAAACCTGTCCCTGTGAAACCACAGGCATTTAGGCAACTTTCACTATAGAATACACAAAGGCACACTTCCAGCCTGTCCCTCCTTCCAACTACAAGTTAGGGCTCTGCTCCTGAAGAACCTAAAAGCTGGCAATTTGCCTAATATCCCGGGACTTAACAGATGCTCCTCAGAGACATGATTAGGAGGGAAAGAACATGTGGCATCAGAGATCAATGCCAAAACTGCTGTCCTATAAAACTAAGAAGACCCCTCCAAACCAAACTGGTTATTAGGCGACTTTAATCTGGCTTCTACTCAACCTACCCTAGCCAAGTCTTTCTTAGAAGCAATGTCTGACCTCAACTACAAACAAGTAGTGGCTAATCCCACCCATCAAATTGGGAATCTTTTGGACTTAATCTTTATCCCTCAACATGACATGATTATGATGAACAAAATTGATCTCTCTATTACCCCTGTCCCATTGTCTGACCATAATCTAATAACTTTTCAGATACCAGCATATCAATCCACAGACTACTGTCTAAACTCAACTGGATACAAAAGATCTACAAGATTCAAGCAACTAGACAGTGATGACTTCAAAAACCATGCTCTCCCAAAGCTTGCCAAACTATCAGATAATCTCAATGATATTGTAAATAACTGGAACAATACCCTCTCCTCATACTCGCAACTCCCAGCCTTGATCAAAAAGTCAACATCTGACAACCGAGTTACCAAAAAACAATCTGCCCCATGGTTCTCACATGAACTACGTACCTCTCTCCTCCACCTCAGAAAGCCTGAGAGAAAATGGAGAAATACACGTAATTCCTCTGACCAAACCACCTACTTAGAACATCTTAAACATCGTGAATCAATTTGGGCTAAGAGAAAAGAATACCATGCTGATATCCTCAGCCGCTCTCTGAATAAACCAAGAGACTTATTTAATCTAGTAAAGTCCTTTATCAATCAACCATCTCCGCCACAACAAGAAGGGATTCAGCCCCAAGCCTATGCGAACTACATCCAATCCAAATCAATAAAAACAAATACTACATCATTACATGAACCTGTCCAAACTTCCCTTCCGCAGTTTTCAATCACCAACCTCTCACCACCCTCTGTAAAAACCATAAATGAAGTTATTACCTCCATCAACACGACAACGTCACCATCTGACCAATGCCCAGCACACTGGATAAGATCTATGCGCACAGAACTCAGCCCTTTTATAGCTAACATAGCGAAGCTGTCATTTGAATCTGGAGTCTTCCCAGATGCTCTCAAACACACATCCATCCGACCACTGCTGAAAAACAACCAGCTTGACCCAAAGAAGGAGGACTCATACCGTCCAATCTCTAGTATCCCATTTCTAGCCCAAATTATTGAGAAATTAACTCTCAGGCAGATACAACGGCATATAGACTCATTTTCCCCTTTAGATCCATGTCAACATGGATTCAGGGAAGCCCACGGTGTAGAAACTCTAAAAACATTAATCAATACACTTATCAACGGCATTGACAATCTGAAAAATGGCTTTGCTCTAATATTTCTTGATATAGCTGCTGCGTTCGATTTTGTGGATCACATACAAATACTAAAGTGACTTCATGAGAAGGGAATCAAGAACCATGCTTGGGACTGGTGCAAATCCTACCTGGAAGGTAGATTACAACAAGTTTGTATTGGTAATGCTACTTCAAATCCCTTTCAGCAGAAACAAGGTGTACCACAAGGCTCCTCCTGGTCTGCGCTGCTGTTCAACATCTATATGCAGCCAATCTGTGACATCGCACGCTCTTTTGGTATATCCTGCCTTATGTATGCAGATGATGTGCTATTATTCTCACCGATATCTGTATCATACCCAAACTATACAGTGCTAATCAACTGTTTTAATTCAATAACTGATTGGCTTCTCTCTCAAAACCTCCGTATTAACTTTAAAAAAAACAGAGGTTCTAATAAATCACAAGGAATAAATCTTTCTCCCCTCCATCAATTCTAAAAGTCAGAGATGCTGATTTCCCAGTCAAATCAAATATTCGATATCTAGGAGTAATTCTGGATCAAAGGTTAGACTTCAAGGAACATATAAAACGCACCGTAAAGGCCGTTTACTTCAAGATAAAAACCCTTCGTCATCTGAGACCTATGATGAAGTCTGATGACTTCCGCACCATCTTTCAAACTCTAGTCACGCCGCACTTTGATTATGCTAACATAATACTCCATGGCTTACCAAATATAACTATTAATCCTCTACAATTAGCCATGAACGCAGCTGCTCGTGTCCTCTGCGGATTATCAAAGTGTGAGCATATTTCCCCCATTCTAGAGAAGCTTCATTGGTTACCAATAAACTGTAGAATCCAATATAAGGCCATCCTTACCACCTTTAGGGCCTTCAATAATATTTCTCCAGATTCCATCTCTGATCTCATCATACACACAACAAATAACAGGTCCAGGAGATCTCCAGCTGTTGACACACTACTTATACCAAAAGTTTCCTTAAAAGCTAATCAATCATCCATCAATAGGGCTTTTTCGAATTATGCTCCTAGATGTTGGAACAAACTCCCTCCCAATATCAGAGCAATTAAAGACATCAAACAATTCAAAAAAGCCCTTAAACACCACCTTTTCATCGCACACTTCAAACACCTAAACACCCCTTCCCCTCCCCCATCCTTTTAACCTCATACCTACCCTAACTAACTGTATAGATTTTATATATCTCCAACATGTATTTTCTAGAAATATAAATGATTTCCCTGTTTACTTCCATGTTAAATTTTCCTGTTACTTGTAATAGGTCTGTTATATCTGACCAATTGTTGTATTGTTTCAATGTAAACCGCACTGATGACAAATAGCGCGGTATATAAGAAAATTAAATAAATAAACAAACTTAAAAATAAAGAGGACTGACAACAGCCCCCTTAAGGCTGAGGAACCCCCTGAGCCTCAAAAAACCTACAAACAAAAGAAACACTAGGCCCAAAAATCTAGCTATTCTGCCTGTTGTCTTCCTCACACAGGCAGCTCCCTGCAACTCTCGCCATGCAGTCCAAATACCTAGAGAGAAAATGACCGCCCCTTCGCCAATGAATTTTGGTGCCAAGAACAACAGCTGCTACAAAAAGGAAGCCTCAGCAGACCAACCGAGCCCGAAGGCCTTACCTGCAGGGCTGAAAGCCACGCAGCCTGCTCCTACCACCTTGAATTCCTCCGATCCTGGCAGCCGCGGCGAGGACCGCTCAGCCGGTTCCACAGAGTAAAATTAAAACCCCACAGCAATGGAGAGGCTCCGTCTCACACAGCTTCAGTGTGGCTGTACAGGTCCCGGAGCTCTCTCCCGTACCGTCCAGGGAGAGAGATCCGCACCGGCAAATGCCTGCAGCAAGTGAAAATAACTGACAAGAAGGGAAGGCGAGAGCTGCTAATTTAAAGAGCCAGGCTCAAATTTAAAATT
The DNA here is from genome assembly GCA_033557465.1 of Ichthyophis bannanicus. Classification (NCBI taxonomy): domain Eukaryota; kingdom Metazoa; phylum Chordata; class Amphibia; order Gymnophiona; family Ichthyophiidae; genus Ichthyophis; species Ichthyophis bannanicus. Next base: position 663,328,460 of record CM066033.1, read on the forward strand.
ACTGTAAAGATAAGGAAATTTGTTCCTAATAACTAAAGGGAACTAATCCCTGATTGCCAATTAACCAAAGGTAACTGAATTAAAAGTAAAATTAAAAGTAAAACCAGAATAGAATTTGTCACACTAAATGCTCCTTATCTGTTCCCCCCAAGTGATCCCAGAAGCTAGGCTCACTATGTCCTCCTGCTGCATGGAGACTGGACACACTGGGGGCTGATGGGAGATACTAGCAGGCTATATCCAGTGATGTCACGACTTTGACATGCCCAGTCTCCAAGCTGCAGGAGGAGGTGGAGGACTAAACTGGAGGAACGATAAGGAAGAGAAGCCACTTTGTAGGGAATGGTAAATTTTCTCCTGCTTCTTTTGGCTTCCCATTCAGTCAGTACTGGGGCTGGAATCCTGTCCCCATTGTGCCTGGCAAATATCCCCCCCCGACCCCATCATGCCCAGTATATACTGTGATAAGGAAGCTTATCATAGCTCAGGAAGGAGCTATAGAAAAGGTGAAGTGACTCTGAACAAGCAACCTGTCAGTTCTGGTAGAAATAAGAAAACAGAATTTTCCCATAAAAGACTACCAGTCCCAGAATGCACCAGGTTTCCAGCAGCCATTAGAGGAGCTGAAGTGGGGAAACGTGTGTTCAATCAGGAGGGCTATGAGGTAATCCCTAAGCACTCATCTCAAAGGGCAGGGCCTGATTCAGCACAGCTGCACTGTATTAGGGGGGAGCACTCATCTAGGCAGAATAAAGGTAGAGTTTATTCTACAGAGAATCAGCTTGAGCTTGATCATCTTCATCATCAGGAGGATCATCAGAAGCAGAAGTCAAACCGGACGGACAGAGAGGGAAAGAAACCCTTTGGAAGAAAGAGGAGAAAAGCCTTTGAGAGGTCTAGAAGAGTCCAGAGCAGTACGTATACTGGGAGGCATTCCAAGGGCCAGCATACACCATTGGACTGGGGAAAGCCAGAGGAATGGTGCTGCAGAGCTAGGAATCTCCAGACGGTACCTGTGAGGGAGACGGCTGCACGTGGAAGGGACCCTAAGACCCGTGCCAGAAGGTATGTGAAGAGAGATCCAGTGTCCAGGGATCTGGATTGGAAGGCTGGACATAAGAACTGGACTACATACTGGCCAGGCTATATAGAGAGGAACTCTAACAGCAATGGAAGCTCAGGTATGAACACTGATCTGTGCCCTAGCTATAACCTTGAAAGACAGCAGGGAAACAAGTATTCTCCTGAAAGTGCTCCATTGGGAGATTCATCTGTGCCAATCCATGATATTGAACCCATGCTTGTTGAAGAAGAGGGGGTGATAGCAGATGAAGAATCTGTTTACATGGACTGCTCTCTGTCTAAACTCCTTTGGTGATTTTCTGTTACAAAGTACAGCAACCATCACAAAGAAATACAAACTTGTTCTTTAATCTACTCAGAAAAGCTCCCGAGTAGGATTTTTAGCCACGCAGTAGAAAGCAAGCCAGCTAAGGGGTTTCAGCTGGATAACTGCTAGCAATTGAGCCTTACCTAATTGCTTGTGTGCTCTGAGAGAATCACTTCTGAATCTATGTGGGAAGATATAAGAAGTTAACCTGAAAAGAACAGTTTTTCCTTTCTTTGTGGCTTTTGGTTTGTTGTTTGATACTTGCTAAGAGAATATTAGCTAAAGCCTACAGAAAATGGAAATTACACTTACCTGGTAATTGATGTTCCTTGAGGGAGTACAGTTCAGTCCTCCACCACTGGGTAGTGCACCTCCTCCTGCAACATGGAGACTGGACAAGTCAAACTTGTGACATCACCGGGTATATCCTGCTGGTCTTCTCCCATGATCCCCCAGTGACCTACTGTCAAAGCAGACTCAAAGGAGCAAACAAACAACCAGTTAAAGTACTAAATACAAAGCTATGCTCAAACTTCAACTTTAAAATCACAGGGCCCCAAAAAGAAAGGCCGAAAACACCCTCCTCCGTGCCCCTGTCCCCCTGCGCACCAAACAGCGGAAGACAGAGAGCTAGAAGGAAGGAGAACTAAGGAAGAGTATAGGCAGAAAAGGTTGCTCTCTCTCGCGATTACCTGCCAATCAGAGCCCGTTGCCGACTCTAGGATCCGAAAGCATACTCGGAACTGACGCCTCGCGTCTGAAACATCCATCCCCGGGCGGGAATGAGGACTGAACTGTACTCCCTCAAGGAACATCAATTACCAGGTAAGTGTAATTTCCATTTCCTTATCGGTCCTACAGTTCAGTCCTCCACCACTGGGATGTACCAGAGCAGTAATCATTGGGAGGGACCTATCCAGTCGGCTCGGCCCCTAAACGAACAGAGCAGGCACCGACCCCAGCCCGCTCCTCACGTCAACAGGCGGTAAGCCAACCAGGAAGACACGACCGAGAGCCCACTTGGATCCTCTTCACTGGTGAAAACAGCACAGAACTCTGCCCCAAGCAGCGCTAGTGCTTCAGAAAGACAAACTCGCCATCGCAAACACACTGAACGCCCTAGAAACAGACCTACTGAGAAGGCTACCGGAGCTCCGCCTGAGAAATCCGCTTGAGCTCGCCCTTGGCTCTCGACCCCACCAGGGTGTCAAGTGTTAGCAACCGCTGCTCTCCCGCAGAACCCGCCTCCACGGAGGGACAGGCAGCGAAGAGACCTCCCAGAAAGCGACGGAACCTCACCTAAGGTCCAAGGAACGCAGGTTACAAGCAAAGTGTTCTTGCGTAAGTCCCAAACCGACAACTAAACAGGCACAGCCGGATTCCACGAGGGAGAACGGAACCAAGGTCCATCCAGACAGAGATGGGAAGCAAAATGAGGGAAATGGAAAAACCACCAGCGTCAAACACCCTATTTGTCACACCTCTTAAGGGCTTTATTCTTTGCAACACAAAGTAGCTCTACAGCTATGTCCTGGACCAGTTGGAGTCTTTTTAATTGAGAATGTGGAATGCAGCTAAGCAATGAGTTGCAATAAACCAAGCGTGATCCACCAAGGGCATATAAGAGGGTGTCAAGTGCCCCAGAGTCCAGCGTTGTTTCAGAAGATGTGGAGTCTTACATGGTGTGACAAAAAAGAAAGGAGACTCTGGTAGCCACGCCCACGACGCAATGCCAGTAGGCCAACCGCTTACATCACCTGGATATGCCCTCCGGAATTGGAGGAACCAAGCAGAAGTAGCAATCGCCGACGTGATCCATGGGCCCTCTCCAGATCATTGGAACCGCAAAAGACTTTGATGGTCTTTTCCCATCCATCCACAGCCTGAGATCTGCTACACATGTATTGCAGCATATGTGTGGCGCCTAGCTTTTATCCTGATCTTTTATTCTGCAGCCAAAATATAAATTGTAGGCTTTCTGAACCTCCACTGTCATATGCCATTTTTGTGATGTAAAAGTCACATCACCACAACTAGAGCAGAAATTATCTGCATGATTAACACCAGGACGAGGAATCGCCAAATATGCTGTGAGTGACCTATCGGTATAAAATAAATGTTTTGGTTTTTTTTACTGTCAAGCGAGGCAAATTTAAGTAGTGACTGCATCAACTGGTTTTGGACAGTTATTTCGATTGGTTGCAAGTAAAGATTATGCAAGCTCACGCAAATGTTGCAGAATACACTGGTAATGGTCCCCACTGACTAATGAAGAGCACATATCTTAGCAACCAGACCCAGTCGGCCATTTTCACTATGACCTCTGAAAGGCATAGAATGGACCGGGCCACGGCCCCGTACCAATGCGTCGACGCTATCCAGTAGCCTCATATGTCCTCTGCTAAACATCGACCCGTCGCCGCAGACTGACAGGTCGCCATGAGGTCCAATATGGGCTGACCGCATCTGAGCACACGCGGCGCGCACACCGCCTGATGCAATCTCACTCCTCCGGCAAACACTCGGACCCCGCTAAGGACATTCACCACCACAGTGTCCCCACCGAAACGCAGGCCGCCAAGGCTTCAACCGCGCACGCTGTCCCTTCGCTCGGGCCACCCTGACCACCCGACCGACTCCACCCTGCCGATCGAAATAGGCCACCATCCCGGAGATCTCAGACAGCACCTACAGCGCTCGATCCGCTACCGTGTCCGTGAACGCCTGCCACGGCTGACGTACCGCGTACCGTTCCAGTCAGACGATGGAACACTGGGCGTGCTGCGTACACTAAAACGCCTTGTACATAAAGGATCCCCAAAATGTAGCTGAGTCTAACCACGCTCCGGCCAAGCTCCCGGAAGAAAGGGACAGAACCTTATAAAAAAGAAGTGGGGACAATTAGGAAGGCTTTCCTGTTTGATTATTCTTTTTTTTTTTTGTTTTTCCTTTTTACAACTCCATAAGGGCCACAAGGCACACATCCGAACAGGGCATTGTCCAGAGACCGCAAGGCCCCTCCTCCAGGCTGACTCCACAGCCTAAACCGGTAGTCACCTTGGCTGATGCCGAGCAGCGCGGAAGCCAACTTGTAAGCCCAGCATATGAAGTATGCCTACTAGTACAGCATTCCACAATGGAGGGACATGTAACCGGACGGCTTTGAATATGAACCTACAGATATCCCGCGCTTGCTCCAAGACAAGCACTGTGCAGCCTACTGGTCTTCTCGGAGCACCGCCACGACCCGAAGACCTAAACCGGCCAGCAAAAGACGACGTACGCTGGGCCCGAAGGAACCTGGTTGAACGGATCCCAGCACTCCATGTATCGTTAGGATCGGAGCCTCCCCCCAAGGACTCAGCCCTGGCTGGAACCGGCTGAGCATAACTCCAGGCCCTGCGGCGAGCCCCCACGAAGAAGTGGGACGCAACGATGCCTTGAGGAAAGGGAAGGCCCAATGGGTGAAGCAAGTTGCTAGCCGACCAAGGGAGTAAACCCCACACGCGCACCTCAACGGAAGGTCAGAAGAACCGAGGATTCTGGTCCCACAGGTGCGCCTGCTAGCCTTTAACAACATACACCTCCGCAGGTACAAAAAACTTAAATTGTGAGCACCTTCAGGGGTAAGGGGAATAGACGACAGCCTCCGACTGTTGACCACCTTGTCTTGCACAACAGACAGCAGCACCCCACCAAACAAATGATTGGGAATATATGACCTCAGAACCCCAAGACAGAGGTGAAACAGTAGAACGTGCAGTGGACGTGAATTTCCAGATCTGCCAGCCCCCCTGCCCACATTGAGAAGAGGCAGAGAAGAACTGGACCGGCGGATCTGGAGGGGTGCCTCCTGGACAGCCGGGCCACCGAAGGGAAAGCTGATGACTGAGGCCCAAACTCCTCAGGATGGCCCAGTCTTGCATTGGCAACCCCATGCAACACCATGACAACCCCGCTCACGATATCCCAAGCGATCTCTGTCATTGCTGCAACAATCACCTGAGCATGAGATCACAGACGGAACACGGACATGCAGACGCACTCAAGGAGAGTGCACCTAAGAAGTATGAGCCTATCCAACATCCAGCACCACATGTCCACCTCCTGTCACCCAAAACACAGGACGCTTGAACCTAGGTGACCGTCATAGCAAAGACAGGGAGGCCTGACTGCCGCTATCAACCCTTCCAGGACCCTGGAACACAGCCCCGGACTGTGCCATCCAGCAACACTTCTCACGATCCCCAGCAGGGGCCTTACCCCAGATGGCCCAGATGGGCAGTGTTCCCGCCAAATGGGCAAGCTGCGCTCTGATAACATAGTGCAGAAAACCAAATCAAAGTGTCTTAACCTAGCTAATTTTTGTCTAATAGTGATCATTCATAATATCAGCCAGGCTCAATCATAACATTAGTATTAATGATCTCTAAAGATTGAAGAGTTACTAATGTAACACTAATTGGTTTTTTTTTTTTTTAAAGAGCTTCAAAGGCGATCTTGGAAACTACAGACCAATGAATCTGAGTTCAGTGCCAGTTAAATGATAGAACTTGTTCTGAAAAGCAGCACCAAGCTGTCTTTTCAAAGGGTTAATAAACATGTGAGTAAGCCAAATGATATGTATCTGGATGTTTTAGAAGGTACTTGACAAAGCCCCTTATGAACTTCTCCTGAGGAAGGAGATGATGTGCTATTATAGAATGGGAAATGGATCAAAAACAGGAACACAATAGGACTAAATGGCCAGTTTTTCGCACAGGAGACCCGTAAATAGTGGAATGTCTCGGGATCTGCACTAGAACTGGCATCTGGTAACATCTACTGCACTGAAATGATCTGGAAAAGAGATCAGCAAGCATGGCGATCAAATTTGCAGATGGCATAACGACATTTAGAGGCTGTCTGCACAATTTCCAAGCGTATAAACATGGAAATAGCATCCTTATGTAAATGACAATTTCAGAAAGGGCTCAATTTGTAGGTGGTTGTGCCGCCGATGACCCTGAATGGCCAAATCCTAGCACGGAAACCTGCTGCTGACAGACGTCGCTAACTGCCAGAATGCAGACAAAGGTAAAGGCACCCCCCAAGAAGTAAAACCCAAACCAATCATATTGCATTCAAAGAACTATAAACTATCATGAAATTAAAAGGAAACTAAAATTAAAAGGAAATTAAAATTAGAATTAAAAGTAACAGCAAAAGGAAGTCCTTATCTGGGTGTAGCCGCGTGGAACAGCGTCGTCTGCTCAAACGTGGGGCTGCTCCGCTCTCCGCCACGAGGCCTCAGCCCTGCAGAGAAAATGGCGCCAATCCGAAGCAGGCCCGTTTGGCGCCAAACACCACAGAGGCGGCAAGAGCTCAGAGCCCCTCCATGCGGACTCGAGAGACTCCCTTGTGGCGTCGGGATGCAGCAGTTACCCCGCTGTAGCTGCGGGGTGAAGAGCTGTCCAGACACGCTGCTGCCTCGCGCCACCAGAAGTAGCAGACGCTGCGAGCCCCGGCCCCCCGGCTAAAGAACCTCGAACGGCCTGAGGCTCCCGCCGCGATGGGAATCTGCCGCATGGACACTGCCAAAATGCAGGTGTTCCACAGAGCTCTCCCCGTACAGTCCTGGGGGAGAGATCATCACCGGGCACAGAGACCGAAGAATCCCAAGCAGAGAGGCTAGCTGGCAGCGTGAACTTTGAAAAGGGACAGAACCCCCCTTTACACTAAGGCAGACTAGGTGAAAATAAAGTAAAAGTAAATTAAATTAAATGAAAATGAATTCAATTTACAGGATTACACCTAAAGAAGGGCAAAAGAAATGCAAGGTAAATCAAATCCTGACTAACTGCTCCTAAACTGCTTCTCAAGTGAGCCCAGCACCTAGGCTCACTACGTCCTCATGCTGCATGGAGACTGGACACACTGGGGGATCATGGGAGAAGACCAGCAGGATATACCCGGTGATGTCACAAGTTTGACTTGTCCAGTCTCCATGTTGCAGGAGGAGGTGCACTACCCAGTGGTGGAGGACTGAACTGTAGGACCGATAAGGAAAGACCAGTTTGTTACCAACCAGGTCTTATTTCTTTTGCTTTGATTGCCTGACAAGTTCAAATGTTGTTTTCCTGGTTTTGTTTTTTCCAAATTTAACACTGAAAGCAAGTAACCTGATTTGTGTGCTACCAAGCATATCTGTGTTGGGAGAAATAACCCCATAAATAAATATCTTATTGGCTTTACCCAAAAGCACAACTAATTATTGTGAGCAGCTGTGTCTGGTGTGAATGAACTGCATTGCCCACAATCCCTTGCAAATCATATAGATATATGCACTTGCCAAGACTGTGAAGATTCTCACCCAGGCAGCCGTCTGACAATACTCCCCCATCTCTCTCCCTCTGCCCCCATCATTGCTGGCATTTATCCCCCCCTTCTCGGCCTATATTCCTCACTATATCCCTCTCTGTCCCCATTGCGCCCGGCATATCTCCTCTGTGCCTTGCTTCCCTCCCCCCCCCCAGTCCTACATCTCCCCAATTATTTTTAAACTTACTCTGTCTGTGGGAAGCATCAAGTGAGGCTGAGCAGCATCCAAAGGGCCAGTTAGCAAAAGGAGTTGGCCTTCAAACCCAGTGGTGGCAGTAGCAACACTGAGAACGCAGTGGGGATCCAGTGGGCGAAAGGCAGGTGACAGTGTATGAAAGGAAGCCGCAGGCAGCAGTAGGCCACAGGCTAGACTGACTGTGTGAGAGGGATCTGCCAGCGATACAAAAGTTGGTTGTCTTTGGAGTCAGCACGATGGGACCATGAAGAGCTTGGACTGATGGAACCGCAGATCCGAGGGAGAGACAATGCAAAATTTATTTATTAATACTTATTTACCACCTTTCGTGAATCAAACGGTTTACAAGGAACTCAGAATTGGTAACTTATACATATTTATATCAACTATGTTATAACAGGATAACTGGTAAACGTAACATTGTTTACAAAATTAACAAGATAAAACAGGCTGATACATAAACTACTATGCATGAGTGATAAATTAACTTATAGTGAGAAGGGGATGGGTAAAAACTTGGAGAATTGTTGGTTTGCTTTTGTAATAGTTTGTAAGAGAACAGCAATCTGTATGGAGGGATATCAGTTATAATAGTCATATTGGGGGGATTGAATTAGTAGAATAGATGGAAGGCGTAGTCAGCTCGGTGGAGAACACTAAGTAATAAATTCACGAAAGTGCTCTTTGAATAAATAGGGTTTTAACTGCTTGCGGAATGCTACTGGGTCTTTGGTGGCTCTTAAGTCTTCTGGAAGTGAGTTCCATAATTGTGGTGTATATAATGAAAATGCTCTCTTTGAAGTAGAGGATTTACTTTTACTGAATTCGGTTGGAACAAGGAATTGATGCTTCTCCTTGGTCCGTTATCCAGTGTAAAAGATATTAGTGTTTTCAAATATGTGGAAGATTCATCTTGCATGGATTTAAATATTGTGTGGATGGCCTTATATTTTATTCTGCTCTCTAATGGGAGCCAATGAAGATGCATTAGTATAGGTGAAATATGTTCCTTGATTGGTGCTAGAGAGATTACTCTGGCTGCTACATTTTGGGCTAGTTGAAGTCTGCGGATTGTTTTCTTTGGGAGACCCATTAAGATGGCGTTGCAGAAGTCAAAGTGCAGGAAGATCATAGCCTGTAGAGTTGTTCTGAAGTCACTTGGAGAGAGGAGTGGTCTTAGATGCTGTATCATCTTTAGTTTGTTGAATATGGCTCTTATTATGTTGCTGACGTGCTTATTAAAGTTGAGCTGGTGGTCCAGAGTAACTCCTAGCTATCTCACCTCTTTGTTGACTTTGATACGTTTCTTTAAACATTATTGATTCTGGTGGTGTGCAGGAGCAGTCTTTTGTTATAATTAGAATTGCTGTTTTTTTGAGGTTTATTAGGAGGTTATAATCTGTCAACCATGTTGTGATATTATTTAGACATTCCTTGATTTTTTGAAAGCATGGTTGTTTAGTATTGAATTGGGTGTACAACATAATGTCATCAGCGTATAGATGATAGAGCATGTCGTGGTCCTTAATTATGCTGCAGATAGGTTGGATATATAAGTTGAAAAGGAGTGATGATAATGCTGATCCTTTGGGTATGCCTGTTCTTTGATAAAATGGGTTAGACATGTCACCCATTTTTACTTGAATGCTACGATTTGATAAGTATGATTTGAACCAAGACAACACTTTGTCGTTGAGACCAATCTGTTGCAGTCTGTGTGTAAGGTAGTCATGCGTTATGGAGTCGTAGGCTGCAGATTTAATTTAATTTAATTAACAGTTTCTTATATACCGCACCTTCCAGAGATCAGGTGCGGTTTACATGGAACAACATTATAACAGGTCAACGTCTGTTAATACAGAGAACAACTTAAAACAACTTATATTACATTACATGGAACAGCTTTAAACCATAATAACTTATATATATCTAAGAATATTAATATGATATATCTAAGAATATTAATATGAATCCACCATTGGCTTTTTCAATCCCTCCCTTTTAGGAGCTGTCTGTTAGGGCCATTAGTAGGGTTTCCACTCCATGTCCTATTCTGAACCCATGTTGTTGAGGATCGAGTGGAACGAAGCTGTCTACATGGTTTTGAAGTTGCATCTGAGCAGCCTTTTCAAGCACTTTTGTCATAAATGGCAAGCTTGAAATGGGTTGGTATGAACATGGTTTAGATTTGTCTAGGTTCTTGCCTTTAAATATAAGGCGAATTGAAGCACTTTTTAGTTCTTCTGGGATGTATCCTTGTTCTAAAGAAGAATTAATTAGATTCAGCATGTATGGGGAAAGATGGTCGCCGAGTCAAAACGTATCCATGTTGCTGGGCAAGGGTCTAATACTGAAGTAGATGTGTTTAATGATTTATGTCAATTAACTGCCTTCTGGTAAGTAGTGTGAATTTTTTCCATGTCTGGTTTATGGAAGGAATAGAGGAATTAGACTGGCAATCGGTTCTAGCTTCTAATCCCACTTTAGCTTTGTAATATAAGGCCATGGTGTTGGCATCTGGTGTGAGTGTGGAGTTGTCTTCTTTGTGAATGGAGATTAGAGATTTGACAATGTTAAACATTTCTCTAGGCTTGTTTAGGGATGACATGATTAATTTTGTGTGATAGTCTTTTATTCTTGTTGATTAATATTTTGTATTCTTCTACATTGATTAGATAGATTTCTTTATCAACGGAGCTCTTTGATTTTCACCATTTCCTTTTGTTCCTTCTAAGAGTTCTTTTTAGATCTCGTATTTCTTTTGAGTACCATACTGTGTTTTTTCTAGTGCGAGGTTTGGGTGTTGAGTTGGTATTAGCTATGATGGCTGCTTGCTTTATCGTTGTGTTCCATCTGTCTATGAGTATGTTGTTGTCCTTGGTTTCCATTTGAATCAAAGGTAAAGTTTCCTTTAGGAATTGGTCTTTATTAAATTTGCAGAACTTTTCTTCTTTGAAAAATGGTTTGGTTAGTATTAGATTTACATAGTAGGAGTGGGATAGTAAATTCGATCAAGTAGTGGTCAGACCAAGGAATCTGTTGGATCTGTACTTTGGGGATGAAAGTATTATATGGTGGATCTTGTGGGATAAATATGAGGTCCAGAATATTTCCTTTAATGTGTTTTGGCTTGTGTACTATTTGTTTAAATCCCAGAGCTTCCATTGTTTCAGAGAAACCTTGAGCTAGATGATTTGTGGTGGAAGACAAGTTAATGTCTCCAAGTACGATTGTGTATTTGTTAGAAGTGGTTTTGCTGCAGATGAAATCTGTGATGTTGACTAGGTCTTCTCCTTTCGCTGATGGAGGTCTGTAAATTAGACAGATGAGCAGGTTTAAGTTTTCAACTAGGAGTGTGTCCATGCTTTGTGAAATTTCAATAGAACCTTTTGTTAATTGTAGTTCTTTCTTTGCTATAATGGTGACTCCTCCTCCCCTTTTGTTTGGCCTTTGGTAGTTAATGATATCATATCCTACTGGTTTCAGTTGGTTGATTAACACTGTCATTTGTAGTAAGCCATGACTCCGTGATGAATAAGATGTCTAGGTTATTATCCGTGATGAGGTCAGTTATGAGAGGTATTTTGTTCCTAATAGAACGTGGATTTATGAGTGCACATCTTAGGTTAGACGTGCTTTTGTTGAGAGTGGCTTTTTAAAATTCCAGTTCACATAGGTTGATTTGAATGAGGCATTGCTTGCGCTCAGTATTGTTAAAGAATGGGTTGTAAATAGTAATTACACTTACCTGGTAATTGTAGTTCCTTGAGAGACGACAGCTTAGTCCTCGACATATGGGTAGTGCACCTCCTCCTGCAGCATGAAGACTGGACCAATCAGATTTCAGCTCCACTGGAATAAGCACACCCTGCAACTCAGGAACTCCAGTGAACTACTGACAAAGCAAACTCAAACACATAGCTAACCTTTAGTAAAACTGCTCTCATAGGAAATATATTCCGCAACCTAACTGGGTTTTTTTTTTTTTTATCAACTGGTGGCGTAGGCCACATACTAAAAATTATAACCAACCGGAACGGAAAGTCCCGCTCCTGCAACAGCGAAAAACTTAGAGAGAAAAGAAAGTAACATGAAACGCACTCACCTGGAAAATCGTCTTCTTCATCCAAGGCGTGCCGTGCGAAAAGAAATCAGGGAGAGGCAGGAGGACTAAGCTGTCGTCTCTCAAGGAACTACAATTACCAGGTAAGTGTAATTACTATTTCCTTATCGTTCCTCCAGCTTAGTCCTCGACGTATGGGATGTATCAAAGCAGCCTAACGGGTGGGATTGTGCCAGCCGGCACGCAGAACCGCAGCACCAAAGCCAGCATCGCTCGCCGCCAAAACATCAAGACGATAATGTTTACTGAAAGTGTGCAAAGACGACCACGTGGCCGCTTTACAAATATCTACCGGGGAAACCAGACTGAATTCCGCCCAGGATGTCGCTTGTGCTCTCGTAGAGTGAGCCCGCAGTCCCGGCGGCGGAGACCGACCGTGCAATATGTAAGCCGAACCAATCGCCTCTTTAATCCATCTGGCAATAGAAGCCTTCGCTGCCGCTTCCTCTTTACGAGGACCACCAAACAGCACAAACAAGTGGTCTGATTTACGAAAATCATTTGTAACTCGTAAATAACGGCGGAGAACTCTTTTGAGGTCCAACCGACTCAAACCACGATCAGAAGCATGCCCTTCGGACTCCGAAAAAACCGGAAGAGAAACAACCTGATTCAAGTGAAAAGGAGAAGTCACCTTTGGCAAGAAAGATGGCACAGGCCGCAGAACCACTTTGTTAGGCGAGAAAGACAGAAAAGGCTCCCTGCAAGAAAGAGCCTGGAGTTCGGAAATACGGCGTGTGCGGAACATATAGCCACTAGGAACACCGTTTTAAGAGTCAAATCCTTTACCGAACTACCAGAGAGCGGCTCAAAAGGAGCTGCACTTAGGGCACGTAGCACTAAATTAAGATCCCACGCGGGAACCGATACTCTACGGGCTGGCCGTAACCTAGACACAGCACGCAAAAAACGAACTACATCCGGATGCGCCCCTAAAGCCACGCCCTGCACTTTACCGCGATAACAAGACAGAGCCGCCAATTGGACTCGCAAAGAGCTGGCGGCTAGACCCTTAGTAAAACCGTCTTGCAAAAAATCCAGAATTAATCGGCAGAGAGGCCGTAGCCGCTCTGATCTGGTGTCTGGAACACCAGTCCTCAAAAATACGCCAAACTCGAACATAGGCCAGCGAAGTGGATCGCTTTCGCGCCTGCAAGAGGGTCGCTACCACTGAGCGGGAGTAACCGCGTTTTCTTAGCCGAGCCCTTTCAATAGCCAAGCCGTAAGAGAGAATCTCTCCACTTGGGGCATGCGAAGTGGACCCTGACACAACAGGTCCGGTAATAAGGGAAGTTTCCAGGGAGGACCGTCGATCAGCCTCATCAGATCGGCATACCAAGGACGCGGCGGCCAATCCGGCGCGATTAAGAGCACCCGACCCCGGTGGGCTTCGATACGTTGAATAACGCGCCCCAACAGTGGCCATGGAGGGAATACATAAAGCAGACCCGTGGAAGGCCACACCTGCAACAGAGCATCCAGACCTTCGGACATCGGCTCTCTTCGCCGACTGTAGAATCGAGCCGCTTTTGCTGAGCGGCACGTGGCCATCAGGTCCATGAGTGGTTGGCCCCAACGCAGCACCAGCTGCGCGAACACCCGGGGATGTAGCTCCCATTCTCCGGGATCCACCTGAACTCTGCTGAGGAAGTCCGCCGTCCCATTGTCTTTTCCGGCGATATGTGCTGCGGAGATGGCTGACAGGCGAGGCTCTACCCATTCGAACAACGTCCGAGCCTCCGCCGCGAGGCCGACACTTCCGGTTCCCCCTTGCCGGTTGATGTAGGCCACGGCCGTTGCATTGTCTGAGAGCACCCGAATCGCTCGAGCCGATATCCGAGTCTCGAAGCCCTGCAATGCCAAGCGAATGGCTCGAAGCTCCAACCGGTTGATCGACCAGGCGCTCTCTTCTGGGGACCAAAGACCCTGGACGAACTGGCCCTCGCAGTGAGCACCCCAGCCCGTCAGACAGGCGTCCGTTAATAGCGGAATCCAGTTCGGCTGCTCCAATGGCATCCCCACTCGCAGAGTGAGCGGATTCAACCACCAGGAGAGATCCCTTCGAACCGACATCGGGCAAGGCAGACGCCTGTTTAGCGGATCGGACTGGTTGGACCAGCGGCGGAGTAAGGCGTGCTGGAGGGACCGCATGTGAAACCGCACCCAAGGAACCACCTCCAGAGAGGACGCCATCGTCCCCAACAACTGCAGGTATCGCCACGCCGACGGGGCTGGAGACTCTCGAAACTTTCGCACCAGAGACTGAAGAGTCAAAATCCTGCGTTCGGGTAGAGAAACCAACCCCTGGCAAGTCTCGAATTGCACCCCTAAATATTCGAGAAGCTGTGTTGGAACCACATGGCTCTTGAGTGGGTTGATCACCCAGCCGAGAGACTGTAAGAGAGTGATGACCTTTTCTGTCGCTGCCAAGCTCTCTGCGCGCGATTTCCCGCGAATCAACCAGTCGTCCAGATAGGGATGAACCAGCACCCCGTCCTTGCGGAGAGCCGCGGCAACAACCACCATGATCTTGGTGAATACGCGAGGTGCGGTCGCTAGACCGAATGGTAAAGCCTGAAACTGGAAATGCCCCCACGGAAGCGCAAAGCGCAGATACCTCTGCTGGTCTTCTCGAATAGGGATATGGAGATAAGCCTCCGTGAGGTCGAGGGACGTAAGAAATTCGCCTCGACGAACGGCTACTATGACAGACCGTAGCGTTTCCATCCGAAAGTGAGGGACTCTTAGACAACGATTCACTCCTTTGAGATCCAATATGGGTCGCAGATCGCCTCTCTTCTTTGGCACCACGAAATAAATGGAATACCTTCCCAGACCATATTCCGCTGGTGGAACTGGAATGACCGCCCCCAGCTGAAGAAGCCGATCGAGCGTTTGGCGCACCTGCAAGGTCTTCTGAACCCCTCGACAGGGAGACGCTACAAAGGAGTCGAGCACTGGACGGGCCAAATCGAGAACATACCCGTCTTTGATAATGTCTAGTACCCACTGATCGGAAGTAATTTGGATCCAAGCGGAGAGAAAATGTCGAAGGCGTCCTCCGATCATCGGCCGCTCCACCTGGACCCGCTGTCTTTCATTGGGGTTTGCGGGGGCCCGGGGCACCTCCCGCCGTGAACCCTCGACTGGCTCCACGAAATCCGCGAAAACTGGACACCCGGGAACTATATCTACCCCGCTGGGCGCTGGCGTAACGGGGTGACCGGAACCTACGAAAGTCCCGAAATTGTCCCCTAGTGACCGGAATGGATCTACCCCGCTTGGGCCGATCTTCTGGTAAGCGACCGCCTTTGGATTCACCTAGATCTTTGACCAACTTATCCAAATCCTCACC
The DNA here is from genome assembly GCA_033557465.1 of Ichthyophis bannanicus. Taxonomy (NCBI): domain Eukaryota; kingdom Metazoa; phylum Chordata; class Amphibia; order Gymnophiona; family Ichthyophiidae; genus Ichthyophis; species Ichthyophis bannanicus. Next base: position 663,343,884 of record CM066033.1, read on the forward strand.
AAAGAGTAGTTTACCCTTAAAAGGTAACTTGCCCAACCGTGACTTAGAGGAACCATCGGCCGCCCCAATTTTTCGCCAAAGAGCTCTACGAGAAGCCACTACCGAAGCCATGCTATTGGAGAGAGCTCTGATGAGATCGTACTGTACATCCGCCAAATAAGACGTACCAGACTCCAAGCGGTGAAGTTCCGTCAGCGTATCAGTGTCTAAGGATGGAGAACGCTGAAATCGCTGAACCCACCGCAAACAGGCACGGGCTACCCAAGCCCCACAAACCGAAGCCTGTAACGCAATCGCATCCGCCTCAAAGGCCTGCTTCAACAGACCATCCATCTTCCTGTCCTGCGGCTCCCTCAAAGCCGCACTCCCTTCAACAGGAATGGTGGTCTTCTTCGTCACCGCCGACACGGCTGCGTCGACCTTGGGAGATCGAAAACGTTCCAAATCCGTTTCTGCCATAGGATAAAGACGACGCATGATCTTAACTCCTTTGAGACCAGTCTCAGGAGTGTCCCACTCGGTCTGAATCATCTGGTCAATAACTTTATGAAGTGGAAAAACCACTTGAGTCTGACGAACAGCTTGAATGATGGGATCTACTTCGTCCGGCTCTTCCGCCTTAGGCGCAGAAGACAAGCCTAACGTCTGAAGCGCTTCCGAAACAAGAGCTGGAAGCTCCTCACGCCGGAAAACCCGAATAATCCTCGCTTGATCCTCCGGCTCCGGAAGCTCTCCTTCCTCCAAGCCGTCTACATCTCCCTCCGGATCGAACTCGGGATCATCCCCCTCAGGCCAGTCCGCCTCCACAGAACCAGGGTCGTGCAACCGCGGCCGCTTCGGGGCTCTGATGTCGGACAATGGAGGCTCTCCAAGAGGGGACTGGAGGGATAGTCCCTGCGGTGGTAGAGGCGCCCCTCCCATAACCTGGCGCCTTCGACAGAACGCCTGATGCAGAAGCAATACAAAATCTGCAGAAAAATCCTCCAAGGGCAACGACTCCCCCAGAGCTAGTTGCGCCCGGGCGCCGAGGTACTGTTAGGAGCAAGCCCCGAGGGACCCTCTAGCGGTGATTCTAAATCTCCTGATGCGGCACCAGACTGTGCCGATGCAGGCAAAGAATGCTCCAGGCGCTGTTCCATGCTGCGAGACAGTGAGGCGCAGCGAGGGCACACGCCGGTCTCTGCGTCGGCAACCCGCCGAGATCCACAAATGAGGCAAAGAGAACCCGTGGACATGGGGAGTTTCGCGTGTTTAAAACGCCAGCCAACCGCAGCCAAAAAAGATAGGGGAACCAACAGCACACTGACCCAGAAGAACCAAGCGGGAACTGGGCAGTGTGCAATAAAGGAAAGCGGTGCAGGTCAAGAGAAAAGGTCTGACCAGCAAGTGAGGAAAGGAGGCTATGCCTGCTTTCCCTCAGAGGCATACATATCTTCCCTTTGTGTCTTTATTTTATTTATTTATTTATTTATTTTTTTTCAGAAAGCCTAAGAATAAAAGCAAATGCAATTAAAAAAACCTCCCAGAACTAAAGAGGTTACTTCCTCAGACAGCTGCCACGGAGAAAATCAGCGAGGGAATGAGACACCAAAGGCAAAATAAAGCAAATAACAATAAAAGAAAGTCACTGAAATCAAATTCGAATGAAAGGAAAATAAAGGAAATCAAAAATCTACCGCGGGGCAACTGAAAGAAAAAAACCGCGGACCGAGAAAAAATGGCCGCGGCAGACCCGCAAGCGTTTTGGCGGGCTTTTGCAGCCGCACGGTGAAGGGAAGGGCCCGAGGAAAATAAGCCCGTTGCTGCCGCGAAAACGGGAGCCCCCCCGGGGACGCTTCCCCCCTTGAATATCTGCGACTGTCCTGAACAGCTGAGGGAGGGAGTGAACGCGGCTCAAAAGCCGGCCAGCTTCCCCTCAGCTGCAATCACTCACCGGCACACACGCAGCTGTCTTCAGTCTCTGGAGACGAGCTGCAGCTCAGCCTTCGTTGGAGCTCTGCCCCGAAGAGCCTTGGGGCAGAGATCCACTTTCCCCAAAGTCAAAAAGTACACAGAGAGTCGTCAAGGTCTGAGCAGGAGAAGGAGCTTCCTCCGGTTTCCTCCCCCCGCCCCCACTGAGTGCCGAGAATCACAGTGAAAATTTAAAGGGACAGCGTATTAAATAAGAAAAAAGGTAAAGAAGCCCTAAAAGGACCTAAATAAAGGTTAGCTATAGGCAAAGAATACTATCTAAATAACTAGTGAGCCCAGCTACGCTCACTAACGTCCTCCTGCTGCATGAAGACTGGACACACTGGAGTTCCTGAGTTGCAGGGTGTGCTTATTCCAGTGGAGCTGAAATCTGATTGGTCCAGTCTTCATGCTGCAGGAGGAGGTGCACTACCCATACGTCGAGGACTAAGCTCGAGGAACGATAAGGAAATTCTTGCTTCAGTGACTTGACGGTGAAATGTGTGTATAACTGGTATAGGATATCCATATGGTGATAGGGCTTGAGAAGTGGTAAAGATAGTCAGTAATATTATGAGGGTCAGTGAAATGAGTGGGTATAGTGGTTGCATTTTCTTGCCACAACCTATTTATGAGAGCAATTCTGTTCTTAAAGATTAGAATCAATCCGTTGTTAGTATTTATCATTTACAGATTTATTTGGTGATTATAAAAGGATTTTTTTTTTTTTTTTTTAATTAGAAGAAGAGCAATTGTGTAATGAAGAATATAATTGTTTGTAAGATTGTAATATTAGCCAATCATAACTATGATATTTGGAGGCTAAAATTACTTGATCATTGTGCTGAAATAATGTTACAATTCAATCTATTATAGTTTGCCAAAGGTAAATTATATGAGAGCATACCTCTTAGGATAAGTCTTGTGTGTTGGGTCCTTGGAGCTGTATTGATGAGGTTCCACTGCTTGTTTGAAGGATTTTTGGATTTGTTGGTTTCTCTGTTATTCAATTGCTGCGTGGTGGAGTACCGGCAGGGCTCAATTGTGCAAGGTGCTTAGGTCACCACTATCCAGTGTAGACAGCAAGGTTTACAGAGGCTATTGTCGTGGTGCAGGGTTTTTTGTGGAGGACTGGTGTGTTGCTTCAGCTGTTCTTTTATTGTCCCGCCTAAGGGCCACACCAAAGGGACCTCTGGCGAGGCCCTCAGGTGTGGGCGCGCCGAGAAGTGCTGCTTTTTAAATCTCCTGCGTCAGGCCCCGATTGGCCTTCTGATGGAGAGGAGGGCTTCCCTCACTCCTGCTCTCTGTTGCAATGCTGATCGGGGGCACGGCTGATGGCTGGAGCCAGCTGAGCTGTCGGGCACGCCGAGAAGTGCTGCTTTTTAAATCTCCCCCGTCGGGCCCTGATTGGCCTTGTGATAGAGAGCAGGAGGGCTTCCCTCGCTCCTGCTCTCTGTTGCAATGCTGATCGGGACACACAAACAAGCAAGATCGAGGTTGGATGTTCAAGATCCTTTATTGGTGGAAACCCCAACGCGTTTCGGCGTCACCGCCTTCATCAGGGGGAATGTGGCTTAAAAACAAACAATAATATACTTTGATAAGATACATATAAATAATTAATTAATTGAATGCCAGACTCAAATATAAAATTCATAATTTAAAATAAATATGATGTTTATAAAAGATGACAAACTTTGTATACATAAATATAAAGACTGTTATGAAAATTATTAATAAATAATGTTCCAAATATAAAGCTACAAACGCAGGACTTGAGGTGAAAACCACGATGGACAAACGAAATAAAATAGATGGTAACTGCACTAGATGAGGATGAAGTATATCTAATAAAAGAATAAATATATGTAATAAAAAAAAGACACAATAGAAAGTCTAGGGTTAAATGAATGATAAAAACTAAAATCAAATTGTAGTGTAAATCTTGTATATTTAAACAACTCTTTCATAAAAATGCGCTATCAATTTATATTTATTTAATGTGGAATTGGGTGTTGATACTTCCCACCTTGATATGATCTAGTAGCTCTAAATGTGTTCAGACTATACAATATTCCTACTTAAATGCTATGTCAGAAAATACGTTATATAGCATTGAGAAAATGTAGAACAGCGTTGAACCACTAACCTGGTTTGTTCTACTTAATTTGTATTGGAGGGTTATATTATTGCTGTTGTCCTCTAACATCAGGAAAAAGGAAAAAATATATAGTTAAATATTAAGTATATTCAAATATCTACTGGGCATTAAAAATATGTATATGACAATATATTAAATAAATAATATATTGAAATTATGGCTAGTGAACTTATTGTCATGTAAGAAAGTTGAAAGATCTTAGTTCTTCATGTGTATACCCAACCATTATTGGTATGGGCACTATATCGATTGTGTCACCTGCCGGTATGGTGAAGAAGCATATATTCCAGTTTAAATAGTATTAGACAATGAATGTATTTAAAACTGTTAAACTGAACCTCTATATCTATGAACATGATAAATTATATTTTAGTGAGGTTAATTTATGTATAAATGAACATATATCATTGATACTAAAATCCAAAGGGAGATTCTTTCATATTTGGAATGCTCCAATATTTATATCTTATTGTGTAATTGCGATCTATGGATAAATTGATATATATACTTGTATTAAAAAAGCTCAATAAATATATGAATGAAACACTTTTGCTATACATGATGTATAAAACTGTTTTTTGTTTGTATACGTTCCAAGTAATAGAGCCGTCCTTTCACAATAGTATTACTTGGAACGTATACAAACAAAAAACAGTTTTATACATCATGTATAGCAAAAGTGTTTCATTCATATATTTATTGAGCTTTTTTAATACAAGTATATATATCAATTTATCCATAGATCGCAATTACACAATAAGATATAAATATTGGAGCATTCCAAATATGAAAGAATCTCCCTTTGGATTTTAGTATCAATGATATATGTTCATTTATACATAAATTATATTTTAGTGAGGTTAATTTATCATGTTCATAGATATAGAGGTTCAGTTTAACAGTTTTAAATACATTCATTGTCTAATACTATTTAAACTGGAATATATGCTTCTTCACCATACCGGCAGGTGACACAATCGATATAGTGCCCATACCAATAATGGCGAGGCCGCAGGGCAGAGTCCCTCGCGGCCGTAGGTAACCAGGCGTGCGGCCCGGTGGAGGACCCTGCCCGCGGCTTGTGAGGAGGGGCGGGGCTGGCGAGCATTTTTTGAACTCATTGGCTCGCCCCGATGATGGATATGGGTGCGAGCCAATGAAGAAAGCTGGCAAAGGGGGGGTTTTAAGCTGGGCGCGCGGCGGCGATGGTCTCTTGGCGAGACCGGCAACCGGGGAGAGGACCTCATCTTCTTGCCTCCTGCCTTACCTAATTGGAGTCCTGCAGCGTGTCGGTGTCGTCGGGGACTCCGGACCGGTACAGAGGGTTGGGGTATCGGCGCAGGTATAGCAGCTTGTAAAAAAAAAAAAAAAAATAAAGAAATAAATAAAGAAATAAATAATTGAATAAATAGGTTAAGTGGGGGCGGAGTGGTCTCAGTGGGTGCGGGAGCCCGCGGTCAAGCGCCGAATCGGGGCCTTAAGCGGGGAGATGCCGTCGAGGAGGGGAAGGCAGGACAGACGGGGGACTTCGGGCAGAGGAGAGCGGTCTGCGGTCGGCGAGAGAGGAGGAAAGGTGGTGAATTTGGGGGGGCAGGCTGAGCGGGGCGTCTAGGGGAGCGTCTGCGGGCGAGGGAGCACAGAGCGGGGCGATGGGGGCCAAAAGAAAAGGAGCTGGCGGCAGGGGAAGGGCCAGCGTGGGTAGGGGCAATGAGGCCGGTGCTAGGGGAGGACAAAGAGGGAGGTCTTTGGTCAGGAGGGGCAGGGGGGTTGGCGGCCTGGGCCTGGAGCCTGGTCTGGGGGAAACAGATCCAGTAGGGCACGGGAGGGGCGGGGCGACAGATGGGGCAGGCATTAGGGAGGCGGAGTACGGGGGGGCCGGGAGGGGGATGGTGCAAAGGGGTGCAGAGAGGGGGGTGGCAGAGGCGGGGGGGTGCAGTTGGGGAGGACAAGGGATGGGGGGGTGGGGTGGAGGGGGGCCAGTCTGGGCAGGTTGGGCTCCACCATGGCTTGGGGCTCACGCGTACGGGCACGGCCCCTTGGTACAAGGGGGAGCAGTAGGGAGTGTTGGAACTCCAGCGGGATTTTCACCATGGGAGCATTGGCGGGGCGGAGGACAGGGATCTTCCCGGGCCAAGTGGGTGTCTGCTTGGCCGCCTTGTGGCCCCCCGTTTGTCCCCTCTCCCCCCTCTGCTTCTCTTTTGTCTTTGCAGGTGGCCACAGACGCTCAGGAGGCGGCACAGATCCCCGGCGGACAGCGTGCGGCAATGGATGAAGTGGCTGGGGTCGTATCCGGCGGACCTACGCGGAGCGAGGCCAGCACAGCGAGTGTAGTGGGAGTGCAGTCACCCAGCCAGGGGGCACGAGATCCCGAAGTGCTGCCACAGGATCTGTCGACGGGCGTTGGTGGTGCCAGGGGTGAGTTGTTCGGGTGCAATGTGGCGGGGGGGGGGGGGGGATGGGGCTGATCAGGAGGGAAGGGAGGGCATAAGGCGAAGCGCAAGTGTCGGCACGCGCGACGGAGTCGGCACAGCTCGGAGTCTTCATCGGCGTCCTCAGCATCCTCCTCATCATCCTCGATAGCGCCTTCTCGTTCGGGACCAGGGATGGATGCGGGATCGGGTGGGCCCGCCGGTGGGAAGGGCGTTCCTACGTTGGTGGCATTCGCGGAGTTATGGGAAGGAGTCCCGCGGCACCTACGGCGTAAGATATGGAAGCGGCGCTACGTAGATATATTCAGATTGCTGGAGGTCCGGAGGCGCTCGGGAGAGAGTAAGAAAAAGAGGAAGGAGGACGAGAAGGCGGGTCGTGTCAGGAAAGTGTCCCGGAATGCTATTAATTGGGTGAGGGCTTTTTTAAGGTTAGCTAGTGTCTGGGGTCGGCAGGCTCCGGAGGATTATGGAATGCTGTTGGCATATGCTGACTCTATCTTGGAAGTGTCCCAGACGCATGGAGGTTTTGCGTGGCTTAATTATGACGAGAAATTTCGAGATAAAATGGAGGAGAGTAAAGGGTTGTCCTGGGGCACTCAGGATATTAATTTGTGGCTAACCCAGATGTCGGGGGGTTCGGGTGCGAGCAGTGGAAATATGGTACGGACTGGGGGGGGGTGGTTTGGCAGGAACGGGGCGGCCCTTTCAGGCGAACGGGGGCTCTCTGCCGCAGAGAGCAGGGGCAGGGGCTCTGGGGGACATCTGTTGGCGTTTCAATAGATCCTCGTGCCCTTTCCCCGACTGCAAGTTCCGGCACGCCTGCTCTGCCTGCGGGGGGGGGGGGGCATTCCTCACTTAAATGCTTCAAAAAGGGCGGTGGGCCCCCCCCTACGGCGGCCCCCAAGTAATGTTGATTGGATGGGGGCTGGCGCCCACCCCATTCTCCCGGGAGGTGCTTAGGGAGTGGTTGGGGGCTTATCCGCGGAGGACGGACCGGGAGCTGTTGGAGCGGGGGTTTTCGGAGGGGTTCGTTATTCCGGTGCAAGGTACGATAGTAGGTAGGTCGGCGCGTAATTCGCCCTCAGTGAGGCGCTTGGCGTCGGTTGTTCGCGAGAAGTTAGCGGTCGAGTTGGGTTTGGACAGAATTGCCGGCCCATTTGTGGAGCCGCCATTGGCGGATTTGGTACTGTCTCCATTGGGGGTAATCCCTAAGAAGGAGACAGGCAAGTTTCGTCTGATACATAACCTCTCCTTTCCGTTGGGTGAGTCGGTAAATGCTCATATTCCGAAAGAGTTGTGCGCGGTTCGGTATGCATCCTTTGACGAGGCGGTTGGTTTGGTGAAACGTTGTGGCCCTGGGGCCCAATTAGCAAAGGTTGATATTGAATCTGCTTTTCGTTTGCTGCCCGTCCACCCGTCTTCCTTTTATTTGTTGGGATTTTCGTTTGAAGGGGAATTTTATGTGGACAAGTGCATGCCCATGGGTTGTTCCGTGTCGTGTGCCTACTTCGAGACATTTAGTACAATTTTGCACTGGAATCTACTACGGCGGGTAGGTAGTGGGAACGTCGTGCATTATCTGGACGATTTCCTCTTTTCATTCTGAGGTGTGTCAACAGTTGATGGATGGTTTTCTAGGCATGGCTAGTGAGTGTGGGCTCCCGCTGGCGGTTGACAAGACGGAGGGCCCGGCAACTTGTATTACGTTTTTGGGGGTGGAAATCGACTCGGTTGAGATGGTGGTGCGCCTCCCTCTGGACAAGGTGTTGAAATTGCGCGTCTTGGTCGCAAACGGGCTGGCATCGGATAAGTTATCCTTGAAGGAATTGCAAATACTAATTGGCTCGTTGAATTTTGCATGCAGAGTGATTCCGATGGGCCGAGTTTTCATGCGTAGCTTGGCGGCCGCCACTGTGGGGGTTCGTAAGCCGCATCATCGGATCAGAATGTCCAAGGTCATGAAGGCCGATTTGAGAGTGTGGGATGTTTTTCTGGAAGACTTCAACGGGGTGTCTGTGCTGATGGAGGCGGAGGTGTCCAGTGTTGATTTGCAGCTGTTTACGGACACAGCAGGCAGTGGGGGTTTAGGGATTTATTTTGGAGGGGATTGGTGTGCAGCCCAATGGCCGCATGCGTGGCATGCGGACGGCCTGACAAAAAACATTACGTTCTTGGAATTGTTTCCTCTGTTAGTTGTGTTGCATTTATGGCCCGAGCGGTTGCGGAACCGCAGATTGTTATGGTGGTGTGACAATGAGGCTGTGGTTGCGGTAGTCAACCGGTATACGCCGCGATGCGCGTTGGTAGCGGGCTTAATGAGAGCTATCGTTTTTGCTTGTTTGCGTTTAAACGTCGCAGTGAAAGCTCGGCACATTCCGGGTTGCACTAATCGAATTGCGGATGCTCTCTCGTTTCAAGTGGGACCTGTTCCGGACGATGGCGCCCGAGGCGAGCGAGGAAGGCATGGAGGTGCCCGAACATTTATGGAAGATTGGCCAGCAGAAATGGTTTGCCTGAAGAACTCTCTTGCGCCGGCGTCCTGGTCGGCATACTCGAAAGGATTTGACGCAGTCTTGGAGTACCTGGAGGGGAAAGGATGGAAGCCCGGAGTGGAGGTGGACAGCTTGTTAGGACAATACATAGTGGAGTCTAAAGGTGCTGGTATGTCCAGGGCTTCGGTTCGGACGAAGTTGGCGGGATTTGCTTTCTTTGCCAAGGCAGCTGGCTGGGGGTTTGTGAGGCAGGGGTTTTTGGTCCAGAAGTTATTGCGGGGCTGGGATAGAGTTTCTCCTGCACCTCCGGATGCGCGGTTACCAGTGACGCATGACCTTTTGGTGCGGCTCTGTGCAGCACTGCCGAACGTGGCGTCGTCGGCTTATGAAGCGGTGCTGTTTAAGGCATTGTTTTGCTTGGCCTTTTTCGGGGCTTTTCGGGTCGGCGAGCTGGTGGCTAGCTCTGGCAGGCTAGTGCAGGGCAAAGGATTATTGTTGGGTCATGTACAGATCGGGGGTGGACAGCTGCGGATCAAGCTGGCTAAATCAAAGACTGACCAGTTGGGCAAAGGACTGTGGGTAGTCCTTCACGAGGTAGACTCCCTGCCGACGTGCCCAGTGGAGGCAGTGCGGGCTTATTTGGCGGTGCATCCGGCGGCGGGTTCCCTGTTTTTCTTGCACGAGAATGCCAGCTGGGTGACACGTTTCCAGGTTGCGGCGGTGCTACGGCTGACCATACGGTATCTGGGTATGGATCCGAAGCGCTTTGCGCCGCATTCCTTTCGCATAGGAGCGGCGACAAGTGCGGCGGCGGCAGGGATGTCAGAGGTGGCTATTCAGAACATCGGCAGGTGGCTGTCACAGGCCTTTAAAGGTTATGTGCGCTTGTGAGGCAGCGGGAGAGCAGGAGAATAACCTTTGCTTTCTTTTTCAGATGCTGTGCGGTGCCCGCAATGGTGCTGGATGATCGGGCACTCATTTGTACATTGGGCGGGACTGCAGGCAGCTGAAAGACCATTGGGTCCGAATTTGGGACTTGACCCGGCAGTGGTGTCTCTACTATGGCTTGGTGAACGTGGGTTGCGTTGGCAGCAGCTGTTACCATTGCTTCGGCACCATAGACGGGTGAGAGCGGAGCCCGCTGTGATACTGCTGCATGTGGGAGGGAACGACTTAAATAGCTGGACTTGTAAACAGATCATTCGGGCAGCAAAAAGGGATCTGGCAGAGGTGCTGAGGATGTTCCCTCAGGTTATCATAATGTGGTCTGACATCATTCCAAGGCCTGTTTGCGGGGGGCAGAGGAGGTGGTCCAGGGGGTTAGCGAAGGTCAATTGACAGATTGGGCGGTGGGCCTGTCAGCACAGAGGGTATCAGATTATGCACTCCTGGGTGGATGTAGATTATGCTGGGCTCTATCGCCAGGACGGTGTGCATTTATCGCCGGTGGGAGTGGACCTGCTGTTAAATGACTGGCAATAGGCCTTGGAATGTGTGGTGCAGTGGGAGCCTCGATGGTCGCAGCTTTAGGGGGGGGGGCGGCGTACGGGCGTAAGTGGCCCTACGCCGGGTGGCGGGATCCCGGAGGTTTCCGGGGTCCGGAGCCTTAAGCTGGAATTGGGGTGGGGGCGGGTGCCCCCAACCCGGGTGACCCCTGGCCGGTCTTTGCTAGTAGTATGGCGAGGCCGGGGAAAGGGGGGGTTGGATTTGCCGCTGGCTCGGCCGCGGCGGGAGTGGAATGAGCTCACCTTGCTAGTGGTATGGCGGTTGAGGGCTCATTCCACTCGGGAGTTAGTATGATATATTAAGAAGTTGGATGTTGAAAACAATGTTTGGATTGTACAAAGTTAATAAAGCTGCGACCATTTGAGCCAAAGATCTGTGTATATGGATTTCTTATGGGGAGGGGAAGGGTTGGAAGAAAAAGGGGGTGGGGAAGGGGGGGGGGGCAAAGCAGGGTGCCACCAGGTCCGACCTGCCTTGGTTATGGCGAGGCCGCAGGGCAGAGTCCCTCGCGGCCGTAGGTAACCAGGCGTGCGGCCCGGTGGAGGACCCTGCCCGCGGCTTGTGAGGAGGGGCGGGGCTGGCGAGCATTTTTTGAACTCATTGGCTCGCCCCGATGATGGATATGGGTGCGAGCCAATGAAGAAAGCTGGCAAAGGGGGGGTTTTAAGCTGGGCGCGCGGCGGCGATGGTCTCTTGGCGAGACCGGCAACCGGGGAGAGGACCTCATCTTCCCGCCCGCCCGCCCTGCATGCAGGCTGGGGGGATGGGTTGTCGCAGCTGGTGGGGGGGGGAGGCGGGATCCCGGAGGTTTCCGGGGTCCGGAGCCTTAAGCTGGAATTGGGGTGGGGGCGGGTGCCCCCAACCCGGGTGACCCCTGGCCGGTCTTTGCTAGTAGTATGGCGAGGCCGGGGAAAGGGGGGGTTGGATTTGCCGCTGGCTCGGCCGCGGCGGGAGTGGAATGAGCTCACCTTGCTAGTGGTATGGCGGTTGAGGGCTCATTCCACTCGGGAGTTAGTATGATATATTAAGAAGTTGGATGTTGAAAACAATGTTTGGATTGTACAAAGTTAATAAAGCTGCGACCATTTGAGCCAAAGATCTGTGTATATGGATTTCTTATGGGGAGGGGGAAGGGTTGGAAGAAAAAGGGGGTGGGGAAGGGGGGGGGGGAAAGCAGGGTGCCACCAGGTCCGACCTGCCTTGGTTATGGTTGGGTATACACATGAAGAACTAAGATCTTTCAACTTTCTTACATGACAATAAGTTCACTAGCCATAATTTCGATATATTATTTATTTAATATATTGTCATATACATATTTTTAATGCCCAGTAGATATTTGAATATACTTAATATTTAACTATATATTTTTTCCTTTTTCCTGATGTTAGAGGACAACAGCAATAATATAACCCTCCAATACAAATTAAGTAGAACAAACCAGGTTAGTGGTTCAACGCTGTTCTACATTTTCTCAATGCTATATAACGTATTTTCTGACATAGCATTTAAGTAGGAATATTGTATAGTCTGATCACATTTAGAGCTACTAGATCATATCAAGGTGGGAAGTATCAACACCCAATTCCACATTAAATAAATATAAATTGATAGCGCATTTTTATGAAAAAGAGTTGTTTAAATATACAAGATTTACACTACAATTTGATTTTAGTTTTTATCATTCATTTAACCCTAGACTTTCTATTGTGTCTTTTTTATTACATATATTTATTCTTTTATTAGATATACTTCATCCTCATCTAGTGCAGTTACCATCTATTTTATTTCGTATGTCCATCGTGGTTTTCACCTCAAGTCCTGCGTTTGTAGCTTTATATTTGGAACATTATTAATAATTTTCATAACAGTCTTTATATTTATGTATACAAAGTTTGTCATCTTTTATAAACATCATATTTATTATTTTAAATTATGAATTTTATATTTGAGTCTGGCATTCAATTAATTAATTATTTATATGTATCTTATCAAAGTATATTATTGTTTGTTTTTAAGCCACATTCCCCCTGATGAAGGCGGTGACGCCGAAACGCGTTGGGGTTTCCACCAATAAAGGATCTTGAACATCCAACCTCGATCTTGCTTGTTTGTGTGTCCTGAGGTTTGTGCAAGACTCGCTGCTCCCTGCTGTGTTTTTTCGCAATGCTGATCGGGGGCACGGCTGATAGCAAATGTCAGTTTTCCACCTTAGCACTTAGATGCGGGAGCTTGGGCTACTGGAGCCATGGACCGGGAGAGGAGGAAGCTCAAGGCAGCCAGCAGGCAGGCACTATGCAGCCAATGGTCAGGTGTGGGGAGCTATGCAAACTGCTGTGCAGCCTTGAGGGTGAGCTGGCAAAGAACTGCGTGTAGGGCAGTGGCCTGCAGTTAGCAACAAGAGGTTCAGGCAACCAGCAACACCAGGCAGCATGTCCAAAGCAGCAGAAGTGTTGTCGGCAGAGATACATTTGGCTAAAGTGTAAGGTTGAAGCGAGGCTTCCTGTTCAGCAGGGTACTGTGCCAGCTACATGTTCACACAGGTATAGGGTCGACCCTGACTAACATGCTTAAAGATACCCTTGCACTCTCAATTGAGGCATCCCTATTCACATCCATTCCCTACTATGTCTCATCTGTGTATTCAGTACTCCGGTCTTATAAAGAAAAACTTGTATTTGTGTCATGCTTTGGCATTCAAGTTTTCCAGTGTTTCATTGGGCTATGCACTTTAAGAAGAAAGCTGTGTTGTCTCAAAAGCTCACTCTGCAATAGTATGTAAGGGACCCAAGCCTGAATACGATGGGCTGCTACCAAAGATGGCAGCAGACTCATCGGAAGGCCTCCAACTGCCCACACCCTGCCACTATCAGATGCTTTGTTGAATTTGCCCAGGCTGCAGCAGAAAGGGCTCCCAATGGCACGATAGCATAGTAGTGGTGGAGGGAACACAGGCAATTTAAGCAGGCGTGAAAGGATCCTGCCTCCTCCCACAAGCCAACCAGAAGCCTTCCCACCCTCCCAGCGGGACTTGCCAGATTAACTGTATTAGCAATGAGCAGAGCTCCGGAGTCTCAATGCGTGGATGAGACGATGATGCAAGGATGAGGGTTTTGTATTTGTTAGGAACTGGGGGAACAATCTGGGGAAAGGAAGGGCTTCACCTTAACTGGGATGAAACCAGGCTGCTGGAATTAACCTTTAAAAGCTGCTCTCTCTCCTTTTTCAACTAAATAATAGGGGAGAGCCGACAGTCGCCCAAGAGCACATGGTTCAGAACAATGTATCCTTGAAGGATACTACCAAAAGAATGAAGTTAGGGCATATCAGCAGAGAGGTTCCAATAAAGCAAAAGTAGCCCAAATGCCCTTGAGTACGGAGCATGACAGAGCTTAAAGATTCCAAATTACCTCTGCCTACAGATATCCAGATTAATATGAATAAAATACAGTCTCTAAAATGCTTTTATGAAAATGCTAGAAGTATAAAAAATAAGTTGGAAGAGTTAGAATATATAGCACTAAATCAGAAGTTAGATATGATTAGTATCTCAGAGACATGGTGGAAGGACGACAACCAGTGGGACACTGTGATACCTGGGTACAAACTATATCGCAATGATAGAGCCGATCAAATTGGTGGAGGGGTTGCGCTCTATGTTAGAGAGGACATTGAGTCACAAAGGATTAAAGTTTTGCAGGAAACAAAATTTGCTGTAGAATCTAAGGATTGAAATTCCATGTAAAAAGGGGAAGGCGATGACAGTGGGGATGTACTATCAACAGTCTGGCCAGAATGAACAAATGGATGACAAAATGCTCAAAGAAATCAGGGAAGCTAACAAGTTACAGCACAGTAATAATAAACACAGGTCTGCAAAAAAAATTTTTTCGAGAGCTGTTTTGGTTATTCCACGTAATCTTTATGTTTTGTGGTGCGCTGAATCCGAAAATGACCTCCATTTTGTCAAAGGACATCACGTTTCCTGACAATTTAGGTAACTATGCTAAATAAGGCAATACCTCAAAATAAATGGAAATAGACTTATAAAATTAAAGTTTTATTACAATATTTTAATGAAAATCCTTTTTTAAACTGAAATGAGCTCACCTACACACACACTTGACTCGATTCTTCTTCCTTGTGAGGCTCCTCTTGGTGCATTTACGCTTGTGAGTAGCATCTGGAATGTTTCTCTGTGAAGCATCCAACAGTAGTCTGTCATCATTGTAATGCTCCATTTTCCCTGGTATCTCCTTTCCATCTCTTTAATGTCTTGGTGGAATCGTTCACCTTGTTCCTCACTCACAGCTCCCAAATTTTCAGGAACGTAGTCAAGGTGGGACTGGAGGAAATGCACTTTCAAACTCATCAGGCAACCTAAAGCTTGAAATGCTTTCAGCATTATTAGTCCGACGATCTTTTTGTAGTGAGGATCTTTGTTATTGCCTAAAAATTTCTGTACGACTTCTTTAAATGCAATCCACCCTTCTTTTTGAGGATCCGTCATGCTATTGACAAACTCTTGATCAACTATAAGCCTTCTAATGTCTGGTCCGACGAACACACCTTCCTTCAATTTTGCCTCCGACAGGCCTGGAAACTTGGTGACCAAGTATTTGAAGCATTCTCCATTTCTTGGAAGTGATTTTATGAATTGCTTCATCAATCCCAATTTTATGTGGAGAGTGGTAGAAGAGCTTTATGGGAAGGTACCAAAGTTTCTCAGAGGACATTTTTTTCACTGACTGTTTGCACCCTCGGCTGCCAACTCTTCTTGGTCCAGTGATTTTGTCGGTCTCAACTGTCCCATAGACACAGAAAACAAGGATATTTGGTATACCCAGCTTGTTGCCCGAGCAGCATGCACAAGACCTTAAAGTCCCCACACACTTGCCAACCACGGTCTTCATATTTAAGTTTACGAAGAACCAATTCCAAGTTCTCGTAGGTTTCCTTCAAGTGTACGGAATGACCTACAGGTATGGAAGCGTAAAAACAGTTGTGGAGTAAAACTGCTTTGAGACTTCTTTTTGAAGAATCTATAAAAAAACGCCATTGCTCTGAATCATATTGGATTTTAAACTGACCCATCAGACCTTCGACATCGATGCAATAAACCAACTTGTCTTCCTGGGCGAAGTAAGGAACGAACTCCTTTTCACAATGTCTGAACCATGAAGATGACACTCCTGGCAACAATAAATTCCTGCTTTTCAGCGTTGATCCGAGTAACTCAGCGGCATCTTTGGGAAGATTCAAGTCTCTTATCAAATCATTCATCTCCTCCTGAGAAAACAATTTTGGTCTTGTATCATCTTCAAACTCAGAACTTGATTTGCCATCTGGTTCAGGTATGACTTCACCTTCATCGGAGCTAGGTATCTCTTCCAAGGTAGCAGGGAGCTTGGGTACTGGTATATCTGTGTCATGGGGGATGGGACGAATTGCCGAGTGAAGATTGGGGTATGAAATGGAATGCTTCCATTTGGAATTAAACCCTTTCACATCGCATGAACAAAAGTAACAGTCGTCACTATGGTTCCTTTTGCTCTCGCCATACCATAGGAATCCCATAACGGAAAGATTTTTTCTTACCCTTGAACCAGTTTCAGAAGTCCTCAACACACCGTTTGCACACTTTATGAGGCGCCCAGACTTTATCTTGATCTCCAATTTTTAGTCCAAAGTATGCAAGGTATACTTTTTTCACAAAGTCTGTAATATTCTGCTGTTGCTTCAACACTGTATATTCACCACAGATGAAACAGAAACTGTCTGGCGAATTAATACACTTTCACAGAGCCATAACAACGGTTGAAGAATGACGAGCTAACACGAATTGCGATGAAAAAGTGTGAACAGCCTAGAACCAAGAACCTGATGATGATTCGTGCACAAGTGTGGCATGAAGGAGAGAGCAGCTCTGTGTCTGTACACGAGACGTCACAGTGCTGGCCACACCCCTCTGCACTGACTGGAGCTGCTGCTATCTGCCCTGTGTCTCCCTCCCACTGGATTCTTCAGGAAAGATTAATCCCTTCTACCATTAGAAGCACGGACTTAAAACTTGCTTAGCTTATGTATATATTGCTGACCATCAGATTTACAGTGCTATATTTTTTTTACATAACTCTGACAACCCCTTTAGGGTTTTTTTGGCATTTTATATCTTAAATGCACTTATGTGAATTAATTAATAGTAATTTGAAAAAATTTGATAAATTTGAAGACAATTTTGCATGTTGTGGCAAATCATGACGTCTAGGAGTTTTTTCAATATTTTATTTGTTTTCAGCACACCAAAATACATGGAAATTAGATGAAAATAATCAAACAGCTTTTTAGTCGCAGACCTGTGTAATGGGTGATATCAATTACCCCGGTATTGACTGGGTCAGTGTCATGACAGGAAATGCTAGGGAGACAAAGCTTCTAGATGAAATAAATGACTGCTTCTTGGAGCAACTGGTTCATGAACCAACCAGAGTGGAAGCCATTTTGGACCTAGTCCTTAGTGGAACAGCAGATCTGGTGCAAGAGATAAGGGTGTTGGGGCCACCTGGCAATAGTGATCATAGCATGATTGCATTTGATTTAATTAGTGGAGGAGGAATGGTAAGGAAATCCACAGTACTACCTTTTAACTTGTGATAAGGAAGCTTATCATAGTTCAGGAAGGAGCTATAATAGAGGTGAAGTGACTCTGAACAAGCAACCTGTCTGTTCTGGTAGAAATAATAAAACAGAATGTTTCCATAAAAGACTACCAGTCCCAGAATGCACCAGGTTTCCAACAGCCATTAGAAGAGCTGAAGTGGGGAAACGTGTGTTCAATCAGGAGGGCTATGAGGTAATCCCCAAGCACTGATCTCCAAGGGCAGGGCTTGATTCAGCACAGCTGCGCTGTGCTAGGGTGGAGCATTCATCTAAGCAGGATAAAAGAAAAGCTTATTCTACAGAGAATCATGTTCATCTTGATCAGAAGCATCAGAAGCACCTTGATCATCCTGACCATCATCATCAGCAGAAGCCAGAGCTGACGGACAGAGAGAACAAGAAACACTTTGGAAGAAAGAAGAGAAAAGCTTTTGGGAGGTCTAAAGGAGTCCATAGCAGTACGTATACTGGGAGGCATTCCAGAGGCAAGCACACACCATTGGACTGGGGAAAGCCAGAGGAGTGGGGTTGCAGAGCCAGGAATCCCCGGATGGCACCTGTGAGGGAGACGGCTGCACTTGGAAGGGACCCTAAGACCAGTGCCAGAAGGTTTGTGAAGAGAGATCCAGTGTCCAGGGATCTTGATTGGAAGGCTGGACATAAGAACTGGACTACATACTGGCCAGGATATTTAGAGAGGAACTCTAACAGCAATGGAAGCTCAGGTATGAACACTGATCGATGCCCTAGCTCTTCACTGGGAAGACAGCAGGGAAACAAGTATTGTCCTGAGTGTTCCATTGCGAAATTCCTCTGTGCCAATCCATGATATGGAACCTATGATAGTTGAAGAAGGGGGAGATGTTGAATACATGGATTGCTCTCTGTCTAAACTTCTGTGGTAATATGCTGTCACAAAATACAACCATCACAAAGAAATAAAAAACGTATTCTTTAATCTACTCAGAAAAGCTTCTGAGTAGGATTTGAGCCACGTAATAGAAAGTAAACCAGCTAAGAGGGTTTCAGCTGGTAATTGTTAGCAATTGAGCCTTGCCTAATTGCCAGTGAGCTCTGAAGGGACACTTCTGAGTGTGTGTGAAGATACAAGAGGTTATCCCTGAAAAAGAACAGGTTTTTTTCCTACTTTGTGGGGTTTTGTTTGTTCTTTGAAGCACTGCTAAGAAGATATTAGCAGGTGCCTACAGAAAAGACCTGTCTGTTCCCATCCAGGTCTTTATGCTTTGATTTGATTGCTTAACAAGTTCAGCTGTTGTTTTTCCTTATTTGTTTTTCTAAGTATAATACTGAAAGCAAGTATTCCTTTTTATGTGCTACCAAGTATATCTGTGTTGGGAGAAATAACCCCATAAATAAAATATCTTCTTTGCTTTACATTCGAGCAAGCACAACTAATTTATTGTGAACGGCTGAGTCTGGTATGAATGGACTACATTTCCCACAATCCTTTGCAAGTCATATTAATATTTGCCTTTGCCAAGACTGTGGACATTCTCACCCAGCGCCCCGTTTACAAACTTTCGAAAGGGAGACTATGATAAAATGAGGAAAATATTTAAGAAAAAATTAAAACGAGCAGTTGCAAAGGTTAATGATTTACATCAAGCTTAGGTGGCATTTAAAAATACTAATCTTGGAAGCCCAGACCAGCTATATTCCACGCATTAAGAAAAGTGGAAGGAAGGCCAAAACACTGCCAGCATGGTTTAAAGGTGAGGTCAGAGAGGCTGTTGTTGCCAAAAGAGCATCTTTTAGGAAATGGAAAAAAGTGCCAAATGATGAAAACTGGAAAGAGCACAAGCACTGGCAAGTTAAATGCAAGGCATTGATAAGGCAGGCAAAGAAAGAATTTGAGAAGAAGCTTGCTGTGCAAGCAAAAAAGCGCAGCAAAGACTTTTTCAAGTACATTCGTAGCAAAAAAAACTGTGAGAGAGTCAGTTGGACCATTAGATGATAGAGGGTTAAAAGGGGCACTAAGAGGACAAGGCCATAGCGGAGAGACTGAATGAATTCTTTGCTTCGGTCTTTACTGAGGAAGATGTAGGGATGTTACCCATCACTGAAGTGGTATTTAAAGATGATACTGCGGAAGAACTAAAAAAGAAATATCGATATACCAGGAAGATGTATTACAAATATTTGATAAACTGAAGAGTAGCAAATCACCTGGACAGGATGGTATACATCCAAGGGTGTTGAAAGAATTGAAATATGAGATTGCAGACCTGCTATTAGTAATCTGTGAACTATCATTAAAATCATCTGTAATACCTGAAGACTGGAGGATGGCCAATGTAACACCAATTTTTAAAAAGGGTTCCAAGGGTGATCCGGGAAAATACAGACTGGTGAGCCTGATGTCAGTACTGGGAAAAATCATAGAAACCATATTAAATAACAAAATTACTGAAATGTAGATAGTCATTGTTTAATGGGAGACAGCCAACATGGCTTTAGACAAGGAAGATCTTGTCTTTCTAATCTGTTATGTTTTTTTGAAGGTGTGAATAAACAGATACACTATATCAACCGACTCACCTTTGTCTCTGGATTTTCAGAAAGCCTTTGACAAGGTCCCGCATCAGAGACTTTTGGCAAAACTAAAAAGTCATGGGATAGGAGGCAGCGTACTATTGTGGATCAGGAACTGGTTAAAAGATAGAAAGCAGAGGGTAGGGCTAAATGGCCAATTTTCCAATGGAGAAAGGTGAATAGTGGAGTACCCCAGGGATCTGTGCTAGGTCTGCTGCTTTTTGACATATTCATAAATAACTTGGAAAAGGAACAAGTAAAGTTATCAAATTTACAGATGACAAGAAACTATTTAAAGTTGTTTAAACCCTTGAGGACTGTGGAAAATTGCAAGAGGATCTTGATAAGTTGGAAGACTAGGCATCCAAATGGCAGATGAAATTTAGTGTGGACAAGTGCAAAATTATGCACCTAGGAAAGAACAACCCAAACTATAGTTACACAATGCAAGGTTCCACATTAGGAACCACCACCCAGGAAAGAGATTTAGGCGTCATTGTGGATAACATGTTAAAACCCTCCTCCCAGTGTGCAGTGGCGGCCAAGAGAGCAAATAGAATGCTAGGTATCATAATGAAAGGAATGGAAAATAAAACAAAGGATAATATAATGCCTCTGTATCATTCCATGGTGCGACCACACCTTGAGTGAGTATTGTGTGCAATTCTGGTCGCCGTATCTTAAAAAGGATATAGCATTATTAGAAAAGGTACAGAGAAGAGCCACCAAAATGGTAAAGGGGATGGAAGGATGCCCCTATGAAGAAAGGCTAAAAAGGTTAGGGCTCATCAACCTGGAAAAGAGACGGCTGAGGGGAGATATGATAGAGGTCTATAAATTAATGAATGGAGTGGAATGGGTAAACGTAGATCGATTGTTTAGGTCATCAGAATATAGAAAGACTAAGGGACATGCAATGAAGCTACAGGGTAAACTATTTAAGACTAATAAGAGAAAATATTTTTTTCACTCAACTTGTAATCAATTCTGGAATTTGTTGCAGGAGGATGTAGTAAAAGCTGTTAGTGTAGCTGGGTTTAAAAAGGGCTTTGATAAGTTCCTGGGGGAAAGGTCCATAAACCATTATTAAAAGGGACCCAGGATATCACTGCTTGGCCCAATACAAGTATTGTGGATCCTGTGTCTTTTGGGGAAACTGCTAGATACTTATGACCTAGATTGGCCACTGTTGGGAACAGGATACTGGGCTTGATGGACCTTGGTCTGACCCAGTATGGCATATCCTTTGTTCTTTATATGCTCCTATATGTACTATCCATTGTCTATTATCCCTGATCTGTTGTAGCCCAGCACCAGGCATCTGTGAGTCCTGACAGAGGGGTAGGCCATTCTAGCTGGCAGCAAGATGGGGTGCCCAGTGAGTCCCTCTCAAGGCTGACAACCAGCTGAGCATAGACGACCCACGAATGCACAGCAAGGCAGCAGGCACAGGTATGAGCAGACAACATTTTACAAGAAACAATTAGGCATGCATCAGCTCGGGTGACCAGGCATGATCCCTTCACCATTAACTATTACCGCTCAATAAAGCACAGTTACTTACCTGTAACAGGTGATCTCTGGGAACAGCAGGAATTAGTCCTCAGATATGGGTACGTCGGAATCGACGGAGCCTGCGCGGGAAAGCTCCCCAGCTTCCCAGAAAGGAAGCTTTTGGAGCCTCCCACTGCACATGCGCGCTGCCTTCCCGCCTTCCTGACCAGCTCTCCTCAGTTCGAGTTTATAGCTGAGACAATAGAGAGAGGAAAGGAAGATAGATAGAAGATACAACTCCTAGGGGAGGTGGGTGGGTTGTGAGGACTAATTCCTGCTGTTCCCAGAGATCACCTGTTACAGGTAAGTAACTGTGCTATCTCCAGGAACAAGCAGGAATAAGTCCTCACATATGGGGACTCCCTAGCTAAGATGCCTGGGAGATCCCCTTCCAAGGGTTCGCCATCTTCGTATGGATCTCAGGCATCCATCCCGGGAAGGTGGGCAGGAGTTGTTCAAGTATGGAACAGGTGTTTGAGGACAGCCTGACCAAACAAGGCATCCCGGCGGGAGTCCTTGTCCAAACAGTAATGGGCTGTGAAGGTATGAACCGAGGCCCAGGTGGCGGCTCGACAGATCTGATCTATGGATACAGAGTGAAGATGAGCCATAGAAGTGGCCATGGCTCTCACATTGTGAGCTGTGACATGGCCTTCCAGAGAAATGTTTTTACTCTGGTAAGCAAAGGAAATACACTGAGCAATCCAATTGGAAAGTGTACGTTTGGAGACTGGAAGTCCCAAATGAGAAGGATCAAAAGCCACAAAAAGCTGGGAAGACTTTCGATGTGGCTGAGTCCTGTTGAGGTAAAAGGCAAGAGCTCTTTTACAATCCAGAGTATGAAGGTTCCTCTCTGCACTGGATGCATGAGGAGCCGGGAAAAAGACAGGTAGATATACCTCTTGATTAAGATGAAAAGGCGAGACCACTTTGGGCATAAAGTGGGGATTCGTCCTAAGGACCACCTTATCATGATGGAACCTAGTATAAGGTGGATGAGCCACTAAGGCCTGTAGTTCACTGATGCGGCGAGCCGAAGTGATTGCAATAAGGAAAAGGACCTTCCAGGAAAGAAATTTCAAGGAGGTAGAAACCAACGGTTCAAAAGGTGGCTTCATATGCTGACCTAGAACTAGGTTCAAATCCCATGCTACCGGAGGAGGCCGGATGGGAGGCTTAGTTAGAGTCAGGCCTCTCATGAACCTTGCAATAAGAGGATGAGAGGAGACAGGTTGTCCATTTATAGGTTTTAAAGATGCTGCAATAGCACTCAAATGGACTCGTACTGAATTTGTCTTAAGGCCTGCATTAGAAAGATGCAGGAGATAGTCTAATAGAGAATTCAAAGGAAGTGCTAGAGGGT
This sequence comes from Ichthyophis bannanicus, assembly GCA_033557465.1. Taxonomy (NCBI): domain Eukaryota; kingdom Metazoa; phylum Chordata; class Amphibia; order Gymnophiona; family Ichthyophiidae; genus Ichthyophis; species Ichthyophis bannanicus. The sequence goes on from CM066033.1 coordinate 663,366,552, forward strand.
TAAGACCCTGTTGAGCACACCAAATGGAAAAGCGTTTCCATTTGAAAGCATAGGAACGCCTCGTGGAGGGTTTCCTAGAGGCATGAAGGATATCTTTCACTGGTTGAGAAAGATTGAAGTCATGAAGGCTTAGGCCTTCAGTAACCAAGCTCTGAGGTGTAGGGACTTGGGGTTTGGGTGCCACAAAGTCCCCTCCTCCTGAGAGAGAAGATCTGGCGCAGCTCCCAGGTCCAGGGAGGGTCCCTGGGAGAGATGCAGAAGAAGAGGGAACCACACTTGGCGTGGCCAGCGTGGAGCTATGAGGATCATCGATCCGTGATCCCTCTGGAGTTTGAACAGAGTCTTGGGAATCAAAGGAATGGGTGGAAAGGCATATAGGAATTCCTGACCCCAATGCAGGAGAAAGGCGTCGTTGGCCTGAGCTCCCTGACACGGAGTCCTGGAACAGAACCGGGGAAGTTTGGCATTCCACGGACTTGCAAAGAGGTCTATGTCCAGGGTTCCCCATTCCTGAAAGATTCTGCGTATCTGGTCCATATGCAAGGACCATTCGTGTGGAAGCAGAACTCGACTGAGTCTGTCTGCCCGAGAGTTTTGAACCCCTGGAAGATACACTGCCAGAAGATGAATTTGATGCTCTCTGGCGAAGGCCCATAATCTGAGAGCTTCGTTGCAAAGCGACAGAGAGCCTGTCCCTCCTTGTTTGTTTACGTAGAACATGACCACCTGATTGTCTGTCTGAACTAGGACGGTCAGGTTGACAAGGAGGGTATGGAAGACTTTGAGGGCAAAGAAGATTGCTCGCAGTTCCAGGAGGTTGATGTGAAGGGTGGTCTCCTGTGGAGACCAAGTACCCTGAGTGGAGAGGGATTGTAGATGGGCTCCCCAACCTGTTTGGGAGGCATCTGTTGTGAGGGTTGCTTGGGGCAACAAAGGTTGGAAGGGGGCCCCCAACAACAGATTCTTGGTGGACATCCACCATTGGAGGGACCAAAACAGACGCTTTGAGGTGAGGATTTGGTCGGAGAGCGCTCCTGATGCTTGAGTCCACTGGGTGGCCAAGGTCCATTGAGCTGCTCTCATATGAAGACGAGCGTAGGGCACCACGTGAACCGTGGAGGCCATGTGGCCCAGAAGTCGCAGCATTTCTCTGGCTGTCAAGTGACTGCTGGACTGAGCTTGGGAGGCCAAGCACACCAGACGTTGGCCCTGGACTTGAGGTAGGTAGGCCCTTGCAGTGGTGGTGTCCAACTGGGACCCTATGAATTCCAGAGACTGAGTAGGGATAAGTTGAGACTTGGGAAGGTTTACCACCAGTCCCAGATACTGCAGAATGTGCCTTGTGCGGTCCAGGGAAATCTGGGCCTCTGACTGAGATGGAGCTCGGATGAGCCAGTCGTCCAGATATGGGAATACAAAAATTCCCAGACCTCTTAGAAATGCGGCAACAACTGCCATGCATTTGGTGAACACTCTTGGAGCAGAGGCTAGACCGAAGGGAAGTACTCTGTACTGGAAATGTTTTCCCTGAAACAGAAATCTTAGATATTTTCTGTGGGATGGGTGGATGAGTATATGTGTGTACGCATCCTTGAGATCTAGAGAACAAAGTCAATCCTGACTCTGAAGGTATGGAAGGAGAATGCTTAGAGAAAGCATTTTGAATTTCTCCTTGTACAGAAATTTGTTCAATTCTCTCAGATCTAGGATAGGTCTGAATCCCCCTGTCTTCTTTGGTATGAGAAAATAAGGGGAGTAGAATCCTGTCCCTTGTTGAAGAAGAGGAACCTCTTCTATTGCCCCTTGGGCAAGGAGAGAAGAGACTTCCTGACCCAACAGGCCCAGGAGAGATGGGGGAGAATTGAAGTGCCTCACCATGGTATATGGAGGAAGGTTGGAAAAATGAAGTTTGTAGCCCTCTCTGATGATAGAGAGGGTCCATTGCTCTGATGTAATTTGCTCCCATCTGGGAGCAAAGTGAGCTAACCTTCCGGGAATGGTGAGGGGCTCTGGTTGTTCTAGAGCCAGAAAGGTTAAGTTCTCTAGGGGCAAGTCAAAACCCCTGAGGGGGTTGAGCCTGCTGAGGAGTGGCAGACACTGCAGGCTTTGACCTTGCCTGTTTAGGCTGCTGACGTTTAGCAGCAAAGCGAGGCTGAGAAGATTGTTGGCCAGTATTTGTGGAAAATCTGGCCTTCTTGTAGTAAGGCCTCTTGAAAGACTTTTTCTTGGCAGGAGTAGAGGTAGACTTAGAAAGTCTATCTAAGGTAGCATTTTCTGCGTCCATTTGAGTGGCTTTAATTTGCCAGTCTTTACCAAATAAGTTCTCACCTGTACAGGGCAGATTCCGTAAGCCATCCAGGACCCAGGGTTCTAGGTCAGAGGCCTGGAGCCAAGCAAGTCGTCGGGCTGCAATGGCAATGCCCGAAGCTCTACCGGCACCTTCAAAAGGAATCAAAGGCTGCTCTGTTGGAGAACTTAGAAACATCTAGAAGCTGTTTCACTATAGAAATGAACTCCTCCTTTTTATCCTCAGGGATAAAGGGGGCAAAATGCCGTACCTTTAGGGCAAGTTCCCTGAGAAACATGCCCATATACAGACTGTATGAATTAATCCTGGCTATAAGCATACTAGCCTGGAAGATTTTCCTACCAAAAGAGTCTAGGGTCTTACATTCTCGCCCTGGAGGGGTAGAAGAGTGCCTTTTGGTACTCTTAATCTTTTTCAGCGCAGACTTCACCACAATGGAATGGTGAGGCAGCTGAGTCTTTTGAAAACCAGGAGAAGGAGGGACCCGGTACATGGTGTCCAACCTACGAGAATAAGGAGACAACGTTAGAGGAGCCTCCCATAAGTCCATCAAGTGTTCTTGAAGGATTTTATGGATAGGCAGGGTGACTGCCTCTTTAGGAACCTTAGGGTATCCTAAAATCCAGTTTCTTTGATCTAGGTTCTTTTTCAGAGGATGTGGTAATAGAAAGTCCTTTAGCTAGTTCTATAATGAAGTCTTGAAAGGACAAATCCTCTGGTGGAGACATTCTCCTCTTTGGGGAAGAAGGGTCTTCAGGAAGAACTAGAGACAGCTCATCAGAGTCCTCAGAGGAGTCAAAATCCTCAGAAGAATCAGAGTATCCTCTATTTGCTTCCAACGCACGATACGCATACCGTTCGGTATCGACATCGGACGTACCGGGTATGGGATCGGTATCGGGTGAAAACCCGGATCCAGCATGCGGAACCGATCTGCGTTTGGAAGACGATGTCTCGGTTCCGATATGGGAAACGATACCGGAACCGGAACCGCTGGATGCGGTACCGAGGGCGTCGCAGCTTTAATGAAAGCCAGCATGGCCTGCTGCATGGTCTGAACAGTATTGCTCATAGACGCCACTGCTGCCTGGATGTCGGTACCGGTATGGGCCGGTACCCCAGAGCAGTCTAACAGGTGATCAGTCGAGGCCGTGCCATCGATGTCAACCTGTAACCCCATAGATGGAGCTTTGGAAGCCAGAGCTTCCCGCCGGGGTTGTTTGGCTGGGGCAGGATCCTCAGATTCAAAAGTGAGAGCCTCTCGATGCTTTGAAGGAGATTTGCTCTTTGAGGACCTGCCCGAAGAAGGTTTGGTTACCTGAGATCCATCCGGACAGGAAGACCTGGATGACTGTGATGCTGGATTATCTGAAGCAAACAGCACATGGAATTTGTTGGCCCGGTTCTGCAAACCACGTTTAGACATCTGGGAGCAGGATGGGCAGTCCGGAATGGAGTGGTCAGGTCCCAAACATTTAAGACACCAGTCATGGGTGTCTGTGACAGAAATAACAGCACTACACTTGGTACACTTCTTGAAACCAGGGGCTGGTTTCTCCATGAGGAGAATTTGTGTAGGCCTGAGGCCTAACCGAAGTCACCAAGTTGTGCAAAAATAAAGTTTTTTTTTTTTTTGAAAGAAAGAAAGAGAGAGAGACCGGCGGTACCGGTTTCGGTATGGGGAAGGCAGGTACGCGGTCTAAAGAAACAAACTAAAACAAGAACTTCTTCAGCGGTGACAGGAACACGACCTGCTGGCTCTGCGGAAAAAGAGAAACTGAGGAGAGCTGGTCAGGAAGGCGGGAAGGCAGCGCGCATGTGCGGTGGGAGGCCCCAAAAGCTTCCTTTCTGGGAAGCTAGGGAGCTTTCCCGCGCAGGCTCCGTCGGTTCCGACGTACCCATATGTGAGGACTAATTCCTGCTTGTTCCTGGAGATAGGCTACATCTATTAACACCCCCAACAAGGACTGGATCCAGTTTTAATTGCTTTATGGTTTGTACTGCATGTTGACAAAGGGCCAGAAAGATGGGAGGCTACCACCTGCTTATGTTTGACCCATTAATATATTGTTTTAGGCCACCATACATGGGGCAGTTTAATGGAGAATTTAAAAGAATATGATTTTCGTGTTAGCTCAGTTAGATCCTTATTTTTGAGTATTTAAGAAATACGGTGAAGACAAAATAATTGTGAGAGTACCTACTTCAAAAAGTATTACGACCTCTAAGACATCAGCATAAAACAAAATAAACCCCTTCACACCTCGATATTTCAGTTAATTTTCCGTGGCCCAATCGCCTTTCAGATCACGCAAACCTCTTAAACTGAAATCTTCAGTTCAAAAATAAAAAAAAGTCAAAACTTACACTTCAGGATGACAAACAAATAAACAAAGACACTTAAATCCACTCTTAAACACGCTATCTTGAGTCTTGACTCTTCAAACATCCGCGGTAACAATTCAACAAATCATTATGCGACTGCGCCTTAGACTTGGGCTCTTTCCTTTCCCGCCCTAATCTCTTTGTCGTCACATCCCGCCTAAAGCTCCGTACGAATTGCTGCGTGGTCTTCCTCCGCTTTTAATTGGTCAGCGCTCAATGTCAGTCGGCGGCCTCGATCTTCCCGGATAGGTTGAGCCGCTGTAGTTGGATCTAGGGGGCGGAAGTGGAGGATAGTTGTCCAAAGCTGGGTGGTGGGTTGGCTTCTTTGTTGTTGTGGGAGGGTGTTATGGTGTTATTTTGGTTTCTTTCTTTTTTATTTATTGGTAATATTATCATCGCCTGCCATCTTTGCATAAGTAACCAGGAAGGGAGTGGCTGGACACAGGTATAGAAAGAAGCGGGATTCTCAAAGCGTGATGCTTTTTTGGCTATGAGATGGGAAGCAGTCGGTGGTTGTGATCCCGTCGTTCTCCTATAACTTAGTCATGGGAGTAGGGGGTTAGTGCATTTATGTTGTTTAATATATTTCCAGTTATAACAACGAAAAAGGGGAAGGGAAGCTAACGCAGCGCCCCGTACAAGGAGACCTCGTACTTGCAGTCGAAAATGTTTTCCACTACACCTGTATTCGCCAAGGATAACTTCCTAGTACTACTAATCATTTCTATAGCGTTACAAGATGTACGTAGCGCTGCACATATAGATGTAAGAAGCAGTCCCTGCTTATCAGAGCTTACAGTCTAGAGCAGTGATGGCTAACCTTTTTGAGCCCGAGTGCCCAAACTGCCGCACAAAACCAAAGAATTTCCTCAAAGTGCCAGCACGTCAATTAAACCTTAACAACTTGATTTTAGTATCTAAAAACTCTTTATAAAGTTGCCTGAACTATGTAACATCATTTGTAAAGGTTGGAATCTTTGTATTGTCAGAGAATCAATTTGATTCACAATCCTTTGGTTTTCATTTCAATTTATTGGCAATTTATAATGTTTTAATGATTTCATTCAATTTAATGAATTTAGGAAGAATTTGATTCAGTTACACAATATATTTTAAATGTATCATTCACATAACATGTCAAATGTATCCTGAGTAAAAAAAAGATAAACTTCTTAAAACTGTTAACTGTGTCAGGACTCGGTGTGTATTCCCAAAGAATCTATACATGAAAAAAATTAATGTGATGTTTGTTGTTGCATGCATGCTGATAACTTGTCAAAGAGATATCTTTCTACCTTTTGTGCATTTTTTTTCAGTTGCAATTGCTCCAGCCACTTTCTTCTGGATTCTTCATGTTTTCTGCTAACTCTCCATCATCTGCTGTCCATTTGTCCGTTCTTCTCTCTTCTAGTTTTTTTTTCCATTCTCTCTCTCTACATCCGCTTTAACATACTAATCTTTCTCCTTTTGCTCTTTCCTCATTCCTATTTCATCCACTCAAATTTTACCCCTCCATCCTCAATCCCCACTTACTCTCCCAATACCCGGCCAATTGTAGATTTTTTATCCCTCCCACACAAAATAATTTTTCCCCTCTCCATTTTACTCTCCCAGCCCCATCCCATTCTAATCCTCCCCCAACATCAGCTCCCTTCTAGTTCCAGCCTCACCCAGCATCCATTCCCTTCTAGTCCCTGCATCAGCCCATTTCCAGTCCTAGTCCCTGCATCAGCCCATTTCCAGTCCTAGCAACCCCCCAACCCAATACCAGTCCTAGCCCCCCCATCAACCCACTTCCAGTCCTAACCCCATCAACCCATTTCCAGTCAGCCCCCCATAGCCCATTGCCAGTCCTAACCCCCCCCATCAGCCCACAGCCCATTACCAGTCCTAACCCCATCAGCCCACCTCAAGTCCTAACCCCTCCCTATCAGCCCATTTCCTGTCCTAGCCCCCCCCATAGCCCATTATCAATCCTAACCCCCCCATAGCCCATTACCAGACAGCCCCCATCAGCCAACAGCCCATTACCAGTCTTAACCCCCCCATAGCCCATTACCAGTTCTAACCCCCCCAACAGCCCACAGCCCATTTCCAGTCTTATCCCCCCCCCATAGCCCATTACCAGTTCTAACCCCCCAACAGCCCACAGCCCATTACCAGTCCTAACCTCATCAACCCACCTCAAGTCCTAACCCCTCCCCATCAGCCCATTTCCTGTCCTAGCCCCCCCATAGCCCATCATCACTCCTAACCCCCCCAGCCCCCCCATAGCCCATCAGCACTCCTAACCCCCCCCAGCCCCCCATAGCCCATCAGCACTCCTAACCCCCCCCAGCCCAGCCCATCATCAATCCTAACCCCCCCCCCCCCAGCCCAGCCCAGCCGAGGGAATTTTTTTTTTTTAAAGCTGTCTTCTCCCGCTGCCGGGGCCGCCTCGGCAGAATCGAGTGTGCCGCGGGGCCCCCCCCCTGCCCAGCACAGCCTGCCCTCCCCCTCTATCCGCTCTCTCGTCGCAGCTCACAGTGACACGCGCCGGCTTTCAGAGCGCGAAGGGATTAGTTTCCCTTTCGCGGCTCTGTTAAGCCCGCGGGGGCTGATGGGATCTTCCCATCAGCCCCCGCGGGCTTAACAGAGCAGCGAGGGAGAAACTCTTCCCTCGCTCTCTGAAAGCCGGCGCGTGTCACTGTGAGCTGCGACGAGAGAGCGGATAGAGGGGGAGGGCAGGCTGTGCTGGGCAGGGGGGGCCCCGCGGCACACTCGATTTTGCCGCGGCGGCCCCGGCAGCGGGAGAAGACAGCTTTTTTTTTTTTTCTAATTTTACTTGCGGACCTTCCCGCGTGCCAGCTGCAAGGCCTTCGCGTGCCACAGCTGGCACGCGTGCCATAGGTTCGCCATCGCTGGTCTAGAGTATGGCAAGAAATGTATAAGTAGAGAAGAAGAGAAAAACAGATAAAAAGGATCTACCAGAGGAGCAGAGTTCCCAAGGAGTGAGATAAGAGAGAGGAAAGGTAGTGAGGAGCTGCAGAATGAATGCACCAAGGTCTGGGTTTAAAAGGGGTTTGGACAAGTTCCTGGATGAAAGGTCCATAAACCATTATTAAAAGGGACCTGGGATATCACTGCTTGACCCAATACAAGCTTTGTGGAACCTGTGTTTTTTGGGGAAACAGCTAGGTATTTATGATCTAGATTGGCCACTGGCTTGATGGACCTTGGTCTGACCCAATATGGCATATCTTATGTTCACGTGTAGGTAAGTAGAAGTTTGAACTGGATGTGGAAATGGATAGGGAGCCAGTGAAGTGACTTGAGAAGAGGGGGTTACGTGAGCATAGAGAACACTGATGGAAGATAAGCAGTGCAACTGAGTTTTGATCTTCCTCCAAGAGGCCAGTTCATAAATTGTGGTAACCCATGTTTAATTACCACAAACCTATTATTTCCAGTAGGGCGGATTCATTCAACAGCATGTGTACTGTCCATATTAGCACTGGAAATTTATGCAGTTGTAGGTGTTTTTGTTCTATGAATTCAGTGCCTGAATAATAAGTTCTCTATACCTATATTTTTCCGAAACCTCACAAAATGCCATTTAAAAAAGTACATGAACAATTTTCCTTGTCCAAATGTTGCATAAGAACATAAGGCCTAGTTAAAGTGTTATTTAAGGTATCTATTTTAAGCTCTTTTATGAAAACAAATAGGCACCTAGTTTATTTATTTTTTATTTATTTAACTGTTTTTTTATACTGCCTTTAGGCCAAAGTGGTTTACATAGAACAAACTGCAAACTTGACTGAGTTATCATTACATCAAATGTAGGGTGAAATTAACTTGGAGCTAACTAATGGGGTATTTACAAATGTCTGCTTGTCTTAGTGAAAAGTTATCCTATATGATGCTATGTGATATCAGCGCCATAGTGTTCAATAAATAAATGTGTCTTTAATAGTTTCTTCAGGTCCTGAGTAGCCTGTGTGGATCTTATAGGTTCCAGGAGCGCATTCCAGATTGTTGGGGCAAACAGTGAGAAAGCTCTGTTGTTGGTTTGCTGCATGCATCTTGTCTTGAGATGAGGGATGACTAATAGGTTCTTATTCACTGTTCTTCTTGCTCTTGTTGTGGGTGCTGATTAGGTCCTCGAGGCAGGGAGCTGATAAATTTATGTATGATTTTGTAGATGGTGGTTGCTATTTTATATTTTATTCTTTGTGCTATTGACAGCCAATGTAAACTCTTTAGAGTGGATATAATATGTTGACGTCTTGGCATAGTGGTCGTAAATGTTGGAGCGTTTTGAGTTTCAGGTATGCAATATTGGCTGACCTTTTGATGTGGGAAAGTATATTAAGGTTACTGTCGAGGGATATTCCAAGGTATTTGACTTATTTTTTTATTGAGATCTCTGCGTGTTGGAGAGTGAGCTTTGCTGGTGAATTAAAGGATGTGTCTGTTGTGACGAGGAGTGCTTCCATCTTACTGCTGTTCACTATTAAATTTAGACCTGCAAGGAATTCCGCGATGGCTTTGAAGCAGTCAGAGATGGTTGAGAAATTCAGGGTTAGTGTGTGGAAGGGCATGTAGAACATATCATCAGCATACAGCTGGAAGTGCATGTTAAAGTTTCTTAGCAGGTTGCAGATGGGTTGAATATATATGTTAAATAACAGCACAGATAAGGCTGATCCTTGTGGTATTCTTTGTCTTAGGTTGAAACAGTTGGATTTGAGTTGACCAGTTTTTACTTGTAGCTGTCTATTGGAGAGGTATGAGGTAAAACATTCTGTCGTGCTCCTGTGGAGGCCTACATTGCTGAGTCTTGTCAGTAGGGTGTAGAGTGTGATGGAATCAAATGCAGCACTGATGTCCAGGAATATCATCATATAGCCTTGGTGTGGCTTATTAAGGCCCCTGATAAGGGTGTCAAAGAGAGCAATGAAGTGTGTCTACACCATGATGAGGGCAAAAACTGTGTTGCTGGGGATCTAGGGGAGCATGAATGTCGACATAATTTTGGAGCTGATGCTGTACAATCTTTTCTATTATTTTAGCTAGGAAGGGGATGTTTGCGATGGGTCGATATGAGCTTGGGTCGGACTGATGCATTGATGATTTCTTTAGGATGGGTCTTATTGAGGCTTGTTTCAGGGGGGGGGGTAGGTATCCCTGAGATAGGGAGGTGTGGACAATTGTTTTGTATAGTTGAGGTGAATGCAGTTGGAAGTGATTTTTTTCCAGGAAACTGGGCATGGGTCGAGTGGGGAAGTTGTGGTATTGATGCCCCTGATAATGTCTGAAATCTCTTGCTGTGATATCAGTTTGAAGGTGTCCCAGCTTTGTTTTTGTGAGGGCCTGTCCTGTGTAAGTAGTGGGGTTTTGGGAAGGAATGCTGTGGAGGGTTGTCTGCTACATATAAAGTCTGCCATGGTCTGTGGGTCGAGTTGTGAGCTTGATCCATTGAGGAGGATGATGTGAGTTTTTTGGTGACTTAGGACACAATGGAGAATAGTTCTGTAGATTGGTTGAGAGATTTCATGATGATGCTGGAGAAGTATTCTTTTCTACAGATGTTAAGGTTGCAATATTCAATATGTTTGGTGATGAACTGATCCTTGATGGAATTATCCCACGTTTGTTTCCATTTTCTTTCGATATGTCTTAGTTGACATCTGATAACTGAGTTTCGGAGAGAACCAGAATGGTTGTGCATAGTTGGGGGGGGGGGTGTAGGCGTGTCATGGTGTAAAAGCAATTGCCAATGCCGCATTCCAGGAGTGTATTAAGCTATCTAGGTCGTGTAGGTCAGAGTCCAGGAGTGGGGAAACGTTGTCTAAGAAGGTTTCATTGTTCAGTGCTTTAAATCAGCGTGCATAGTGGTGTTGCTGAGGGTAGTGTGGAGTCTGGGATCCAGTTGGAAGCACAAAGAGCGATAATTGTATGATCTGACCACTGGGTCAATTTGTATGTTAAGATCAGTTGCCTGTAGATCTCTGGGTGCAAAAACGAAGTCGAGTTGTTCCTTTTAGTATGGGTAGGTTTATTGATTACCTGGTCTAGTTATCTTTATAAAATTCTGGTGTAAGTGGTAATGCAGACATTAATACCAGCCCTAGAGCTGGTTTAAATGCTCGCATCTAGATATTTGTAGAATGCACATAAATTATAGCATTTTAAAATCTACATGTGTGCTTGGGGTGGCAGAAGGGCTTTTTCTTTTGGGGGTTCAAGCCTTGCCCCGTGGGCAGAGACCCTGCCTGTTTGCAGATATGATGTTTAAAACCAAAAGGTAAAAAAAAAAAAAAAAAAAAAGGGCACATACTCGTACACCATACAGTAGCAAGAAAACCAGTGAGACCAAATATTTAGATGGTGTAAAATAAATGTAATTTTAATGAGTTAGTTGAAAAGTCATTAAATGAATTTAACGGTTTTAATTTAATTGAAATTTAAATAGAGAGTTTAAAATATCTAGTTATTTAATGTATTGATTGTTTATGTACTTTTTGGGTTTTTGCTCTTGCTGGGGTTTGGTTTTTTTTTTTGCTATTAAAAGGAATCCTGCACCGCCTCTAGTTTTGAAACTGTACAAAATGAAAATGTTAGAAAGAGATGAGACCTTTCACCCATAAGTACTCTTGATCTGGAACAAAGTTGGGAAAATATTGTCACCTTAACCCCCTTCAACCATAGCAAACATACTGTGATTTAGCATTGTGCATTCGGAAAGCCCATTTGAAGTGTGTTTATAAGAAATTTCTTAGGTCTTTTCTAACCCCTGCATACCTTCCCTTTTAATTTCTAGCCTTTTTATTTTGCTTTTCTGCTAGGAGATGTAAAATTTAACTTTTCTGAAAAAGAGGGGGAATTCTAGTCATGTATAGAATAATTATATGTATACAAGAAAGTTAAGAACATAAGACATGCCATACTGGGTCAGACCGAGGTCCATCAAGCCCAGTATCCTGTTTCCAACAGTGGCCAATCTAGGTCATACGTACCTAGCAATATCCCCAAAAGACAGGTTCCACAATGCTTGTACTGGGTCAAGCATTGATATCCTGGGTCCCTTTTTAATAGTGGTTTATGGACCTTTCCTCCAGGAACTTGTCCAAACCTTTTTTAAACCCAGCTATACTAACAGCCCTTACTACATCCTCCGGTAACAGATTCCAGAGTTTGATTACACGTTGAGTGAAAAAATATTTTCTCTTATTTGTCTTAAATAGTTTACCCTGTAACTTCATTACATGTCCCCTAGTCTTTCTATATTCTGATAGCGTAAACAATTGATCCACGTTTATCCATTCCACTCCATTCATTAATTTATAGACCTCTATCATATCTCCCCTCAGCCGTCTCTTTTCCAGGTTAAAGAGCCCTAACCTTTTAGCCTCTCTTCATAGGAGTAGCCTTCCATCCCCTTCACCAATTTGGTGGCTCTTCTCTGTACTTTTTCTAATAACGCTATGTCCTTTTTAAGATACGGTGACCAGAATTGCACACAATATTCAAGGTGCGGTCGTACCATGGAGCGATACAGAGGCATTATAATATGCTTTGTTTTATTCTCCATCCCTTTCCTTATGATACCTAGCATTCTATTTGCTTTCTTGGCTGTCGCTGCACACTGGGCGGAGGGTTTTAACATGTTATCCACGATGACACCTGCATCGTGTAACTATAGTGTGGGTTGTTCTTTCCTAGGTGCATAACTTTGCATTTGTCCACATTAAATTTCATCTGCCATTTGGATGCCCAGTCTTCCAATTTATCCAGATCCTCCTGCAGTTTTCCACAATCCTCTTGGGTTTTAACAACTTTAAACAGTTTTGTGTCATCTGCAAATTTGATAACCTCACTAGTTATTCCCTTTTCCAGGTCATTTATGAATATGTCAAAAAGTAGCGGACCCAGTACAGATCCCTGGGGTACTCCACTATTCACCTTTTTCCATTGGGAATATTGGCCATTTAGCCCTACCCTCTGCTTTCTATCTTTTAACCAGTTCCCAATCCACAATAGTACACTGCCTCCTATCCCATGACTTTTTAGCTTTGCCAAAATTCTCTGATGGGGGACCTTGTCAAAAGCTTTCTGGAAGTCCAGATATACTATATCAACCGACTCACCTTTGTCTACCTGTTTATGCACACCTTCAAAAAAACATATCAGATTAGTAAGACAAGATCTTCCTTGTCTAAAGCCATGTTGGCTGTCTCCCATTAGGCCATGACTATCTACATGCTGTGTAATTTTGTTCTTTATGATGGTTTCTACCATTTTCCTTGGTACTGACGTCAGGCTCACCGGTCTGTAATTTCCTGGGTCACCCCTGGAACCCTTTTTAAAAATTGGTGTTACGTTGGCGACCCTCCAATCTTCAGGTATTACAGATGATTTTAATGAAAGTTCACAGATTACCAATAGCAGGTCTGCAATCTCATATTTTAGTTCTTTCAACACTCTGGGATGTATACCATCTGGTCCAGGTGATTTGCTACTATTCAGTTTATCAAAAAGTTGTAATATATCTTCCCGGTGTAGTGATATTTCTCTCAATTCCTCTGCAGTATCACCTTTAAATACCACTTCAGTCTTGGGTAACATTCCCTACATCTTCCTCAGTAAAGACCGAAGCAAAGAATTCATTCAGTCTCTCTGCTATAGCCTTGTCTCCTCTTACTGCCCCTTTTACCCCTCTATCATCTAATGGTCCAGTTGACTCTCTCACAGGCCTTTTGCTACGAATGTACTTGAAAAAGTCTTTATTTCGTGTTTTTGCTTCCGTAGCAAGTTTCTTCTCAAATTCCCGCTTTGCCTGCCTTATCAATGCTTTGCATTTAACTTGCCAGTGCTTGTGCTGTTTCCAGTTTTCATCATTTGGCTCTTTTTTCCATTTCCTGAAGGTTGCTTTTTTGGCAGCAACAGCCTCTCTGACCTCACCTTTAAACCATGCTGGCAGTTTTTTGGACTTTTCTTCCACTCTTCTTAATGCGTGGAATACAGCTGGTCTGGGCTTCGAGGATAGTATTTTTAAATAACACCCAAGCTTGCTGTAAGTCTTTAACCTTTTGGAACCGCTCCTTTTAGTTTTTTCCTAACTATATTCCTCATTATATCATAGTCTCCCTTTTGAAAGTTAAAAGGTAGTACTGTGGTACTGTGGATTCCTTTACTATCTGTCCTCCACTAATTAAATCAAACATGATCATACTATGATCACTATTGCCAAGTGGTCCCAACACCCTCATTTCTTGCACCAGATCTGGCGTTCCACTAAGGACTAGGTCCAGTATGGCTTCCCCTCTGGTCGGTTCATGAACCAGCTGCTCCAAGAAGCAGTCATTTATTCCATCTAGAAACTTTATCTCTTTAGCTTGTCCTGCCGTGACACTGACCCAGTCGATACCGGGGTAATTGAAATCACCCATTATTACTACTCTGTTGTGACTTTTGTTAGCTTCCTTGATTTCTTTGAGCATTTCATCATCCATTTGTTCATTCTGGCCAGGCGGTCGATAGTATACTCCCACTGCCATCACCTTCCCCTTCATAAATGGAATTTCAAGTTTAAACATTTGTGTGTGCACTTACAACTCAAGAAGGGCTTCTAATGTCTTTTTTTTTTTAAATTTTGAAATGACTGAATTCTACTTAGACTAGTCTTATTAAAATACTCGTATATGAGGAAAAGATGCCTAATAGGGAGGACCTCTGCTCCGCCCTGCCCAGCCTAGTTCAGCCCTGGCCAGGCGTCCCAGATTTGTTGTCTGAAAATCTGGTAACCCTAAATTAAATTAAAATTTTGCCATACATCTCGCTCTATCATTTTATTTAGTTTCAGAAAATGGGAGTTGTCAGTATTCCCTTTCTGGAAATGAAAATACAGAGCTTCTATTAACGAGAAGAGTTGGGAAAGGATATAAAACAAGGGTGAGGGGTGGGGGAGTCTGCAGGACTGTGAATGAGGGTTCATGGTACTGAATCCTGGCCCTGGTTCTGATTGAGCTGGAAGTACAAAAGAGCAGGAGGAAACGGCTGGGTCACTGAGAAAGAGGTAACCAGCTCCATGTAATTGAAATCATAGGAGAAAGTCCAGTGATCAGTATATCTTTCACAGATTTTTCCTACAGATTACAGAAAATGTACTCGCCATGCTGTCTTCCTCTCCACCTGGTTTTGTCTTTTTGCTAGATCTTTTTTTCTTGCTGCTTCACTTTTTCTTCATCCCGGATCCTGCTCCTCTGTTTTTAGGCTGTCTCTTCTTTTTTTTTTTTTTTTTTTTTTTTGTTTAGCCTAATTTCCAAAGGAGAAAACAGATTTGTAAGACTGGGGGTGAGGAGTGATTTTTATGTTTGGCATCCTAATCAATCACACCAGGTTTTCTGAACATTAAAATTAGGGGAGCATGAGTTTATTGATATTTTTTTCAGATCTTCATCTATTTATTTATTTATTTAACATTTCTTATGTACCGCCTTTCATGATATCAAGGCGGTTTACATTGAACAAACTGAAATTACAATGAACAGGGCATTATAACTTGGAGATAACTATTTTACAGGGAACATGGGCAATGGAGGGTTAAGTGGCTTGCCCAAGACCACAAGGAGCACCTGTGGGACTAGAACAGCACCAGATATTGGCGATCTAGGCATCAATTGCAGACATGATCCACGCAAAAACTAAAGGAGCCTACTTTCTGGGATGCTTCTTGTTTAGTGTCTTACAAAGAAACTGGCCTTATAGAATCATCATGTCTCTGTGCCTCCCACCAAAAAATGTTTAAGCCGTTCATTCATTTTAATTGAGATGTCTGTCATATTCAGTTGCATGCCCAGGAACCCCTTCAAATGACGCTTTTCTTTTCTCCAAGTGCTCCCTCCCAAGCGTTTTGAATCTCTTTTTGTTTTTCTTCTCTCTAGGGAAAGAGATCAGTTCTGCTGAAATCTCAGGGAGGTCAAAGAACACTGATGTCACCAAGCATTTTGAAAGCTACCCTTTTATTGGTTAGTAGCGATGATCATGTGCAAGTTTCTGTGTAAAAAAGGAAAGCAGGCATTTTGTAATTTTCATGCATCCCTTGTTTCTTTATCTTTGTTATGCCTTTCCCTGCCTTCCTCTGCTTCTTTCCTAATATGCTCTTCTGTAGCCCTCCATAAATCCACCAGATCCCTTTTGTAACTTCCCTCTCTCTTCCCATAATTCTTTTTACCCTTATTTCCTGCATTCTCATTCTCTTTGTCCTCCGCTTCATCCAGTCACACTCTCTCTCACTGATTTTTGGGCCTGGCTGCAGTTCCTGAAAAACGTGGCATTTCAGACTTCTTCCACCACGATCGGCGATCTATATGCTTGAGCTGTGTGTGTGTAGGAAATTGAGGCTGATTTTTGCGGTTTCAAATAATGAACAGGAATAGCAAATGATCTAAGTGATTTTATAATTAATACTTATATTTATAGAAACTGTTACATTTTTAATATGAATGAATTAAACACTTAAATGAATTAGAAACAGTGGCAAATCTTGATGTGGGCTATTCTTAAATATTGTTTGTTTATTTCTTTGATTGTATTTACTTATTTCTGTGATGACTATAAGTATATGTTTAATCCCCAGGAACAAGCAGGAATAAGTCCTCACATATGGGTACGTCGGAACCGACGGAGCCGGCGCGGGAAAGCTCCCCAGCTTTTCAGATGAAAAGCTTTTGGGGCTTCCCACAGCGCATGCGCGCTGCCTTCCCGCCTTCCTTACCAGCTCTCTTCAGTTTCTCTTTTTCCGCGGAGCCAGCAGGTTGTGTTCCTGTCACCGCTGAAGAAATTGTTATTTTAATTTGTTTCTTTTGACCGCGTACCTGCCTTCCCCATACCAAAACCGGTACTGCTGGTCTCTCTTTCTTTCTTTTAAAAAAAAAAAAAAAAAAAAATCTTTTTTTATTTTCTCAGCACAGCTTGGTAACTTTTGTTAGGCCTTCAGGCCTACACAAATTCTCCTCATGGAGAAACCAGCTCCTGGTTTTAAAAAGTGTACCAAGTGCAATGCTGTTATTTCTCTCACAGACACCCATGAATGGTGTCTTAAATGTTTAGGACCTGACCACTCCATACCGGACTGCCCATTCTGCTCCCAGATGTCTAAACGTGGTATGCAGAACCGGGCCAACAAGTTCCATGTGCTGTTTGCTTCAGATAATCCAGCATCACAGTCATCCAGGTCTTCCTCTCCGGATGGATCTCAGGTAACCAAACTTTCTGTGGGCAAATCCTCTAAAAGCAAATCTCTTTCAAAAGATCGAGAGGCTCTCAATCTTGAGTTCGAGGATTCTGCCCAGACCAAAAAACCCCGGCGGGAGGCTCCGGTCTCCAAAGCATCACCTATGGGGTTACAGGTTGACATCGATGGCACGGCCTCGACTGATCACCTGTTAGACTGCTCTGGGGTACCGGTCGATACCGGTACCGACATCCAGGCAGCAGTGGCGTCCATGGGCAATACTGTCCAGACCATGCAGCAGGCCGTTTTGGCTTTCATTAAGGCTGCGACGCCCTCGGTACCGATTCCATCGGTACCGACCCCGGTTCCGGTATCCACACCGGAACCGAGACCATCGACTTCCAAGCGTCGATTGGTTCCGCTTGCTGGATTCAGGCTTTTGCCCGATACCAATCCCATGCCCGATACGCCCGATGTCGATATCGATCGGTACGCGTATCGTGCATTGCAAGCACAGAGAGAATACTCAGATTCTTCTGATGAGTTCAATTCCTCTGATGACTCTGCTGAGTTTGATCTTCCTGAGGAGCCCTCTTCTCTAAAGAGGAGGATGTCTCCTCCAGAGGATTTATCCTTTCAGGATTTCATTGTTGATGTAGCTAAAGCACTTTCTATTGCTACATCTGCTGAAAAGGAACCCAGATCAAAAAAATTGGATATTTTAGGATACTCTAAACCTCCTAAAGAGGCAGTTACTCTGCCTATCCATGAAATCCTTCAAGAACACTTGATGGATTTGTGGGAGACTCCTCTAACCCTGTCTCCTCATTCCCGTAGGTTGGACACCATGTACTGGGTCCCTCCTTCTCCTGGGTTTCAAAAGACTCAGCTGCCTCACCACTCCATTGTGGTGAAGTCTGCTATGAAGAAGATAGAGTCCTAAAAGGCATTCCTCTACCTCTCCAGGGCGAGAATGTAAGACCCTCGACTCTTTTGGTAGAAAGATCTTTCAGGCTAGTATGCTTATAGCTAGGATCAATTCTTACAGCCTTTATATGGGCATGTTTCTCAGAGAACTTGCCCTAAAGGTACGGCATTTAGCCCCCTTTATCCCTGAGGATAAAAAGGAGGACTTCACTACTCTGGTGACACAACTTTCAGAGGTCTCCAAGTTTTCCAACAGGGCAGCCTTTGATTCCTTTGAGGTTGCTGGCAGTGCTTCGGGAATCGCTATTGCAGCCCGACGTCTTGCTTGGCTCCAGGCTTCTGACCTAGAACCCTGGGTCATGGATGGCTTAAGGAATCTGCCCTGTACAGGAGAGAACTTATTTGGTGAGGACTGGCAAATTAAAGCTGCTCAAATGGACGCAGAAAATGCCACTCTAGATAGACTTTCTAAGTCTACTTCTACTCCTGCCAAAAAGAAACCTTTTAAAAGGCCGTACTACAAGAAGGCCAGATTTTCCACAAATACTGGCCAACAATCTTCTCAGCCTCGCTTTGCTGCTAAACGTCAGCAATCTAAGCAAGTAAAGTCAAAGTCTGCAGTGTCTGCTACACCCCAGCAGGCTCAACCCCCTCAGGGGTTTTGACTTGCCCCTAGAGAACTTACCATTTCTGGCTCTGGAACAACCAGAGCCTCTCACCATACCGGGAAGGTTAGCTCACTTTGCTCCCAGATGGGAGCAAATAACATCAGAGCAATGGACCCTCTCTATCATCAGGGAGGGCTACAAACTCCATTTCTCCAGCCTTCCTCCCCATACCATGGTGAGGCAATTCAGTTCTCCCCCATCTCTTCTGACCCTGTTGGGTCAGGAAGTCTCCTCTCTCCTTGCCCAAAAGGCAATAGAGGAGGTTCCTCTTCCTCAACAGGGGTTAGGGTTCTACTCCCCTTATTTTCTCATAACAAAGAAGACAGGGGGCTTCAGACCTATCCTAGATCTGAGAGAATTGAACAAGTTTCTATTCAAGGAGAAATTCAAAATGCTCTCTCTGGGCATTCTCCTTCCATACCTTCAGAGTCAGGATTGGCTTTGTTCTCTAGATCTCAAGGATGCGTACACTCATATACTCATCCACCCATCCCACAGAAAATATCTAAGATTTCTGTTTCAGGGAAAACATTTCCAATACAGAGTACTTCCCTTCGGTCTCACCTCTGCTCCAAGAGTATTCACAAAATGCATGGCAGTCGTAGCCGCATTTCTAAGAGGCATGGGAATCTTCGTGTTCCCATATCTGGACGACTGGCTCATCTGAGCTCCATCTCAGTCAGAAGTCCAGATTTCCTTGGACCGCACAAGGCGTATTCTTCAATATCTGGGACTTGTGGTAAACATTCCCAATTCCCAACTCATCCCTACTCAGTCCCTGGAATTCATAGGGGCTTATCTGGATTCCACCACTGCAAGGGCCTACCTTCCTCTGGTCCGAGGCCAACGGCTAATAAGCTTGGCCTCCCAGGCTCAGTCCAGAAGTCACTTGTCAGCCAGAGAAATGCTGCAACTTCTGGGCCACATGGCCTCCACGGTTCATGTGGTGCCCTATGCTCGTCTCCATATGAGAGCAGCTCAATGGACATTGGCCACCCAGTGGTCTCAAGCATCGGGACTGCTGTCAGACCAGGTACTCACCTCAAAACGTCTGTTTTGGTCTCTCCAGTGGTGGACATCCTCCAAAAATCTGTTGTTGGGGACCCCCTTCCAACCTTCGTTGCCCCAAGCAACCCTCACAACAGATGCCTCCCAAACAGGGTGGGGAGCTCATCTTCAACATCTCTCCACTCAGGGAACCTGGTCTCCCCAAGAGACCACCCTTCATATCAACCTTCTGGAACTGCAAGCAATCTTCCTTGCCCTCACAGTCTTCCATACCCTCCTTGCCAACCTGACTGTCCTAGTTCAGACAGACAATCAGGTGGCCATGTTCTATGTCAACAAGCAAGGAGGGACGGGCTCTCTGTCGCTTTGCAACGAAGCTCTCAGATTATGGGCTTTCGCCAGAGAGCATCAAATTCATCTTCTGGCAGTGTATCTTCCAGGAGTTCAAAACTCTCGGGCAGACAGACTCAGTCGAGTTCTGCTTCCACACGAGTGGTCCCTGCATATGGACCAGATACACAGAATCTTCCAGGAATGGGGGACCCCGGACATAGACCTCTTTGCAAGTCCGTGGAATGCCAAACTTCCCCGGTTCTGTTCCAGGACTCCGTGTCAGGGAGCTCAGGCCAACGACGCCTTTCTCCTGCATTGGGGTCAGGAATTCCTGTATGCTTTTCCACCCATTCCTTTGATTCCCAAGACTCTGTTCAAACTTCAGAGGGATCACGGGTCGATGATCCTTATAGCTCCACGCTGGCCACGCCAAGTGTGGTTCCCTCTACTTCTACAGCTCTCCCAGGGCTCCTCCCTGGACCTGGGAGCTGCGCCAGACCTTCTGTCTCAGGAGAAAGGGACTTTGTGGCACCCAAACCCCAAGTCCCTACATCTCCGAGCTTGGTTACTGAAGGCTTAAGCCTTCATGAGTTTAATCTTTCTCAGCCAGTGAAAGATATCCTTCATGCCTCTAGGAAACCCTCTACCAGGCGTTCCTATGCTTTCAAATGGAAACGTTTTTCCATTTGGTGTGCTCAACAGGGTCTTGACCCTCTGGCACTTCCTTTGAATTCTCTACTAGACTATCTCCTGCATCTTTCCAATGCAGGCCTCAAGACGAATTCAGTACGAGTCCATTTAAGTGCTATTGCAGCATCCTTAAAACCTATAAATGGACAACCTGTCTCCTCTCATCCTCTTGTTGCAAGGTTCATGAGAGGCCTGACCTTAACTAAACCTCCCATCCGACCTCCGCCGGTAGCATGGGATTTGAACCTAGTTCTAGGTCAGCTTATGCAGCCACCTTTTGAGCCTTTGGACTCCGCCTTCTTGAAATTTCTTTCATGGAAGGTAGTTTTCCTTATTGCAGTCACTTCAGCTCGCCGCATCAGTGAACTGCAGGCTTTAGTGGCTAATCCACCTTATACTAGGTTTCATCATGATAAGGTGGTCCTTAGGACGAACCCCCACTTTATGCCCAAAGTGGTCTCGCCTTTTCATCTTAATCAAGAGGTATATCTACCTGTTTTTTTTCCCGGCTCCTCATGCATCCAGTGCAGAGAGGAACCTTCATACCCTTGATTGTAAAAGAGCTCTCGCCTTTTACCTCAACAGTACTGAGCCACATCGAAAGTCTTCCCAACTTTTTGTGGCTTTTGATCCTTCTCATTTGGGACTTCCAGTCTCCAAGCGTACACTTTCCAATTGGATTGCTCAGTGTATTTCTTTTGCTTACCAGAGTAAGAACATTTCTCTGGAAGGCCATGTCACAGCTCACAATGTGAGAGCCATGGCTACTTCTATGGCTCATCTTCACTCTGTATCCATAGATCAGATCTGTCGAGCAGCCACTTGGGCCTCGGTTCATACCTTCACAGCCCATTACTGTTTGGATAAGGACTCCCGCCGGGATGCCTTGTTTGGTCAGGCTGTCCTCAAACACCTGTTCCATACTTAAGCAACTCCTGCCCACCTTCCCTGAATGGATGCCTGAGATCCATACGAAGATGGTTTACCCTTGGAGGGGGATCTCCCAGGCATCTTAGCTAGGGAGTCCCCATATGTGAGGACTTATTCCTGCTTGTTCCTGGAGATAGCACAGTTACTTACCTGTAACAGGTGATCTCTGGGAACAGCAGGAATTAGTCCTCACAACCCACCCACCTCCCCTAGGAGTTGTATCTTCTATCTACCTTCCTTTCCTCTCTCTATTGTCTCAGCTATAAACTCGAACTGAAGAGAGCTGGTAAAGAAGGCGGGAAGGCAGCGCGCATGCGCTGTGGGAAGCCCCAAAAGCTTTTCATCTGAAAAGCTGGGGAGCTTTCCCGCGCCGGCTCCGTCGGTTCCGACGTACCCATTTGTGAGGACTAATTCCTGCTGTTCCCAGAGATCACCTGTTACAGGTAAGTAACTGTGCTTTTTGTATTGTTAAATTTGAAAATCCTAATTGACAAAACCCCAGTGACAAATTATTGCATCGTATATGGAACATCCTGAAAGATGATCTCCCACATAAGAGCTCCCTCTTCAGCTCCAGGATCCAGTATCCTCAGTTCTCAGCAGCTGAAGACACATTGTCTCTGGGGTTAGGAAATTTTATTGTGCAATATTCCCACAAATTAGGTACGGAGCATTAGGACTAATTGGACAGAGAAGTCTAAGAAAGAAGATAGAAGTCGTCTAGCCTTAAGCTGGGTTATTCTCACGCAGAACTGCTGAGTGAAAGGGCTGACGGAGCTGCAGGAGGCCTGTCTACCACCAGGATCCTTTGGTGGGTCTGGTGGTCCCTAAGGGGTTAAATACTTGGTGGTCCAGGTCCCTTCCCTCTTCCCCCCCCCCCCCCCCAGCTGGACTACCCATACCTCTCATTCATGGAGATCTGGGTTTTCCTTTGAAATTGCTGGGCTCCCATTTCTCAGTCAGAACTGGTTGAGTGAGAGGGCTGACTAAGCCTCAGTAAGCCTCTCTGCCACCAGGATCCTTTGGTGTGTCTCGTGGACGCCAAGGGGTTAGATAACTGGTGATCCAGATATCTTACTCCCCTGGCTGGGCTACCCACACCTCTGAATTAGAGATCTGGATTTTCCCTTCAAATTGCTAAAATAGGCCTTTTTAAGGAGGCTGTCACTTTCAGTAATAAAAGCAGCTTATGGCATGGCCCCTGAGAAGGTGCCATTGAGGATAATCGGCCTCAGTCATTGCCACCCTCCTATAAGCCAGGAAGAAGTCCACTAAGCGGGCCTATATACACGTCTGGCGAGTACTCGAGCGGGTGGAGTCGGAAGAGCGTTCGACTTTTTGCAGCAGATATCTGAGTTTTTCTTATTACTACAGGATGACTTAAAGGGGGTTGGCATTCGTTTCTCTGAAGGTGCAGGTAGCAGCCCTTGCCTGTTACAGAGGGAAAGTTCAGGGCTGGACCCTGGCGACCCATCCAGATGATGTCCAGTTCTTGTGACCAGTGAAGCAGATCTGGCCGCCGGTAAGCCCGGTGGTGCTCCCCTGGGATCTCAATCTGGTGCTGTCATACGTAGTGGCAGCTCCTTTTGAGCTGTTGTCAGGGGCTTTGCTGCAGCATGTCACACTGAAAATGGTGTTCCTCTTGGCCATGTGCTCGGCACAACAGATTTCGCAGTTGCAAGGTCTGTCGTGCCGAGAGCCTCTTTTCATCTTATCAAACGAGAAAGTCGTGTTACGACCAGTGCCATCCTTCTTACCTAAGGTGGTGTCTGTGTTTTTGCTGTCAGTCAGACATTGTCTCTCCTGCTGTTCCCGAGCTTGGTGAGTTCAGAGGAGCACTGGCAGCTGCACAAGCTTGATGTGCGCAGAGTGCTGCATCAGAGTCTGAAACTGACGGCGCCATTCCATAAAGCAGATTGTTCATTTGTCTTGTTTGAGGGTCCTCAGAGGGGAGTGGCAACCTTGAAGGTTTACTGGTGAGTGCTGGGTGAAGGAGACTACTGTAGCTATCTACGCGGCCAAAGGCAGAAGGATGTCTTCAGGATTGCGGGCCCACTCGACTCGAGCCTTCCCAGCACAGTCGGGTTCCACCAGTGGACATTTGTAAGGCAGTGACACAGGTGTTGCTGCATACCTTTGCTCTCCACTATCATCTCGATGTACAAGCAATGGAGGTCATGAGCACTCTGAGCAGGACTCAACGGGTCCCTCCCATTTATTTATTTATTTATTTATTTAACAGTATTTCTAAACCGCCTTATCTTATTAATCAAGATGGTATCACAGCAAACAATCGGGTAAAGTGAGAGAGTTAAGCATGCAGTGAGGGAGAAATTTTAGTTGAGTGTGTGTTGTATTGTGTGCTAGATTGGTTTGAGCTATGTACAATGTGTGTTGTGTTGTGCGCTAGAGTGGTTTGAGCTATGTACAAGATGGGCTATATACAGTGATGCAAAAACATTTTCTATACATACAGTGTTTAGGCGGTATCATATGCTGTTATACATTCTCTGAGGTTATGTGATGTGTCCATAGTGTTCTATGAACAGCATGGTTTTTAGCTGTTTTCTAAAGTCCTTGCCTGCCGGGGTTTCCAGTGACCATGCTTTGGTACATCCCATTTGTTGAGACTGGACTGGAGGGATGATATGGAAGGCAAAATTAGACCTTACCTGCTAATTGTCTTTCCATGAATCCCTCCAGTCCAGTCTCATTCCCTCCCGGAATCAGTCAGGTTGTTGAGGTCTCATGGACAATGGTGTGGCGAGTCCAGCAGAACACACAAATACAAAACTAAAATAACAATAAATAAATAAGGGGATCAGAAGAAAACGTGAACAGTATCCTCTCTGGGGGCTCTTCTGAGTTCACGGGCGCTGCTGTTTGCTGAGCAGCTCTGGTTGTGCCTGGTAGCCCTTTTATGTACATGCTTCTCTGGTCTCCAAGGGACAGTTTTGTCAGAGGGTCCTGGAGAGATTCAGGTTTGTTAGTTTTAGGATATGCTCTTGTCCTGCTTTGTCAATAGGATGCTGGTTCCTGGAGCTGAAGGGGGAGCTGTTATGTGGGAGAGTAGAATTCTGACATGCTCAGCTTTCAGCCTGCTGAAGGTGGGAGAGAACCCATTTGTCCAGACTGGACTGGAGGGATTCATGTAAAGACAATTAGCAGGTAAGGTCTAATTTTTCATTTTGTAGGTATAATTTGCACTGCATGCTCACGCAGCCTATTTTAACTATGTCTCTGAAGGTTCATCTTCACTCGTCGCCCTGCCATATCTCACTGGGGCAAGTCTACACTCCATTTTATTCTTTCTCCCTTTCTCAGGGACTCTCTCTACTACTGGGTTAGCTTCACCATCATTTGAGGCTATGGTGTGACATAACTGTCATTTATAGCTAAACCCACTTCTCAAAGTGTCGACCAAGCTTTACAAAGATCTCACACTACAATTTGCTTGCCCTCAATGAAGAAATGGAGAAGGAACAGAAATATCCATTTGTATTTAACATACTCTCTGGCCAGAATGTCCAGGATCAGCTTCATTTTCCTCCATTTTTTGTTAATATATCTGAAAGATCTAAATTGAGTATTGAACTTGTCATTGTCCTTGTTTGGGGGTTCCAGATTCTGTCTGTCTGGGGTACAATTTGGGGTGGACTGCTGGTGACCATTGGCATGGTGTTGGGGTTTCCTGCCTTTTCTGCATGCGTTAATAGCATCTTTTATTATTGTGCGTCTGGTGGTCGTGCAGTCTGTGTACATGTTCCACCCGAGTGGCTCCAGTGCGCATTCCTACCCAAGCGCCCATAATGTGCATTGCTGTGTAAGTGCCATTAACTCATGCAAGGCTGTTGTGATAGTGTTTAAATGTCTTTTTCCAGGAAGCATTGCTTGGCCTTTGGCAAGCAAGATGACGCTACTCTTCTTGCATTGCAGACTCTGAGTCATCCCTGGAGGACTTGTTCCTCTTCTCCCAGCTGGTGGATGCAATTAGTCTGCCCTTGCCAGCCTTCGGGCAGGAGGTAGCGGATGGCATTGTGGGTAAGGAAGTCCAGCCTGCCGGGGTTTCCAGTGACCATGCTGTAGGCTGCCCCCCATCTTCTAGGGGCTTGGCTGTGGCTATGTCACCTAGTGTAGACGGGACCATATTAATAAGGAGAGCTTCTGGAATCCGGATGGTCTTCCATGAAATTCTTTTCCTTTTTGCAACAAGCCTGGTTTTTCTGGCGTGGAAATTCAGATCCTGCAGCCTCTGGGTTCCCCCGACTGCAATCTCGAGGGGCAGGCTGAGAGTGGAAGCCTGTTCGATTGCCTTTGGCTAAGTGTCTCCAGTGAAGGGCGCCCGTTGGAGTTGGGGATCACCTAGAATCTATACAAGATTTGGACTATGTCTGATTCCGATGTGGATGAAGTACTGTCGCCTTTGGAAGATTGTGAAGAGGCCGATGTTATCTGCCTTTTTGGAAGGAGGAACTGGCAGCTTTGATTGCCCGAGTCTCATCCACCTTGAGTTTGGCAGATGCTCCAGAGAGCATGAGCCAAAGGTGCAACCACTCCTGCAAGGGGTGCGGAAATCCACTGCTGTCGTCCCGATCCCAGAGGTGATCAAGGACATGGTCCAGTTGGAGTGGGACTCCCTCGACTCCCCACCTAAGGGGGGGGTTAAGGTTGTATAAGATGTATGCTGTCCCGGAGAAGGAGTGCGTGGTGTGGTTTGATATTCCCAAGGTGGATGCACAGGTCACAGCAGTTAGCAGACAGACCACCATTCCTGTAGAAGGCAGATCAGTCTCAAAGGATGCTCTGGACCGCAAGGTGGATTCCTTGTTGAAGAACCAGTTCCTTATTGTCCCTCCAGTCCAGTCCCGTACTTCTGGGTTGTCAACCTCCTCCAGTAGCTTGGAGACTGAACATGCCATCTTTTGAAGACATCAGCGTACTTAAGCAGCTGGCACCACCTACCAGCCACAGTAAGCTCAGTCTCCAAGCAGCTGGAGGAGTGATCCAGAGAGCTGGACTCACTAAAGGGGCAAGTAAGGATTTACTTCTAGCTAGCTAGTTAGTTAAATTACACAGGGCTTTATTTCTGACCATTGAAAAAATAAACTGAAGTGTTTAATAGTGATTCCTTGTTGAAGAACCAGTTTGCCGTCTTGGCTGCAATTCTTCAGTTGGCAGTATGTTTGGATCTGACATCTTGAGCCCTGTTCCAGTGTATTCAGTCTCTTCTGCCGGGTGTTACTACCCCTCTTTTGGAGTCCATTACGGCCTTCCTTTCTGATGCCATGTATGGCTCTGACACTGGACAGTGGAACCTCTTCCAAAGCCCGGTTCTAATATGGATTACTTTATTCTTTAACCTGCGATTATTTTCTGTATAAGTGTTAGATGACTATTTGAAATGTAAAATAAAAAAACCCAAAATCTTCTATATCCCTCTGATACAGTGGTTTATCCTGTCAGCTTTTTCTCTTCTGTCACTCAACCGCCGCCTTTCTTCTCTGCCAGGAACTGAACACTTTTCTTCCGCTCTCCTCAATGGACAGCTTAGAGTTGGAATCGACTTTTCCTGCACTATCCCCTACTGACAGGAATTGATTACTGCACTCGCATAGGGAATGTGAAAACTAGAACGGTCCCTATATCAAAGAATATATTTATCTAGTGCCAAGGTAAGTTATATTTTTATTTTTTTTAGGGCCAAAGAGCCCCTAGACCTGCAAGATGTTTGTTAACAACAATCAAGCTGCAGCTCTAAAAGACAAAAACCTATTGGGATGACTCGCACTGAATGGCAAAAGGTAGTGTACAGCTTTGTAGGTTGGGGTGAAGAATAAGAAAAGGGGAGTGGGCAGATTGAATGAGCCATATTTGTTTTCATCTGCTATTATTTAGAATGTTACTGTGCTTATACTCATCACCTTGGAATCCAATACAAGATCCTCTTCAGAATTCACCTGTCCCTAGAGCAGCTGCTTAAAATATGGACAGATATGCTTGATACAGTGGCTATAAAAAGTCTGCAGCCCCTTGAACTTTACTCACATTTTGTTGAGTAAATGCATCAGATTTGCATGCATTTAAGCAATGCATTTTCCCAGTCATCAACACACCATACCCCATACCTTTCAAAGGAAAAATGTATATGCCTGAAAACAAAATAGAAATGTTAAATATTCACCCCCCCTCCCCCCCGAATCAGTACTTGGTGGAAGCACCTTTGGCAACAATTACAGCTGTGAATCTTGTGATAGATCTCCACCAACTTTACACACCTAGCTTTGTCAATACCTAGACCGTTCTTTATAAAACTGTTCAGCTCTGTCAAGTTCCTTTGAGAGCTTGATGGACAACAATCTTCAAGTCATACCAGAGATTTTTGATTGGGTTGAGGTGAGGGCTCTGACTGAACCTCTCGAGGACATTTGCCGCCTTCTGGGAACCTGCCGGAAGTCAGTCCTCACATATGGGTGATGTTGACGCAGATGGCGCTCACACAAAAGCATCTCCCCAGCTTTTAAAGAGAGCCTTTGGGAGATGGCACCACGCATGCAGGGTGCCATCTTGCTGCAGTCTCCTTTTTTTCCACGGAGCCCACTGGATGTCTGCCCATTTCCTCAAAAAAAGTCTCTTTTTTTGTTTTTTTGTCTTAAATTATCTGCTTTCTGATATGTGTACCAGCTTCTCTTCCTGCCCCTGAGCCAGATCACCTCGGTGTCGCTCCTTGGATTTGTTTTCTTTGTTTCTCGAGGTGTCCCTCGACTGACGCTTTGCGCCCTTTTTTGGCCGTTAGGCCTTGGACCCTCATTTGGGTTAAAGGGCCTGTTTTTCCCCATGGCCTCCAGTGTCTTTAAAAAATGTGATTGGTGCAGTAAGATGATATCCCTCATCGACCCACATAACTGCTGCCTCTGCTGCCTTGGGCTAGACCATGACAACTTGGGCCGCAAACTTTGCAAATCCATGTCCGCAAAGGCCATCAAGAGCTGTCAGTTGCAGCAGAAGTTGTTCTTTTGTAAATCCGACTCTGCGCTAGAGTCCCCAGTGACACCACGCTCCAGGGCCCCTTTGTTACCTCTGTGCCCTGTGATGCCCAGGCTGCCTCTGAGTACTATGGTCGCAGGTTCTCCGAGAGGAACTCCTTGGAGATGGAATGCAAGAAGAGCTCAAAAACATCGAAGGCCTTGGAGGATGTATATGGAAAAGTGGGTAAATCCCACACTAGGCCCTGCAGTCCCCAGCACGTGTCGGAGCGGGAGCGGCCTCATAAGCTGTGCTGGAAGGAGTTATCCGTATCGGGAGACTGGCCTCGAACCCCCAAAGCCATCCTGGTTTTGGACTCTCCCTCGACAGAACCGACACCGGGCCCAAAGCCATCAGTGCCCACGTTGAAGACTGCAGAGCCATCTGGCATGGAGGCCAAGATGGCGGCCTTAGAGTGCAGTATCCCTGCCTTCTGACCCAGCAGCAGGCATTGATGTCCGGTTCCTCCAGTTCATCTGCCCTGATGACTCGACCCTCGAGGACTTCCCCCGGTCGTCGAGCCGATCCTCGATCACCACTGGTCTTGAGAGAGCCATCGGCATCAGGCGAGGTCCCGGTCCTGTTCCTTGGGACACCGGTCCTCTCCGGCAAGTACATGCGGCTTGGATTGCAGGTCTTCCGGGGGCCGCGGGCCTTTGGGCTTGGGCCTCAACTGCAGGAGCCACGGAGCCTTGGATTCTTCCCCTGACTTTAAGTCAGACTGGGAGACAGAGGATGAGGAGTCCCCGGAAACCTGGCTACACCGAGACATGCCCTCTGACCCATCTCCACTGGTGTCCCGGTGCCATTCCCCACCCGAGGATGTTGCCTTCCTTGACTTCGTGCAGGATATGGCAAATGCGCTTGCCCCAAAGCATACTCAATCAACGTATGCAACAGAACAAATGGCAGAGGAGGAGGTGTAGCTGTTATATCAAGATCCCACTTACAACTCTCTACAGTCGAATCCACCTCTACCTCAGGCATGGATTCCATTAGAGTCTCCAACACTACTCTCTCTCTCCACCTTTTATACAGAGCAACCCTAACTGACTCAACTGATCTCTCCACGATCCTAGAAACAGCCTGCTCCCCCCAACCTGCCTCTCGCCCTCTTATAATCTTAGGTGACCTAAACTTACACTCTACAACTCCAAAACAATCTTCTACATTTCTCCAAGCAATGAACGCTCTCCACTTCACCCAAATACTTGAACAACCTACACACTCCAAAGGAAATATCCTTGATCTAATATTTATTCCACAACACTCATTATCCTCCAATCAGATCCTACACACTATTCAACCCATACCCTGGTCGGATCACGCTTTCATCCTCTTCTCCGTCCCCTACTCCACTCACAGAAGACAACTACCTACCCATCCTCAACATACCCGTAAATTTAAACAATTTAACGCAGCCAACTTTCTAGAGCAAATAATCCCATCTCTTGATCTACTAAATAGTATGAGCCTGAACCAAGAGTCCCACATCTCTAAATGGAATGAAATCCTATCTACAGCCTCTCTACTCCCACCTAAACAATTTCCTCAAAAGCACCGCAGAAGAGCCCCCTGGTTCTCTACAAACCTGAGAAATCTCAAAAGAGAGCTTAGACGTCTTGAACGTAAATGGAGACGCTCTCGAGACCCTAACGCACATATCGCCTACACAAATAAACTCCAAGCCTACTGCTCCGAAACCCTCAACCATAAAAGAGAATATAATGAAAATATCATCCAACGGTCTCTTAATAAACCCAGAGAGCTATTCTCCATTGCCAAATCCTTAATAAATGAACCCCTACATCAGGACCAGACACCTAAAATATCTGCACAAACTATAGCTAACTACCTTATCTCTAAATTCCTCCCGCCCACCTCAACCAATAACCCCCAACCTATTGCTGACTGCAGCTCCCAACTGCATGAGCCTACCCACTTAAACACATGGAATGAATTTGATCCCCTCACACTAGATAACGTAACTAATGTTATCAAAGATCTAAATGCCTCTACCTCTGCCCTTGACCCTTGCCCTGTCCCCTGGATCAAATCTACTAGAGGTTCCATCAGTCCCTACATTCTGCATATTGTACAGTCCTCCTGACAGGTTCTGTACCACCTCCTCTTAAGTGTGCCACGA
This sequence comes from Ichthyophis bannanicus, assembly GCA_033557465.1. Classification (NCBI taxonomy): domain Eukaryota; kingdom Metazoa; phylum Chordata; class Amphibia; order Gymnophiona; family Ichthyophiidae; genus Ichthyophis; species Ichthyophis bannanicus. The sequence goes on from CM066033.1 coordinate 663,397,190, forward strand.
TCCGTCCAATCCTAAAAGGATCCAAACTTGACCCCACTTCCCCCTACTTCCTACAGACCCATCTCTAGTATCCCCTTCCTTGAAAAGATAACCGAGAAGCTAGTCCAAACCCAATTTCAGAACTATATTGATGATCACTCTCCCCTCGATTTATTCCAACATGGTTTCAAAAAGAACCATGGAGTTGAAACCCTCCTTACCTCCCTACTAGATTCCTTGTACCTTCACACCCAGAATCCTACCCAAGGATGCCTACTTATATTCCTTGACTTATCCGCTGCTTTCGACTCCCTTCCCCACCATCAACTCCTAAATAGACTCTATGATATAGGATGGAGAGGCACAACCCTAAGCTGGTTCCGCTCCTACTTAGATAACAGAACACAACAGGTCCGTATTGGAAATGATACTTCCCTTCCATTTATCCTAAAACAAGGGGTCCCCCAAGGATCTAGTCTATCAGCTCAACTATTTAACATCTTCCTTCAACCTGTCTGCAAGATTTTCCAAAGCTATGGAATTCAGTACCAATTATATGCGGATGATATGATGTGCTTTGCCCCATTTAGCCTTATAAACCCCAATTTTACTAAGCTAAGTGAATGCCTAGCTAGCCTAAAATCTTGGCTCTCCCAGCACAACCTCCTAATTAATCAATCCAAAACTGAGGCTTTTCAAGTATTTTCCAATGTCACATACACCCCACCTCCAACCCTTACTATTGGCGATCTCTCACTCACTATAAAAAACCAAGTGAAATATCTTGGTATTATCCTTGATCAGAACCTCTCCTTCACTGATCAAATAAAGAGAACCTCTAATACAATATATGCAAAGTTACGTACCCTTCGGAACCTCAAACCTCTCTTTAGCCCTGACTCTTTTCGTACTGTCTGTCAGGCCTTTACAATTCCCTCTCTTGATTACTGTAACCTTATCTACCATGGCCTTCCCAAGAACAGCATACAACCGCTCCAACTAGCCCAGAACACGATATCTCGGCTTATAACCAACAACTCCAGACGATCCCACATCACACCAGTCCTCTATGATCTCCACTGGCTCCCCATTCAATACAGAGTTAAATTCAAGGTACTTACCCTTACACATAAAATCATCTCCAATGAGTCAGCACCATGCCTCTCCCCACTCCTTCCCTCCTTCAATAACACAAGATCCCGCCGCTCCATTACCAAAAACCTACTGACCATCCCAACAAATAAAAGATATAGCAAACAATCTACTATTAACAGGGCCTTCTCCCTCTATGCCCCATCCTTATGGAATGCCCTTCCTCATGAGCTGCGAAACTGTTCAGACCACTCCGAGTTCCGAAAGAAATTAAAAACTCATCTCTTCCTCTAACATTTTTCCCTACCACCTTAGTACTTAGCCCTCTGCCTCCACCTCCTCACCCTGCCTTTTCAATTTCTATCATGCTACCATGTGGTATTCCTGTATGTTCCTATGTAAATAGTTGATCATGATAAATAGTTTCATATTTTCTACATTTTTTTACACTTGTATCCTTGTTACTTGTTCTGTATAAACAGTTGAAATACACTGCCATGTATAGTTCTATGTAAACCGTCTTGAATTGCAGAAAGACGGTATATAAAAATTGTTAAATAAATACATTTTGAGACTGAGGTGGACGACGACCCCCCACTCCTGCACGGAGGAACTTGAGATCCTGCAGTATGAAGTATGAACCCCCCCCCGAAGGAGGCCCTCATGGTACCCATCCCTCCGATCCTTGAGCACCGCCTCCTCTGTATGTTGGAAACAACAGCATCAGTGCCCATCGTGAACAGACGGCTCGACTCCATGTACCGAGTCCGCCAAAGCCCAGGGTTCCAAAAAACTCAGCTCCCTCACAATTCTATGGTTGTCGAGTTGGCTATGCATTGACTCGAGCCAAAAGACTCATTCCTCCGTGCCTCCGGGTAGACCTTAGATGCCCTCGGCTGAAAATACTACCAGGGCTCGATGCTGACTTGCCGAGTCCAATCCTACCAGTTGTACATTGGTATGTACCTCAAGAAACTGGTGAGGGAGAATGCTGGTTTCTCTGCCGGCCTCGATGGGAAATCTCTTCAGTGGTTCAAGTCACTGGCCTCGGCAGTCAAGGAGTGCTCAATGTTCCTGTCTTGAGCAGCATATGATGACTTCAAATCCTCAGCCAGAGTGGCCGCCGCTGGCATCAGGGTTCAACGCCAGGCATGGCTGCAGTCATCTGACCTTTAGCAGTGGGTCCAGGACAGACTCACGGATGTCCCTTGCACCGGAGAGAACCTTTTTGGAAAACCCATGACAGACAACGTTGCATTGAGACTGAGTTCCTGACCAGGACCAGACTCTAAGAAAACCTTGGTGCTCTCGTAAGAAAGCCTTGGGAAAGAAGCCTCTTTTCCTGAGAGAAAAAAGGGGTTTTTTGGTAATGCCCCACAGTACCAGGCTTTCTCTGCCGCACTACAGGGACAGCAGTCCAAGGGGCAGGGACACAGCCCCTGTGAACCTAAGACCCAGGCACTGGCACTGGCACTGGCTGCGGCCCTGCCTGGAGAGTTTTGGACTCTTTTGGGTTTGGCCTCCTCTCTCCCAGGAAGCCCTCAGCAGCCCACAGGGTGGCGTTGGCCCTGTTTGCCCACAGGTGGTCCTCCATCAGCACCGATTCCTGGGTATTGCAAGTAGTCAAGGAGGGTTACGTCCTCCACCTGCAATAGACGCCACCCTTGTTCTTCCCAAGAGAACCCGTAAGGCCTCTCCTTCACCAGATTCTGCTCCTCACCGAGCTCACAGGTCTCCTTGAGGACAAGGTGGTGGAGCCAGTGCCCAAACATCTCTGTGGCAGGGGCTTCTATTCCAGGTATTTCCTCATTCCCAGGCGAATAGGGGGCCTCAGGTCCATCCTGAGCCTGCGGGACCTGAACAGATTTCGGGTAAGGGAGAAGTTCAAGATGCTGTCCTGGAACACTGCTGCTAAACCTCCAGCAGGGAGACTGGCTATGCTTGTACACACATCCTGATCCATCCCAACCACTGACAATACCTTTAGTTCATGATGGGAGGAGGTCATTACCAGTACAGGGTGCTTCCCTTCAGGCTGACCTCATCGCCAAGGATCTTCACCAAGTGCCTAGCGGTGGTCTCAGCCCATTTTCGTCTCCAAGGAGCTTTAGTCTTTCCCTACCTAGATGACTGGCTCATAAGGGGAGGCACAGCTGCAGAGGTACACCATGCCACTAAGCACACCATCCACATCCTGCAGAGTCTGGGGTTTGTCTTCAACTACCCTAAGTCCCACCTCTCTCTAGCTCAGTGCCTGGAGTTTATAGGAGTTCAGCTAGACACTCTCCAGGGCCAAGGCCTTCCTCTCTTTGGAGAGGACAGAATGCCTCAAGGCGCTAGCTGCAGAGATGCAGCACTGCCGGTCGGTGCCCGCTCACCTTCTCCTCTGCCTGCTGCGCTACATGGCCTCCACTGTCCACGTGATCCCATATGCCCGTCTGCACATGAAGGTGGCTCAGTGGTGCCTCCGCTCCCAGTGAACACAAGCCACAAGCAGGCTTTGAGACAGGGTAAAAGTGATCTGCCCGCTGGCAGACTCCCTCGACTGGTGGCAGCTCCCCCGCCACCTTCAGGCTGAGATGCCTTTTCAGGCACCCACCCCCCCAGAGGGCCCTTACCACATATGCCTTCCTACTGAGATGGGGAGCTCATTGCGAGGACCTCTGCACTCAAGGCAGTTGGTCCCAGACGGAGTCCCAGTTGCAGATCAATCTCCTGGAGCTCCGAGCGATATTTTTGTCCCCCCGAGCCTTTCACCACCAGTTGCAGCACCAGTCTGTGCTGGTCCAGAATGACAACCAAGTCTCAGTGTGCAGTGTCAATAAGCAAGGGGGCACAGGGTCATACTCCCTTTTCCAGGAGGCGGTAGCCATTTGCTCATATGAGACATGCAACAGGATGCTCCTGTGGGCGGTCTACCTCCCAGGCCAGGACAGTGCAATGTTCTCCAGCTGGACGAGTGGCGCCTGGACCCCAGAGTGACCTCATGGCTTTCTGACTCTGGGGCATCCCCCTAGTGGACCTGTTCACCAGCCCAGAGAACACGCAGTTGCCCGCTTCTGCTCCCGCCAGCCGCACCCATCCCATGTGGCGGCGGATGCACTCCTCATTCCATGGACGGAAGGCTTTCTCTGTCATCCTGCCAAGATCCTCTTCAAGGTCCAGCGTGACTGGGCATCACTGATACTGGTAGTCCCCTGGTGGCCCAGGCAACCTTGGTTCCCACTGCTACTCTGCCTGTTGGCGGCATCTCTGATTCTCCTGGGTCATGCCCAGGGCTACTTTCACAGGAGGAGGGCTCTCTCCTGCACTCCAACCTGGGGTCCCTTTTGCTCACGGCTTGGCTGCTGAAAGGGTAGCTCTAGCTCCCTTCAACCTCCCACGAGACATGGAGGAGGTCCTTCTGGCCTCTTGCAAGGCCTCCATGAGAAGGGTATATACCTTCAAATGGTGTAGTTTTTCGGTGTGATGTGCCAAGAGGCGGGCGAACCCATTCTCCTGTTTGGTGCAGCTGGTACACCCGTTCCTACTCCACCTGTCCAAGGTGGGACTGAAATCTAACTGTCAGAGTGCACTTGAACGCTTTCACGGCGTACCACCACTCTGTTGAGGGCAAGCCTCTCTCGGCTCAGTCCCTTGTTTCTCGTTTTCTGTGGGGCCTTATGTTGTCCAAGCCCCTATCTACCCACCAAAGGCGGAATGGGATCTCAGTGTGGCGCTCTCACAGCTCACTAAGCCGCCGTTTGAGCCCCTAGCTACTTGCCACTTGCGGTACCTATCCTGGAAGGTTGTCTTTCTCATGGCACTCAGGTCTGCTTGCAGGATCAGCAAGCTCCAGGCTCTGTTGGCAGAGCCTCCCTACACGAGGTTCTACGAGAGCAGGGTGGTGCTCCACACACCTCCCAAGTTTCTGCCAAAGGTGGTGTTCCATCTCTGTGAGGAGGCCATGCTCCCCCACCTTCTTCCTGAAGCTTCACGCTGGCAAGCTGGAGACCGTTCTCCATACTCTGGATTGTAAGAGGACTTTGTCCTTCTATCTGTAATGGAGTCGGAGCCACCGCAAAGCACCTCAGCTTTTCATGTCCTATGACCCCAGTTGACTGGAGCTTCCAGTGACTAAACTCTGTCACTTGGGTGGCAGACTGTATTGTCCTCTTCTATGAGCAGGCTGGAATCTTGCTGGACCACTGGGTCACAACATACTGCATCAGGACCTTGGCTACCTCTGTGGCAAATCTATGTTCCCTACCTATGACAGAAATCTGCCTGGCCACCACCTGGTTTTCGGTCCATACCTTCGCAGCTCACTACTGCCTGGAGAGGGAATCTGATGGGACAGCACCTTCAGCCAGGCTGAACTCCGTAATCTCTTCAGGGTGTAGGCAACTCCGGCCCGCCGAACCTTCTGTGTTCAGGCTACTGGAGTGCTGGTTCCCCACTGCACCCTTGGGTCTTGTGAGAGTCTCTCAGTTGGGACTCAGCTGCTGCAGTTCACGGCTCACCTTCTTTGGTCACCTATGGCATTTTGTACAGGTCCTCAGTAGCCTGTAACTGGGGAAATCCATATGTGAGGATGGACTTCCTGCTTGTTCTCGGAGAAAGCCTAGTTACTCACCTGTAACAGATGTTCTCTGGGGACAGCAGGAATCGGTCCTTATAACCCTCCCCTCTCCTCTTGGAGTTGCTCCTTTACCTTATTTTAATTTTGCCATCTTAACTATGTCATTAGACTGAGGCAAGATGGCAGCCTTGGGTGAGAAGGGAACCATGCATGTGTGGTGCATCTCCCAAAGTCTTTCTTTGAAAGCTGGGGAGATTCTTCCGCGTGGGCTCTGTCGGCATCATTGTCACCCATATGTGAGGACTGATTCCTGCTGTCCCCAGAGAAAACATGTTACAAGTGAGTAAAACAACAACACACAAATCTCCTCTGTCTGAAACCATACGAACACATGACCAGCCTGTAAATTGTACAGATTGTTATTGTATATAGTTACCCTGTTAGCCAAGTTGAATTTCCTGTTCATATGTAAACACAAAGTACTATTGGAAATGTGTATGTTCGTTGTTTATTGTAAACCGCACTGATGCTGAATAGCGCGGTATAAAAGAGACTTTAAATAAATAAATAAATAAATAAATTCCCCCCACGCCTCATAGCCTCAACCTGATAGCTTAACAGCATACACAAGTTTGATAAGAGGAAGTGGTCCGTAAATGGAATACGGTCCACACTGGATCTCACTCCCTGTTCCACCCTTGTAACATTATTGACACAGCAGTATGTAAATTGTACATATTTTTCCCTGTTATTTTTCCAAGTTGTCTTCCCTGTTTGATGTAAACTTGGAAGTGCCCTGTGGTCCTCGAGTCGTTCTGTTAACTGTAAACCGCACTGATGATAAAGAACGCGGTATAAAAGAAATGTTTAGATAGATAAATAAATAAATAAAACTACGCTTTTAGTTTGTTAGCCCCGCACCCACTGTAGCTTGTACTTTGGGTCATTGTCCTAATGAAAGATGAACATTTGTCTTAGTTTCAGTTTTCTTGCAGAGAGCAGTAGGTTTTTCTCAGTCTTTTCTGTACTTATCTCAATTCATTGTCCCGTCTGTTCTGACAAGTGCCTCAATCCTTGCCAGTGAGAGAACTTCTCCATAACACGATGTAGCCACCACCATGTTTAACAGTAAGGTGTTCTTTGGGTAATGTATGAGTGTAGTGGCAATAGTGCATGCTGGTTCATATGCACCACCAAATGAAAAATAGTGTGTCTTGTCCACCACCATTCCTGGGGCTTTCAAATATGATGTGCATTGCTCACATTGATTATTCGAACATATATATATATTTGTTTTATCTTCCATTATCAGGGCCTGGTTGCCTACTGTCCCACCACTTCCTGTTTTTCTCTGCCTACTCGCCCAGTCTTGCAGAAGGAAACTGTTGAAGAGCCCCCAGCTTCGCAGGTGAGGCATTCAGGAATAGCAGCAGATTGGTTCAAAAGGGATTGTAAAACACTGTACTTCTATCCCCACAGCAGTTGCTTCTTCCTGACGTCTACAATCTCCATGCACTGTGAAGATCAGAGCCAAAGGGAAATGCTAATCTATGTTGTGTGGGGTTTTTTTTTTTTTGGAGTGAATAAACAGGTTGACAAAGGTGAGCTGATCAATATACTGTAGCTTGATTTTCAGAAAGCCGTTGACAAGGTCCCTCATGAGAGACTTTCAATAAAATGAAAGTCATGGGATAGGAGGCAGTTGTCCTATTGTGAATCAGGAACTGGTTAAAAGAAAACAGAGGGTAGGGTTAAGTGGCCAATTTTCCCAATGAAGAAAGGTGAATATTGGAGTACCCCAGGGATATGTGCTGGGTCTGCTGCTTTTTAACACATTCATAAATGACCTGGAAATGGGAATTAACGAGTGAGGTAATCAAATTTGCAGATGACACAATTATTCAAAGCTGTTAAAACCCAAGTGGATTGTGAAAAATTGAAAGAGGACCTTGATAAATCAGAAGACTGGATGTTCAAATGGCAGATGAAAATTTAATGTGCACAAGTGCAAAGTTATGCACTTAGGAAAGAACAACCCAAGCTATGGTTACACGATGCAGAGTTCCACATTAGGAAGCACCACTCTGGAAAAAGATTTAGATGTCATCGTGGATAACACTTTGAAACCCTCCATCCAGTGTGCAGCGGCAGCCAAGAAGGCATATATAATGCTAGGTATCATAAGGAAAGGAATGGAGAATAAAACAAAGGATATTGTAATGCCTCTGTATTTTATTTTATTTATTTATTTATTTATTACATTCTCTTATATACCGCACTATTCTGCATCAGTGCGGTTTACATTGAACAAACTGAAATTACATTGAACAGGGCATTATAACTTGGAGATAACTATTTTACAGGGAACATGGGCTATGGAGGGTTAAGTGGCTTGCCCAAGACCACAAGGAGCACCTGTGGGACTAGAAACCCCAGTCCTTCCGGCCCAAGGTTGCTGTCCTCTAGTGGGATTTGAACCCCCGACCTTCCGGCCTGAAGTACCTTGCCCCAACCACTAGGCCACTCCTCCACTTCCATGATGCAACCGTACCTTGAATATTGCATGCAATTCTGTTCGCCATACAGAGAAGAGCCATCAAAATAGTGGAAGGATACCTCTATGAGGAGAGGCTTAGGGCTCTTCAACCTGAAAAAGAAATGGCTGAGGAGAGATATGATAGAGGTCTATAAATTAATGAATGCAGTGTAAGTGTAACGGGTAAACATAGATCAATTGTTTACATCAGGGGACTCCAAATCCAGTCCTGGATGGCTGCAAATCAGTCAGGTTTTCAGGATATCCCTAATGACTATGCATGACATAAATGCAAATACAATGGGAGTAGTGCATGCAAATATATTTCATGCATAGTCATTAGGTATATCCCAAAACCCTGGCAGGATTGCGGCCCTCCAGGACTGGTTTGGAGACCCCTGGTTTTCACCATCAAAAAAGTAGAAAGACTAGGGGACATGCAATGAAGCTACAGTGTAACCCGTTTAAGACTAATATGAGAGAATATTTTTTCACTCCATGCGTAATAAAATTCTGGAATTCGCTTCCAGAGGATGTAGTAAAAGATGTTAGTGTAGCTGGGTTTAAAAAAGGTTTGGACAAGTTCCTGGAGGAAAGGGCCTTTAAACCATTATTAAAGAGGACGTGGGAAATCCACTGCTCGCCCTGGGACAAGCATTGTAAAACTGTGCCTTTCTGGGAACTTGCCAGGTACTTGTGACCTAGATTGGGTGCTGTTCAAAACAGGATACTGGGCTTGATGGACCTTGGTCGGACCCAGTATGGCGTTTCTTATGTTCTGAAAACAGCACAGACATATTCCCATTAAAGCACAATGCAATGTGTGCCTTCAAGTCGGTGCTGGCTTCTGGTGACCCCACAGCTCCTGGGTTTTCTTGGCAATGTGACCAGAAGTAGATTGCCAGGCCTTTCTTCTGAGACAGTGGAGGGTTAAGTGACTTGCCCAAGGCCACAAGGAGTGCTAGTGGGAATTGAACCCTGGTCTCTTGGTTACCAGTAACCACTAGGCTATTCCTCCACTTGTCCAGTAAAGCACAAAAAAATAAAATATAAAATTCCTGGTGAATTGATAAATGCATTGGCAGCAGCTAAAAAACAGCTCTGCCATCTGTCAGTGTCGAGACAAAAAAAAATATACGTACTTCTTAAGTCACTTAGCATGTGCTACGTTTAGTAAACATGGCCCTATCTGCCACCATGGGTGCTGTAGCAGATAGCACGCTCTAATGTTTAGTAAATATGACTTGTGGTATCCTTAATAAAAATGAGAGGCAGATGGGACCTTTATAGACTAATAAATTTATTGAGGTATGAGCTTGTGAGTGAAAAAAATCCACCTGGTCTGATGCATCTGATGAGGTGGACTCTTTGCACTCACAAAAATTGTTGCAATGGGAAAATACAGTCAGAGCTAGAAGCATGCGTAATACGAGTGTATGGTTAAACTTCTGATGAAACATGGGTTGTGAAACTGGCCATCGTCGGCATTTTTGAAGTAAAATGTGAAGATAAGTTTATTTTTTAAATGACAGTATATGATAAATGAGATTAATTGTGAATGGAGTATGTTTTTTTTTTTTTCTTTAACACTAGAAGCCCCAAAAGGAATTTACCTAGAAACCCCAAAGTGCGTCAATTGATGCATTATCACGACTGCGTTTAGCATGAAATGCAGATGTGATTTAATGTGAAGTTACTTATTTGTTAAATACGTGCAGTATGTGATGTCATTACATGACGTCATCGTGTGTTTATTGTTTGTAATGTCGGAGTAAAACTATAAACAGTGATTGAGATGCGCCACCTAGTGGGAACATGAATTTATACCTAGTAGCCCCAAAGTACGTCAATTGACGCATCCAAGACAATTGAGTGCGTCAATTGACATACTTTGGGACTTCTAGGTATAAATTCATTTTCCCGCTAGGTGGTGCATCTGTCATTAATTTTCGATGCACATATTTGAACATCTTGACCTTGCTAACAAAGTCATGGAACATGACTGACATGGTTCTAGCAGTGGCGCTGGTATACAACTTCGAAGATGCATTTGTGTCAGTTGACTGACTTTGGGCCTTCTAATATTTAAACCTATGAGGATCAGTCCTAGCAACCATTTGAATGTCAAGTTACGGGCATTCTGTGATTTATAATCTTCAAAACATAAGTTGTTAAAATGACATAATTTGAGGTCGTCTTCCTCCATATACACTCTTTTTTTTTTTTTTTTTTTTTTTATATATTGGGTAGGCATAGTGATTGGGAAAGCTGGTAGATGTAGTCTCTAAGGTGCCATCTGCCTTTGTCATTTTTTGCTATTCCAGCATAACACAGCTAATCCCTCTGAAAATTTTCAGTGTCCTTATTAAGGCCATCATGGAAACTTACATAATAAATCCATGCTGCACTACAATTCTGTGCTGTGCAGCTTAAAAAGATATATATTTTTGTCTTAACACTAACAACTGTCAGGGTTTTTTTTCCTTCACTGCAGATCATCATATATTCTTATATTTACCATGAACTTGTATTTTAGTTTTTCCTGCTTTAGTGGATATATTTATATGCTTTTTAGCTCCCTTGACCTTATGTTTTGCAGCAGTTGAAACATCCTTACTAGCACAGAATCTGTAGCACAGTAGAGACTCGTTATGTTACTTTTCATTTAAAAGTGGCACCTTTATAAATGATGACTATAAAGGAGATGAGATTTAAAAAGAAATATAATTATTGTCTTGCAAGTATTTTTTATTCTGGTGGTACTTTATTATTTAAATTGTGTTTATGAGAAATTATTAATCACATTTTCTTTTGAGTTTTAAGTTGCATATGAGGGTTTAAATTGAAGGTATTATAATCATACAGAAGTGATGCTGAGCTATTACAAAGCAAAGGCCACCGGGAAGCTAACCTGCAGGTCCTGACCAAGCAACCATACTGGGTAGACTGGGTGGATCATGGCTGTCTTTTATCTGCCATCATCCACTATGTTACTATTTATTTTTTAAGTCAGCACTTCTATGATGCTTTTTTTATAATTTTTTTTTAAATTATGCCTTATTTTGGGATACATTTACTAAGCCACATGCCAATTAAATTGTGTGTGTTTATTTATTTTTATTTATTTAGTAAATACTTATATACCGCTACTTCCAGCGATCAGCAGCGGTTTGATTACAAGTTTGGGATTTGTCAAAAAATCAAGACAGAAAATTTGGGGCATAGATAGAGAGAACAGGGGTAATACACAGCACACATATTAGGGTGTGTGTGGTTCACATTACTAGCATGGGGGTGCGCACTACCTGCAGGGGGGCCAGGTACAGCCATCCTCTTGCATTTACTGTGGTAAAATGGCCATGGGAGCAACTAACCACCACCCATTGAGTTGGCGTTGGTTGCACCCGCGGTACTTGCCCTATGCACAAGTAGCATGGGCTAAAAATGCGCACGCTAGATAAGGAGCAGGGAAATGTGCCCATCCCTCCCAGTCTCTGTTCAGACACACTCTGCAAAGGTAGCGCTTCAAACAGCTTGTGTTTTCTTATCAAGTTCATATGGTAGAGCTGGAAAGATATACATTTTTTATAAAGCAGATTTTGAAAAACATTTTTGCCTTGGCTTTTAAAATATAGTTTCTATTTTTTTCGATTTTGGATGATATATGTTTATAATTAATAATTTTGGTATTTTATAGGGTATCAGTATTAATTGATATCAATTTAATGTATGACCCCTGATGCAGCTGAAATATGGCCACGTTGAGTGTTTTAATCTGTAGTTTGTCAAAAGTCATTTAATTGGAATAATAAGTTGAAATTTTCAGCCCAATGTGCTGTGACTGGCCTAATAGCAAATAGAATATTAAGGTTTATTCAAAAAGGGATTGAGATCAAAATTGAGAATAACATTATGCCTCTGCATAGATCCACAGGAGTGGAGGAGTAGCCTAGTGGTTACAGCAACAATCTAATACCCAAGAGATCAGGGTTTGATTCCTACTGGCGCTTCTTGTGACCATGGGCAAGTCACTTTACCTTCCATTGCCTCAGAAGAACATATATACTCTAGAGGAGAGGAGGGACAGGGGAGATATGATACAGACCTTTAAATACTTAGGGGCTTGTTTACAAAGCTGCGGTAGCGGTTCGCGATCGTTATCGGAGCCGCGACCCCATTGATTTCAATGGGGCCGCGGCTCCGATAATGACCGCAAACCGCTACCGCGGCTTTGTAAACAAGCCCCTTAGAGTATTAAAAACAAACAAACCTTTCCTTATCGTCCCTCCAGTCCAGTCCCGCACCTCTGGGTAGTGCACCTCCTCCAGCAGCTTGGAGACTGAGCAAGTCATCTTTTTGATGACACTAGTGCACATATGCAGCTGGCACCGCCCACCAGCCCCAGTAAGCTCAGTCTCCAAGCAGCTGGAGGAGGTTGTGAGCCAGGGTGCTGGCCTCACTGAAGAGACAACCAAGGAGATAGATAGGTTTAGTTAGAGTTTGCTGCTGTTTCCCCTGTTAAGGTGCAGGTTTCTTTGTTTTTAAAGGCAGAAGTGTAAAAAAAAAATCAGAAGGAACAGAGAGACCCTGGGGGACAACAGGGCTGAGGGGAGGATATTCCTCCTTCCCCCCTCTCTCCCCCCGGATTTGGGGGGGGGGGGTGAGTTCTGTGGGGGCCTTTCTCAGTCCTAGACTTCTGGCTACTCCCGAACCTGTTATCGGGTGAGGAGTTGCTGCAGGGTCTGCAGTTGTTTGACAGGAGTGAAAGTTGCAGCCCCAAGTCACCCCCCCCCTCAGCGCCAAAGCCGGGAAGGAAGGCTTTGAGTGGTAGAAAAGCCATGCGGCAAAGAGGCTCTAAGGTAAGAGTGGCGGGGGGGAGGACAGCAGGAACCCCTAGCCACCACCAGAACACGAGGAGACAGAGCGGCCTGCAGCCGCATGTTTGGGAGCCTGCAGAGGTGTGGGAAACTCCCCCTGCTGCATTTAGGCGCAATTTCTTCTTATTCAGGCCCGCATTGTTTAACTCCCTGCTGTGTTTTGGGTGCTTGGGAGAGGCAGCCACCGGCAAATAAAGCAGGACAGAGCAGCCTTTTTCTAGGGGGCCATTTGCAGTTTCTTTTTAATTTCAGTTAATTAGATTTTGGTTTGTTTTTTTTTTATTTTAGTTCAAGTACTCTAGTGCTCTGTGCCTGAGCCTATGGAGGTGCACTGTGCTGGGGATCCTTTTACCTACCCGGGTACAAATTGAGGGCATTCCTGGGGAGTGCCCCCAGCCTTTCCCACCATGCCGGCCAGACCGCAGTGCCTGGTGTAGGATGGTATCAAGGGGCGTGAACCCCACTTAATCCTTAAGCATTCCTTGTGTTATACAGCTCAAAACTGATTCAGTGCACAATGACTTGATGCAGACATGTGGGAAAGGCCTAATCAGATAGGCTATTGTTTGTTGCCGAGCGCATTTTCAGAGGGCTGTTGTGCTGGGTCAGGTGATTGTAACTGGCACTTGGTTGAAACATTGTTGCTTTCTCCTGAGAAGGGTCTGATAAAAGTCAGGGACAGAAATAAAGATAAGTGTAAAAAAAAAGTGCTGCATATAGGTTTGTAATAAATCCAATGAAAAGCAGGTTCTGACTGATTACACAGGTACACTAAAAAAATTTTTTTTTAAACTGCCTCTAATGTTTCGATTGATTTTTACGTTTTTTGGTGCGCTGAATCCAAATCTGGTAACCAATTTGCTCCATCATGTACAGATTTTTTGCTACATTGGGTTAGCAGTTTGAGGTGAACGTTTCAGATTGAGTGCGATCGAGATAAAAGTTTCTTGGATGAATTCTTTATACTAATTGTTTAGTAGTTATTCAAATAAGAATAAAGAAAATTGTAACAAGGCAGCACATAAGAATAGAGTAATGTCAACAAAACACACTGTGATGGTAGCAAAATTGTCTGCACTTAAAACAGCCACATACATGTGCACAAACATTGAGCATATAAGAGCGAGGTTAGACACAAAGCAAAGCAAAGAAATGTGCAAAAAATGTTGTACAGGTATGTATGTAAGAATAGAAAACGCAAACCGCACCATTGCAATACATGAAGACAAACACCCGATGGTGTGAAAATAAAATTCTAATAAATGAGATCCGACACTGTGGTAATAACTAGCAAATTTTTATTTCAAAGTTTAGTAAAAACACGATATTTGTCAACACAGTTTAGATTTTAAAGTCATTCTTGGGTCAATCAATCTCCTGGTGGGCCCGTTTCTTCTTCCCCCGAATGCTTCTCTTGGTGCGCTGCTTGGCGTATTTTTCATCTGGGGTTTCCCGCAGCAGCAACCAGCAGAAATCAGCCATCATAGTGGTGTTCCATCTTCCTTGGTACCTTCTCTCTGCGTCCTTGATGTCCTGGTGAAACCTTTCACCTTGTTCTTCACTGTACGCCCCCAAGTTTTCGGGAAAGTAGTTCACATGGGAGTGCAAGAAATGGACTTTCAGGCTCATGTTACAGCCTTGTTCTTTGAAGGCATTGAGCATCCTGGCAACAATATCCTTATAGTTCTCATCCCGCCTGTTCCCCAAGAATTTGAGAACAACATCCTTGAAGGAATCCCAGGCTTCTTTTTCCTTCTCAGACATCGTTTCAGCGAATGCTCCATCTGAAATGAGTTTCCTTATATCAGGGCCAACAAACACTCCTTCCTTTAGCTTTGCTTCAGAAAGTCGGGGGAACTTTGAGCAAAGGTACCGAAAGCACTCACCATCTTTTGGAAGGGACTTGATGAATTGCTTAATGAGACCCAACTTAATGTGGAGAGGTGGTAATAGAATTTTATCACGAGGTACCAAGCTCTCATGAAGAACATTTTTCTCACCGGGTCTCAAATACTCCCGATTTGGCCAGTCTTTTTTCCCCCAGTGTAGGTCGTGGGCCCGGCTATCCCACAAGCAAAGGAAGCAGGGATATTTGGTGAAACTGGATTGCTGCCCTAATAGCATGGATAGAATTTTAAAGTCTCCACAAATCATCCACTTATGCTCATCATAACGAATCTTCTGAAGAATCAGGGCCAAATTCTCGTATTTTTCTTGGAGAATAACAGAGTGAGCAATAGGAACTGAAGCGAATGTGTTGCCATTATGAAGAAGAACACCTTTTATGCTGTCTTTTGACGAATCAATGAACAGCTGCCATTCAGCAGGATCATACTTGAGTTTAAACTTTTCCATCACTCCGTATATATCGTTGCAAAATACCAAATCTTCCTCTTTGCTGAAATACTTCAAAAATTGTGTCTCGCGGTTGCGGTACCAATAAAAAGTTGTTCCTGGTGACAATAGATTTTTCTGTTTAAGCCGAGAACCTAGCAGTTGGGCAGCATCTTTTGGGAGTCCTAAATCCCGGACTAAATCATTCAATTCAGCTTGAGAGAAAAGTTCAGGTTTCGGATCTGGTTCAGTTTCAAACTCGGAAGTACTGGACTCATCGGGAAAAGCCATCTGATGAGTCTCATCATGATCAGAACCGTCCACACAAATATGATCCAAAGATTTTGGTGGTTCAGGCACAGGTACTTCGTTGCTATGAGGCATAGGCCTAATTGCTGAGGGAAGGTTGGGGTAACTTATTACGTTCTTATTTTTTAAGTTGTATCCCTTCACAATGCAAGAGCAAAAATAGCAGTCACTGCTGTGGTCTCTTTGTTCATGCCACATCATAGGTATTCCGAAACGAAATGCTTGTTTTTTACCTTTCATCCATAAGCGTAGATCTTCCTCACATGTCTTGCACACTTTGTGAGGAGCCCACGGTTTGTCTTGATCGCCTAACTTCAAACCGAAATAGGCGAAATATACTTTTTAAATAAATGCAGAAATGTTCCTCTGCCACTTTTTCACGGTATATTCCCCACAAATAAAACAAAAACTGTCCGGAGAGTTGACGCAACCTCTGGCTCTGTGAGCCATCACAAATACACAGCACTGCAAACTACAACTGTAGTGAACCACTTCGGAATAAAGCTGGATTACAACTGAGCAAACAAAAGGTAATAATGAACTTGCAAGAAACTGAAATTTGACAGGAACGTTCATGTCGCAACCACCGTGTTTGAGCGAGCGAACGAGGCGAGGCGAACAGGAAAGAACATGCGCCAGCGCGAGTACTGGATTTAGCCCCCCACCTCCCAATTGTCCTGTTAATGTATACAATGAATACAAAACACTCTAAAATATCATGAGGGAGTGTTTCTAGTTAGTTAACCATTACAACCTCTATTTTGGGCCAAGAAAATTAATTGCAGTCGGCTAAAAAGAAATTATGTGAATATTCCTTATATGTGTAAGAAATCTAATTTTGCAAGAAAACGTGACGTGATGGAACATTTTGGCTATTTTTCCTGGATTCAGCACCCCAAAATCTATAGGAATCAGTTGCAAAACTGGAGGCAGTTTTTTGGTAGTGTACCTGTGTTATCTTTCAAATTACATACATTTCTTGTATGCAGGTACTTCCTGTTTTCCAGAGCTGTAGCTGCTACAAACCTATATGCAAAGTCACCAAAAACGTTCCCCAAGGGCCAAAGAACACTGCCAGCCCCAATCAACAATAATAAATCCAATGAAAAGCAGGTTCTATAAAAATAAATAACCTCCAAAAATGTTTTTGTCGGACCAAAATACCTCCAGGCAAGGACACCTCAACTGGAAGACACGGTCCATTTTAATCAAATGCAGTATAGCACTTAAAAACTGCGTCACAAAAATTGAAAGCAAGAAGTACTTAGCTGAGTCCCCAAACCAGCACAGCAACAGAAAAGTTCAGTGATGAAACGACACAGCCCTATGTTTCGGGTCAGCACATTTCCAATACCCTTCAGTCTACCGATAATCCCAAAATGCGCAACAGGGGATCCCCAAGGTAGAGGTTTCTAAAAACCGGCATCTGACGTCACCAAAACCACGTTAACTGCCCAACCAACCAGTGGCTGAGAGCAACGGATATGCAAACTCCACTCAGCTGTCCCCAAAATTCATAAGTCTTTGTCCCACCCCCCTGGCCGTTCTATAGTGTCATGCTGTGGTTCGGTCCTTGAACCGTTGTCTAAATTTTGTGATTTGTTTTTACAGTCTATTGCCAGTACAGTACCCTCTTTCATTAGGGATACTTCTCATTTTTTGTTAATTTTGCAGCAAGTGATTTTTCCAAGTACACCTGTTCTTTTAGCAACTTTGGATGTGGTTGCTTTATACTCTAACATTTCTCAATTTGAAGCTCAGCGAGTGATTTTGGGACTTTCCTTGCAACTACCAGAGTGGATCCCTGAAGCTTTTGTTTTGTCCCTGCTACGGTTAGTTTTGGAGAGAAATTATTTTTCTTATGATGCTTTTTATTTGCAGGTATTTAGAATTGCCATGGGGGCACGGTCGCTCCATCGGTAGCCACATTATTTATGGCTGATTTTGAACAACGTTATGTCTATTCTTCTAGCCTTTTTTCTAAGGGGTTACTATGGTGGAGATTTTTGGATGATATTTTCCTGATTTGGTTGGAGAGTGCTGTTCAACTTAGCTCCTTTGTGGAATCATTGAATCTAGTGGATGATAATATCAAGTTCACTTTAAAATATGATTCTCATGCCATAGAGTTTTTGGATGTTCTTGTTACCCTTTCTGATGGAGGGATATCTACATCTTTATTTCGCAAACCGGTCCAACACAACACGCTATTGCAGTTTAATTGCTTTCATCCTCCCTCATTAAAAAGGGGGGTCTCCCCTTCGGAGAATTTCTTAGAATACGGAGGATTTGCTCTTCAACGCAAGATTTCAAACACTATGTGCTTGAATTAAGCCAACGTTTACAGGTACGGTGCTACCCTCGATCTGTGGTACGTCGAGCTTATAAACAGGCCCGATATAACCATTGGGAATGGCTGCTTGTGCCTCCTAATTTACCTGGAGATACTAACTGTGGTGAAGATAAGATTGTAGAGGTTCTGCCTTTTACTAGCAGAACTGGAGCAGTACAATCAAGTCTACATAAATACTGGAATGTTTTACAAGTACATGATTGCTTCCGGAAACCACTTTGTCTAGCCTTGACTCGTGGAAGAAATCTGCGAGACAGGCTAGTGCGATCCTCTGTACCTGTTTTGCGATCTGAAGAACGCATTGGTCATTTTTCTTGTGATCACCGTATTTACTGTTCAGGCTCTTTCATAGGGGAAACATGGGAGGACCCAGTTACAAAACGCATCTGGCAATCTTATCTCACTACTTGTGATTCCACCTTTGTGGTGTATTTGTTGATATGCCCTTGTGGTTTGAAATATGTTGGATGCACCTTCCACCCCTTCAAGAAACGATTGGCTGAACATGCCTCTCGTATTCGTACACAGACTCTTTCTACTCCAATAGTTCCTCATGCTCTGCAACAGAATCATTTTGTTTGCTCACTTTACATGGTGGTTATTGATTGGATCCTCCCCGTTTTCTTTGGGGGGAGCTCGTCTATCCTGTTTACATCGAGTTGAACAGCAATGGATTTTTCGATTAGACACTGTTGTACCAAAGGGTTTAAATTTGGAAATCGATTGGCATAGCCCTTTGTGATTTTGCATTTTCTCAACTAGCTGAGTGGAGTTTGCATATCCGTTGCTCTCAGCCACCGGTTGGTTGGGCAGTTAACATATGATTTTGGTGACGTCAGACGCCGGTTTTTAGAAACCTCTACCTTGGGGATCCCCTGTTGCGCATTTTGGAATTGGTGGACTGAAGGAACCTGAAGCAGGGTCTTGGAAATGTGCTGACCCGAAACACAGGGCCATGTCGTTTCACCACTGAACTTTACTGTTGCTGTGCTGGTTTGGGGACTCAGTTAAGTACTACTTGCTTTTAATTTTTGCAACGCAGTTTTTAAGTGTTTTACTGCATTTGATTAAAATGGACCATGTCCTCCAGTTGAGGTGTCCTTGCCTGGAGGTATTTTGGTCCGACAAAAAGATGGTTTTTGGAGGTTATTTATCTTTTATAGAACCTGCTTTTCATTGGATTTATTATTATTGATTGGGGCTGGCAGTGTTCTCTGACCCTTGGGGAACATTTTTGGTGACTTTGCATATAGGTTTGTAGCAGCTACAGCTCTGGAAAACAGGAAGTACCTGCATACAAGAAATGTATGTAATTTGAAAGATAATCAGTCAGTGGATTGGACACAAATGAAATCCTTCCATCTGTCTATGGTCAGTGAGCAACTCGACATGATCATCTTGTCGCTTAACCCAAATTATGTACCTATTAAATCTGTAATACTGCTTGTAAGGGAAGCTGTACTCCCTTATAGCCATTTGTAGTATTAGAAGAAAAACGTAAACTTTAATCAGAGTACATGTCAGTTTGATTGGGTCAGGGCAAGGTCCATTTTGTATCTTTAAGATAGAACACTGCAGCACAATCTAAAAATCCTCAAGTTATGCAGTCCTCGATATGGTGTGGTCTTGGAGGCAGGTGTCTGTCTAAACTGCACGCAAAAGGCTGTCATGGGAACAGGACCTGCAGGATGAGATGAGGCAGGAGAGTCCCTCCCGGTTGCAAGAGACCATGGGGGTGCCATGTTACCTTCAACGGATCCGGCCCCCGGTCCCTGCACAATGCCTGGACCATCCACCCTTTGAGCCCAGCGAGCAAGTTTAAAAGGTTAGGGCTCTTCAATTTGGAAAAGAAACGGTTGAGGGAAGATATGATAGAAGTCTATAAATTTAATGAATGGAGAAGAACTGGTAAGCGTAGATCAGTTTGTTCCATCAAAAAGTATAAAGATTAGGGGACATGCAATGAAGCTACAGTGTTACCCATTTAAGACTAATAAAAGAAAATATTTTTTCACTCCATGTGTAATCAAACTCTGGAATTTGTTACCGGAGGATGTAGTAAAAGCTGTTAGTGTAGCTGGGCTTAAAGGTTTGGACAGGTTCCTAGAGAAAAGGGCCTTAAACCATTAAGAGTACCCGGGAAATCCACTGCTTGCCCCCAGACAAGCATTGTGGAACCTGTGTACCTTTTTGGGAACTTGCCAGTACTTGTGACCTGGATTGGCCACTGCTCGAAACAGGATATTGGGCTTGATGGACCTTGGTCTGACTCAGTATGGCATTTCTTATATTCTTAACATTAACAGTATGGAGAGGTTTTGGGTGGGGGATTGGGGGTCATCACATAATATTCTTTGGATTGTCAAGGGTGCTGGGTGTCGTGGCCTCTTGGGCCACCAAATATCTTTTTGTGGTGATCTGGAAGTGAGTGTGTTAGGAGTCAGTAATACAGTTGGGGGAGGGGGGAGGTTGGGGAGTGTCCGGAGGGGGATTGATCGCAAATTGTTGCTGGGGAATCGGGCATCTGGGCCTACTGGGGTTATCTGATGTGAAGTGTGACACTACCTCAGCTGACTCTTTTGCTACTGGCTGCAGCTAGTGCAGACCTATGTATGTATGTGTCTGTCATACTCTGCCTTCTTTTGTGCACTATTTTGTGCACAGCTAGTTTGCGTATATTTTTTGCTGCATGGATTTCTAGTCCTAAAGGCACTCCTTGTGGTTGCCTCAGGTACGCATGTAGATTGTAAGCCCTTCGGGGACGAGGGAATGTATCCAGTACCTGCTTGTAGTGTGTGTAAACCGCTCTGATGCCCTCAGCCTGGGTGGTATATCAAGACATTGCATAAACATAAACCTCTCCCAGTAACCCACTGTGCTTCCCCCCCCTCCCCTTTCTCCCCTCCCATTCCATCTCCAATCTCCCCCATTTCTGCAGAGCCTACCTCTGCCCTCCACTTCCGAGGAAGTTGCCCCTGGGGGTGCCTCCTCAAATGCAA
The DNA here is from genome assembly GCA_033557465.1 of Ichthyophis bannanicus. Taxonomy (NCBI): domain Eukaryota; kingdom Metazoa; phylum Chordata; class Amphibia; order Gymnophiona; family Ichthyophiidae; genus Ichthyophis; species Ichthyophis bannanicus. The sequence goes on from CM066033.1 coordinate 663,418,230, forward strand.
ACCCCTGCTCTCCAATAAACTGTCCAGTGGGTCCCCCCTCCTGGTGAGCCAGCCTGCCATAATACCATATTATCCCCCAATAGCCCTATCCATCCACACACAAGTGCCCCACTTACACACCCCCACTCACTCCACAGCCTCACTACTGATACCATTCCCCTTCTGGGGGACTCAGGTCCCCCACCAACAGTATAAAATGAACTATAACCACAAGTCAACAATAAGCAGTCAGTTCCCCTGCTCTGTCTGTCATTGGGGCAGGATTGTTCTCCACTGCTGCTCCTTTTGACAGCCGGCGCAGATGTTGCTCAATGCTTGAAACCTGCTCCCATCGTGGGGGAGCATGTCCAGGCCGTGATACTCCCTTTGAAGGCAAGTTATTCGGTAGATTCACTGCTCCCTCCTCCTTAAACCCATACCAGGCCTCTTTCGCCAAACGTACCTTCTCTGCTCTCCCTTTGAGTTCAAACAGCATCCCAAATGGGAAGAGCCACTTATACCGAATGTTTTCCTTTTTTTTTAAATACTGGGTTAAGTCCCGTATGTCTGGCCGTCGCTCCACCATACAAGAGTCTCACACTGAGGCCTTTTTGCATGGCAATTCTCATCAATTTATCTTTTAAGGCAAAAGATGCCAGGCACTCTACAGTGTCCCTGGGTTTTGAGCCAGGAGGGAGGCCGAGTGCTTGATGAGCCCACTCTATCTGAATGTCTGTCCCTACAGACCCCCCTCCCCCCACCGTCTCCAACAGGCCTTTGCACACCACATGAACTATGGTTAAAGCATTTTTGTATTGATCCACCTCTGGAATCCCCCTCAGACAGATATTGCACTGTCGATAATGATTCACTGAGTCTTCGAGTTTGTCCCTCAAGGCCGCCTGCTCATTCTGCATCCTGGCCATGCATTCCACCATTGCCGCATCTTCTTGCTGCTCCATGTGGTTTTCAACGGCCTTCACACAGTTACCAAGCTCCCGGATTTTGTCCCAGAGCTCCCCTAAGATATCTCTGAGCTCATCCCTCACTGATGCAAACTCCTCTGGAGCTCCTTAAACTACTTCCACAAGTCGCCTCGCGTGCACTGATCCTCTGCACATCCAATTTCGTCGTTTGTGTCTGCTCCGAAGGCTGTGTTTGCGCCCTGCTCCTACAGGCCTCCCAATGATTTTACAGCATAGGTGGACTTAAATTTCACCAGTTTTTTTTCTTCACGGACATTGCTGGCACCCTGGAGGTCCAGGGCCATGACTCGCATCTCACACAGAAACTGGGGTCCGCTTTGATTGCTTCAAAATCAGCACCCTGATGAAAGCCCTTAACTTAGACTTCCATTTCTCCCGATGACATCACTTCCTCCTGCATATGGATAATTTTATCTGTATAACATTATATGATTGGCTTTTCTTTGCATATTTACCTTATCTCCAGGAACAAGCAGGAATGAGTCCTCACATATGGGTACGTCGGAACCGACGGAGCCTGCGCGGGAAAGCTCCCCAGCTTCCCAGAAAGGAAGCTTTTGGGGCCTCCCACAGCGCATGCGCGCTGCCTTCCCGCCTTCCTGACCAACTCTCTTCAGTTCTTCTTTTTCCGCGGAGCCAGCAGGTCGTGTTCCTGTCACCACTGAAGAAATTGTTATTTTAATTTGTTTCTTTGACCGCGTGTCTGCCTTCCCCGATTCCGGACCGGTACCGCCGGTCGTTTTTTCGTTTATTTAAAAAAAAAAATATATATATAATTACTTCACTTGGGGGCTTGTTTACAAAGCCGCGGTAGTGGTTCGCGATCGCAGCCGCGGCCCCATTGAAATCAATGGGGCCGCGGCTCCGATTACGATCGCAAACCGCTACCGCGGCTTTGTAAACAAGCCCCTTGGTGTATTTTTTCTGTGAGGCATCTAGGCCTTCTCAGGTCTCCCTCATGGAAAAACCAGCATCTGGTTTTAAAAAATGCACTAAGTGTACCGGTACTATTTCAGTTACAGACACCCATGAGTGGTGTCTTAAATGTTTGGGGCCTGACCAAATAAGAGAGCTTTCTCACACTCTGCTCCAATTCTTTGGAACAATCTACCTGACAACATTCGCCTGCTATCTGATATAAAGGAATTTAGAAAAAAATTAAAAACTCACTTATTCATATTACACTACAATACACCCTCAGAACAGAATACTCAAATAGATACAGGCTAACATTTATACATTATTATTACATACTCTATTTTCAAAATAAATATCACTAATACACTATTAACCATACCACACTCTCATTCACATGATGATTATAGATTTAAACTAACAATGTATATATGTTCTAATATGTTATACCTTTAATGTTACAACATTCCTTGTAAATTATAATTATCTGTTCTATGTAAACTGACTTGGTATATTACATACCAATTAACCTACTGTTCCATGTAAACCGCACTTGATACTAGGGAAAGAGCGGTATATAAATAACTGTTAAATAAATAAATAAATAAATTCCATTCCGGATTGTCCATCCTGCTCTCTGATGTCCAAAAGGGGCTTACAGAACAGAGCAGCTAAATTTCATATGCTGTTTTCTACCGATACTCCAGCATCAACATCCTCCAGGTCTTCTCCTGATGGATCTCAGGTAACCAAACATTCTTCGGGCAAGTCCTCAAAAGGCAAATCTCCCTCTAACCAGCGAGAGGCCCTTGCAATTGACCCTGAGGACCCTGCCCCAGCCAAACAACCCCAGCGGGAAGCTCCGGCTTCCAAAGCTGCTCCTATGGGGTTACAGGTAGACATCGATGGCACGGCCTTGACCGATCTCCTGTTAGACTGCTCTGGGGTACCGGTTAACACCGGTACCGACTTCCAGGCAGTTGTGGCGGCTATGGGTACTACGGTACAATCCATGCAGCAGGCCTTACTGACTTTCATTAATGCTGCAACGCCATCGGTACCGCGACAATCGGTTCCGACTCCGATTCCGGTACCGCAACCGATACCGGTACCCAGAGCATCTACTTCCAGTAGCATGCCGGTTCTGGTCTCCGGTTCTGGAGCTTTCTTCGATACCGCTCCGATTCCCGGTACGCCCGATGTCGGTACCGATCGGTACGCGTATCGATCTCTGGAAGCAAATAGACGATACTTTGAATCCTCTGAAGATTCTGATACATCAGATGATTCTGCTGACGTCTCTTTTACTCTTCCTGAGGAGCCCTCTTCTCCAAAAAGGAGAATGTCTCCTCCAGAGGATTTGTCCTTTCAAGACTTCATCATTGAAGTAGCTAAAGGACTCTCCATATCTGTATCCTCTGAAAAGGAACCTAGAGCAAAAACATTGGATATTTTAGGATACTCTAAGGTTCCCAAAGAGGCAGCCACCTTACCCATACATGAAATTCTTCAAGAACACATGATGGATTTGTGGGAGGCTCCTCTCACCCTATCTCCACATTCTCGACGTTTGGACACCATGTATCGGGTTCCTCCTCCTGGTTTTCAAAAAACTCAGCTTCCTCACCGCTCTATTGTGGTGAAGTCTGCTATGAAAAAGATAGAGTACCTAAAGACACTCTTCTACCCCTCCAGGAAGAGAATGTAGGACTCTGGATGCTTTTGGGAGAAAAATCTTCCAAGCTAGCATGCTTATTGCCAGAATCAATTCATACAGCCTCTATATGGGCATGTTTTTGAAAGAGATTGCATTAAAGATACGTCAGTTTCTCCCCTTTATCCCAGAGGATAAACAAGAGGAATTCCTCCTTTTGCTAAAGCACACTCAAGATGTTTCAAAGTTCTCCAACAGAGCAGCCTTTGACTCTTTTGAGGGGGCAAGCAGAGCCTCTGGCATTGCCATAGCTGCTCGCAGACTGGCTTGGCTCCAGGCCTCTGATCTGGAACCCTGGGTACAAGAAGGCTTGGGCAATCTGCCCTGTACAGGTGAAAATCTGTTTGGCAAAGAGTGGCAAATCAAAGCCACTCAAATGGATGCAGAGAATGCTGCTTTAGATAGACTTTCTAAGTCTACCTCTACCCCTGCCAAGAAAAAACCTTTTAAGAAAACTTTCTATAAAAAGACCAGATTTTCCAGAAATACTGGCCAGCAATCTTCCCAAGTTCGCTTTGCTCCTAAGCGTCAGCAAACTAAACAGGCCAGAGCAAAGTCTACAGGGGCTGCTACAGTCCAGCAGTCCCAACCTCCTCAGGGTTTTTGACTTGATTCTAGAGAACATAACCTTTCTGGCTCTGCAACAACCAGAACCTCTCACCATTCCAGGAAGGTTAGCTCATTTTGTTCCCAGATGGGAACAAATCACATCAGAACCGTGGACCCTCTCTATCATCAGAGAGGGCTACAAACTACATTTCTCCAGCCTTCCTCCCCATACCATGGTGAGACAATTCAATTCTCCCCCATCTCTCCTGTACCTGTTGGGCCAGGAGGTGACCACTCTTCTCGCCCAAAAGGCAATAGAAGAGGTTCCTCTTCCTCAACAAGGGTCAGGTTTCTACTCCCCTTATTTTCTCATTCCCAAGAAAACAGGGGGGTACAGACCTATTCTGGATCTCAGAGAATTGAACAAATTCCTATACAAGGAGAAATTCAAAATGCTTTCTCTAGGTACTCTCTTTCCATACCTACAGAGTCAGGACTGGCTTTGTTCTCTAGATCTCAAGGATGCGTACACACATATACTCATCCATCCATCCCACAGAAAATTCCTACGGTTTCTGTTCCAGGGAAAACATTTCCAATACAGAGTACTCCCCTTCGGTCTAGCCTCTGCTCCAAGAGTATTTACCAAATGCATGGCAATAGTAGCTGCATTTCTACGCACTCTGGGGATCTTTGTCTTCCCATACCTGGACGACTGGCTCATCCGAGCTCCATCTCAGTCCGAGGCTCAGACTTCCCTGGACCACACCAGACGCATACTGCAGTATCTGGGACTTGTCATCAATCTGCCAAAGTCTCAACTCACCCCTACTCAGTCCCTAGAATTCATAGGGGCCTGGCTAGATACTACCACTGCAAGGGCCTATCTTCCTCAGGCCTGTTGCCACCGTCTAGTGCACTTGGCCTCTCAAATTCAGTCCAGAAGCCACTTGACTGCCAGAGAGATGCTACAACTGCTAGGCCACATGGCATCCACAGTTCATGTGGTGCCTTATGCGCGCCTACATATGAGAGCAGCTCAATGGACCTTGTCCACCCAGTGGACCCAAGCATCAGGAGCTCTCTCAGACCAAATAGCAACCTCAAAACGTCTTTTTTGGTCTCTTCAATGGTGGATATCCACTCAAAATCTGTTGTTGGGGGGCCCCCTTCCAACCTTTGTTACCCCAAGCAACTCTCACGACAGATGCCTCCCAAACAGGTTGGGGAGCTCATCTCCAAGACCTCTCCACTCAGGGCAGTTGGTCTCCCCTTCATATCAACCTTTTGGAGCTGCGAGCAATTTTCCTTGCTCTCAAGGTCTTTCATACCCTCCTCATCAACATGACAGTCCTTGTTCATACCGACAATCAAGTAGCCATGTTCTACATAAACAAACAAGGAGGGACTGTTCTCTGTCGCTTTGCAACGAAGCTCTAAAACTGTGGGCCTTCGCCAGAGAGCATCGGATCCATCTCCTGGCAGTGTACCTCCCAGGAATCCAAAACTCTTGGGCAGACAGACTCAGTCGAGTTCTGCTTCCACACGAATGGTCCCTGCACATGGATCAGGTACTCAGAATCTTTCAGGAATGGGGGACCCCGGACATAGACCTCTTTGCAAGTCCGTACAATGCCAAACTTCCCCGGTTCTGTTCCAGGATTCCGTGTCAGGGAGCTCAGGCCAAGGATGCCTTCCTCCTTCATTGGGGTCAGGCCTTCCTATATGCCTTTCCATCCATTCCCTTGATTCCCAAGACTCTATTCAAACTTCAGAGGGATCAAGGATCTATGATCCTCATAGCTCCACGCTGGCCACGCCAAGTGTGGTACCCTCTACTTCTGCATCTCTCCCAGACACCCTCCCTGGATCTGGGAGCTGCTCCAGACCTTCTGTCTCAAGAGGAGGGGACTTTGTGGCACCCAAACCCCAAGTCCCTTCACCTCAGAGCTTGGTTACTGAAGGCCTAGACCTTCAAGACTTGAATCTTTCTCAACAGGTGAAGGATGTCCTCCATGCATCGAGGAAACCTTCCACCAGGCGTTCTTATGCTTTTAAATGGAAAAGATTTTCAATTTGGTGTGCTGACAAAGGTCTTAACCCTCTAGCACTACCTTTGAATTCTTTACTCGAATATCTCCTGCATCTTTCCAATGCAGGACTTAAAACCAATTCTGTAAGAGTCCATTTGAGTGCTATTGCAGCATCTCTTCAGCCTATCAATGGACAATCTGTTTCCTCTCATCCTCTTATTGCAAGATTCATGAGAGGTCTAACTTTAACTAAACCTCCCATTCGGCCTCCTCCGGTGGCATGGGACTTAAACGTAGTTCTTGGTCAGCTTATGAAGCCACCCTTTGAACCCTTAGCCACTACCTCCTTAAAATTCCTTTCCTGGAAAGTCATTTTCCTTATTGCAATCACTTCTGCTTGCCGCATCAGTGAATTGCAGGCTTTAGTGGCTAATCCACCTTATACACGGTTCCATCATGATAAGGTAGTCCTTAGGACAAATCCCCACTTTATGCCTACAGTGGTCTCACCTTTTCATCTTAATCAAGAGGTGTATTTACCTGTCTTTTTTCCAGCTCCTCATGCATCAAATGCAGAGAGGAACCTTCATACTCTAGACTGTAAAAGAGCTCTTACCTTTTACCTCCACAGGACACAGCAACATCGAAAGTCTTCTCAACTTTTTGTTGCTTTTGATCCTTCTCATTTAGGACTTCCAGTCTCAAAAAGAACACTGTCCAATTGGATTGCTCAGTGTATTTCTTTTGCTTACCAGAGTAAGAACCTTTCTCTGGAAGGCCATGTCACAGCTCACAATGTCAGAGCCATGGCCGCATCTATGGCTCATCTTCATTCTGTATCCATTGATCAGATCTGTCAAGCAGCCACCTGGGCCTCGGTTCATACCTTCACAGCCCATTACTGCTTGGACAAGGACTCCCGCCGGGATGCCTTGTTTGGTCAGGCTGTCCTCAGACACCTGTTCCATTCTTAAACAACTCCTGCCCACCTTCCCTGAATGGATGCCTGAGATCCATAGGAAGATGAGGAACCCTTCGGGGCGGGATCTCCCCGGCATCTTAGCTAGGGAGTCCCCATATGTGAGGACTCATTCCTGCTTGTTCCTGGAGATAGCACAGTTACTTACCTGTAACAGGTGATCTCTGGGAACAGCAGGAATTAGTCCTCACAACCCACCCGCCTCCCCTAGGAGTTGTATCTCTCTCTCTCTCTCTTTCCTTTCCTCTCTCTATTGTCTCAGCTTTAAACTCGAACTGAAGAGAGTTGGTCAGGAAGGCGGGAAGGCAGCGCGCATGCGCTGTGGGAGGCCCCAAAAGCTTCCTTTCTGGGAAGCTGGGGAGCTTTCCCGCGCAGGCTCCGTCGGTTCCGACGTACCCATATGTGAGGACTAATTCCTGCTGGTCCCAGAGATCACCTGTTACAGGTAAGTAACTGTGCTTTATAGCAGCTGTTAATTATTGCTATGGTCGTAAAATTCTGAAGCTCTTATGTTTGTTTTTATTTAATTTCCTATCTAGTTCAAGGAAGACAGCCTTATGCAGCCATGAATTTCGAAAGCCTCGACCCTGCTCTGGCCGAGTATGCCGCCACCTTGGACCCCAGCCTCCTGCAGAATGTGGAGCTGGATGCGGATGGCCTTCCCCTGGAGGCGCTCTCTGTGTCTGAGTCGGTGCATATCATGGAGGGCATGTACTCTGAGCTACACACAGCCGTGTCGGAGGTTGGCGTCCCTGTCTCTGCTTCCCATTTCGACTTGCATGAAGAAATGCTGTGGATTGGAAGCCATGGGGTAAGCACTGACTTGGTTGTATGTTCACAGGGGTCCTACTTAAAACCTTTGGCGTCATTGGTATATGCACAGTGAAAACTCAGAGGCAGCACATCTGCAGAATGTGCGGCTGGTGCCTCGGCCGCTTCACTCACGTTATCTGTGCCGTGTTCTTAATAAGATATTATGAACTCTGGATTAATGCAGATTTTTTTTATGTTCTCGCTTATATCACTGCTCTTTGGTTATTTGTATAGTCTTCAGTTGGCTTTATCTGTCGAAATAAAAGACAGTCCTTCCCCAGTTTTGCTAAAACTTCCTTTTTTATTGCTTTGCTTGCTTTCGTGTAATTTTGACAGCAGCAGGTTTTTAAAATCTATTTTAACTTCTAGTTTATGTTTTGCATGTTTATGGAAGGCACTCTGAGGATAATTTTTATAAACCATTTTGTATCTAAATCACAAATCAGGTCACACCTGAAAGTATGTGCAGTGTAATCCTGTGTGTTCCTGCTCAGCAACGGAGAAAGGGTGAAGTTGTGATTTTCATGCTAACATTTATGTGTGAGCTCGAGCAAGCGTAATGTGTGCACCTTGAATGTAGGTGCTGTTGCTGCTGGATTTGCACTAGTATTTTATCAAGTCACATAGGCACCTATGTATAAAATAGGTGCCTTCCCGTTCACTTAACCTAGGCACCCTTTTATAAAATTACTCCCTTTGTGTGTCATTGCTTTATAAGCTACATCACCAGAAGTGTGATTTGTGCAAACAATGCACATATTGGAGGGCAGGGAAAGTAATTTCATAATGAGACTGCTAGTTTTATAAAGACGACATAGGCCCTATGTGTCTGTATTAAGCAGGCTGTTACAACGGACCCACAGTAGTGCACACATTTACACTTGCTGCAAAGAAGCTGCACATGTGTGCATGTTCTCTCTGTATGTGCATGCTTGTTTTAGAAAATACTTATGGACCTTTTAACTCTCTTCAAACTATGCTATCCTAGGAACATATTGCCTAAAAAAAAAAAAGGCACATTCTTGAGGGGTGTAAACTTATTACGCATGTAGACGCCTGTGCTGTTTCATAGGAGCCATTATTTACAAGTAAAATATGCTTTACACGAAGACACAATTTTATAAAATTACTCCTGTTGAAGTCCATATTCAAAGACCTGCTGAGCTAATATGAGCTAGTTATTTTTAGGACTATATTCAGCTAAACCTGACAAGCATATTTTACTAATAATTAATTATACTTCTATCCTTCTGTCCAAAGTGAGATGTGATTGTTTCTAATGATCTTAAAGTGGCTAAACAGGTAGAAAGGTGATGGTGAACACCAGAAGGATGCTTGGGTGGGTGCATAGGGAGAGGAATAGCCAGCAGAAAAAGGGAGGTGATAGTGCCTATGTATAAGTCTCTGGTGCGACCTCATTAGGAGTATTGTGTGCAATTCTAGAGACCACACCTTCAAAAAGATATATAAACAGGATGGAGTCGGTGCAGAGGGTGGCTATAGAAATGGTTAGTGGTCTTCATTATAAAGCATACGAGTACAGACAGACAAGAGGATAAATGAGGGTATTTCCTGTCTCTTGTGAGACAGGAAATGCTCCCGACACTCAGCGCGCGCCACCAGGCTCAACTTTAACAGAGTTGCGGGAAAGAAGGGAAACGCTGCAGAAGTGAGCTGGGGCGCCAGGCTTCAGGCTTCCCCAGCTCCCTCTGAAGCCGGTCAGACAGACGTGGAGCTCTTCCGGGAGGGGGTGGGGCTAGGACTGGAAATGGGCTGATAGGGGAAGGTTAGGTAATGGGCTGATTGGGGGGGGGGCTTGTACTGGAAATATGCAGATCAGTGCGGGCTAGGGACGGTAATTGGCAGATTGGGGGGCTAGCAATGGAATTGGGCAGATCGGGGGGATAGACTGGAAATGGACTGATAGGGGGGGACTAGGACTAGTAATGGACTGATCGGGAGGAGGCTAGGACTGAAAATGGACTGATTTGGGGGATTAGGACTGGTAATGGGCTGATGGGGGTTAGTAATGGCTTGATCAGCTGGGCTTAGGACTGGTAATGGGCTGATGGGAGGGCTAGGACTGGAAATAGGCTGATCGGGGGGAGCTAGGACTGATAATGGGCTGTGGGTGGGGCTAGTAATGGGTGAGGGGATTAGCACTGGAAATGGGCTGATTGGGAGGGCTAGCACTGGAAATGGGCTGGTATTGGAAATGGGCTGATGGGGGGCTAGGACTGGAAATGGGCTGATTAAGGAGGGCTAGGATTGGTAATGGACTTATCAGGTGGGGGGGTTAGGACTGATAATGGGCTGATGGGGGGGCTAGCAGGGGAAATGGGCTGATGGGGGGGAGGGTTTAGGACTGGAAATGGACTGATGGGAGGAATAGGACTGGAAATAGGCTGATCGGGGGGAGAAAAGAGCTGCTGGTCCTGGAAGAAGACTGGGGGTTAGAACTGGAAATGGGCTGATGGTGGGGAGGGGAGGAGAGAGCTGATGGCCCTGGAAGAAAACTGGGGGCTAGGGCTACAAATGGGCTGATGCGGGGCGGGGGGGGGGGGATGGGAGAATGGGGCTCAAAGGGGCTGCCAGAGGAAGGAGGGGGCATGAAAGTAGCTGACATTTGGGAGGGGCAGGTGGGGGCAGGAAGGGAGCTGACACGGGGGGGGATGAGGGGGCTGTCAGGGAGCTGATACGTGGGGATGGTACTGGAGGGGGACTGAAAGGGTGATGACACTAGGGAGTAGGGGAATAGAAGGGAGCCGACACCTGCTCATGGTACTGGAGGGGGACTAGAAGGGAGATAACACCTGGGGGTGGGACTGGAGGGAGCTGACACTTGGGGATGGGACTGATAGGTGGCTGGGTAATGGGGAGGAGGCTGGAAGGGAGGGGTCACTGGGGCTGGAAGAGAGCTGATACATGGGGATGGCACTGGAAGGGGGATGGACAAAGTAGGGTGACTGGAAGGGAGCTGACGGAGGGTGGGGTTGTGGCATTGGGAGTGGAAGTGAGCTGATACCTGCAATGGTATTTGGACTAGAAGGGGCTGGACAGTGGGGAAGGAGGGGGACTGGAAGGGAATGGACACCAGTGGCAGTTCTGGGAATGCAAAGGGATTGATATTGGAAGGTACTGGGAGGGGAGGACTGGAAAGGGGGCTGATACTGGGGAGAGTTACTGGGACTGGAAATAGGCTGATGGAAGGAAGTGAAGAAAACAAAAAAGAGATAAGAAATGGCAGATGGACCATAGGCCATAGAAAGAGAGCTAAGAGAAGACAGGAAAGCAGAAGCCTCAGATCAGGACCAGCATGATCAGAGAATAAAATGGTCAGACAACAAAGGTAGAAAAAATCATTTTATTTTCAATTTAGTGATTGGACTTTGCATATTTTACACAGTATGGTGAACTGCATCTCTTATATATCTGATGTTGCACTGCATGCGGAGTCTGGCTTCTTGGGGTTTCAGTTTAATTTTTGTCTACATATTTTTAGTTTTACTCTAGGTTGTAGTCGCATATTCTGTACTTGGTGAGAGTCCAAGTTCTGAGTGTATGACTGAGGCCATGTGTTCTGTTAACATAGAGTTTGTATATAGGGGTCTATACTATATTGTAGTAATTTGACTTGTTCAGTTTTTCAAATAGGTGTATGGATGTTCTAGAGCCCACTGCAGTATTTATAGTGCTGCTTTTTTCTGGGTAGGCTCCCTGTATGAGTTTTGGAAGTTTATGTTGCTATGATATGGTTGATTTGGCCTTGTAGATCTTAGGTGACCTTTGTAGGGTTTTATATTAGTTCGCAATATGCCTGGTACTGGATAATGTTTGTTAGTGAGATGACCAGAATCGGATTTGTTTAAAATATATTGAATTCTGTGGGTGAATGTCCCATTTCTGCTCTGCACCTCCTGTTGAGGAAGAGATTTCTGTGGTTGCAGAATATATATTAAAAAAGAAAAAGTGAGTTGGTCTTATAAACTGTGCTGTGGTTCTCATTTTTTCTTTTAGTTCCTTAGTGTGCAAGCATCTTGCATTTCCTTTGTTTTTTACGGAATATATATTTACATTAACACCATGCTGGTCCAGTGCGCAGTTTCAGGAATTATATTGGGGTTGCCAAGCACCACTTGGTGCTTATGTAGGAGTGGGAGGTGTTGTGTTGGGGTCACAAAGTTCCTCTTGTTTTTCAGAGGGTGGGAAGTGCTGTGTTGGGGGGCAAGTCGCTCTTGTATTTGTGGAAGTGGGAGTTGCTGCATGGGTGCTGTTGAGCTCCTCTTGTTTCTCTAAATATTCCTTAGTAAGGAGTTTTTTGAATATTTAGAATGACATTTGGCTCCTTGCGAGGATTTTTCATTTGTATAGAGCCCCTCTTGTTTGGCATATTTAGCAGCATGTTTCCTAGGCTCTGCACTGGTAACATATGAACATGAGAAATGCCATACTGGGTCAGACTAAAGTCTATCAAGCCCAGTATCCTGTTTCCAATAGTGGCCAATCCAAGTCACAGCTACCTGGCAGGTTCCCAAAAAGGCACAAGATTCCACAGTGCAAGCAGGGCAAGCAGTGGATTTCCCAGGTGCTCTTTAATAATAGTTTATGGATGTTTCCTCCAGGAATTTGTCCAAACCTTTTTTAAACCCAGCTACCCTAACAGCTTTTACTGCATCCTCTGGTAACTAATTCCAGAGTTTGATTACGCAGGGCCGTAGACTAACTGCAGGGAGGCAGTTGCATTCCCTTGCAGTTACTGCATTTCAGCATGACAAAAACAGCTGCTGGTGCAACTAAGGCCACCCACCTAGGTGGCATTAGTTGCACTCACGCTACTTGCGCTGAGCCATTATGTTAGTTTTTGCAGACAATGCAGATGCCTGTGTGTGGGAGTTCTTCTCTCTCCTCACTCTGCAGTAAAGTATAATTTTGGGAAAGAAATCCTGTAAACCGAACAGTAATGGGTAAAAGCATTTTTTGACTACATATGTCTGTTTTTAGCTTGTGCTGATATATTCCCTACTTGTTGAAGATCTATCTCTGTTCTGCATATGTGTGACTGAGGCTACATGTTCTGTTAGCATGGAGGGAGCTGTAGTAATCTGGCTTGTTCAGTTTTCTGAATAGGAATATGGATGTTCTAGGGCCCACTGCAATATTTATGGTGCTGCCTTTTTCTGGGAACGCTCCATGTTGTGTGAGTTTTGTAAGTTAGTACTGTTATAGAATAGTAGATTTGATCTATGGGTCCTGTACTCTGGGTTCTTGGTGAGGTCACCTGTAGGGTGCTGGTTGGGGTGGTGGGGTACTGGAATATGTGTTTTTGAGATTTGCAGTTTTGTGTTCTTTATGCTGCTAGAATGAAATTTAAGATATTTTGTCAGTTCAGATTCAAGGAAATTTCAAATTTTCAGGCAACATCTCCGTTTAATTTTGTTTAGTAGCCTGATAGCTTTGCCACTGCTGAGTTCTGGACTTTTCCAGCTCTAGCACAATCCAATCCAGTGTTTGAATTCATGGCTACCAGGATTCGTTTCTCATTAGTTTCTCAATCTCTTAATCCATTCGTTAGCACTCTGCCTTTCCCCTTGAATTTTCCCTCATTCCCCTTGAACTTTCCTTCACTCTGACACACTCTTTTATCTCAATTGTAAATAAGTTATATATACATAATTATGTAAATCTTTGATCACCACCAGTTATGTTATATTGTTTTAATGTATCCGTTGTTAGAAATGTAAACCGCTATGATTACCTGAAATAGTGGTATCTAAAACACAAATAAGAAAATGTATTTATTTAATTTATTATCTTCCCTCCTCATCAATAATCTGCTCAGCAAAATAAATCTGATGTGCAGATACTAATAATAGTTTGATTGGGGGGAGGGCTGTGTAAGTGGCTTTTAATTAATAAAATTTCATGTTTTATTATGTTTGTTTTACATCTGTTTTACTAAATTGCATGTGTATGTTTTGAAGCCACCTAGGATTTTAGATAGGTGGCGTATACATCTTAAAATAAAGTATGCTAAATTTATGCAAATGATGCTGCAGTGACTCTCCACACATGGATGGCCCTGCATCACCCTCATGCCGTCCCTAGGGGAAAGTAGACAGGAGGTTGCACTGGGAGACAGAGGAAAGCAGAAACTTCAGATTGGGACCTACGTGATCAGAGAATAAAATGGTCAGACAACAAAGTTAGAGAATTTTATTTTCAGTTGAATGATCGGACTTGGTGCTATCTTTATATTTTATATGGTGCATGGAAATGCATCTCTTTCTATTTCTCTGGTTGTACTGTATGCAGAATCTGGCTTCTTGGGATTGCAGCTTAATTTTTATCTACATGTGTTTATTTTTAGGTTATGGTCACTTTTTCTGTGCTTGGTGGGCGTCTGTGTTATGAGTGTGTGACCAAGACCAGGTGTTCTGTTAACATGGAGTTTGTATGTAGGGATCTGTACGGTAGTAATCTGAATTGTTCAGCTTTTCAAATAGGTGTTTGGATGTTCCAGGGCCCACTGTAGTATTTATAGTGATGCTTTTTTGGATGGGCTCCTTATGTGAGTTCTGGAAGTTGGTGCTGATATGGTATGTTATGGTAGATTTGCTCTATAGATACTTGGTGACTTTGTTGTAGGGTTTTGTTTTAGTTACAATATGCCTGGTACTGGAGAATGCTAGTGAGATGATCAGAATCAGATTTATTTTTTAAGATATTGAGTTCTGTGGGTGAATGTCCTGGTTCTACTCTTCACCCACTGTTGAGGAAGGAGGGTTCTGTGGATGCGAAACATCCAAAAGAAAAAGAAAGAACCATAATGCAATTTATAACAACAAAATAAAAATGAGTTATTTGGTATTATAAAGTGTGCTGTGGTTCTCGCTCTTTCTTTTAGTTCCTTGGTGTGCAAACGTCTTGCATTTCCTCCATATAATTTAATTGGCTTTTTGATTTGGTTCGGTCCCTGATTGGAGTTTTGAGAAAGGCCCCCCCCCACGCCATTTCATCCCTCGCCTCAGGCAGCAGATTGCCTTGAGCCGTCCTTGGCAGGTGCCATAACTCTCTTCTCCAAGGAGCTTATGCAGTGGAAGATGCCAACATCACAAAGGGTGTCAGTGGCAGAGTGGGATTCTAACCCTGGCTTTCGATTCTAGCCCATTGTTCGAGCCACAGGCTACTCACTCTCTTATTCTAGCTGGTAAAAATGTATGTAGCGTAATTCCTTTGCTAAACTGAGCTGGTTAGCCTTTGACAAGGTCCCTCATCAGAGACTTTTGGCAAAACTAAAGAGTCATGGGATAGAAGGCAGTGTACTATTGTGGATCAGTAACTGGTTAAAAGATAGAAAGCAGAGGGTAGGGTTAAATGACCAATTTTCCCAATGGAGAAAGGTGTATAGTGGTGTACCCCAGGGATCTGTGCTGGGTCCACTGCTTTTTGACATATTCATAAATGACCTGGAAAAGGGAATAACGAGTGAGTTTATCAAATTTGCAGATGACACAAAACTATTTAAAGTTGTTAAAACCCAAGAGGGAGGAGTAGCCTAGTGGTTAGAGCACTGGCTTGGTAACCGAGCAACCAGGGTTCAATTCCCACTAGCACTCCTTGTGGCCTTGGGCAAGTCACCTAACCCTCCATTGCCTCGGAAGAAAGGCCTGGCAATCTACTTCCGGCAACACTGCCAAGAAAACCTAGGAGCTTCTGGGTCGCCAGGAGTCAGGACTGACTCAAAGGCACACATTGCATTGCATTGCAAAACCCAAGAGGATTGTGGAAAATTGCAAGAGGATCTTGATAAATTGGAAGACTGGGCATCCAAATGGCAGATGACATTTAATGTGAACAAGTGCAAAGTTATACACCTAGGGAAGAACAACCCAAACTATGGTTACACAATGCAAGATTCCACATTAGGAACCACCACCCAGGAAAAAGATTTAGGCGTCATTGTGGATAACATGTTAAAACCCTCCGCCCAGTGTGCAGCGGCACCCAAGAGAGCAAATAGGAAAGGAATGGAAAATAAAACAAAGCATATTATAATGCCTCTGTATCGTTTCATGGTGAGACCACACCTTGAATATTGTGTGCAATTCTGGTCGCCGTATCTTAAAAAGGATATAGCGTTCTTAGAAAAGGTTCAGAGAAGAGCCACAAAATGGTAAAGAAGATGGAAGGAGGATACCCTTATGAAGAAAGGCTAAAATGGTTAGGGCTCTTTAATCTGGGGAGATATGATAGAAGTCTATAAATGAATGGAGTGGAACGGGTAAACGTAGATCAATTGTTTTACGTTATCAGAATATAGAAAGACTAGGGGACATGCAATGAAGCTACATGGTAAACTATTTAAGACTAATAAAAGGAAATATTTTTTCACTCAACGTGTAATCAAACTCTGGAATTTGTTACCAAAGGATGTAGTAAAGGCTGTTAGTGTAGCTGGGTTTAAAAAAGGTTTGGACAAGTTCCTGGAGGAAAGGTCCATAAACCATTATTAAGAAGGGACCCAGGATATCAATGCTAGACCCAGTACAAGTATTGTGGAACCTGTGTCTTTTGGGGAGACTGCTAGGTACTTGTGACCTAGATTGGCCACTGTTGGAAACAGGATACTGGGCTTGATGGACCTTGGTCTGACTCAGTATGGCATATCTTATGTTCTTATGTTCTTAGTGCTTGATTTTCAGCATCAAACAGCAAAGACTTCTAACCCCACTACTAACACCACCTGGGATCTCTTCTGCCTCCCTCCAGTCCCTATTCATGTTTTAATACAAAAATCCGCTTCTTCACCCCCCCCACCAGACTGTAAAAAAATATTTAAGTAAATATTCCATATGTTCCTACCTCTACTTCCCCATTATCCCCATTTCATAAAAGTAAAAACAGTTATCCATGCCCTTCCTCCTGGTCTCTTCTGTCTTTTTAATTTGAACAGGAAGGCTGGGGAATCACTAGTTCCCACTCTCTATCCTTTTTTTGATAGCAGAGACCAGGCAGAGGTTTTTATTTTCTTTGACAGATAACAGAGCTAGAAGGAGGGGTACAGCTGTAGGTATATTTTAAAACATCTTTTTTAGAATTGCAAGGGAAGATATAAGAGGGAGCTAATGCACCAGAATATTGGGGAGGATGGATTCTGGTGGGAGGGAGAGCAGGAGGACTTCATTTTAAAAAATAATCTGTGGGGTGGGAGGGAAGGAAGGCAGAGAGGACTCTGGGACCTTTTATTAGATTGCAGTTAGGACGGAGGTTGGCCAGGCAGATTAAGGTTTGTTTTTGCAATGTGAAGTTTTGGCCAGCCAAGCTAAACAGTTAGCATTGAAAACTTGTGCTAGTCACTTAACTTGATACCCCTACCTAACCCCACCCTAGGCCCATTCAGTTTGACCAGCTAGATTTAGCGGCATACTGAATATTAGCAGGTTGAATTTATCCAATTAGTCTGGCTGCTTTTCAGAGACTTTAATCTAGCCAGCTGAGTCTTTGCTTGACTGCTTAGATGGCTTTGAATATTAACATCACTGGGCCTGGGTTAGCAAGACGTTTCCATCTCCAGGAACAAGCAGGAATGAGTCTTCACATATGGGTATCGTCGGTACCGATGGAGCCTGCGTGGGAACGCTCCCCAGCGTCCTTAAAGAAAGCTTTTGGGAGCATACCACAGCGCCTGCGCGCTGCCTTCCCGCCTTTCCTAACTGCCTCTCTCCAGTTCTTCTTTTCCGCGGAGCCAGCAGGTCGTGTTTCCTGTCACCGCTGAAGAATTTCTTCTTTTCTTTTCTTTTCTTTAGTCGTGTGTCTGCCTTCTCGATTCCGCACCGGTACTACCGGTTCTTTTTCTTTCTTTAAAAAAAAAAAAAAAACCTTTTACTTTTTCAGTGCATTTTTCTTCTGGGGCCTTAGGCCTACAGAGATATTTTTCCCTCATGGAAAAACCCGCCTCCGGGTTTAAAAAATGCACAAAGTGCAGTAGCACTATTTCTGTCACCGACACCCATGACTGGTGTCTAAAATGTTTAGGTCCTGACCACTCCATTGCGGATTGTGAGTCCTGTACCATGATGTCCAAAAGAGGGTTACAGAATCGGGCAGCTAAGCTCAGTACCCTGTTTCCCTCCGATGCAGCTTCCGTGGCATCGACGTCTTCCAGGGCTGCTTCTTCATCCCATGGATCTCAGGTAACCAAACTTAAATCTGGCCGGTCCTCAAAGAGTTCATCTCCCTCTAAGTATCGAGATGCCCCCGGGCTTACTCTTGAGGATACCACACCGGCAAAATTACCCCGGCGGGAGGCTCCGGCTTCCAAAGCACTACCTATGGGGTCACAGGTTGACATCGATGGCTCGGCCTCGACCGATCACCTGTTACAATGTTCTGGGGTACCGGCAGTTTCTACTGGTACCGATATCCAGACATTGGTGGCATCGATGGATCAGAATATTCTGACCATGCAGCGTGCCATCACGGCATTCATTCAAGCTGCAACGTCTACGGTACCGCAACAAACCCCGTTGTCAGTACCCGTACCGATTCCGGTACAGGATTCGATTCCGGTTCCGATACCAGTACCGCTTGCATCAACATCAGCATCGACGGCAGCGGTACGCTATCCAGTGATGCCTATCAGTACCGGCCCGGTACCGATTACTCCCGATGTCGATACCTCCCGGTACGCGTATCGGGCTCTACGAGAGCATCCAGACAGTCGATACTTCGATTCTTCTGAAGACTCTGACTCTTCAGAGGCCTCAATTGAAGCATCGGGGATCCTTCCTCAGGAACCCTCTTCTCCAAAAAGGAGAATGTCTCCTCCTGAAGACTTGTCTTTTCAAGACTTTATTAGGGAGGTGGCCAAAGGCCTGTCCATCTCAGTGACCTCTGAGACTGAACCTAGAGCCAAAAAATTAGATATCCTACAATATCCTAAGGCTCCTAAAGAGGCAGCCACCTTACCAATACATGAGATTCTTTATGAACACATGTTGGGCATATGGGAGACTCCTCTTTCCACCTCCCCTCATTCCAGAAGGTTGGACACCATGTATCGTGTTCCTCCTTGTCCTGGGTTTCATAAGACTCAGCTTCCTCACCACTCCATTGTGGTAGAGTCTGCCATGAAAAAGATCAAGAGTACAAAAAAGGCACTCCTCTGCTCCTCCAGGAAGAGAATGCAGAACCCTAGATGCCTTTGGCAGGAAAATCTTCCAGGCCAGTATGCTTGTAGCCAGAATCAACTCCTATAGTCTCTATATGGGGATGTTTCTAAAAGAGGTTACAGATCATCTGCAAACCTTATCTCCTTTTATGTCAGAAGATAAGAGAGAAGAATATATCACCTGGCTTAAACATGCACAGGATGTATCCAAGTTTTCCAACCGTGCAGCCTTTGACTCTTTTGAAGGGGTCAGTAGAGCCTCGGCTATTGCCATAGGTGCACGCAGAGTTGCTTGGTTGCAAGCCTCTGATTTGGAATCCTGGGTACAGGATGGTCTAGGTAACCTTCCCTGTACAGGCGAAAAACCTGTTTGGCAAAGATTGGCAAGCAAAGGCCAACCAGTTGGATGCTGAAAATTCTGCTTTAGATAGACTTTCAAAGTCTACTACTGCTCCTTTCAAAAAGAGGTTGTTCAAAAAGGGATCTTTCCCAAAGAAAGGGAAATTTTCTTCTTATGGTCAGGCCTCTTCTCAAGGTCGTTTTGCTACAAAGAGGCAGCAACAACCAAAACAGGCCAAAACCCAGGCTGCGAGGACTGCTACGGCCCAAAAGCCTCAGCCTCCTCAGGGCCTTTGACTTTCAACTAGAGAACTTAGCCTTTCTGGCTCTAGAACATCCAGAGCCCCTCACCATCCCAGGAAGGTTAGCTCACTTTGCTCCCAGATGGGAACAAATCACTGCAGAGGACCCTCTCCATCATAGGAGAAGGGTACAAACTTCATTTCTTAAACCTTCCTCCTCACACCATGGTGAAACAGTTCAATTCTCCAACATCTCTCCTCAACCTTCTAGGTCAGGAGATTGCTACCCTTCTCGCCCAAGGGGCATAGAAGAAGTACCCCTTCTTCAACAGGGTTCAGGGTTCTACTCCCCCTATTTTCTCATCCCAAAGAAAACAGGGGGCTACAGACCCATATTAGATCTCAGAGAATAGAACAAGTTTCTATGCAAGGAGAAATTCAAGATGACTTCTCTCGGAACTCTCCTTCCATACCTGCAGAGTCAGGACTGGCTTTGTTCTCTAGATCTCAAGGATGCGTACACCCATGTTCTCATCCATCCAACACACAGAAGATTCCTTCGCTTCCTGTACCAAGGAAAGCACTACCAATACAAAGTGCTTCCTTTCGGTCTGGCCTCTGCTCCAAGAGTGTTCACAAAATGCATGGCAGTAGTAGCTGCATTCCTACGCACTCTAGGAATATTCGTATTCCCATATCTGGACGACTGGCTCATCCAAGCTCCATCCCAGTCAGAGGCCCAGACTTCTCTAGCCTGCACAAGGCGTGTTCTTCAGTATCTGGGACTGGTAATCAACATTCCAAAATCCCATCTTACCCCTACTCAGTCTCTAGAGTTCATAGGGGCCTTACTGGATACCACAACTGCAAGGGCCTATCTTCCCCAGGCCCGTTGCCTACGCTTGGTGCAGTTAGCCTCCCAGATTCAGTTAAAATCCCATTTAACTGCTCGAGAGATGTTGCAACTCTTAGGCCACATGGCATCCACGGTGCATGTGGTTCCCTATGCTCGCCTTCACATGAGAGCAGCTCAGTGGACCCTATCCAGCCAATGGACCCAGGCATCAGGTTGCTTGTCAGACAAAATAGCAACCTCCAGTCGCCTATTTTCGTCCCTCCACTGGTGGAAGTCCACTCAAAATCTGTTGCTGGGGGTCCACCTTTCAACATGTGTTACCCCAAGCAACCCTTACAACAGATGCCTCTCCAAAGGGTTGGGGGGCTCATCTACAAGATCTCTCGACCCAGGGCATCTGGTCTGCACAGGAGACATATCTTCATTTCAACCTCTTAGAGCTCAGAGCAATCTTTCTGGCTCTGAGTCTTCCACACCCTGCTCAGCTACAAGGCAGTCCTCATCCACACGGACAACCAGGTAGCTATGTTCTACGTGAACAAGCAGGGGGGAACTGGCTCTCTGTTGCTTTGCAACGAAGCTCTGAGATTGTGGGCCTTCACCAGAGAGCATCAAATCCATCTCATGGCAGTATATCTTCCAGGAGTTCAAAACTCTTGGGCAGACAGACTCAGTCGAGTTCTGCTTCTGCACAAATGGTCCCTCCATGGGGACCAGATAGCCAGAATTTTTCGGATTTGGGGTACCCCAGACATAGACCTGTTTGCAAGTCCGTGGAATGCCAAACTTCCCTGGTTCTGTTCCAGGATTCCATGTCAGGGAGTTCAGGCCAGAGATGCCTTCCTCCTTCATTGGGGGCAAGACTTCCTTTATGCCTTTCCACCTATTCCCCTAATCCCCAAGACTCTGTTCAAGCTTCAGAGAGACAAAGGGACTATGATCCTCATAGCACCACTTTGGCCACGCCAAATGTGGTACCCTCTACTTCTGCATCTCTCTCAAGCTCCCTCCCTAGACCTGGGGTCTGCTCCAGATCTCCTCTCCCAGGAGGAGGGAACTTTGTGGCACCCAAATCCTCAGTCCCCATCTCAGGGCCTGGTTGCTGAAGGCCTAGACCTTCAAGATTTACAACTTTCTCAGCAAGTGAAGGATATCCTTCATGCTTCCAGAAAGCCTTCCACCAGACGTTCATATGCTTTTAAATGGAAAAGGTTTTCCATTTGGTGTGTAGAGAAGGGTCTCAACCCTCTTGCAATACCTTTGCATTCTTTACTAGACTATTTGCTGCATTATCCCATGCAGGCCTTAAGACAAATTCAATCAGAGTCCATTTGAGTGCTATTGCAGCATCCCTTAAGCCTCTCAATGGACAACCTATTTCCTCTCATCCTCTTATAGCAAGATTCATGAGAGGCTTTCTTTTGACTAAACCTCCCATTAGACCACCTCCAGTGGCCTGGACTTGAATCTGGTTCTTGGCCAGCTTATGAAGCCACCCTTTGAACCCTTAGCCACTACCTCCTTAAAATTCCTTTCTTGGAAGATAATTTTTCTCATTGCAGTCACCTCAGCTCGCCGTATCAGTGAGCTGCAAGCTTTAGTGGCTAATCCTCCTTATACAAGGTTCCATCATGACAAGGTAGTCCTCAGAACTAATCCACACTTTATGCCTAAAGTGGTCTCACCTTTTCATCTGAACCAGGAGGTCTTTTTACCTGTCTTTTTTTTCCAGGACCTCATGCATCAAGTGCAAAGAGGAATCTTCATACCCTGGATTGTAAAAGAGCACTTGCTTTCTACTTACACAGGACACAGCAACATAGAAAGTCCTCTCAACTTTTTGTTGCTTTTGATCCTTCTCATTTAGGACTTCCAGTCTCTAAGAGAACTCTGTCCAATTGGATTGCTCAGTGTATTTCCTTCGCCTACCAAAGTAAGAATCTTTCTCCAGGACCAAGCAGGAAGTCAGTCCTCACATATGGGTGACGTCGGCGCCGACGGAGCCCTCGCGGAGCAATTTTCCCCAGCTTTCAAAGAAAGCCTTTGGGAATTGCAGCGCGCATGCGCGGTCGCCTTCCCGCCCAAGGGTGCCATCTTAGCCAGTCTTCTTTTTTCCGCGGAGCCCTACAGACGTACCCGTCGTGTCCCCGCGAAAAAGTTGATATTTACTCATAATTTACTCTCCGGTCTTTTTCCCGCCCGGACTCGCGACGCCGGTCACGAGTCCTCTTCTTCTTTTTCGGTTTTTCTGACTTAGTTTCGTTTTCGGTTTTTCCCTGGCAGCCGCCCGGTCCTTTGACCTCGCCGGGGCCCTTTTTCCCCCGATGGCTGCCAGTGGTTTCAAGCGGTGTGGTCAGTGTGACCGAAATATGTCACTAACTGACACACACGACAATTGCCTCCGCTGCCTGGGCCCGGATCATGAAGAAATGATCTGTGGGCCCTGCGGCAAAATGTCCTCCAAAGCGTTGAGAAGTCGGCGGCATCAGCGGGATAGGATCTTCGCTGACCCCAGCCGTACCCGGACCTCGTCGGAGGCCTCCGCGTCCAGAGGTTCCAGCTCGGACCGTCGCCGGAGTTCCTCCGATAGGGGTTCTCCCTCCGGGGACCATCGACGGAAGGTGAAACCCGCGAGGGCGGCGTCGGTGGACGCTGCTGGCTCCGCGAGGGCCAGGTCGCATAGCCCCGATAGCCGTCCCGGGTCCTTGGAGAAGGAGCACCTCTCGAAGCGACCTCGCCTGGAGTTGGAGCTGCCTGCTCGGGTAAGTCCTGTGGTCCTCCTGGACTCGCCTCCGAGACCGCCGACGTCGGGCCCGACGCCGTCGGGGCCCGAGTCGGGGGCTGCTGGGTCACCTGAGCTCGGACTCAGGTTGACGGCCTTGGAGAGCAGACTGTCTGCCTTCATGGACCAGCAGCGGGCACTGCTCGCTGGCGCCGCTGCCCCGACCACCGGGACGTCGACGTCTAAGTCGACCCCGGAGACCGAGCCGATCCTCGAGTCCATGCGAACTCGAGTCGATCCTCGGGCGAGGTCACCCTCGGCCTCCCGTTCGGGACCGAGGTCGCCGACGCCAACTCCCTCGGCGTCGGGGCGGCAGGCGCCGCGCCCTGCCCGGGCCGACCCCACCGATTCCTCGTCGGAGTCGGTCTGGGAGTCTGAAGAGGAAGAGTCACCTGATTCTTTTCGGACTCGGTGTGTCCCCTCGGACTCACCTGAGTCCGAACCTCGGAAGCAGTCCCCCCCGGAGGATGCCCGGTTCTCGGACTTCGTCAGGGATATGGCCAAGGCTTTGGCCTTCCCTGCGGATCCCGAGGAGGAGCCTCGAGCCGAAGAGCTCGACGCCCTCCAGTATGACTCTCCCGCCAGGGAACACTTTACTGTACCGGTTCCTCCCATGCTGGAACGACTACTCTTCCGCATGTGGGAGAGTCCGGCCTCCTCGCCGGTCCTGAGCAAGCGGGTCGATTCTATCTATCGAGTCCGCAAGAGCCCTGGCTTCCAAAAAGCACAGCTACCACACCATTCCATGGTAGTTGAATCGGCCATGCATCGTCTTAAGAGCCAGAAGATGCACTCCTCGGTGCCTCCTGGCAGGGAGGCCCGTAACCTGGATGGCCTTGGTAAGAAGTGTTTCCAGGGCTCTATGCTTGCGTGTCGTGTCCAGATCTACCAGCTATACATGGGCATGTATCTCCGAGACCTGGCTAGAGAGCTAGCCGGATTCTCCGCTGGTTTGTCCGAGGAACCCTTGCGGAGGTTCCTGGCCTTGTCCTCTGGCATTCGGGAATGCTCAAAATTCATATCCCGAGCAGCCTATGATGGCTTTGAAGCATCGGCTCGAGTGGCCGCAGCCGGCATCGGTGCCCGCCGACAGGCTTGGCTTCAGTCGTCTGACCTTGAGCCCTGGGTGCAGGACAAGTTGGTCGATGTCCCCTGCCGAGGCGAAAACCTCTTTGGCAAGCCCATGGCTGAAAAGGCTGCACAGATCGAGACGGAGACTCTCACCAGGACTAGGCTTTCTAGGAAGACCTCCGCCCCTTCCCAGAAAAAGAAGGGCTCGGGAAAGAAGTCCTTTTACCCGAGAAAGGCGGCTGCCTACAAACAATACCCCCAATATCAGGCCCCTGCAGCTCCCCAACAGGGCCAGCAGGCCAAGGGACGGGGTAACGGCTCCCGTAGGCAGCAAGCCCCCAAGCCTGCACCACCAGCCCCTGCTCAGCAGGGTGGGGGCTTTTGACTCCTTAAGCATAGCCTCTCCCCCTCCGCTGGTTCCTCCCAGCACCGGAGGCCGGCTGGTTCACTTCGCCCACAGGTGGTCCAGCATCACCTCAGATGCCTGGGTGCTTCAAGTCGTGAGAGAAGGCTATCTTCTCCACTTCCACCAGGTCCCTCCCTCCTATTTTCCGGGAGAACCTCCACGACCCCCTCTGCACAGGGAATTACTCCTTCAGGAGTTAGCAGGTCTTCTACAGGAACAGGCGGTGGAACCGGTGCCCCACCACCTGAGAGGTCAAGGCTTTTATTCCAGGTACTTTCTAGTACCAAAGCGGACAGGAGGCCTCAGACCCATCCTGGACTTGAGCAATCTCAACAAGTTCCTCGTGCGGGAGAAGTTCAAGATGCTTACCCTTGGAATCCTTCTGCCCTACCTCCAGCAGGGAGATTGGCTATGCTCCTTGGATCTAAAGGATGCCTACACGCACATCCTCATCCACCCAAGCCACCGCCAATACCTAAGGTTTGTGGTGGCCGGAAATCATTACCAGTACAGAGTACTACCCTTTGGCCTGTCCTCCGCACCGCGAGTCTTCACAAAATGTCTCGCGGTGGTGGCGGCCCATCTCCGGCTTCACGGCCTCTATGTCTTTCCGTACCTCGACGACTGGCTCATCAGAGCAGCGTCCGCTCCGGAGGTCACCAACGCCACACGCCGCACGGTGACTCTTCTGCAGTACTTGGGCTTTGTTATAAACTTCGCAAAGTCCACTTTGCTCCCCTCACAGGATCTCGAGTTCATCGGCGCAAGGCTGCACACTCCTCAGGCACGAGCGTTCCTACCGCTCGACAGGGCTCAACGGCTCATGGACCTAGCCGACCGTTTTCGCAGCCAGCCCCTGGTCTCCGCCAGGCGCTTCCTGAGACTACTCGGCCATATGGCTTCCACCGTCCATGTGACCCCCAATGCCCGCCTGAATATGCGGCCTGCTCAATGGTGTCTCCGCAAGCAGTGGCAACAAGCCACAGGCGGCCTAGCAGACCTAGTGCGCGTCTCCGAGCCGCTGATCTCGTCTCTCCAGTGGTGGCTTCATCGGCCGAACCTGGTACTCGGCATGCCTTTCCAGTCACCTCAGCCGGCCCGGGTGCTGACGACAGATGCATCCCTCCTGGGCTGGGGAGCACATTGCCAAGGGGCACGTACTCAGGGCCTCTGGACCACGTGGGAGTCTGCTCAGCAGATCAACTTCCTGGAGCTCAGAGCGATCCGCCTGGCTCTCAAGGCCTTCTCCCACCTGACCTCTCACCAGTCCGTCCTTGTCCAGACGGACAATCAAGTTGCCATGTTCTACGTGAACAAGCAGGGGGGCACGGGCTCCTTCCTTCTCTGTCGGGAAGCACAGAAGCTCTGCTCTTGGGCCGTCAGTCACGGCGTTCTTCTCAAGGCAGTTTATCTCCCAGGCCAAGAAAATTGCCTGGCGGACAAACTCAGCAGGATCCTCCAGCCGCACGAGTGGCGCCTGGATCCCTTGGTAGGTAGTTCAGAAGCTCTTTCTAAAGTGGGGCCTCCCCACGATGGATCTCTTTGCCAGCCCTCTCAACCGGCAACTTCCTCGCTTCTGCTCTCGTCAGCCACATCCCTTTCGAGTTGCGGCAGACGCTTTTCTACTCTCATGGTCGGAGAGCCTTCTGTACGCTTTCCCTCCCATCCCGCTAGTCTCTCGGACTCTTTTCAAGGTTCTCCGAGACAAAGCCTTCATGATCCTGGTGGCCCCTCGCTGGCCCAGACAGCCGTGGTTTCCACTCCTGCTGCAATTAGCGGTAGAGGATCCATTCCCTCTGGGGTTACAACCGGATCTCCTCACTCAGGATCAGGGGTCTCTGCTACACCCCAACCTCAGATCTCTCAATCTAATGGCCTGGCTGCTGAGAGGGTAGTCCTTGCTCCCCTTCTCCTGCCGGCAGAGGTGGAGGAGGTCGTCCTAGCTTCGCGACGACCTTCTACCCGCAAATGCTACGCCCTTAAATGGCGTCGTTTTTCCGTTTGGTGTACCCAACAGTCTCAGGATCCCTTCTCCTGCCCGATGTCGGTGATCTTGCAGTACTTGCTATACCTCTCTAATCTGGGACTTAAGTCCAACTCCGTCAAAGTTCACCTCAGTGCTCTTTCAGCACATCATGTGCCGGTGGACGGCAGACCTCTTTCCAGCGACCCTCTCGTAGCGAGGTTTCTCCGAGGTCTCCTTCTACTTAAACCACCTCTGCGCCCGCCAGCGCCTGACTGGGACCTGAATGTGGTTTTACAGCGGATCACCTGTCCGCCTTTTGAACCTATGGCTACCTGTTCTCTCCGTTTTCTTTCTTGGAAAACATTGTTCTTGATAGCCCTCACTTCCGCTAGACGCGTCAGTGAATTGCAGGCCCTCGTGTCTGATCCCCCTTACACTCGGTTCTACAAAAATAGGGTAGTCCTACGGACTCACCCAAAATTTCTTCCAAAAGTGGTCTCCCCTTTTCACATCAATCAGGAGGTGGTACTTCCGACCTTCTTTCCCAGACCACACTCCAGCCGAGCTGAAACGGTCCTCCATACCCTGGACTGTAGAAGGGCATTGAACTTCTACCTTGACCGTACGCGGGAGCACCGTAAAGCTGCTCAGCTTTTTGTGTCTTTTGACCCCAATAAATTGGGGCTCCCGGTCTCCAAGCGTACTCTGTCCATCTGGGTTGCGGACTGTATCACTTGGGCTTATGGGGCAGCCGGACTCTCCTTGGAAGGTCGAGTCACGGCTCATTGCGTTCGGGCAAAGGCTACGTCAGTGGCTTACCTCCGCTCTGTTCCGCTGGCAGACATCTGCCGGGCCGCTACTTGGTCTTCGAGCCAGACTTTTGCGGTCCATTACTGTCTCGAGAGGGAGTCCCGCAGGGACAGTGCTTTCGGACAGGCAGTCCTCCGTAATCTCTTTGAGGTCTGAGCAACTCCTACCCTCCATCCCGGATGTGGGCTACCGGTGGGTAATAATTCAGCGAAGATTCCTTCCTTCTGTGCTGCTGAGCTAGAGGGAGCTCATTTTTGTGCTTAGGGTCTCCGGTAGCCTTAAGCTTGGGAGTCCCATATGTGAGGACTGACTTCCTGCTTGGTCCTGGAGAAAGCGTAGTTACTCACCTGTAACAGGTGTTCTCCAGGAGCAGCAGGAATCAGTCCTCCCAACCCTCCCTCCTCCCCTTGGAGTTGCGATCATCTGCTTTAGTTTTTGCAAATTTTTTATGCTGTCTTTTTTAGCTATGTCATCTGACTGGCTAAGATGGCACCCTTGGGCGGGAAGGCGACCGCGCATGCGCGCTGCAATTCCCAAAGGCTTTCTTTGAAAGCTGGGGAAAATTGCTCTGCGAGGGCTCCGTCGGCGCCGACGTCACCCATATGTGAGGACTGATTCCTGCTGCTCCTGGAGAACACCTGTTACAGGTGAGTAACTACGCTTTCTCTGGAGGGCCATGTCACAGCTCACAATGTGAGGGCCATGGCCACCTCTATGGCTCATCTAAACTCTGTGTCCATCGACCAAATCTGTCGAGTGGCCACTTGGGCATCAGTTCATACCTTCACAGCCCATTACTGCTTGGACAAGGACTCCCGCCGGGATGCCTTGTTTGGTCAGGCTGTTCTCAAACACCTGTTCCATACCTAATCAACTCCTACCCTCCATCCCTGAACTGGATGCCTGAGATTCATGGGTAGAGGTAGAGCCCTTCCCAGGGACCCACAATCTGGGTGATCTCCCAGGCATCTCTAGCTGGGGAGTCCCCATATGTGAAGACTCATTCCTGCTTGTTCCTGGAGATAGCACAGTTACTTACCTGTAAGAGGTGATCTCTGGGAACAGCAGGAATAAGTCTTCACAACCCACCCACCTCCCCTAGGAGTTGTATCTCTCTCTTTCCTTTCCTCTCTCTCTCTTTGTCTCAGCTTTAAAACCCGAACTGGAGAGAGACAGTTAGGAAAGGCGGGAAGGCAGCGCACAGGCGCTGTGGGATGCTCCTAAAAGCTTTCTTTAAGGACGCTGGGGAGTGTTCCCGCGCAGGCTCCGTCGGTACCGACGATACCCATATGTGAAGACTTATTCCTGCTGTTCCCAGAGATCACCTGTTACAGGTAAGTAACTGTGCTTTATTGACGCACAGTAATACAAACACTTGGTAAGTAGGTTCATGGTTTCTTTTTGGGCAAGGCATGCTGAAAATGGTTAATGGATGGCAGAAAGATATTGGTGTAGTACCAAGGTGCCCCCTTTGTCATGATACAGTTTTCAGTGACTAATGTACATCGCACAGCCAAGCTCCAGAATTAATATTCTCCTTTGACAGGGGATTGTCTCCTTCCAGGACTGAGAGAGGTTCTTTGTTTATCGCTTCCTAGGGTCATGCCACGTCGTTCTTCGGCCCAGCATTGGAGCGCTATTCCTCATTCCAGGTGCATGCTAGTGATGACATCCGTCAGATCCAGAGTCTGGAAAATGGAGTGCTCTTCCTCACCAAAAACAATCTGAAGTGCCTGACTCGGGGGGGCCTGATCATGTTTGACTTTCTGTGAGTTCTCTCCTTTTGTTTGTGCCACTTAGGAAACAGCTGGAAGGAGGTGTAGACCAGCTGTGGCTGGAAGGGAATCTTGGTTCAAAGTTCAAAATGGAAGGCAGCAAATTAGAGAAAAGGCATTTGTATGTCCCTCTCATTGAATACTTTAAAAGTATATTTGTGCCTGATTGGTTGTGACCTACTTCATATATTGTATTTTAAATATATAGAGGAGACTGTGATGTGGATGAGGCAGTAAAGATACTTAAAAGTTATACAAAAGTTATACTTACAAGTTACACGTGTAATAATCTCTGATAGAAGAAAAATATACAGAATGTAAATGTGATTTCGCAGTGTTCTAGAATTATTTAACAGGGATATGTTTTAAATATACAAATATGTATATATAGATAAGTCTGGAGAAGTATTTACCTAAACTGTGTGGTTATTTATCAGCCTCTTAAGTTATCTGGCAGTGTGTTGTGTTCCTTCTGAAGCTGTGCCAGGCATAGGGCTCTCTGGGCAAATGTGTAACATACTACTTTTGGCTTTCAGCATGGATGAGAATACAGACATGCACAGCCTGCTGCTGATGGACAGCAGCACTGTGTTGATAGGGGGGATGCAGAACCATGTCACCGAGATTGACTTAAACACTGTCCAGGAGACACAGAAGGTAAGGACCCCTTACTGTTGTATCTGCCACAGAAGAGACGGGTACCCACCTTCCCTTGATAAGGCTACAGCCTCTTGACTGCTATGCCCATAGCATTTCCTCCACCTCCATGCCTGTCTCTGAAAGTCCCACAGGGTTTGCACTCTTCCTCCCGCAGCCGTAGAAGCATCCCTCCTCCTCACCTTTTAATATAACGTGCACTGAACTTGATGCAGTCTCTGCTAGTTCACGTTAGGCAGGTCTGCTAAATAATAAGAAAAGTACCACGTGTGCCAAATATTTGTTTAAAATAATAGTACAGTCACTCTCAGGGCAGGCTTTGTGTCTTCTTTAAAAATCTAACAGAATCGGCCCTTTCTTACAGGGCATTTAGGATTACAAGCTTTGTCAGGGTGCTACTGTTTGGAAAGGAGCATTTTCCAGTTCCCTGTAACTGGAAGAATTGTTGATTGTTCTCTTAGGCTAGTATCATGGCTAGTATCATGTTCTATGCAGTTTTCTAGGTCATGCTGCGTCTTAGTAAGTGGAACTAACATTTCAGCCGTCGTGCTATGACTTTCTTCAGAAACATCGGTTCCACTTACTAAGACTTGGTGTGACCTGAAAAACTGCATAGATCTGGAAAAATTGTTAATCTTATGCTATAAGATCGACCATTGTTTTTTCTCTCTGCATGTCCTTGGTCCCAGGAGTGTCGTCACATGCAATTATTCTTCTGCTCTACCCCCCTCTGCCTTTTGTCTTCTAGCATACTGTTGAGGTCCCTGGGATCACCATCATACGGCAGTCAAATCGCTTCTTCTTCTGTGGACACACATCAGGAAAGGTAACATTTTGTTTACAGTAATTTTGCATCAACATTTGTGTCTGTGAAGATGGAGGGAAGGCTGGAAGGATATAGACAGACTGGAGATGCTGGGTCTGTTTCGGAAGCCCTGTGAGATGAGACCAGACTTAGAGATTTAAACATGTATACCTGAGAGGAAAAAAGAGATGAAGGGATATGGTAGAGACTTTTGACTACTTAAAAGGTGTTAATAATGCACAAGAAGCAAACTTGTTTCTAGCAAAAAAGTTCTAGAACAAGTGAACATGAGATCAGAGATTGTCTAGAAGAGCTTGAAAATAATTTTTGTTGGAAAGGGTGGTGGAAGTGTGAAATGCCCTCATAGGATGGATTGTGGAGGGCTTTGGATAAGCATAGACGGGGAGATTCCTTAACTGCTGAAAGAAAAAACATAAAATAAAGTGTGGCGTAGTGGCATGTGGTTATGTTTTCATAGCATCGTGCCCCCTTGATTCAGCACAGAGTATTGGGATTACCAGACTGAAAGGCAAAAAGCTTAATATGAAATGTTAGAAATCCGAACAGTTATGCAGACAACCATGTAGCTGTTTTGAGAGGCTATGATAGTAGAATGGTCTAGTAGCTGGGCCTTCTGGTAGGCTGCACAGGAGACTTAAGTAGCTGTATATCTGGGCAATGACCATGCCAGCATTATTGGCTGTTTAGATGATTTCAGAGTTTTGCAGTTTCACTCTCAGGGCAATTTCTACAAATGTTTTGCACATAACATGATAGCAATAAACCTCACTCCTGAGCATGGGTATGTGGAATATGATCTCAGTCTCTTGGATTTACTACTAACGCTTGGCGTAATATTTGTATCATGTCAAAGAGAGCCTCCTTCTGGCGTTCATAAGATGTAATATGTATAGGTAACTTCTTGTATGTGAGAGAGGTGGGTGCAAGAGAGAATTAAGAGGGGATCTTGTTTACCTAAGATGGTAGAATACAAAGGAGGATGACAAAAAGACTGCTCCTTTATCACGAGTAATATCTTGCAGGTGGGGGAGGAAGTGACGTTACCTCACTGGGTGGTGGTCTAGGGTGAAAGCTCTGGTGGTGTTCCCCATAAAAGTGCATTTTTAAGACTCCCAGGTGGATCGGCAGTTCCTTCAACAGTAGTGGAGAAGAAGGAAGGTAGCAGCGCAGCAGCAATGTCGACCCGCAGAAAGATGTCTTGTCTAAAAAAAAAAAGTATGCATATACGGGGCCTAAGAGTGAGTGCCGCGGGGGTGCTAAAATGGCAGCCGGAGAGTTGCAAAACTCTGACGTAGAGGAGGAAGAACAGAGGACCTCTGTTGCATGGATGATGTGACTGGCACAGATTACGAAGGGAGAGCTCTGGAGTTTGTTTGCGGAGTTAAACGGCTAAGGTAACCACGGTGCGAACGGAACCAAGCTGCAAGGTGGGAGAAGTGGAGGAGAAACTGGTGGAGCTAGGCTGCCGAGTTAATGAGTATGAGAAACACATGGAGGATCTGGCTTGGGCAGAAGAGGAGCTGGGTAATAGAGTGGATGCCTGGGAAGAAATGAAAATGGATCTAGAACTTTTGTATCCATGGGGTGCCTAAAGACCTGGCATATTTGGACTGAAAAAAAAAAAAAAAAGTAGCAGCAGTCATTTAAACACAGCAGCCAAATGTGTGCGGAAAGGAGAAGTTTCATCAGACATCAAGTTGAACAGAATGCATAGAGCCCTGGGTTCACAGAGGGGCAGTATGATGAGATATTGTGATTTGTATCCATGATTTCAAAATCAAGGAGCAGACTGCTGCCAAGATGAGGTCTTGTACGCGGACCTCACAGCAGGGACATTGGTGAGGTATAAGGAAATGGGAGGTGTGACGGCCAGACTTCATCAAGAGCAACTTAAGTACCGATGGCTCGACCCATTTGGGTTGGCCTTTACTAAAGAGGGTCGTACATGGAGAGTGTGGAGTGTGACAGAGACCCTAAGGGCGTTGGAGGAGGCTGGAGTTTCCACAAGCGGCTTGGAAGTTCCCAAGGATAGTAGGCAGACTGCGCTGAAGCACACTGTCTGGACAAAAGTGGCTGAGAAGGGGGCCAAGAGGAAAGAGTGCAGCCTACATGAACTGTATGAACTTTAGTATTGGACTGATTTTTAGTGTTTACGGTTTGGATGGGGTGAAGGGTCTGATATGAGTGAGGATTGTCTGGGAGGTATTGGGGAGTGTGCGTGTGGTGAGTTTGAGAATTTGACTGATGGGGAGGAAGGAGGAGGGGAGGTGGGACAGAGGTTTGGGGATGGCTGAGTAGGGGAAGAGTCGCTGCTCTTATTTTATTTATTTATTTAACAGCTTTTCTATACCGCTTTATCCTGTGGTCAAAGCGGTTTACATTAAACAGAACAAGTTACATTACAACAGGGTAGTCAACTTGGAGTGAATTTAAAATGTGGGGGTGCAAGGATATAGAGTAGGGGGTATCGGGGAAACATTAGGGGAGATTAACAAATGGATTGAGGTAGAGCAGGAAAGGGTAGGAGGACTGAGGATGGCATAGTAGGCGGTTAGGTCTTTTCAGCGATGCGGTCTGTGAACAGGTGAGTCTTAAAGGCCTTTCTGAATGTCATTATGTCCTTTTGTGGCCCACAGCTTGTGAGGGATGGAATTCCAGAGGGACAGTGCAAATAGGGGAAAAAGCTCTCTTGGATGTGATGGAGCTGGTTCTGGTGTAGAGTGTTCAAGTGCTTAGATTATGCCCTTTGGATAAGTGTGGCTGCTGAGGGAGATGGCAGCGGTAGAGAGGTGGGAGGAAGGGAGTGGGAGGGTGGGCAGCACAGTCGGTGGGGGGGGGTGTGTGTGGGGGAGATAGGAAGTGGTGGGTGATTGGCACAATCAACGCTAAAGGTTTGAATTCCTGGCAGAAGCTCAGGTCCTTGGATAGGGAAACTGACATTTCCTGATCGTATCTCCAGTCTAGTCCCGAAATCTTTGGATTGTCAACCTACTCCAGCAGCTTTGGAGACTGAGAAACTTCACTCCTGTGATGTCACCAGTATATAAGGACTGGAACTGCCTCCTCTCACCAGTTAATCAGTCTCCAAAGCAGCTGGAGGAGGTGTGAGCCCAGGGATTGCAGGGCTCACTAGAGGAACGATTAAGAAGAGCTTTAGCTTTATTTGGGTTTAGGATCAAGAAATAATTGAGGCTGTGGTACTATATTTCCTGTCTGCCTGTGAGGGCCCAAAGGGGTTCGTTGCCCTGAGGTTCTCTGTTCTTCCTGTGGTTGTTTTCCTCCCCCCCCTCCCCCCCTCTCTGAGCTGGGTCGGGTAGACAAGGGAAGGAAGAACCACCAGCTGATTACTGCTCCGGTAAAGAGGGGAGCAGGAACTACAGCTGTGTGAGGCTCAGCGCGTGCAGATGTCTTGCCTGCCAGCGCTTTGAGCCGTGAGCTACGACCGTGGGGGATTGGTGACACTGTCTCCCAGTACCGGCAAGCATAATGTCTTCCTAGCGGCTTGCATGGAGCAGGAGAGCGCGGGGAAGACGTCTGCAGGCAATGCGCAGCGGCACTGAGGTAAGCCGGCGTATTTTGCGTGGGAACGGCGGTTTGGAAGGCCCAGCCTAGACCGCGTGTAGGCAGCGCGGCGCAAACGCCGTTAGCTGGCCAGGGGCGTCTATGGCTGTTTTTGCCTTGGGGAAGCCTCGTTTCCAGCGGCTCTCTTTGGGGTCTGCTGGAGCAGTGAGTCTGCGAGCCTCAACTTAAAGATTAAAAAAAACAAAAACAAACCCGTTTTGGATTTCAACGTTGCAGTTCCCTTTGCACTTTATTTGGGGGAGGGTGACATGCCTTCCAGGCAGCTCTGTCTGTTGTGTGGGGCCAAGCGGAGCTCGGTTTTGCAGGACGGGGTCTGCCGGGGCTGTAGTCAAGAGACCAAAGAGCTGTTGGCAGAAACAGACATAGGGGGTCTAGAGGCCTCGGGGGAGGGTCCCGAGCCCATCTCAGCTTCCCTGTCAGGTTCAGAACCAGGGCCCAGTACAGCTTCTGATCCAGAACCCCCTCCTCCACAGCTCCCTGTGTCGGGGGGTTTGGCGGCGATTTTTTTCTCCGGATTTCGTGGCCCTTCTGCAAAAGGCGTTGGGCGGTGCCCAGGGGGAGCAGGCAGCAGGGCCCTCAGGGGCTGTGCCGGGGCGCAAGCGGCCAGTTTCGCCTGTGAAAGCGCCGGAGCTTGCGGTCAGTGCAAAGCGTTCTAGGGGGCTGGACCTCCTGGAGCAGTCGGTAGTTTCGGAGGATGTCCAGTCCGATCAGGTGGACTTGGGGGCTCTGGAGGAAGAGGAGCTAGAGGAAGGCGAGATTAAGGAGCAGGAGGAGCAGGCACGGGTGGTGCGGGTCTTCCGCAGGGAGGAGCTCCTGGCACTCATTCAGTCAGGAATCCCTTAAAGCCCTCAACATTCCGGTTACCCCCTCTGCAGAGGATTCTACCTTGGAGGATCCTCTGCTGCAGGCTGTTCGGAAGACGCAGAGGGCGTTCCCAGTGCATAGGGTTTTTAGAGAAATGATTCAAGAGGAATGGGGGATATGCCTGAGGCCGCCCTTAAGGGCTCTAGGGTTATGGCGCGGCTTTATCCGCTCTTGGATCAGGACCGGGAGTTGTTTAAAGTGCCTAGAGTAGATGCAGCCGTATCGGCGGTGGCCAAGAGAACCACGATCCCGGTAGAGGGTGCCGCAGCCCTCAAGGATGCCCAGGATCGGAGGTTGGAGACGGTTCTGAAACAGGTATTTGAGGCCAATGCGCTAGCCTTGCAGGCGTCTATTTGCGGGGCCTGGGTGGCAAGGGCCTGCTTACGATGGGCGCAGCGACTTCAGGGGGCCCCCTCGGGGGAGGAGTCCGAGGAGGCGGCCCAGCTGGAGTCTGGGGCGGCCTATCTGGCCGATCTTCAGAATGATCTTATCCGGGGTCTCGCGAAGAGCATGGCGTCGGTAGCCGCGGGACGGCGATGTCTTTGGCTGCGCAACTGGGCGGCGGATGGTTCTTCCAAAGCACGATTGAGTAAACTCTCCTTCCGCGGCAAGTTGCTGTTTGGAGAGGATTTGGATAAGTTGGTGAAAGACTTAGGGGAGTCGAAGGGCGGTAGGTTACCGGAAGATAAGGCAAAGCCGGGGCGCCCCAGTACCAGCCCTAGAGGGCAGCAGCGGGATTTTCACCGGTTCCGTTCCTCCAGGTTTGGTCAGAGCCAGCGAGGACGGTTTCCGGGGAGGTCCCAGGCATTTCGGGGGTTTCGAGGGGCGAACAGAGGTTTCACAGCCACTTCCTCGTCCTCCGCCTTCCGAAAATCTCAGTGATGCCAGGCGGGTCTGGGGGGATTTGGTTCCCGTGGGAGGTCGGCTGCGGGAATTCTATCCGGCCTGGACCCGACTCACGTCAGATCAGTGGGTGTTAGAAGTAGTTCGAGAAGGTTATGCGTTGGAGTTGCAGCGGCCAGTGACCGACTCGTTCGTTCTCTCACCGTGCAGGGCCAGCGTGAGGCGGTACAGTCAACAGTGCAGAGGCTTCTAGATCTCAAGGCCATTGTCCCGGTTCCTACAGACCAGTTAGGTTGCGGTCGATACTCCATTTATTTCGTAGTGCCAAAGAAGGAAGGGACCTGGCGGCCCATTCTAGACCTGAAAAAGGTGAACCGCTGTCTTCGGGTCTCTCATTTTCGCATGGAGACCCTCCGGTCCGTTATTGTGGCGGTAAGGAGAGGAGAGTTTTTGACGTCCCTAGACCTGTCCGAAGCATATCTGCATATTCCCATACGCCGCGAGCATCAGCAATTTCTCCGCTTTGCGGTTCCCATGGGCCATTTTCAGTTTCAGGCTCTCCCCTTTGGTTTGGCAACTGCGCCACGGACATTCACGAAGGTGATGGTGGTGGTGGCGGCGGCCTTGCGAAAAGAGGGAGTGTTGGTTCATCCGTATCTGGACGATTGGTTGATCAGGGCGAAGTCCCGGGAGGAGAGTGTCAGCGACGGCCAAGGTGATCGAGCTTCTGCAGAGCCTCGGTTGGGTGGTGAACGTGGCAAAGAGCCAGGTGGAGCTGTCTCAAGTCCTGGAGTACCTGGGAGCGCGCTTCGACACCAGCGTGGGGCGAGTGTTTCTGCCCCGGCAGCGAGTGCTGGGCCTAAGGCGGCTGGTGCGGCAGTTTCTCAGCAAGCAGTGTCCCACGGCCTGGGATTACCTGAGGGTGTTGGGGACAATGGCAGCGCCCCTGGAATTGGTGCCGTGGGCGCGCGCGCACATGAGACCGCTGCAGAGAGCGTTGTTAAGGAGGTGGTCACACCAAAGAAATCCACTGTCTCGGAAGTTGGCTTGTCCACTGCAGACGGGACAGGCTCTGCAGTGGTGGTTGAGGCCAGGGAGCTTAGAGAAAGGAATGTCATTGGAAGCTCCAACGTGGATTTCCCTGACAACCGATGCAAGTCTGCAGGGCTGGGGTGCCCACTGTCAAGGTCGGCTGGTGCAGGGTCAGTGGTCGGCGGTGGAGAGGACGTGGTCCATCAACAGGTTGGAGTTAAGAGCGGTAGCACGGGCCTTACAGGAATTAGGTCCTTATCTCCGGGGGAAGGCCGTTCGGGTGTTCTCTAACAATGTGACGGTGGTAGCATACGTGAATCGGCAGGGCGGTACCAGCAGTGTGGCGCTGGAGACCGAAGCGGAAAGTTTGTTCGAGTGTGCCGAGGAGCATCTGGTGGCCTTGTCGGCGGCTCATGTCGCAGGAGTGGACATTGTAGAGGCAGATTTCTTGAGTCGTGTGCGCGTGGACCCAGGGGAGTGGGTCCTGCATCCGGAGGTATTCGCGATGTTGGTGCAGTGATGGGGAACACCGGTGATGGATCTGATGGCGACCTTCCAGTCCGTGCAAGTCGGTTGGTTCTTCAGCAGAAGAAGAGAAAGGATGTCGGAGGGCCTGGATGCCCTGATTCAGGTTTGGCCAGAGGGACAGCTTCTGTATGTGTTTCCTCCGTGGGTGTTGATCGGTCGGGTCCTGCAGCGCATAGAGCTTCACAGGGGCCGAGTGATTCTCATCACACCAGATTGGCCGCGGCGGCCGTGGTACGCCGACCTGGTCTGGCTCCTGGTGGGGGGAGCCCTGGAGGCTTCCGGTTCGCAAGGATCTTCTAACGCAGGGGCCCCTGTGCATGCCGCAAGTGGATCGATTCTCACTTACGGCCTGGCCATTGAGCGGGCTAGGTTGAGAGCAAAGGGCTATTCGACGGCAGTGGTTACTACCTTGCTGAAGTTGAGATGTCGGTCTACTTCATTGGCTTATGTTAGAGTGTGGCGTGTTTTCGAGGCCTGGTGTACGGAGCGGGCGTTTGTTCCATTAAGGGCGTCCGTTCCGCAAGTGCTAGCGTTCTTACAAGCCGGGTTCAAAAGGGCTTGGCGGCGGCTTCGTTGAAGGTGCAGTTGGCAGCGCTGTCCTGCTACAGGGGGAAGGTGCGGGGCAGTTCGCTGGGTAGTCACCCGGATGTGAAACGGTTTCTGAAGGCGGTAGCGCTCCTGAGACCGCCACGTAAGAATGTGGTCCCGGCGTGGGACCTGCCATTGGTCTTAGAGGCGTTGGGAAAAGCGCCGTTTGAGCCATTAGCGGAAGCATCTTTGAAGGATCTTACCCTTAAGGTGGTGTTTTTGGTGGCCATGGCCTCGGCGAGGAGAGTTTCGGAACTGCAGGCGTTCTCGTGTCGAAAGCCGTTTTTGTCCTCCTCTGATTCTAAGGTGGTGTTGCGGCCGGTGCCTTCATTCTTACCTAAGGTAGTCTCGGTTTTTCATATGAACCAGGTGGTGGCTTTACCAGCTTTTGTTACACAGAAGAAGGGCCGGGTAGCGGATCGCCTTTATCGCTTGGATGTGAGTCAGGCCTTGAGGCAGTATGTGGCTCGCACGGCTGGTTTCCGAAAATCTGACCGCTTGTTTGTGTTGTTTGCTGGGTCGCGGAAAGGAAAGGCAGCTTCTAAAGGCTCGATTGCTCGATGGTTGAAGGAAGCGATTGCGTCAGCATATTTGCTGAGAGGCCGCAGGGTACCTGATGGACTGCGGGCTCATTCCACCAGGGCGCAAGCGGCGTCGTGGGCGGAATGCAGCTTAGTTCCGCCGGTGGAAATCTGTAAGGCAGCGACCTGGTCCTCGTTGCATTCTTTTGTGAAACATTACCGTCTTGATGTTCAGGCGGGCAGGGACACCTGTTTTGGAGCAGCGGTGCTTCAGGCTGGACTGGCAGGTCCCTCCCATTGAGTATCTGCACTGCTCTGGTACATACCCAAAGATTCCGGGACTAGACTGGAGGTACGATCAGGAAGGTTAAATTAGACTTACCTGCTAATTGTAGTTCCTGGAGTAACTACAGTCTAGTCCCGTATCCCGCCCTGTCTCGCTGTGGGACTATCGCCTGAAGCATATGGTGATTTACTGGTAAGTACCCCTCCCTTTCCGAGAGGTTTTTTTGGGGGCGTAGTTCACGGTGGGGCAGGTGATGCCTGGGTTTTTTTCGTTTGGGGATCCTTCTTCGCAGTGGAGAACAAGGGGGACCTCAAGGCATGGCCCCGGTAGCGGGGGGACTTGTATATAGTTGGGGCTTAGGGTCCTCTAGAGCCCGGTTGGGCGATTGTTTTTTACTATATTTCTACTTACTTGTTGCTCCGGTGAGTCTGCTTTGTCAATAGGTTAACTGGTGAGAGGAGGCGGTTCCAGTCCTTATATACTGGTGACATCACAGGAGTGAAGTTTCTCAGTCTCCAAAGCTGCTGGAGTAGGTTGACAACCCAAAGATTCCGGGACTAGACTGTAGTTACTCCAGGAACTACAATTAGCAGGTAAGTCTAATTTAACCTTTATGTGTGCAGGAGACATATTTGAGGGTCAGTCATGAGCGCTTTCTCCAGTCAAAGGCTTATCCACAGATGTATCTGGTGGCCAGTAGGGAGACACATAAAAAGTACGGTGGGGTTGGGATATTTGTGGGTGGTAACAGGATAGTGGAGGTGAATAAAGTAGTAAGGGAACATGGGGAAGGTATCTGTTGGTCCATGTTAAGTTTGGGAGGGGAGGAAAATGCCGGTGATAAATTTATATGTTCTGAACGAGCAGCAAGAGGATTTCTTTAAGGGGTTGCTGGACAAGCTGGGGGAGTTTAGAGACCTTCCCTGGTGATGTGTGGGAACTTTAATTTGACATTAAACTCAAGACTGGACAACAGTAGGGGGGCATCAGTGGAAGGACGAGTGGATAGGCAGCAAATGATTTGGATGAAAGAGTTGCTGGGGTTAGTGGACGTGTGGTGAATCAGGCATCCAAATGGCAGACAATATTTCTTTTACTCTAAGCCCCACGAGTCTCTTAGCTGATTGGATATGATATGGGTTGGTGGGAGTTTGTTGAATCAAGTGGTGGAGGTAGAAATGGGGCATATCACTTGGATGGATCAGGCCCCAGTCTCCATTACATTGGATTTTGGTAGGGATGAGGGGGATGTGAGATTTTGGCACCTCAGTGATTCATTGTTGGAGGAAGAGGGCTGCATGGAAAGGGTTAGGGGAGCTATGGAGGAGAATCTGATTAAATGTGGGGGTGGGGGTACCCATCGTGATAGTGTGGGGCTGTTTGAAAGCGGTGGTAAGGGGACACTTGCTGGACATGGCAGCTGGAGTGAAGAGAGCTAAGAAGGAACAGGAGGAAGGGCTGTGCAAGAAGGTTAGGGCCCTGGAAGAGGAAGATTAAAGAGGGGGGCAGTCAAGGGCTCTGCGGGAGTTGGAAGTAATTTGGTGAGAATTGGGTAGATTAAAAGCTAGCCAAATTGCAAATGAACTAGAGAGGCTTAAATAAATATGTTTTGAGTCAGGTAATAAGGCCAGTAAATTATTGGCCTTTAGATTGAAGGAGAGGACTAAACAGAAGCACATAGCATCAGGAATGCTAGGGGGAATTGATCTATGGGTCTGATGGGATTAGGAAGGTTTTTTGAGAATTTTATTCACAATTTTATATAATTTTAAAACAAATTCAGACAAAACCGAAGCACTATTAATCTCTAAATGTCAAAACCTAAAGGTTCCTAAAGAAATTAATATCCTAAACAAATCCATAAAACTTAGTGAAGAAGTAAAGTACCTTGGCGTAACCCTAGATAAACATCTAAATTTAAAATCACATGTAAATAAAATTACAAATAAAGCTTACCATCGTTTAAAAATCATTAGAAGACTTAAACCAATTTTGCATACAAATCATTTCCGAACAGTATGCCAAGCAGTTATTACACCTTTACTTGACTTTGGAAATATCCTTTATCAAGGTCTTCCCAAAAATACCATCCACCCCCTTCAAATGGTTCAAAACACCACTGCAAGAATTATAATGGGAGCCACAAAATATGAACATGTAACTCCCTTGCTTGAAGAACTTCATTGGCTTCCAATCACTGCAAGATCAAAGTACAAAAATCTGATGATCATTTTTAAAATTCTTCATGGACCATCAGCAGATATTCTAAAATCTATTATTTCTAAAGACACAAGCTCAAGACCCAGACGTTCCCAAGCTACCAACAGACTTAATACCCATCTTAATTTTAATAAATCTAAACAAATGACTTCTAAAAGGGCTTTTTCATTTATGACACCAAAACTATGGAACTCTATTCCTGAGGAATTAAGATTTCAGACCGACATGAGACTTCTGCAAGTCCCTTAAGACATATCTATTTATCGAGGCTTATGGCAAACAACCTATCACATAAAAGTTCAAGATACCTTACTGTTTCTACTCAATTTTGTTATTATACTATAACTTTTATAGTTTATCTTTATATACTATTACAATGTACTGTAATTTATTGTAAATTAATATGATGTACTGTAATTTATTATAGTGTCTTGTCTCTGTCCTCCATGCCCCAATGTAAACCCTTTTGTTGTCCTGTTAACCACTTTGATTGAAGGATAAGGTGGTATACAAAACTGATTAAATAAATACGAGGGAGGTTGAGGAAGATAAGAGCGGGGATTTTTTGAGAGAGTGAGTTAGTTTGATTGGGGGAAGGTGAGAGAGAGGTACTGAATAGGCACAAAGAAAGCAGGACACACAGCGCCACTAAATGGACACAGAGCTTTATTATGTAAATTGCAAGGTCAACCCAGCATGTGTTTTGGCCAGTGACCTTCTTCAGAGGACAACGACCTCATAAAATATACAGTAATTAAAAAGATAAAATGCACCTTCCGGTGGTGATGCGGAGACTAATGGCCGCAGCTTAAGTGAGCTCCAGTCGACCTGCCCCGAAAAGCATAGCATTTACCTCTGAACTGTTACACTGTGGGGAGGCATTTGGCGAAAATAGCCGCGTGATGTCTGCGCGGAAGAAGCTGGAGGAATTTCAGTCCTGGTATGCGAGGAAGGAGCCAGCGGTGGCTGTGCAGAGTGGTGAGGCACAGTGGCAGAGGAGCAGTTCGGGCAGTTCAGAGGAGGAGAGGCCAGACATGTGTGACTCGGAACGAGGAACGCTGAGCTGGCTGCAGGTCTTTAAAAATGAGCTTAAAGCGGATTTAGGGGCCATGAGGGCTGATATAAAGGCAACATTGCTCAGTATTCAGCAGGACTTAAATGCTCTAGGCCAGCGGGTGAAGGATACAGAGGAAGTCCTCAAGAAATATAAGGTAGACCTGCAAGAAATGGTGAAGGCCTGTGAGCATATCAAGGCACAGCAGGACCTG
This sequence comes from Ichthyophis bannanicus, assembly GCA_033557465.1. Classification (NCBI taxonomy): domain Eukaryota; kingdom Metazoa; phylum Chordata; class Amphibia; order Gymnophiona; family Ichthyophiidae; genus Ichthyophis; species Ichthyophis bannanicus. Next base: position 663,460,830 of record CM066033.1, read on the forward strand.
CTGCAAGAAAAGATGGAGGAGATCGAGGACAGGGCAAGGCGTTGTAATCTTTGTATGAGGGGTGAAGGAGGAAGATACCTTTAAGGTCCGTATTGTCGTGAGGGCTACCCTGGTGGGTAGTAGAGGTCAGGGCAGGTCAGACACAAAAATTATAAAGTTGAGATTGGCAAGTATTCCAAAGGCCCAATTGACTTTTGGTCCTAGTAGTTTCTTTGATACCAATCTTCAATGAAAACAACTGCTCAGAGTGGTGGGAAAAATAAAGGCTTTTTATTTCCCTTCTTCGCAATGGTTCAAATGATTGGAATACAACTATAAAGCAAAATGTCCTTACTTCAGGTGAGGAAAAGAAACTCAGGTTTAAAGCAAAAACTGTTACTTTCACAGGACTGGTGCTATTTATACAAAACAAGAGTGTTCAATTCAGCAAGTCACACAGCTCACAAGCCTGACAAGGATTCTAGGCTTCCTGTAACACAGTATGTACAATCCATTTCTGGATCTGAAATATCCCCTGCTAGTTCCACTTGCATTGGCTCATCTTCTGAAGCCTCTGAATCTGTGCCGCTGGTTTCAGGTAAAATATATTCAGGCTTTTAATACAGTTCCTGTATCACTTCCCAATGTTCTGGGCTAAGCCTAGGGCGTCGGCTATGTGCTGTTTTATACTGAAAAGATTCCTCTTTATTCAGAGGTTTTATAGCAGCTCTATACAAACATTTTCCATTCAGAACTTTCTTCTTAGGTAAACATTTTTCATACCTTGTATCGTATTAACCTTCAGACAAACGGTTTTCTTCTACTGCCTGTCTTTCCCATACAGCAGCTTTCTGAAATCTTTTTCCAGTAAAGTATGGTTTATCTTGTGAGGTTGGAGTCCCTTCTCCAAGTGAAGGTCTGGGCCTGTACCGGCTTAGCTTCTGGCTTGCCTGTGCAGCACGGCTTACGTTCTCCAGCTGTCTCTCATTTGACTTTAGACTATAGTTGCAGCAATGCTTTCGCCTCTCTGGACAAACAGCTCTCACTCTTGTTTGAGCTGAGACCTTCCCAGGTCCTTCATCAGCTCCAGGGAAATCGTCTTCCACTCGGGGTGGTTTTGCTAGCGGTAGGGTAATCAGGTTTCCATTCTAACCTCTTTCTGTCTGTGCTGCAAGTGATCCTTCCCTTGCTTCTGCTGGACTTGCCTCCTTGGCCTGCTTCTCTTTCTCCACTGCTGCTCTTCTCTCTCTCTTTCCTGCCGAACTGTCTCCAGTCTTCCACACTCTCCTTAAGAAGCACTCCTGCCTTCGAGGATTGGAAGCTGGCTGGCATTACCTTGTGACTAGCGGGGCGGGGCTCCTCAGTGTCTCTGACGTCGCTCTGGCTCCCTCTAGCTGGTTCCTCCGAATAATGCGGCTTGTGCACATCTTTTTCTCCGTTTAAAACATTTTCTTTTCTTTCAAGAGGGTCTGCTGCATGACAGTATTAAAGTGTCTCGGTGCTTATTTCAGCACATCTTGGCAGTGGAACAGGCGGCCAGTGAGCCTGCAGGCCCAGTGGGGCTCGAGAGAGCACAGAGAAGCCTGGGACTTCAAAGAATGCAGAAAGGAATGCATCCTTCACATAGCTGGAAAGTGTGGGAGGATAGCATGGGAGAGCTGTGAAGCTGAACTGTATAATGACTTTTCGAAGGGGACACTGGCCCAGAGGAGAGCCCTGAGGGAAGTGACTGCCTACTTGAGGCACAGAGGACTTCGCTACAGGTGGTTGTACCTATTTGGGCTTCTCATTACTGCAAATGGGAGCACAAGGCGAGTGAAAACAGTACTGGAGGCCTGGAAAGCACTGCACGAGATGGGCTGCGAAGGACTTCCTAATCTACAGGAGGGGGAGTGGATGGATAAGGACAAGCCAGCATCGGCAGCACTGCAGAGACCCTCTCAATGGCAACGGGTGGCCGCCAAGGGCAAACAGTTGGCGAGACAACTGTAGAGTGAAAATCGGAAGGCACAGAAGATCTGACTTCCCAGGAGTGGAGCAATGGACAAATTATAACCTATTGGAGGGACTGGGGCATTGGACCCGCAAGACATGGCAGGGGAGAAAGGGATTGGGAAGCTGTAAGGGAGGGGGAGGATAGAGTGTATAGGGGGAAGGAGGAAGGGTAAGGGGATGAGTTGTGGAAGGGGAAGGCATAGAGATAGGAGGGAGGGGGAGCTGCAGGGGTAAGAGATAGGAGGGAGAGGGATATGGGATAAGCAGGGGTGGGGGAGAGGCTCTGGCCACACCGGAATTGATGGTTGGCGAGGGAGGAGGAGGGCCACATGGAACAGGAGAGAGAGGAGAGGAAAGAGAAGGGGAAGAGAGAGGCTGGGGCGGGGAATGCAAGCAATGTGGGTGTTTGTGCTTTTGTGCTTATTTGTCGCTTTTTGTGAATCAAAGCGGTTTACAAGGAACTCAAAGTTTAAAGGTTTACATTGAACAAAGTTTGATTGGGGTGGGGGGGGGAGGGTGATACCGAGGAAATATGACCCGGGTTGGTACAATTAATGTAAAGGAATTGAATACGCCCTTCAAATGCCAGCAGTTCTTTAGGGAGACTGAGAGGGGCAGATGGGAGATCCTTTTGGTACAGGAGGCACACCTTAAATGCACAATAATTTCAATTGTGGTCTATTTTGTTGAACGTAGAATATCAAAATATACACTTGTAAAACGTTCAAAGGAACCAAAAAACTGTAGTAAGCTTCTTTTTGTATTTTATTTTATTTTGCTTTTCTTTGCATTCAAGGTATAAGATACACAAACCCGGATTCCTCCTTCACTCTTGTAATATATCAAAAATTTCTTTAAAAAGATACATTTGGAAGAGAAGAACCCTCTACTGAACTCATTCAAGACTGCTTTTAAAACGGGTCTCGACGCTCTATTCCGGCGCCTATTGGCGTTTCAAACTTTTTCTTCAGGAGACCATATCCTATAAATAAATAAAATTTACAATATCACATTATCCTAAGATCTGAATATCAGTTAAAACAATTATATTAACAATATAATTCTAACAAAATTCTATGCTACTTCTATGCTGTCTGTAAGTAGCATAGAATTTTGTTAGAATTATATTGTTAATATAATTGTTTTAACTGATATTCAGATCTTAGGATAATGTGATATTGTAAATTTTATTTATTTATAGGATATGGTCTCCTGAAGAAAAAGTTTGAAACGCCAATAGGCGCCGGAATAGAGCGTCGAGACCCGTTTTAAAAGCAGTCTTGAATGAGTTCAGTAGAGGGTTCTTCTCTTCCAAATGTATCTTTTTAAAGAAATTTTTTGATATATTACAAGAGTGAAGGAGGAATCCGGGTTTGTGTATCTTATACCTTGAATGCAAAGAAAAGCAAAATAAAATAAAATACAAAAAGAAGCTTACTACAGTTTTTTGGTTCCTTTGAACGTTTTACAAGTGTATATTTTGACACCTTAAATGCAGACATATAGGGTGTAAGGGAGCCACAAGAGGAGCGACCTCTCGCAATCACCAGAAGAAACACACAAATAGCGAGGGGAATTAGGTGGTCACAAATGCTTTATTGATTAAAAAACACCCTAACGCGTTTCGGCAAAGCCTTCATCAGGGGGCTGAGAAAGATAGATAGAATTGGTCAACAACCACTATAAATTGCACAGCAACCGATGTGAACCAATACCTTTAGTAGATAACAGACTGAGTTCTTTAGAAAAACGCTGTCAATCGTGCCTTTTGGGAGAAACTGCTGTTGTAAAAACGTGGGGGATGGGGGGGGGGGAGTAGCTAGCTTGATTTAGCATGACAGTAAATTCCAGGTACAGGAAAGCTTTCGAGATCAGGAAGGGAGGGTAGTAGGGGTAAGGGGGGAGATGAGGAGTTTTGGTATATGCCCCTAACGGGGCCCAGGGAGAGTTTAAGAGGGTGTGAAGAAATTATTGGGGGAGTGGGCTAGGGAGAAGCTAATTTTGGGAGGGGATTTCAACTGGGTAATGTGCCCCAAATTAGATAGGCAGGCGAAGGTACAGGATGGGGGAGGGGGGAATAGATAGATAGTAACATAGTAAATGACGGCTGATAAAGATCAGTATGGTCCATCTAGTCTGCCCGGTAAGATGGCAAAAGTAGGTGCACCTGCTGCTCTGTGCAGGCCACCACTCCCCATGTCTTTGTTTAGGGGTGAACCCACCGCTTCGTGTAGGACACCCCTGTTTGTTGAGAAAATTAGATAGTTAAGTTTATTTTGATTTTATCCTGTTGCTGTAAAGGGATCCACTGTGTCTGTCCCATGCCATTTTGAATTCTGTCACTGTATTTGCCCCCAGCACTTCCATCGGGAGGGCATTCCAAGCATCCACCACCCTTTCAGTGAAAAAGGTTTTCCTGACACTTTTTCACTGAAAAGGGTGGTGGTTGCTTGGAATACCCTCCCGATGGAATGTGCCCCACGGGCACAGGAGCGGGGAATAGAAGGAGCCTGCTGCAGTTGGTGCACAGATTTAATTTAGTAAACACATGGTGGGAAGTGTATCTGGGGAGCAGAGAATACACATTCTTCTCAGTGCCACTTAAATGCTTTAGTAGAATTGATATGATTTTGATAGAAAAGGCATGGATACATGAGGTGCAAGGGGGAGGGAGTAGAGCCCATCACGTGGTCGGATCATGGACCAGTTTGGATAGAGATAAGGCAGGAAGGGCGAGGGGGTATACGGTTTTGGAGATTAAATGAAAACCTTTTAAAGAAGCACTCGGGGATATTAAGAGGACTATTGAGGAGTATATCTCGGACAATGACATGGGTGAGGTGAAAGATGGTAGTGTTTGGGAAGGACTAAAGGCTGCCAAATACAAGAAAATGAGAATGCAGAAAGAGAGCGAGTTGAGTAAAGTTATAAAGATGGCAGTGGCCATATATCAGGAAACGGGAGCTAAGAAGGCGTGGAGACAGGTAGGAATATTAAGGACGGAGCTGCAAAAAGTGCAAACAGAAGCAGTGGCTTATTACAACTGGTAAAGCACCGGATATTACGAATTTGGGGATCGAGCAAGTAATCTTTTGGCGCGGAAACTCAGGCAGAGAACAAATCAAGCTGTGATTATGAAAATCAAAGGGGATATGGGGAACTTTACCGGAGGAACCAAGAAATTAGGGCATAATGTGCAAACCTTTATCAAAACCTGTACAAATAACAGGGGGATATCACTGAGCAGGTAGCTCAATATCTACAGGGAGTGGAATTACCTACTCTGCCAGAAGAGGCTGGGGAAATGTTGGAGGGGGAAATAACGGAGGAAGAGGTTGGGGGGGGGGGGGGTGTTGAAGGGGTTAGCTTGGACGGCTTACCGGGGAGCTTTTACAGAAAGTTCCTGGATGTGGTGGGGGCCCCCTAACACAAGTCTTCAGCCCAGCCCGCCTGTAATGTAACCCTGATGTGTTGTAATGTACCCTTGGTGTAATTGGAATGTATGTACTTATCTATACTGTGTGTGTAGTAAATACACAGTAGTACTAGTAGTAGTAATGGGAGGCAGCCAATCTATCCTTGCCCTAACTAGATTATTACTCTGTGTGTATATCTGTTGTCGCCGTTAGATTGTAAGCTCTGATGAGCAGGGACTGTCACTTTCTCGTATATGTCTGTACAGTGCTGTGTTCGATGTAGCGCTTTATAAATGTTTAATAGTAGTAGTAGTGGACTGGAAGGAGGAAAGGGAGCATTATCAGGGGAGATGCTCACCGCGGGGATTACAGTACTGCTGAAGCCCGGGAAGGATCCAGCCTGTTATGGTTCCTATAGGTCCATCTTGTTTCTCAGTGTGGATGTAAAATTTTTTAGCAAAAGTATTGGCTAGGCGGTTGACTCCCTGGATGGGGGGGTTAATTCACAGAGACCAAACAGGGTTCATAAGGGGGGAAACAGGCCATGGTTATCATTAAGCGAACAGTGGGGGTGGTGTGGGCAGCTCAACAGAGAACAGAGGAAATTATGCTCCTATCTATCAATGCTGAGAAGGCTTTCAATGGGGTGCATTGGGGGTTCCTGCACTGAGTCATGGGACAGATGGGTTTCGAACCTCATTTTACAGAGTGGGTGAAGGGGTTTATACCATGGTCCCAGAGCTCAGGTTAAGATAAATGGAAGGTATCCGGAGGGATTCGATATCGAAAGAGGAACAAGACAGGGGTGCCCAATGTCCCAGCTACTTTTTGCGTTAGTAATAGAGTCCTTAGCTCAGAGGGTGTGAGACAATGAGTTGATCTTGGGGTTGCATGGGGGGGGGGGGGCATGAAAACGCTATTTCACTATTTGCTGATGATATTCTACTGTATCTAAGGCACCCTTGGCAGTCAGTTCCAGCGGTAATTGAGGAAATGAACAGTTCCTTTTCGTCCCTCTAGTTCAGTCCCGGAACCATAGAGTTTAGAATCTCCTCCAGCAGCCTTGGAGACTGAAATACATCATCGCTTTGCTGGCAGCAGTATAAATAGGCAAGGACCGCCCCTTCTCACCAGTACTTTCAGTCTCCAAGCAGATGAAGGAGATTCTGAGCCTGGGACTGGGCTCAGTCTAAGCAAATAAGCAGAGCTAGATTTGATACATTCCCTTTTCTAATTTCTGGGGTGCTTGGGTTTAAATTTTATTTTAGATTGTAGATTACTTTTAGTTTAATTTGTCCATTTGTGTTTGTTGCAGGAGCAGGGCTTTTGCTGAAGAGTGCTTCCTCTGGCTCCATCTCCCTCTTCAGCCTCCTCCTACCCTCACCCCCCCCCCCCCCCCCCCCCCCGCTTCCTCTCACAGGCCCTGTGGCTTAAACGAGCATTGCCGGAGAGAACGTTTCAGAGTTGGGTTGTGTGCCTCCCTGCTCCCGAACCCGCTTCTAAGGGTGAGGAGCAGGTGGAAGGCTTACCGGCAGCACCACAGGATTGCGCAAGTCAGCCCTGCTTGTTTCCTGGCGTCGGAGCCAAAGCCACGGTTCGGCTGAGCTCCGGCACGGCTGGTGTTTGTTCTCTCTCTACCGGGAATCCTAAGCGGTGATTGAGGGAGCTGTCATTCAACAAATTTAAGGGGCCGTGAGCGCGTTAGGCACTTGGGTAGGCCGCAGGCTTGGTTTGTAGTATCGGGGTGGCCGGCTGCGTGGAAACAAGCGGCGGCGGCGGCCATTTTGTTTTAGTAACCCCGTCTGGTATTCTTTTCCTTTTTTGTTTTGGAGTATTTTTACCATTTCTAGCCCTCGCTTTGGTAGCAGACTAGGAGATTCCTGCCTGGGGGACTGCAGTTGACTTTGGTGTGTAAAAAAAAACAAAAAAAAAAAAACCCAGAACCGCGGGCCTGACTAGCTTGGCGAAGGGGCTCCGGCTCTGTGGTTTTCGTACGGTGCCTGTAGGGGGGGGACTTTAGAGCAGGTTTTTGGGAGTTAGTATGCCTGCAAAACCGCGCTATGTGGTTTGTGGCGCAAAGCGCGGATTGGTGGCAGACTCAGGGGTGTGTGGGGCTTGCACGCTGGAGTCTGTGGTTATGGAGAGTACGACAGCAGCTACTTCCGTAGCGCCGGAGGCAGGTCCATCAAGTGCAGGGGATGTCCTGCCTCCGTCGCTAGACCCGATGGTGCCAGGGCCGGGGTCGTCCTCAGGTGAGGGGTCCTCTGGTTTGCAGGGGCTGAATCTAGTGGGGTCGGCTCCGGTGATCCCGCCGAATTTCTTTGCCCTCATGCAGCAGGCTTTTGCGCTTCTGCAATCCGGGATGGTCTTGCAGTCTCGGGGATCGGAGGGGCAGAAGCGGCGGGGGTCCCTGGTCCTGCCTGAGGAGGACATTTCCCCTTCGAAGATTAGCAAAGGGGCGGGGGATGAGAACCAGGCGTCGCGCCTAGGGGAGGATCTGGTGGCAGAAGACGTGGATTTGGATGAACTCTCGGGTGACGAGTTGGAGGAAGGAGAGTTACCTGACGCGGAGCAGCAGAGTAGGGTCGTCAGAGTCTTTCGTCGCGAAGAACTGCCAGCCTTGATTGCCGAGACTCAAGACCCTAAATATGCCCTCGGAGACAGTGGGGCCAGAGGATGTTCTGAAGGATCCCTTGTTGCAGGCGGTGCGGACGTCCCAACGGGTCTTTCCTCTGCATAGAGTGTTTCGGAGTATGATTCAGGAAGAGTGGGATTCGCCAGAGTCAGCCCTGAAGGGTTCCAGGGCCTTGGCGCGCCTCTATCCGTTGTCAGATCCCGATAGAGAACTGTTTCGCTCTCCAAAGGTAGATGCGGCGGTATCGGTGGTTACTAAGAAAACTACGATCCCAGTTGAAGGACGTGCAGGACAGGAAATTAGATACGCTGTTGAAGCAGGTTTTTGATGTGTGCGCTCTCTCAATGCAGGCCTCGGGGGCGTGGGTGGTGAGAGGCTGTTTGTGCTGGGCCCAGAGATTGCAGGGGGATCTCGGGGCTATGCAGGTGGAGGATGGAGCGCGTTTGGAGTCCGGGTCCGCTTATTTGGCGGACATTCACTATGATCTTATCCGCGGCTTGGCTAAGAGTATGGCCTCGGTGGTAGCGGCTCGCCGGTATCTCTGGTTGCGGAATTGGGCAGCCGACAGTTCCTCTAAGACTCGCCTCAGCAAGCTACCGTTTTGGGGAAAACTGTTGTTTGGAGAGGATTTGGAGAAGCTGGTCAAGGATCTCGGAGAGTCTAAGGGGGGTCGCCTTCTGGAGGATAAGCTGAAACAGGTCCGGACTAATGCGGGGCCACGGGGAACCCCTCGAGATTTTCATAGGTTTTGATCGTCTCGTTTTAGCCAGCCCCAGCGTGGAAGGTTTCCGGTTCGAAGCCAGGGGTTTCAGGGTTTCCGAGGGGCCAGCAGAGGTTTTTCCCCCTTCCAGTCCCCTTCCACTAAGAAGTCGCAATGAAATAAGGCGGACTCAGGTGGAGATAGTTCCCGTGGGGGGTCGCTTGCGGGAGTTTTACCCTGCCTGGGTTCACATTACGTCAGATCAGTGGGTTCTAGAGGTCATCCGAGAGGGTTATGCGCTAGAGCTCCACCGTCCCGTGTTAGATTTCTTTGTCCAGTCGCCTTGCAGAGCTCCTCTCAAGCAGCGAGCGGTCTCAGACACGCTGCAGTTCCTGTGCCACCGGATCAGTGCGGATACGGTCGATACTCCATCTATTTTGTGGTGCCAAAGAAGGAAGGAACTTTTCGGCCTATTCTAGATTTGAAGAAGGTAAATCGGTGTCTCCGGGTCACTCACTTTCGGATGGAGACGCTGCGTTCCGTCATTGCGGCGGTCAGACCGGGAGAATTCCTAACTTTGTTCGATCTCACGGAGGCATATCCCGATTCGACAGGAGCACCAAAGGTTCCTGCGGTTTGCAGTCCCCATGGGGCACTCTCAGTTTCAAGCATTGCCCTTCGGGCTTGCTACGGCGCCGCGGACGTTCACCAAGATCATGGTGGTGGTAGCGGCGGCGCTTCGCAGGGAGGGGGTGCTCGTGCATCCTTATCTGGACGATTGGTTGATTCGGGCGAAATCAAGGGCAGAAAGTATGGAGGCCACCGCCTGGGTAGTAAAGCTGCTAGAGAGCCTGGGCTGGGTGGTCAACTTTGCAAAGAGCAGGTTAGTTCCCTCGCAGTACTTGGGGAGCGAGGTTCGAGACGCAGCAGGCCGCAGTGTTTCTGCCAGACCAGAGAGCGCAGGGACTGAGGCGACTGGTACGGCGGTTTTTGTCGCGGGCGGCTCCAACGGCGTGGCAGTATCTCCAGTTGCTCGAGACAATGGCAGCTGCGATCGAGGTGGTGCCCTGGGCCAGGGCGCATATGCGACGGTTGCAGAGCGCGTTTCCACGGCGTTGGTCTCATCAGTGAGATGCGTTATCCCAACGGCTGCTCTGTCTGCCGGAGGTGCGGCTGGATCATCTTTGGTGGTTGCAACTGGAGAACTTGGCAGCGGGCATGCCTTTAGAACCTCCATCCTGGAGACTGTTAACCACAGATGCCAGTCTCCTGGGGTGGGGGGCTCATTATGAGGGCAGGTTTGCCCAGGGTCAGTGGTCGCTGATAGAGAAGGAATGGCCCATCAATAGGTTGGAGATGAGAGCGGTGTTTTTGGCTCTGCGGGCATTTCAAGAGCGCTTCAGTCAGCAGGCGGTTCGGATTCTGTCAGATAATGCGATGACCGTAGCCTACATAAATCGGCAGGGCGGCACCGGCATCGTGATGCTGGAGGAAGAGGCCGGTCAACTCTTAGCTTGGGCCGAACGAAATCTAACGGGTCTGTCGGCGCAGCACGTGGCCGGAGTGGACAATGTCGAGGCGGATTTTCTGAGTCGCCGCAGGGTGGACCCGGAGGAGTGGGCTCTCCACCCATAAGTGTTTGCGTTGTTGGTGAGGCACTGGGGGGTCCCTCGGATGGACCTCATGGCGAGCTTCGAGTCGGCAAAGGTAGCGAGCTTTTTCAGCAGGCGGTGAGAGCGGATGTCAGAAGGCCTCGACGCTCTGGCACAGCGGTGGCCAGAAGGAGGTCTTCTCTGTGTTCCCGCCTTGGGCTCTGATAGACCGGGTGGTGCAGCGCATAGAGAGGCATCGCGGCCTGGTGATTCTGGTAGCGCCAGATTGGCCCAGACGACCGTGGTACGTGGATTTAGTACGGCTCCTGGCGGACAGGCCGTGGAGGTTGCCTCAGCGGGACGATCTTTTGGGTCAGGGTCCGTTACGCATGCCCCAGGTGGGTCGGTTCTCGCTTACGGCATGGCTCTTGAGAGGGCTCGGATGACGGCAAAGGGGTATTCGGCAGTGGTCATTTCAACTTTGTTAAAGGCGCGTAGACGATCAACTTCCCTAGCGTACATCAGGGTTTGGCGCATTTTTGAGGCTTGGTGTTTGCCCCTTGCGAGCTTCGCTGTCTCAGATCCTTTCGTTTTTGCAAGATGGCGTGGACAAGGGTTTGGCGGCAAGTTCTTTGTGCGTGCAGCTGGCTGCCATCGCTTGTTACCGTGGTAAAATCCAAGGTCAGTTGCTAGGTGCTCATGGAGACATTAGGAGATTTTTGCGGGCGGTGGTGCTCATGCAGCTGCCGCGGCGCTGTGCTGTGCCGTGCCACCATGGGATTTGAATTTGGTGTTGGAGGCCTTGATTAGTGCGCCGTTTGAACCGCTGTCCATGGCATCTCTGAAAGATCTCACATTGAAAACAGTTTTTATGGTGGCCATTTGTTCTGCGCGGAGGATTTCAGAATTGCAAGCACTTTCCTGCAAGGAGCCTTATCTCTCTTTTTACGATCACAAGGTGGTTCTGCATACGGTGCCAGCGTTCTTGCCTAAGGTGGTGTCTGCGTTTCATGTGAACCAGGTGGTGTCACTCCCGGTGTTCTCGGATCAGCAAAAGGAGAATTCGGGGGGCAAGTTGTATCGATTGGACGCTGGGCGGGTTCTTAAGAGGTATCTCTCTAGGACGGCGCCCTTTAGGAGGTCTGACAGGCTGTTTGTGGCCTTCGGGGGGCCACGTAAAGGAGAGGTGGCAGCGAAATCGTCTATTTCTCGTTGGTTGAAGGAAGCGATTGCTTCAGCATATCTTCTGAAGGGTAGGTTGGTTCCTGAGGGTCTTCGGGCTCATTCGACCCGAGCGCAAGCGGCGTCTTGGGCGGAATTCAGTTTGGTTCCGGTCGACGACATTTGTAGGGCGGCGACTTGGTCGTCCTTGCATTTCTTTGCGAAGCGTTATCTGCTGGATGTGTTGACGTCAGGAGACGTTCGTTTTGGTTCGGCGGTGATTCAGGCTGGGCTTGCCGGTCCCTCCCGTTGATATTCACTGCTCTATTACATCCTCTATGGTTCCGGGACTGGACTAGAGGGATGAAAAGGAAGGTTAAATTAGACTTACCTGCTAATTGTTGTTCCTTAAGGAACTCTAGTCCAGTCCCGGATCCCTCCCTGTATGTTGTTTGCCTTAGTTGGTGCAGGATGTCAGGAAGCACAGGGTGGAGCCTTTGGGGGTCCTCTTCCATAGCGCTGCTAGCTAGCCATCTTACAGTTTAAAGTTGTACATTTCGTTTAAAAAAGAAAAAAAAAACCCACATATAACCAAAACTAAATTGTGATTGATAGCTTGAATGTATTCTTATTTAATCTACTTATTTGTTGCTCTGCTGAGTGTGCTTTGTCAATAGGTACTGGTGAGAAGGGGCGGTCCTTGCCTATTTATACTGGTGCTAGCAAAGCGATGATGTATTTCAGTCTCCAAGGCTGCTGGAGGAGATTCTAAACTCTATGGTTCCGGGACTGGACTAGAGTTCCTTAAGGAACAATTATTAGCAGGTAATTCTAATTTAACCATATGGGAAGGTCTCGGGGTTCAAAATGAACCTTGAAAAAACAAGCCCTAAACGTAAGTCTCCCCAGGAGTAGTGGCGGAGTTGCAAAGGATGCTCCCTATTAGGTGGGAAATTAAGACAGTTACATATTTAGGAGTTCAAATCCCCACTAAATATGTGGAGATCTATAAGGCCAACTATCCACACCTGATGGCATAGGTAAAGATCTGGAAGGACGGTTAGGGTACGAAACATCATGGTTAGGGAGAATAGCGGCAGTGAAGATGAATATACTCCCGAGACTACTATATATATTTCGAGCCTTGGCGGTGGCTGTACCCGAAGGAGCCTTTCCAGCTTTGCAGATGGAGAGTCTTTAGGTATATTTGGAAGTGTAAACCGCCTTGAGTGGCGAGGACAGTCATGTATGCAGCTACGGGGGATGAAGGATTGGGGGTACCTAACATTAAAGAATACTATAGAGCAGCACAAATTAGACGTGTTAGAGTGGAGGCAGATGGGAGAGGGTAAACAATATGTGGAATTGGAGAGTAGTTATCTCCAGCGAGGGAGGATAGAGGTCTGGCTGTAGATGAGGGTAGGGGAGAGACAAGACTTGGGGAAGGTACGCCCAGTATGAGGCATGTAGTGCGCTTGTGACCTCCAATTCCTCTCGCCCTCTTTGTGTTTCCAGATGCCCTAGTCTAGTCAGATTAAGGAAAATAGCTATAAAATTAGGATGAGATGGTATTATATGCCTGCAAGGCTGAATAAGATGCTCCTGGGAGCCTCCCCGAGCTGCTGGAGGGAGTGTGGAAAATGAAGGACCTTCTGGCATGTGTGGTGGCCAAAAATCCATAAGTTTTGGGAAGAGGTGCAGGGGTGGATAAGGGGAGCTTATAGGGGTGAAGGTAGTACTGGACCCAGGAATAAATCTGCTTTCGTGGTGGAGAGGTGAACAGTGGAGAGAGCAGAGCAAAGCGCTCACAGCCTGTTTAAGTGCGTCCTGCTGTGAGAAAGCAGCAGCGTGGAAACAAGTGGAAGCCCATAGTATAGGGAAGTGCGAAGAACGACTACGGCACATTGTAGTGATGGAACGGCTGACAGCATTCAGACGCCAAAAAATGGATAGATCTGAAGAAGATTGGTGTGGATTGATGCTTGCCTTGCAGGGGGAGGGGTGGAGGGGAAGTAAGGAAGGGTAGGGGAGAGAGATAAGGGGGGAAAAGGAGGGGGTAGAAGAAGATGAAGGGGGGAGGGGAATAAGGGGGGAAATGCACGTTAGAGGGAAAGGGATGAGGGGGTATAGAACTCCCTTTATCCACTAAAGATTTGACATATAAGTTATTAAGATGGGAGAGGGGAAGGGTTACTGATGGGGTAGTATTGGCTGGTTGGGAGGGGAGGGGGGAGTTGGGAGGGAGGGTGAGTTGGAAATATGAAAATGTAGTCCTTAGTTGTGAGGGAATGTATCGAGCTGTAAATGTTGATGTTGGTATATTTGAATAAAGAGTTAAATTATAAAAAAAATAAAATGCTTATAAATAAACATACATAAATAATGAAATGTTAAAATGATAATACACTAGAAACTGGACTGAAGTCAGACAGCCATTAAAAATAATCAAGATTAAAAGGTGAACGATAATAAAACTAATGAACATACGTGTAATAACACCAAGTACAAATCAAGCATAATGCATAACATAGTAACAAAGTGAGAGTAATTAATGAACCATTAGATTGGAATAATTAATGAGTTAAAAACTGAATAATGATAGTATATCCAAAACATCAACCAAGGGTAAAAAGCTTAAGATAGAGCAATTAGAGTGTATGCAGAGAACTCGCCGACAATAGCAGGATGCTTCAAAGAACACTCTCTGAACAATGTAACCTACAAAGGAGAAAGCACAAGAGGAGACTGACATGGCATGAGGACAATTGGTATTACTAGAGGAATCCAAGACCAAAATAAAAACACAAATGATGTCGCAAAAATCATATCTAATGGAGAAGCAATTGGCATCCAAAAGAATAAACCAGTAGGGATTTCACATAATCGTTACAGCACTGAGTGTGTACTCTGTGCTGTTATAATTTGATTTGCATCAGTGAAGTAAGCCTTTCCATCCAGTATGAATGGCACAATGCAGCATAGGGACTGCCGGAGAAGTATGTTCCTCCCTTTTTTACTTTTGTGCAATTTTATCTTATCTCCAGATTTATTTCATTTTTAATTTTTCAGTATATCCCTCTTCAGCTTCTTTATGCAGTCTATTCTGTCAGGCAATTTACTTGACTGCAGCGTACTCTAATGTAGTATCAGTGATGTCATGGTGATATCACTATACCTCAATTTAAACTGTGCTGTCAGTGGTGCCAAAATTTGCTTAGACTTGAAAGTTGACAGTTTTTCCAGGTATATGTCCATTTTTTTTATTCTGGTTTTTGCTTTTATAACTGCGATTTCACTCCCCATCCTTAACACATCCCATGGAGTATTCAGCTATGGTGGATGTCTTCAAGCGTGCTTTATTTTTTTAATTTTTATTTTTGTCTTATTTTGCACAACCTACAAGCTCGATTAATTTTATCTACACATTTCCAGTCATTCTGCTTGTTAATGATCACGTTTGTTTTTTTTCTATTTCATTAATCTGGGTCCCCTTGCAGACATGCCCCCACTTATTACCAGGTTTTCAATAATGATTACAATTCATCACTTATTTCACATTCTGGGCTGTAATGATTATGTGACGTCCCTATTGGTTTATTCTTTTGGATGCCAATTACTTCTCCATTAGATCAGATGTTTTGCAATATCATTTGTGTTTTTAATTGGGTATTGGACTCCTCTAGTAATACTAATTGTCCTCATGCCATGTCTGTCTCCTCTTGTGCTTTCTCATTTGTAGGCTACATTGTTCAGAGAGTGTTCCGAGTACATTCTAATTGCTCTATTTTACGGCTTTTACCCTTAGTTGATGTTTTGGATATACTATCATTATTCATTTTTAATTGATTAATTATTCCAATCTAATGGTTTATTAATTACTCTACTTTGTTCCTATGTTATGCATTATACTTGATTTGTACTTAAAACTAATGAACATGCGTGTGATAACCTTATTATCATTCACTTTAAGAACATAAGAAATGCCATACTGGGCCAGACCAAGGTCCATCAAGCTCAGTATCCTGTTTCCAACAGTGGCCAATCCAGGTCACAAATACCTGGCAGTTTCCAAAAAAGATGAATAGGTTTCACAATGCTTTTATTGGGGTAAGCAGTGCATTTTCCGGGTCCTCTTTAATAATGGTTTATGGACCTTTCCTCCAGGAACTTGTCCAAACCAGACACACTAACGGCTTTTACTGCATCTTCCGGTAATGAATTCCAGAGTTTGATTACGTGTTGAGTAAAAAAAAATAAAAATTCTTTTATTAGTCTTAAATGGGTTGCATTGTATGTTCCCTAGTCTTTCTACTTTTTGATGGCATAAACCCGTTCTACTCCATTCATTAATTTACATATCTCTATCATATCCCCCTCAGTCATCTCTTTTCCAAGTTTGAGCCCCAACTTTTAAGCCTCTCCTCGTAGGACGTGTTCTTTCATTCCCTTTATCATTTTTGTTGCTCTTCTTTGTACTTTTTCTAATTCTGCTATATCCTTTTTAAGATACGGCGACCTGAATTACATACAATTTTCAAGGTGCGGTTGCACCATAGAACGATACAGAAGCATTATGATATCCTTTGTTTTATTCTCCATTCCTTACTTTGATTCCTGGCATTGTATTTGCTTTCTTGGCCATTGGAGGGTTTCAACGTATTATCCACGATGGTGCCTAAATGATTTTCCTTGGTGGTGGTTTCTAAGGTAGTATCTTGCTTCATGTAATTATTTATTTATTTAATGTCTCTTCTATACCGCGCTATTCCCATCAGTGCGGTTTACATTTAACAGAACCTTAGACAATACAGACGGGCTACATTGTATTTCCAATGAAACAGGAGGTAGAACTTGGACCTAACTGGGGTAACTTTCTATAAAATCATACTTTGAGTTGTTCTTTCTTAAGTGCATAGCTTTGCACTTGTCTACATTAAATTTCTTCTGTCACTTGGATAGCCAGTCTCCAATTTTTCAAGGTCCTGGTGCAATTTTTCATAATCATCTTACATTTTAACAGCTTTGAATAATTTTGTGTCATTTGCAAATTTGATCACCTCACTCGGTATTCCTTTTTCCAAGTCATTTATGAATGTTAATCATGATTATTTTCAGAGGTTGTCAGTTTCTAGTATAGTAACTTTTTAACATGTCATTATATATGTATGTTTATTTATAAAGTGTGTTATCTTTTTAATTATCTTTTATTTATTTATTTAAAAGTATTTATATCCTGCTTTATCCTTGAATCAAAGCGGATTTCACTGCAAACCAATCAAGTAGGGTAGTGCAGGGGTGTCGGCATGCAGTGGTTGTGAAGGTATGTATGAGGTCATTGTCCCCTGAAGAAGGCCATTGGCTGAAACACGTGTTGGGCTGACCTTGAAGTTTTACATAATAAAGCTCTCTGTCCATCCGGTAGCGCTGTGTCCTTTTTTCTTTGTGCCTATCGACACTGCAGGTGGGGTGTTCCCTTTGCTGGAGGTACTGAATAGGGACATCGTGGAGAGGAGGTGGTGGTCGCGATTAAATCACTGAAGATGGGTAAAGCCCCCAGATTGGATGTACTCACAGCTAAGTTTTATCATAGATTTCAGGACCACTTAGCCGCACCATTAGCGGCGGTCTTTAATGATGCAGTGGAAGGGGGTAAAGTCCCTCATTCAATATACATGGCTGGGATTAAAGTTCTGCCCAAACCTGGGAAGGATCAGAATGTGTATGGATCATATAGTCTCATTTCACTCATCTTGATGCTAAAATTTTAGCAAAGATCTTGACAGGAAGGTTGCAGGGATACATGCCTAGGCTGGTGAAAAATGATCAAACAGGGTTTGTTCTGGGGAGAGAGGGCAGTGACAACATTTGAAAGGTCTTACATTTGCTGTGGAGAGCATGGGGGAGGGGGGAGTGAACCTTATTTATAACTGAAGATGCATAGAAGGCCTTCAAGAGTGGACAGGGGGTTTATGTTTAAAGTTCTAGAAAAGTTGGGGATAGGTGAAAGATATATGTGGATTAAGACACTCTATGCAGAGCCCACTGCTAGAGTTAGGATCAGTGGGGGGTACTGGGAGGCCTTTGGGTTGGGGAAGGAGGCATTAGGCAGGGGTGCCCACTCTCGCCATTGCTTTTCGCACTGGTGATTACCACTAGAAGCCCCAAAAGGAATTTTACCTAGAAACCTCAAAGTGCGTCAATTGACGCATTATCACGACTGCGTTTAGCATGAAATGCAGATGTGAATTGATGTGAAGTTACTTATTTGTTAAATACGTGTAGTTTGTGATGTCATTACATGATGTCATCTTGTGTTTATTGTTTGTAATGTCGGAGTAAAACTGTAAAAAGTGATTGAGATGCGCCACCTAGTGGGAACATGAATTCATACCTAGAAGCCCCAAAGTACGTCAATTGACGCATCCAAGATAATTGAGTGCGTCAATTGACGTACTTTGGGGTTTCTAGGTATAAATTCATTTTCCTGCTAGGTGGTGCATCTGTCATTAATTTTCGATGCACATATTTGAACATCTCCAGGAACAAGCAGGAATGAGTCTTCACATATGGGTACGTCGGTACCGACGGAACCTGCACGGGAATGCTCCCCAGCATCCAATCAGAAAGCTTTTGGGAGCATCCCTTGCGCCTGCGCACTGCCTTCTTGTCTTTTCCACTGCCTCTCCTCAGTTTTCGTTTTTCCGCGGAGCCGGCAGGACGTCCTCCTGTCACCACAGAAACATTTTTCTTCAAATTCTTTATTTCTTGTTTTCTTGTCGCGGCTGTTTTTCCCGCCGCCACCGGTACTGCCGGTGGGTTTTTCTTTTCCTTTTCTTAAACTCAGGGAAATTTTTCCCTCAGTTTCTGTCTTAACATTTTTGGGCCTACAAGGCCTCTCCATCATGGAGCCGCCTTCGCCTAAGAAGTGCCTTCACTGTGGAAGCACAGTTTTCTTTTTAGACTCCAATGCCTGGTGTCTAACCTGTTTGGGTCCTGACCACTGTTCCCTCTAAGCTGTGTGCATGTGCGCGCGCACACACCTCGCCGAGCGAGCGCACATACTTTACAACAGAGCGCACAAAAATTACAGCTCTGATTCTGATAGAAAACAACACAGACGTCTTAAAATTTAAAAGTTATGATTGTAATTACTAGAAATTTCCCGCTTCATTTAGTAATCGTCTTTTCATGTAATTTGATTAAAATCAATGTGGTGTACATACTGTATTCTGACGTGTAGTCAAATTTTAAAGTATATAACTCCGAGTGTCGTTATGTGGCGTACAAAAATTTAACCTTCCTTCAAAAGCTGCACACGGTTGATATTTTATGCGCACACAGCCTACAGAAAATTAGAGGGAACATTGGTCCTGACCCTTTTTCCCCTGAACAATCAGGCTGCAAAACTGTGAGAGGAACTTCCCTCTTTCGAGTTTCCCTCGATACCGTTTTCCCTCCCGGAGTGAGGGCACCGGGTTTTTCTTCTCTACAGGATCAGGTAACCCACAAACAGTCTGTTAAGACTAGCCAATCCTTGAGTGGTAGGTCTCATGCCAAGCATGATGACGGCTCCGGCCTTGCCTTCAAGACCCCATTGGCATTAAAACCCCGGCGGGAGTCTCCGGGCTCCAAAACATTTCAGGGGTTTCAGGTTGTTCCTGGGGCTCACCCCCCACAGAACATACCTGAGCCATGTTCGGTGGTGGCATCCGCTTCGAGCGGTACAGATACCCCGGCATCGGCACCGGTGTTGAGTGATCCACTCTTCACCAGGGATCGTCATCGGGCGTTCTCGGTACCTTCGAGACCGATCGATACGTCCCAGATTGACTTTCCTGTATCTGAGCCATGCTCAGTGGTGGCATCCGCTTCGAGCGGTACCGATACCCCGGCATCGGCACCGGTGTTGAGTGATCCACTCTTCACAAGGGATCGTCATCGGGCATTCTCGGTACCTTCGGGACCGATCGATACGACCCGGACTGACTTTCCTGTATCGACAACATCGCCGATACCACCACCGATGTCGGTACCCTCTAGACATGCATCGATGGACTCGCTCCCTTCGATGCCGAGTCTGGAATCGATATCTAGTCTAGATGACTGGGTACCGACGCGTCTCGGAACCGACCCTTATCGTTTCCGGATAAGCAGTACCGAGGATATTCACCAAGCGTTTCGGGTTGCCTCGGTACCGCTTGAGCAGCCTCCGATGACTGCTTCGATGGCGTTACCGTCTCCGATTCCGACTCAGCTACCAGTATCGGTATTGATGTCGGTTCCTGCAGTTACATCGGCACCATCGATCCTCTCTATGCCTAGTTTGGAATCGATACCTGGCATCGACGATGCAGTATTGACTGCCTCAAATCGTGACTGCCAGTACCACTATCCATCTAGTGGGGTTCTTTTTCTGCACCAGACCAGTACATCCTCTGGTGCTCAGGCTGCTCCTTCAACCTTAGCCTGTCCAGGGATAGTTCCCATTGGAGATCCCTCTTTTCAGAAATTTCTCCTTGACATGGCAATATTTCTTGCTATTCCTATCCCTATCCCTGGCTGTGATCCTACTCGAGGCTCTCCTGCAGAAAAGGAAAATATAATGCTTCCTTTACATCATTCTTTGCAGGATCTTCTTCTGAGAATATGGGAATCACCTTTAAGGGTTCCCTCACCTTCTGCAGCAACTAATGTTCTGTATCAGGTGCCCCCCTCTCCAGGGTTTCAAAAGACTCAACTTCCCCATCATTCCATTGTAGTGGAATCAGCAATGAGGAAGGTAAAAAGCAAGAAGAAGCATTCTTCTTATCCGCCAGGTCGTGCATCTAGAGCACTTGATGCCTTTGGACGTCAAACCTTCCAAACATCTATGCTAGCATCAAGGATTATCTCTTATATTTTTTATATGAGTCTATCTCCCCAGGAGGTCACAAAGAAATTATCTCTTTTGACTCCTTTTCTATCAGAGCCTAAGGCTGCAGACTATTCCTTACTTCTTAGTCATAGCCAGAATCTCTCTTGGTTTCTTTCTCGTGCTTCTCTAGACTCTTTTGAGTCTGTTAGCAGATCCTCTGCTATTGCCATAGGAGTGCGTCGTAGAGCCTGGCTCCAGGCTTCAGACTTGAGCAGATGGGCACAACACACACTGGGTAATTCTCCTTGTACTGGAGAAAATCTATTCAATAAGGAGGCTTTACGTCAGGTTGCTCTCTGCTCCACTGACTTCCCTGGTTCTGGAAACCATCCTAAGCCGCCTTCTTCCCCAGGAGGTAGGAAATGTCCTACCAAACCTTCTTTCCCTAAGAAAAGAAGGTTTCACTCTTCTCCTGCCCATCATCCAGATGTACCCAAGCAGGGGACACCTTGTCCTGGTCTGAAGAATACAAACTCTAGCCAGTCTGAGCATACCCAGCAACCATAGGTTCCTGAAGGTTGCAACCTACAGTTAACCTCTTCTTAGCAGAAGTTTGTTCACTGTTTTTTTTTT
Source organism: Ichthyophis bannanicus (assembly GCA_033557465.1). Lineage (NCBI taxonomy): Eukaryota > Metazoa > Chordata > Amphibia > Gymnophiona > Ichthyophiidae > Ichthyophis > Ichthyophis bannanicus. The sequence goes on from CM066033.1 coordinate 663,481,795, forward strand.
CTTTAAAGCTCTACACATGGCTTCCTTTCTCAGGATGTACTGAGCTGTCAGGATATTCTTGTCTATGGGTTACAGATTTCTCCTCTTCTTCCTACCAAGAAGAGAAGTTAACTACTATCCCATGATAGTTTCTGTCCCAACATGAACATTTTTTTCTTCAGCTGACTCACCATATGGTAAGTCACCCTTCAGTTCCTGTTTTTTCTACCCTCTCATCCAGGTTTTCTCCTGATTGAGTGGTACCATACTGTCATTCCAGTGTAGAGTTTTCTTTGAATAAATTCTCTAGACAGCTTATCAGACAGGGACAGGACTACTCCTCTCCCTTTGTCTGTTCTCTCTGTGTTTCACAGGAAGATTCCCTCTGCTGTCTCTTTCAGTTGCTGTTCATGCAGGAGTTCCAGTGATTGATCTACTGGTACTTTTCCACAAGTTTCCAGTCTGTCTAGCCTTAGTACTGATTCCAAGATAGTCCTCATCTATCTTGGATAATCCTACTCACTTCAGGCTTCTTACATTATCTTCTTTCTAGCCATCTCCATTTCCTTGGATTTGGCAACACAGCTGACCTACAGTCAGTTTTATCTCCTAATTCTCCTGCATAATGCTCTCTGCAATCTTCAGAGAAGCTTTCTACTATGGGCCCTTGCTAGAGAGCATTGAACTTTGTCTCTGATGGCTATTCCATATAGTAGAAAAGGCTTATCAGTCATTTTCCATGACTGTGAGGGTTCTCCACACCCTCTTGTCTCCTGTTATAATACAGGATATAAGCTTTTTCTGCGTGAATGTCCAAGGACTTTCCCAATCCTGCAGGAATATGCTCTTTTTTCCTTACAGCTTGGCCTCATGCTATCCTACTCCTCATGGACAGCACATATTCTACTAGTAACGCATGATACCCCTGTGTCCCTCCAGTGGGTCATCCTGGTATCTCCCTCTATGCGTTTTCTGTCCATTTACCATGTCAGAGTTCTACAGAACTCACGACTTGCTCTCTACAGACTGATATTATCCTCAGTTTTTTCAGCAACCATCCTGGTTATTCACTGCACCCTCTTAGCCCACGAGGAATAGATTCTCTATATATCTTTTCAAGTAGGTTCCACCTCCTTGTTAGATGAATCTTTCTCCTTCACATCTTCCATGTGAATGTTCTTATGGGGCTTAGTTGCAAATATGTATTTTCAAGTTTACATATTCATGTATGTATATATCTCTATCTATTTCTATACATGCATATGTCTGTAAGCGGTGTGTGCATGGGTTCTGCCCCTATCTATCTATCTATCTATCTATCTATCTATCTATCTATCTATCTATCTATCTATCTATATATATATATAGATATAGATATAGATATAGATATAGATATATCCATCTATATATATATATCCATCTATATATATATATATCTCTGTCGAGATGAATTTTATAGGTAGATATGTCTCACATACTATCTCCCTAACTGTCTCTGCTATAAAGGTTTTTACCTTCATAGAGGTTCCAGACAGTGGGTTTGCATATCTTCGTACTGTCCCTCGCTATGTAGGGGCTGTTATGCACAAAACCACTACTGTGGTACTAACAGCTTCCACTTTACTCTAGGTCTCGCTATCCCTGAAGAATCATGCTTCAATATCTTTCCTATCTCTCACCAGCTAGGAAAGACAGTGTAGATCTGCAGTAGTGCTGAGGTTTCAGCCCTTCACACATCTGTCCTCCCTGGGAATACGGGCTTTTTCCATACCCCTTCTTCCCTCCAGGACTTGGCTACTTGTCCAAATCGGTCAGTCTTCCTCTTTTACTCCTCAATGTCAATGACTCTGTAGCTAAAAAAGTTTTCAGCTTTTTTCCATAAAGCTTTCCACTGAAGACCTGCCGTTCTTATACTACCTCAGTTGACACCTGGGTCACCTGCCAATTCCAGATTTGAACCTTCACCCTCACTGCGTGAGGTCACCTTGAGGATCCTCTACTGAATCTCCAGTAGACTCCATCACGCTCTCTACTTCCTACAATCCAGTAGGTAAGTTCCATTTTGTGATTGTTCATTAAATAATTTTAATGGTACTTATCATACATACCAAGGACTCCTCTCCTGTAGTCCTTAGCTTTGCTGTTTGTTTACAGCTCCTCTCCTTTCAACTCCTACCCACCATCCCTCATGGGATGCCGGAGAGCCATGTGTGGGTACTGCAGTCCTGATCCAGGGACACATTTTATGGGATCTCCCCCTGCATCTCTAGCTAGGGAGTCCCCATATGTGAAGACTCATTCCTGCTTGTTCCTGGAGATAGCACAGTTACTTACCTGTAACAGGTGATCTCTGGGAACAGCAGGAATAAGTCTTCACAACCCACCCACCTCCCCTAGGAGTTGTATCTATCTATCTATCTTCCTTTCCTCTTTCTCTCCTTTTGTCTCAGCTATGAAACTCAACTGAGGAGAGGCAATGGAAAAGACGGGAAGGCAGTGCGCAGGCGCGAGGGATGCTCCCAAAAGCTTTCTGATTGGATGCTGGGGAGCATTCCCGTGCAGGCTCCGTCGGTACCGTCGTATCCATATGTGAAGACTTATTCTTGCTGTTCCCAGAGATCACCTGTTACAGGTAAGTAACTGTGCTATCTTGACCTTGCTAACAAAGTCATGGAACATGACTGACATGGTTCTAGCAGTGGCGCTGGTATACAACTTCGAAGATGCATTTGCGTCAGTTGACGCACTTTGGGGCTTCTAGTGTTAAGCTATTGGCTAGAAATATCCATTGTAGGAGGGATACAAAGGGTATACAAATTAAGGAAGGATTGTTTAATTGCTGATGACATTATTCTTATGATTAGAGACCTCTTGACTTCTCTCTCGGTGCTCATGGAGGAAATTAAGAGGTACAGCGCAGTTTTTGGATAATGTGAGGAAAACAGAAGTAATGGTGGTTCACATTCTGAGAGAATTAAGGGAGCACTTGCAGACTGCCTTCCCTTTCAAATGGGTAGATGGGAGCTTTAAGTATCTGGGGGTTAAATCTGGGATTTGAATTAGAGAAGTTATGTGGCCACAATTATCAAATCCTCCTGGTAGCAATAAGGAAGGATCTGAGGAGGTGGAAGGGGTTGTATGTTTCTTGATTGGGCAGAATTGCTTTGGTAAATATGAATATCTTATCAAGATATTTGTATTTGTTTTTAACACTGCCATGTGAGATCCCAAAAGCTTATTTGCACAGGCAGCAGGCATTGGTGATAGAGTTTATTTGGGGAGGTAAAGACCCGCGGGTGTCTCAGTGAGTTATGTTTCAGAGAGAGAGAGCGTGGGGATTGGGAGTCCTGTGTTTTCAGGCATATATTTTTTTTTTTTTTGTAATTTCAATTTTTATTATGTTGAACTTCTTTACGTATAACATTAGAACTACAATTCTCTATACGTCTTCAAACTTTCTATTCATCTTCAGTTTTTCTTACATCCTTATAACAGTTCAGATTTTTGTTTTGTTCCCCCGCCACTCCCCCTCCTACCCTTCCCCTCCCCTCTCCCCCCTTCCCATCCCCTCTTCCCCCTTCCCATCCCCTCTTCCCCCATCTCTTATTCCACCACACCACCCTTTTCCCCATCTCTCCATTCCTCATATCTCCCCCATATTTCCCGAAATGCTTTTATTTTATGCTGCTTGTGCGCTGCAATTTCACACATATTCCACAACCTTTCAATGCGTTTCATTATCTTTTGTAAAGTTGGCCTCTCCTGACATTTCCAGTGGGCCATAATCTCCCCCCTCGCTGCCTCAATACAATATCCCATCAACATTTGTATATTTCTATCCCCTTCCTCTTGCATTTCATTCAATATAACCATGGACGGTGTCAATATGACCTTCACCTTTACCATTTCAAACATTCTGTCTTCCATCTCTTTCCACATCTTCTGTATCACTGGACACCCCCACACTATATGTTCCAAATCTCCTCTCTCACCACACCCCCTCCAACATTCCCCCTTTTCCTGTTTATTAAATGCCCTTACCTTCCAGGGGGTCCAATGCATTTGATATCACACTTTTAAACTATTTTCCAAATATATTGTGCCTGGTGCTAGCCTCTTTGACCATTTATAAATATTTTGTCACCGTTTTTTATCCTATTCTCCCCCTAGTATTTGTTCCCAGTCTTTTTCCCCTTTACTCTTCCCCTTTGTCCCCTCCTTTCCCTGCGCTATCAGATCCGTGTAGATTTTGGCTGTCGCCCCCTTTCTAGTTCTTACCTTTTCTCATTACCACCTCAAACTTGGTGTTTTCCTTCATCAAGTCTTCATGAACTCCCATCTTGCTTATATAAGATACCAACTGCATATATGCATAGTAATCTCTTCTCTGCACCCCATACTCCTCTTGCAGCTTTACAAAACTGCTAATCTCTCCCCTTTTATTTATTATTTGCCCTAACGTCCATATTCCTTTATCTCTCCACTCTTTATATATTCCCCCCCTCTTTACCAGGCCTGAAATCTCCCATCTCCATGATTTGCGTGTCCCTCATATATCTCTTCCCATTTAAAAGTTGCCCTTTTACTTTCATCCATATTTATTTTATTTTATTATTTAACATTTTTTATATACCGCACTATTTAACATCAGCGCGGTTCACATGTAACACAAATGTCCAGTGTGGGAAGTCTACATTGGACTTACAATAAACAGGGATTTGAACTTGGAGAACAGGTAAAACTATGTACATCACTCTTCAATCTATCTATGCATGTATTTAAAGGTCGTTGTGAGGTGTAGAGTTGAGGTCGGTCAGGTGACTAACCGGGAAAGGAGGGATGGAGGGTCGGAGAGGGCGATTGGATGGATGTTGGGTAAGGATGAGGTGTGGCTACGTAATGTCTTCTAAGTTGGGAAAGCATTGCAGGAAGAGGTAGTGCTTCAAAGCCTTTCTGAATTGGTGAAGGTTGTTTATGGCACGGATGTTGGTTGGTAGGTTGTTCCAGCATGAAGGTGCTGATAGAGCAAAGGCACGGTCTCTAGTGGTTTTAGTACATTTGGTGATGGGTTTCGGGAGTATTAGGGAGTTGGTGGCGGCAGATCTTCTCAGTCTGTTGGGTGGAGTGAGTTGAATAAGTTCAGAGAGGGCGCTGGCTGTGCATTTGTTGATGGCTTTGAAAGTTATTGTTAAGATTTTGAAGGTGATCCTGTGGCGTACTGGGAGCCAATGCAGCGTTTTCAGGATGGGGGTGATGTGCTCCCTTCTAGAGGCTTGGTGAAGGGTTCGGGCTGCAGTGTTCATTGCTAGCTGCAGAGGGTGAAGAGTGCACTTCGGAAGGCCGTGGAGAATGGAGTTCGCATAATCGAAATGGGGCATCACCAGTGACTGAAAGACTGTTCGAAAGTCCTCTGGCTCAAGTAGAGGTCTGATGTTACGTAACATACGGATCTTGTGGTAAATTGCTTTTGAGATGTTGCTTATCTGGGCGTTTAAGTTGAGATGTTGGTCGAGCGTTACTCCAAGGTAACGGATCGTTGACTTCGTGAGAAGTTCGGCATCACGTACTTTCAGTGAGGGTGGTACTTTTCATCAGCAGAGACCAAGCATTTACCCAATGCTTGGTCTCTGCTGATGAAAAGTACATCCGTCTTTTTAAGGTTGATTTTGAGCTTCTGCGAGTGTAGCCAGTCTGTGACTGCGTTGAAACATGAGGATAATCGGGATAGATCTGGGTGATCAGTATGTATTGGGGTGAACATGAGGACATCATCGGCATAAATTAGGCAGTTTATACCAAAGGACCTGATGATGGAGCAGATAGGCTGCATATAGACGTTGAAGAATAGGGCGGAGAGTGAGGAACCTTGATCGACACCCTTCGTTAGAGGGAATGAGGTGGAGGTTGAGGTACCTGAGCGGACATGTTGCCATCTGTCATGTAGGTATGAGGTACACCATGCGAGGGCGGTGCCGTGGATTCCCTTTTCGACAAGGCGGGCCAGAAGTAGATCATGACTGACGGAGTCAAAAGCCGCTGCAATGTCGAGAAAGATGAGGGCGAATCCTTGTTTGGCGTTATCTATCCCTGTTATCAGAGTGCTGAGTAGAATTGTTAACAAGGTTTCAACACCATGTTGCTCGCGAAACCTGTGCTGGCAGGGATCGAGGGGTGAATTATCTTCGATATGTTGGCTCAGTTGACGGTGTACTATTTTCTCTGAGATTTTAGCTAGAAGCGGTATACTGGAGATGGGTCTGTATGAGTCCATCTTTGTGGGATCCAGTTTATTGTTCTTGAGCAACGGTCTAATTGAGGTTTGTTTTAGGCTTCGGGGGAAGATGCCTGTCTGGAATGAGGTACCAATCAGTTTAGTCAGGAAGGTGCTGAGTTCAGTACGTAGGGTTTTTATCCAGAATGCTGGACATGGGTCGTTTGGTGCCGTGGTGGTGTTTATGTTCAGAATGATGTCTTGTATTTCTCTTTCAGTTGGGGTAGTAAAGGTGGAGATGGAGCATTGGGTAGCTGTCAATACTTGGGTAGGTACAGGTGGGGGGGAAAGAGCCAGCGTAATGTCTTGCAACCTAGAGCTAGCGGGTAGGGTGGCCTGGTTTGCTTTGGTTTGCAGGTAATCTGCATATTTCTGTGGGTCAGGCTGGTTTGCCTGATCAGTTGAAGGTTCCTTAGCTAAGGATTTGACAATGTTGAATAGCTCATGCGGCTTATTAAGGGATCGTTGTAGGACCTCAGCATGGTATTGCCTCATTCTCCTTGAAACTGCTGTTCGGTGGGCGCACAGCTGGGTAGAGTAAGCTTCCTTGTTTTCAGTCGATCTGGAGCGGCGCCAGCGTCTTTCTAGCTGTCGGAGTTGTCGGAGGGAGGTCTTGAGCTCGGGCGAATACCAAGGTGCTTTCTTCTTTTTGTCATGTGAAGCATTGATGGCAGGAGGATCAATTGCAGCATTAAGGCATGAGTTCCATGTGGAAATCATGTCATCAAGATTCAATCCATGAGTATTGTGGAGAGGTTGTATTTTCTCTAAGACCTCTTCTCTGTTGAGCTGGCGGAAACGTTTTGAGACTGGTGCAGGTGGATTGTTTGAGGAATGAGGGTTGGAGAATGAGGGATGTGTGGGCATCACAAATCTGATTAGACTATGGTCTGACCAGGGTACTGAGCATAGAGATAGGTTGATCTTGGATGTGGAACAGGGCACTGATTGTGGTGCGAATATGAGATCAAGAGTGTTTCCCTTGATATGGGTGGGGGAGTTGATCAGCTGGGTGTAGCCCACCATCTCGAGAGCATCTAGGAGGGCTCTGGCTTGATTGTCGTGGAGTGAGGGGAGGTTGAAATCTCCTAGTATCCAGTTCGAGGTCTGTGTCTTGATGGGGTTACAGGCGAGGTTAATAATTGTGGAGAGTTCATCTGGTGATGGTGAGGGTGCTAGATATAGTAAACTCCCTATAGGGATTACCTTCTTTCCCCTCTTCCTTTTTTGCTACCGGATCCCATATCCACGCTTCCAGATTCTTGCCCTTCTGTCTCTCCTGTTCCAATTATACCCATAAGGGGACCTCACCCAACCCCTGCCAACTCACCAGAGCTCTTAATTGTGATGCCACATAGTATTTTTCCATCCATGGAACCCCCAGCCCCCCTCTCTTTTATTCCTAAACATCGTGTACCTAGATACTCTCGGAGCCTTCCCCGCCCATATAAAATTCAACATCAACTTCCGCACCTGCTTCATGTATATATGTGGTACCCTGCACGGGATCAAACTGAACAAAAAGAGAAATCTCGGCAGTACATTCATCTTAATAACTGCTATTCTCCCCAGCCATGTTAAGTATAATCCTTTCCATTTCTGTAGATCTTTTTTCACCTCTTTCATCAACGGGACATAGTTCCATCTCCATAACTGTTGCATATCTTTCCCCATATGAATCACCAAATACCGATATGTTCCCTTAACCCATTTAAAAGCAAACCCACTTTATTAAGCTGCTCACCAGCTCATCATTAAGACTGAAACCTAATAGCTCCATTTTACTACAATTTATTTTATATCCCGCCACCCTACTGTATTGTTCCATTTCCTGCATTAGTACCGGTAATGAAATCAGCGGTTCCCTTATTGTAAAAATTACATCGTCCGCATAAAGCGCTACTTTAGATTCCCATTCGTTCATGATCACCCCCTTAATATCCTCCTTCTGCACCTTTTCCGCTAAAGGTTCTATCACCAGAGCAAATAGCAACGGTGATAGCGGGCAACCCTATCTAGTTCCTCTCTCCAACCCAATGGCGTCAGAGTAGCTCCCGTTTACCCTTATCCTGGCCTTAGGATCCTTATAAAGTGCTTGTATCTTATAAAAGTTTCCTCCAATTTCATCTTTTCTAACACTTGTAGCATGAACGGCCACTCGACTCTATTGAATGCTTTTTCTGCATCGACTGTTATAAATACTGCCTTTTGACCCGTCCGTTGCACTTCCCATGTTAGATTACATATTTTCCTTATATTGTCCCCCCCCCCCTTGCCTTCCTGCCACAAACCCCGTTTGGTCCGGCTTTACCAACTTTTGCATTACCTTTTGCAATGTATTTGCCATTATTTTAGCCAATAATTTGGCATCTACATTCAATAAGGAAATGGGCCTATAGGACCCACAAACCATGGGATCCTTCCCAGGCTTCAACAGCACTGTAATCCCTGCCTCTGTCATCGAACCCGGTACCCTTCCCTCCTTTACTACCCCATTAAACACTTCTACTATTAAGGGCCTAATGGCAAGCTGGAATACTTTGTAAAATTTCCCGGTAAGACCATCCAACCCCAGTGCTTTGCCCAGCTTTAAAGATTTAATGGCCTCCTCTACCTCTCCCTCCCCAATAGGCCTATCTATCCAATCCGCCTCCTCTTGGGTTATTGTTGGTAGCTTACAGTCCTCCAAATATTCCTTACTTTTTTCCTTCCCCCCCTTAACCTCACTACTATATATAAGTTTTTGTAATATTCTGTAAATGTCTGTCTGATTTCAATGTTGCCATGAACCAGTTTCCCCGTCCCACTTCTTATGCTACCTTTACTATTCTGCGACGCTCTCACTTTAATTCTATGGGCTAAGATCCCCCCTCGAACATAGCTTGCTTCATTACATTCATTTCATGTGCCATTTTACTCGCTCTCAGCTGCCCTAACCTTCCCCTCAATCTCTGTAACTCATCTAACACCTCTTCCTTTCTATCACACTGATGACTATTTTCCAATTTCCTAATCTCTTCCTGTAATTGCCTCTGTCTCTCCCTGCAATCTACACCATCTCACCGCCCCCCCAATCAAATGCCCTCGCACCACTGTTTTTAGTCCATCCCACACCATTCCCATACCCATATCCCCGTTCAAATTAAATTCCTGATATTCCTTTATTACTTTATTCATTTTCTCTACTATTTACGGTTCTTCCAGTAGAGATTCATTCAATCTCCAAAACTTTATTCCTTCATCAATATACCCCAAATCAAACTTCACACTCACTGGAGCATGCTACGTCCAAGTAATGAACCCCCTGTTCCACTTCCTCCACCCTAGTCATCCACCTACCTCCCACCCATATCATATCTATACGACTGTATGTGTCATGTGGAGCAGAGTAAAATGTATACTGTTTTCTCCCTGGGTTTTTACATCTTCATACATCTGAATCCCAGGCCATCCTTCATTTTCATCATTTTCTCTCTATCTATTCTTTTCCACACTTCCCTACTCCCCCCATTATCCAGTCTTGGGCTGACCGTTAAATTAAAATCTCCCCCCACAATTATCGGTGTCTCCCCCAATTCCGCTATCTCCCCCCATTCCGCTCTCTTCCCCCGTATACGCTCAAAAAATTCCCCTTGTTTTTCATTAGGCCCGTACAAGCTGAGAACCCACACTTGCTCCTTCCCCACCTGGATTTTCACTCCCACACACCTTCCTCTTTTATCTCTATACTCCCCCACCACCTTGTCTGCCATTCCAGCCCCCACCATTATATCTACCCCTCCTTTCCTTGGTTCCGCTCTTTGCCCAGCCAAGATTACCTTCGGGTATTTCTTTGTTTGTAACATTTTCTCCTGCCCTACTTTCAGATGTGTTTCTTGCATGCAAATAAAATCTGCCTGGATCTACATCCTTATTTTTCCAATAGCCTCCTTTTCCTCCATGTTCTCAATCCTCTCACATTTATTGTGACCTCATTCATTTTTTGTTCTCCTACTTTTGAACTCCTCTGTTCCATCCCTTTCCCCCCCTCCCTCCCTACCCTCCCACTCCTCTTCCCTCCTCCCCCCCTCCCCCCCTCCCCCCCTTCCCCCTTCCCCCTTCCCCATCCCCCTCGTCATCCTCCCTCCTGAGGCCTCCTTCGGAGTAGTGCTCATTGGTCTGGAGCAACCCTCTTCACCTTGTTCTCTCCCATCCCCTTATTCCTTTTCAGAACCCTTCCCCCTTATCCCCCCCTTCATCTTATATATGTGCTCCCTTTTCCCGCCTTATACCACCCTCTCCCCCATCTCACCCCTCCTTCTCCTTGTCCTAATCATACTACATTAACTTTTTACTTTTAACTTTCAACAGTAAACATTCATCACGCAAACCCCCCCCCCCTCTTCTTATAACCCCCTCCTCCCTCCACCCTCTTCCCTCCCTCAGTTCAATTATTCAGTTGTCCCCCAATTCAACTGTAACATATTTATCAGCAAACCCTCAATGTCTTTTATTTCTGTGCGATCCATCTCCTTCTTTTTTGCCTCTCATCAGGTTGGAGCCGCCCTGGATGCTTGGAGCTGCTTATCACACTCCCACCACTGTTCCCCTTCAGCTTCTTCTTTGCTTCTGGATTTCCCTTGAGCTACTCCTTTCGCTGCCATTCTCTCTGGATCCCCTCAAGGCCTGCCGCCTCCATTGCCTTTTCTGCTTCCTCATAATTACACACTCTCCAACTCCTAGTTCCCACACTGAAGCACTGGCCAAATGGATACAACCATCGATAGTGGACATTTTCCTTTCACAGATAATTTGTAATAGGCTGCATTTCTCTTCATCGTTGCAGAGTCACAGCAGCTAAATCAGCAAAAATTTCTATTTTATATCCTTGCCACGTGAATACCCTTAGTCTCCGCATCTGCACCGCTATCCTCTCTTTCACTGTAAAGTCCTGCACACAGATTACTATGTCTTTGGGTCTATTAGGTCTGTTCGGGCCTAACGCCCTGTGTGCTCTATCCACTTTCACCTTGTCCACCTCCTCTTCCTTCTCTTCTTCCTGCAGAATAGCATTTCACACTGCTTCTGCCACTTTCCTACTATCGCTGAACTCTGGGTCCTCTGGAATTCCCCTTATTCTCAGATTGTTCCTCCTTGTACGATTCTCCAGGTCCTCTATTTTATATAACATTTGTTCCTTCCATTGTTCCACCTCTTTCAGTGATCTCTCCACTCCTGCCTGCTTAGACTGCAATTGTTCCAAGTGCTGCTCATGCTCTTCTGTTCTTCGTGTTAGTTCACCCACCTCTTCTCTGAGTTCACCACACACCTCTCCCACCTCCGATTTCACTGCTGCCAGTTCTGTTTTGATCTCATCAAACCATGCTCTCAGTTCTTCTCTGGACACATTTTTCACTACTGTTTCTCCAGGCTCTGACTCTGTATGCCATCCTCCCCTGCGCTCCGAGGTTTCGCCACCCGAGGCACTCACCGCTGCCATCTTGCTTTCCACTCCATCAGCATGCCCTCCGGTGTAAGCAAATTCCTTGAGGTCTGCTGCCTTTTTTCTTGTTGTCATCTCGTCCCCGCAAGCTTGGAGCGGGACAGTGTGATGGGCTGCGTTGAACACACGCGGTCAAATTCGGGTCACTCTTGCTTCTCCCGCAACTGGGGTTTTGGCGGGAAGGGAAGCCATTTTGGTGCCAGAGTGTCAGTTGGGGGTGCAACAGAGTCCCCGGGTAGACTCGCAGCCATCGGGTCTCGCATACTTGATTGCAGGGAAAGGGCAAGGTTGCCCTTCTCTTCTGGCTTCCTTTTCTGTGGATTTTATTTTACTCCTGCACCAGACTTACTGCTTGAAGCAGAATAAAGCTGGGTAGGGAGTTACCAGGCTGCAGGTGGAGTATAGCATAGAGGGGCGGGTGAGTACTAGTGCACAGTTAGGGGAGCCCACTGTGAAGCATCCATGCATTGCTGCAGAGCCCTGGGAGGACCCCATGGCAGAGATGTCGGATAGGACCCTTTGGAGGGGACCTCAGACATGCTGGAGGAGGATCCCCCAGGGGAGCCCAGGGAGGGGGGACATCCTTCGGGGGAGGACCCCACTTTGTTAAGGGTCTTTTCAAGCAAAGAGCTGCCAGCATTAAATGCCAGTGCCCTGGTGGCTTTGAACATTGTGCAGGGAACGCAGAAGGTTTTTCCGGTGCACAGGGTCGTTCAACAGATGATTGACGAGGAATGGGAAGCACTGGAGGCAGGGCTCAGGGGCAGCAGAACCATGAATCTATGAATCGGTGTCCTGGTCCAGCAGCGGATACAAGTAGATGTTCCAGTTGCTGTGGGTCGATGCGGCCATGTCCGCGGTTACAAAGAAGACCAGATTGGTTCTTGCTTATGGCCTTGAGAGGACTCGGTTGAGAAAGTGGGGTTATTCGTTGCAGGCCATAGCCATTTGTTGTGGGCTCGTAAGCGCTTCACCTTGCTCACATATGTTCTGTTTGGTGCATTGTTGAGAGTGGTAGCCTTGGCGTGCTAATACAATGTGGTTAGATTCCTGCGGGCAATGAAGCAAGTGATACCCTAGCCCGAAAAGCTCTTCAAATAGCAACTAGGTCTCAGACTAGAACTAGGCTGATCTCTGAACCACCTTAAACATGTAGGTTCAGTGCCTAAAATTGCATCAACGACCTAATATGTTGCTATTTATAATATGAGCTAAAACTGGGCTCAATATTTCGATTCAATAGTAAAATAGTAAATCGAAATATTGAGCCCAGTTTTAGCTCATATTATAAATAGCAACATATTAGGTCGTTGATGCAATTTTAGGCACTGAACCTACATGTTTAAGGTGGTTCAGAGATCAGCCTAGTTCTAGTCTGAGACCTAGTTAGACCTAGTTGCTATTTGAAGAGCTTTTCGGGCTAGGGTAATGGTTATAAGAAAGCAGTTACAGTCTTTAAGGTGAAGAGTGGAGCTGATTTGATTATTATATAACTGAAAAGTATTAAGAAGCTCTGAGAAGTGACAAACATACTGAATGAAGCAAGTGAGGTCGCTGTGTCGGGTGGTGGTGCCGTCGTGGGATCTGAATTTAGTCCTTTCTGTCCTGATATTTGTCCCTTGCGGGGGGCAACTCTTAAAGATTCGCTATTAAAGGTAGTCTTCCTGGTGGCGATTTTGTTCCACTCGGTGGATTTTGGAGCTTCGGGCGTTGTCCTGTCGGGAACCTTTTCTGTTCTTTTCCAAAGAGACAGTGGTCCTCCGACCTATACCATCTTTCTTGCCCAAGGTGGTTTCGACTTTCCATGTTAATCAGTCAGTTATGCTGCCTGTCTTTCTGAGAGGCAGCGACGAGGCAGAGGTTCGACAGTTGCACCTTTTGGCTTTCCATCTCTAATTGAGGCGTATGGCAAGCTTTCAGAAGTCTGATCATCTGTTTTTCTTGTTTGGTGGGGCTCGGCAGGGGGAGGCTGCCTCCAAAGTATCAGTGGCACACTGGATCAAGGAGGCGATTTCATCGGCTTATCTGTTGCAGAAGAAGCCGGTACTACAAGATTTGCGGGCTTATCCCACACGAGCTCAGGCGGCATCGTCGGCTGAGTGTACTCTGGTGTCTCTTGTGGACATTTTCCGAGCGGCGATCCAGTTGTCTCTGCATACGTTTGTGTGTCACTATCAATTGGATGTGCAGTCCGCAAGGTACACGAGATTTTAGTGTTTCGGTGTTGCAAGCCGGGCTTGTGGGTCCCGCCCAGAAGTGATACTGCTTTGCTACATCCCACTTGTTGGGACTGGACTGGAGGGATGAAGAGGAAGGTGAAATTAGACTTACTTGCTAAATGGCTTTCCTTGAAACCCTCCTGTCCAGTACCGGACCCGCCCAGAGAGTCTTTGTCATGGATGAGCACGAGCCTGGACCTTGAAGTCATCAGTGATTGTGTTGGCCAATTTATGGAGTGCCCCTTGGTTTCAGGATTGGTGCCCTGGTGTGTTGCAGTATGCTCGCAAGCAGCTTTGAGAGTGCAGTTTTACTCGGATGAGTATGCACACAGGTTTAAAAAAAACAAAAAAACAGGAACGGGAGAAATATAAGAGTCGAGCTGTGAAGGAAATGGTGTTTGGCTTATGGTTTTGCTTTCTGGTTTGTGGTTGCTGTTTGTTTTTTGTTGTAGGGGTGGTAGTTAGCTAAGAGAGTTGCTTTGACAGTACGATACTGGCCTTGGTGGGTGGTATCAGGGGTTATATGGATGACATCACCAAGGTTTTTTCTTGAGCATGCTCAGCCCCCAGCTGCTGGTAGGGGGAGACAACTTGTTTGTCTGGACTGGACTGGAGGGATTCAAGACAAGCCAATTAGCAGGTAAATCTAATTTCTCCTTTTTGCATTGATTTGTGGATCACCCTAATGGGGTAGTGCGCATCTTTGAGGAATTGTGGGACGAATATGGGTTGGGGGAAGAGGATAGATTTCCTTATATGCAATTGGGGCACTTTCTTAAGCAAAAGGAGGTGTATTGGGATTTAGCCATCAGATTCATTCTTTTTGAAATGCTAATGGAGAAGGCAGTGGGGACTAAGAGTATGTTATGTTGTCAACTCTGTATGAGCTGTTACTACCTGTTTGTGAGCCAAAGCCTACACATGTCCGGAGGTGGGAGGAGGAGCTACCAGGGGAGTGGGGGCCTGAATGGTGGACTGCTATTAGTACACGGAAGCTGGCTCCTAGTGCTGCATTTTTGAACAGTCTTAAGGTGCTATACCGGATGTACAAGAATGCATGTGGCTAATGGAAAGGCGGCAGTGTTGGAAGGGGTGTGGTGAGATGGGGGGATAGGAAACATAAGTTATGGGGATGCCCAAAGCTGCGGGTGATGTGGAGAGAGGTCGAAACACTGTTTGGTGATATAACAGGGATCCAGATGCAATTGAGCCTTGAGCAGGTCTTGCTGAATGAAATGGAGGAGGAGTGGGAGGGAGGGATGGTACTGTGTGGTGGTGGGATGAAATTGAAATTGGCTCTTGCTTGAAAGAAAGTGGACCTCCCCACTAGGGGGAGGTCAGTTAAAGGATTTGATTATGTGTTTTGAATGCATGAGAGTAAATTTGGGAGGGTAGAGGGGCCGTAGTAACTGGAGGCGCACATCGTTTTCTGTGTACGTTTTTCTGTATAACATCTTTTGTCTGCAAATCTCTAGGTACTTAGCTTGCGTTATTAATGCCCATAGTTAACTACATACTTAAGTACTTAATTATTTTCCTATTGACATGTAGAGTTCAATTCTGTGGTAATGCTTTGCCTAAGAATCCAGCACGACCTATTTTTCATATAAGCTCTCTGGGTTAGAGAGGGGGTGGGAATGCACTGAGGAGGGGGGAGTTATTGTCTTGTCTTAAATGGTAGGAATGTGTATTGTCCTCTAATGCATTGCTTGGGGAAGTATTTGGTGGTAAGGGGAGTTGGAAAGGGTATAAGTTGGGGTGTGGGGGGGGTGAAGTTGGGGGGGTGAAAGGAGGGAATGTGTCAGGATAATTGTGATTTGCTTGTAAAAAGTACATCAAGGCAAGTATATGGGAAAGAGGACTTGTGGGGAGAGAGGAGTGTATTGAAGATGTTTGTCATTGTTACTTAGATGGTTCAATAAAAAGTAAATTAAAAAAATATCTTGTAGGCAGTCTTGCTCAATGGCTAGCCGTTAGGATATGTCCTTAGCAGACTGGATAGACCTGTTGATTGATTGTCTTCTGCCATTAGCTACTCTGTTACTATTTTAGTCATGTGACTGGTGTATATTGTGTGGTTTCCTGCTTAGGATGGAGGAGATGGAAAATTGGAGGGCGTTATATTTGGAAAATGGGTTATCACTGTAATAAAAAGTTACCATAAATAAATAAAATCTATGTGGCCTGGAATTACAAGTAGAAGTGGATGGAAAGATAGCAGATGAGGTAGTGGAGGGTAGTACAGCCGCTTCTGCTACCAACTTGGGAGAGGAAAGCATGCCATTACATAACTTTAACAGATTTTCATTTGCCCTCCCCTTCCTCCCCAGGTGTCACTGCGAGACCCACGCACATTTAAAGTGGAACAAGAGTTTGATGCATACTCAGGAAGCCTGTCAGATTTTGATGTGCATGGGAATCTGCTGGTGACTTGTGGTTTCTCCAGCCGCATGAATGGCCTGGCCTGTGATCGTTTCCTGAAAGTTTATGACCTGCGCACAATGCGGGCCATCACTCCATTGCAGGTGCATGTCCACCCTCTCTTTGTTCGCTTCATCCCGACCTACACTGCCCGGCTTGCTATCATCTCTCAGTCAGGTGGGTCTTTGCAACTTCTCCCTCTGAAAGCCTTATGGGGAAATTGTTAACATTCATTAAGCGAATAATGCACATTTTTTGCTAAGTACCTCCCTTTAAGGGCAGATAATATGCAATTTTGCCATTTCATGTATGTTGTTTTTTTTTTTTAGTACAATGCAAGTGAGGTAATAATAGTAAAGCTTGCACGTGCATAAATGCATAAAGAGCAGCTTACTATTATGGAAAATTAATAACATAGCTTGTGTTTGAGCTCACGAGCTCAATTTTTTATTCAGAGAATGCCAACTTTGAGCTGACAATATCTTTCCTCCTTAGTAGCATCGGCCACTAATGTGTGGCCTTATGTTCTTGGGGAGCCTCAAATAACATCACACAATTACATGCCCCTGTTAGAAACTCCCCCCCCCCAAACCCCCTATTTATTTAGCACACATGTAGCCTACCAATCTGGAGGAAATGCGCCACCCTCAGCAGAGTACATAATACATATATCATCAGCAAATAAACATACAGAAATGACAACAAACAACAAAATTACTATAATCCCATAAAACCTACTCGCATCAAAAGGCATGCAGCAAATGCAACTTCCAATTCATTCTGCTAGACCAGTCCAGACAAGTGGGATATGTTTCCCTGCCAGCAGATGTTGAAGACAGAAAGTACCAGAAGTTTGAGTGATTCAGCCCTGGCACGTATAGAGGTTCCTCTAGGGCAGGGGTTCTCAACCCTGTCCTTGGGACCCACCTAGCCAGTCGGGTTTTCAGGATAACCACAATGAATATGTATGAGAGAGATTTGCATACACTGCCTCCATTATATGCAAATCTCTCCCATGCATATTCATTGTGGTTATCCTGAAAACCTGACTGGCTAGGTGGGTCCCGAGGACAGGGTTGAGAACCCCTGCTTTAGGGGTCACTTTCAGTATTTCTCTGTCTCCAGCAGATGATAGAAACATAGGCCATGTGGTCTTTTTCTGCCGTCATGTTTCTATCTAGTCTACCCTTCCATATCAACTACAGTAGTCCCCTTTTTACCTTTAGAGATCCTCTGTATTTGTCCCATGCTTTTTTGGATTCAGATACTGTCCTCGTCTCCACCACCTCCACTAGCAGACTATTCCACACATCTACCACTCTTTCCGTAAAGAAATATTTCTGCATATTACTCCTGAGTCTATCCCCTTTCACCCTCATCCTATGTCCCCTCATAGCAGAGCTTGTTTTAAATTGAAAGCGACCCTCCTGTGCGTTTATGCCATGGAGATATTTAAATGTCTCCATCATATCTCCCCTTTCCAATTCATCCTACTAGACCAGTTCAAACAAGTGGGTTAAGTCCCCCCTACCAGCAGATGTTGGAGACAGAGAAAGTGCCAGAAGCCTCCACGAATGGGCGCTGGTATATAGAGAGGCTCCCCTAGGTGTCACCCTCAGTATTTCTCTGTCTCCAGCAGATGATGGATGTCTTTTCCTCTGCTCCTGGCAGCCTGTCATTTTAATGAGTTAAGCTCTCTGCCAATGGAGATTAAATCTGTGGAGGTCTTCAGGGTTCACACGAGGAGTTCACCTTGAAGTTGCCCAATAACAGCCCGGTCTTTCAACAAAGCAGCTCCTGGTCAGGAGGACCTTTGCAGCTCTTTGAAGGGGGGAAACACTACTCTCTCGGTCAGGAGGACCGGTAGAGCCTGTTTAAGGAAGGACACTGGGATCCTGTAGCAGCCGGAGGAGGTTCCTCTTTATGTCCTTTTTGTTATTTTCTAAGTACCCTCATATTTAGCACATCACGTTGACAATACAACCTTAATTCCAAGCTAAAGACAGCCGTAAATCCATGCTACAGGTCTGCAGTCTGCATTTCTCCTTCTGCTCCAACGATTGCAGTGAGTGGTTTCGGCTTGCTCTCACCCCCTCCCCACCGTATCACCGTCAGCAGGCCAAGCGGTCAGCATGCTCAGCGTTGCATCCCGGATCGAGTTGTCTCCCTGCCACCTTAGGATCTCAGCTCCGGCCTTCCATACAGCGCCTTCCCATCTTTTCCCCCACTGTTTGGCCTTCCATGCCATTTTCAGTTTGACACGGTGGCCATTTTGTGTCAGTTCCTACCCTTCACTCTGGAGCCCGGAACACCATTGCATAGCAACGGATTCCACTGCGGAGACTTGCAACTCATGATGCCTTCTTCCCTCTTTCGGTGCATTGCCTGTGGCAGAAAATGTTGTGTATTTAACTGATAGGTTGTGCTCCACGTGCACAGGTCACCCGGGGAAGTCTTCCAGGGCAGCGCAGGAAGCACTGCAGGCAGCGCTGGTCAAGCCTGAGCACACTATCTCGGGTATTTCCACTCCAGAGGTCCTGGCTGCCTCAAATTTGCTAGGCAGAGACTTATCTCTGGCCGCTCACTCGGGGGATGCCCCCCTTCGCCCATTTTGCTCCCTCGGCAGCCCAGTGGACCCGGCTCAAATCAGGATGCTACATTTATGTTCTGCTCAAGCTGGGTCAGTGTCACAGCAGGACATGCTAGGGAGATAAAGTTCTTAGATGAAATAAATGACTGCTTCTTGAACCGACCAGAAGGGAAGCCATATTAGACCTAGTCCTTAGTGGAACACCAGATCTAGTGCAAGAGATAAGGGTGTTGGGGCCACTTGGCAATAGTGATCATAGCATGATCACATATGATTTAATTAATGGA
Organism: Ichthyophis bannanicus; assembly: GCA_033557465.1. Taxonomy (NCBI): domain Eukaryota; kingdom Metazoa; phylum Chordata; class Amphibia; order Gymnophiona; family Ichthyophiidae; genus Ichthyophis; species Ichthyophis bannanicus. The sequence goes on from CM066033.1 coordinate 663,501,044, forward strand.
GGAGGGATAGTAAGGAAATTCACAGTACTACCTTTTAACTTTCGAAAGGGAGACTATGATAAAATGAGGAAAATAGTTCAGAAAAAACTAAAAGGAGCAGTTGCAAAGGTTAAACACTTACATCAAGCTTGGGTGTTGTTGAAAAATACTATCTTGGAAGCCCAGACCAGCTGTATTCCACGCTTTAAGAAAAGTGGAAGGAAGTCCAAAAAACTGCCAGCATGGTTTAAAGGTGAGGTCAGAGAGGCGGCTGTTGACAAAAAAGCATCTTTCAGGAAATGGAAAAAAGAGCCAAACGACGAAACTTGGAAACAGCACAAGCACTGGCAAGTCAAATGCAAGGCATTGATAAGGCAGGCAAAGGGAGAATTTGAGAAGAAGCTTGCTGCGGAAGCAAAAATGTGAAATAAAGACTTTTTCAAGTACATTCGTAGCAAAAAACCAGTGAGAGAGTCAGTTGGTCCATTAGATGATAGAGGGGTTAAAGGGGCACTAAGAGGCGACAAGGCGATAGCTGAGAGACTGAATGAATTCTTTGCTTCGGTCTTTACTGAGGAAGATGTAGGGATGTTACCCATGACTGAAGTGCTATTTAAAGGTGTGGAAGAATTGAAGGCAATATCGATACATCGGGAAGATGTCTTACAACTATTAGATAAACTGAAGAGTAGCAAATCACCTGGGCCGGATGGTATACATCCAAGGGTGTTGAAAGAACGGAAATATGAGATTGCAGACCTGCTATTAGTAATCTGTGAACTTTCATTAAAATCATCTGTAATACCTGAAGATTGGAGGATTGCCAATATTTAAAAAGGGTTCCAGGGGTGATCCGGGAAACTACAGACCGGTGAGCCTGACGTCAGTACCGGGAAAAATAGTAGAAACCATCATAAAGAACAAAATTACTCAGCATGTAGATAGTCATGGCCTGATGGGAGATGGTCAACATGGCTTTAGACAATGAAGATCTTGTCTTACTAATCTGTTATTTTTTTTTGAAGGTGTGAATAAACAGGTGGACAAAGGTGAGTCGGTTGATATAGTGTATCTGGACTTTCAGAAAGTCTTTGCCAAGGTCCCTCATCAGAGACTTGTGGCAAAACTAAAGAGTCATGGGATAGGAGGCATTGTACTATTGTGGATCAGGAACTGGTTAAAAGATAGAAAGCAGAGGGTAGGGCTAAATGGCCACTTTTCCCAATGGAGAAAGGTGAATAGTGGTGTACCCCAGAGATCTGTGCTGGGTCCGCTGCTTTTTGACATATTCATAAATGACCTGGAAAAGGGAATAACGAGTGAGGTTATCAAATTTGCAGATGACACAAAACTATTTAAAGTTGTTAAAACCCGGGAGGATTGTGGAAAATTGCAAGAGGATCTTGATAAATTGGAAGACTGGGCATCAAAATGGCAGATGAACTTTAATGTGGACAAGTGCAAACCTATGCACCTAGGGAAGAACAACCCAAACTATGGTTACACGATGCAGGGTTCCACATTAGGAACCACCACCCAGGAAAAAGATTTAGGCGTCATTGTGGATAACTTGTTAAAACCCTCGGCCCAGTGTGCAGTGGCGGCCAAGAGAGCAAATAGAATGCTAGGTATCATAAGGAAAGGAATGGAAAATTAAAACAAAAGATATTATAATGCCTCTATATCGTTCCATGGTGAGACCGCATCTTGAATATTGTTTGCAATTCTGGTCACCGTATCTTAAAAAGGATATAGCGTTATTAGAAAAGGTTCAGAGAAGAGCCACCAAAATGGTAAAGGGGATGGAAGGATACTCCTATGAGTAAAGGCTAAAAAGGTTAGGGCTCTTTAACCTGGAAAAGAGACGGCTGAGGGGAGATATGATAGTCTATAAATTAATGGACGGAGTGGAACGGGTAAACGTAGATCGATTGTTTACGTTATCAGAATATAGAAAGACTAGGGGACATGCAATGAAGCTACAGGGTAAACTATTTAAGACTAATAAAAGAAAATATTTTTTCACTCAACGTTTAATCAAACTCTGGAATTTGTTACCGGAGGATGTAGTAAAGGGTGTTAGTGTAGCTGGGTTTAAAAAAGGTGTGGACAAGTTTCTGGAGGAAAGGTCCATAAACCATTATTAAGCAGGGACACGGGATATCACTGCTTGACCCAGTACAAGCATTGTGGAAGCTGTGTCATTTGGGGAAACTGCTAGGTACATATGACCTAGATTGGCCACTGTTGGAAACAGGATACTAGGCTTGATGGACCTTGGTCTGACCCAGTATGGCATATCTTATGTTAGGTGTGGGACCTTTTGGGCATCTTCCTCCTCTCAACCGGTATGTCGCAAGGCAGGGGAGGCCCCCTTCCTCTAAATCCACAGCTGACTCGGGGCGCCTGGGCAAGAAGTGCTCTTTGGACAGACTTCACCCTCCATATCCTGTGCATCCTCCTAAGGAACTCTCTTGGGCTGCCTGTGACTGGGCAGAAGAGCAGGACACTATCTCTGCCAAGGATAGTCCACACTCCTCTGACTGGGAAGATGGGGAATGGTCTCCCTCAGATGATCAGGTGAAGGATCAGAAGGAGATTCCAGATATTCGTTTGTTCCGCAAGGAGGAACTTTCTGCCTTAATCACATGGGTGGTGGAAGCATTGTGCCTTTCGGACCCACAAGGACAGTACTCTGTTCAGGCTTCTTCTCAGCCCAGCACATTGCGGGCGTGGACAATGTTTAAGCTGATTTCCTCAGTCGCCATACCCTGGACCCCAGCAAGTGGGAGCTAGCTCCGGTGGCTTTTCAGTGCATTATATGGACCTGGGGCCAACCCAACCTCGATCTGATGGCCGCCAATAAGAATGCAAAGGTTACCTATCGCCTTCAGTCGCCAGAAGGAATACGGTTCTTAAGGGCTCCATGCACTGGCTCAGTCATGGCCGTTGGTGGCTCTTCTCTACCTCTTCCCACCATGGCCCATGGTCGGGCGGTGTCTCCACCGCATCAAGACCCACCTCGGTCATGTCTTCTTGGTGGTCCCTAATTGGCCCCGGTGCCCGTGGTATGCTGACTTAGTTCGGCTGAGGGTGGCAGGGACCCTCTCGGCTCGTGTCGGGGTCTACTGAGGCAGGGCCCAGTTCTCATGGACAACCCAGCTCCTTACTCGCTTATGGCCTGGCTCTTGAATGGAGCCACCTAGTCCACAAAGGCTATTTGCCTAGGGTCGTGCAAACCTTTCTCCTAGCATGCCGACCCTCCACATCTATGGCGTACGCCCAAGTCTGGCACCTTTTTGAGGCATGATGTGGCCGACAAAACATCTCTCCCTGGAGAGTTGGGATACCGCCGATCCTAACGTTTCTACAGGAGGGATTAGCCCTTAACTCCCTTCGCATCCAGGTAGCTGCCCTCGCCTGCTTTCAGGGTTTGCTTGCTTCTCAAACTGATATCGGCTGTTTTCTCTGCAGAATACACACGCTTCACCCTTTGTGCCATGCTCTTGTTCCTCCTTGGGACCTCTTTCTGGTTCTCTAGAGCCTCATGATGGCCCTTTTTGAGCTGCTTAAGCAGGTTTACTCTCCGAGATTTGTCCCTGAAGACTGCCTTTCTTGTCACCATCACCTCAGCCTGACGTGTGTCAGAGCACCAGCTGCTGTCCAGTAGGGAGCCCTTTCTCTCATTCACGTTGGAGGGTGTGTCGCTTCATGTTGTAATCATGCCAAAGGTGCTCTCGCCTTTTCATGTGAATCAAACCATTTATTTATTTTATTTATTTAATATACATTTATATACCGTGTTTTCCCAAGTATCAATCCATTTCACTTCCTTTTTACTGCTGGCCATTCCTCTCCCTTGGCACCCAAGCCTCCTTCTAACTTTCGCCGTCCCTTTTTTACCTGTTTAGCTACTTTTAAGCTCATCAGACACAATTACGCTCAGATTCCACTTTTCTTTCGTGGAAAGAAGTAGCTCACCCCCTACACTGTACCGCTCCTTTGGATTTTTGCAGCCTGAATACATGACCCTGCATTTTTTTTAGCATTAAATTTCAGCTACCAAATTCTAGACCATTCTTCAGGCTTAGCTAGATCCCCTAAAGTATTGCAGATTTTGGTATCATCCACAAACATACAAACCTTACCTGACAACCCTTCTGCAATATCACTAACAAAGATGTTAAAAAGAATCAGATTCAGACAAGGACGGATTCCTGTGGCACACCACTGGTAACCTCCTTCTCCTCAGAATGAGCTCTCGCCTCCCACTCAACCAGTTTCTAACCCACTCAGTCGTTTTATGGTCCATCCCTAGGGTGCTCAGCTTGTTTATAAGTTGCCTGTGTGGAACGGTGTCAAAGGCTTTACTGAAATCTAAATACACCACATCTAGGGCTCTCCCTTGGTCCAACTCCCTGGTCACCCAGTCAAAGAAATCAATCATTTTTATCTCCAGGAACAAGCAGGAATGAGTCTTCACATATGGGTATCGTCGGTACCGATGGAGCCTCCGCGGGAACGCTCCCCAGCGTCCAGTAAGAAAGCTTTTGGGAGCATCCCACAGCGCCTGCGCGCTGCCTTCCCGCCTTTCCCAACCGCCTCTCTCCAGTTCTTCTTTTCCGCGGAGCCAGCAGGTCGTGTTCCTGTCACCGCAGAAGAAGTTCTTTATTTTTTTCTTTATTTTTCTGTGTTGCGTCTGCCTTCTTCGACGTCAGACCGGTACCGCCGGTCTTTTCTTTCCTTTCTTAAAAAAACCCAAAACGTTTCTTTCTTCAAACTGTGCATTTTCTGTTTGGGCCTTAGGCCCGAACATTTTTCTCCTCATGGAGAAGCCCGCTTCCGGGTTCAAAAAGTGCACGAAATGTGGCGGTACTATTTCTGTCACAGACACCCATGATTGGTGTCTAAAATGTTTGGGTCCTGACCATTCCATCACGGATTGTGTGTCCTGTACCATGATGTCTAAAAGAGGTCGGCAGAACCGAGCAGCCAAGCTCAGTACCCTGTTTCCCTCTGATGCAGCCTCGGTGGCATCGACGTCTTCCAGGGCTGCTTCTTCCTCCCATGGATCTCAGGTAACCAAACATAAATCTAGCCAGTCCTCGAAGGGCAAATCTCCCTTAAAGCATCGAGATGCCTCTGGGCTTGTCCTCGAGGATTCCGCACCGGCAAAATTACCCGGGCGGGAAGTTCTGGCTTCCAAAGCATTGTCTATGGGGTCACAGGTTGACATCGATGGCTCGGCCTCGACCGATCACCTGTTGCCGTGTTCTGGGGTACCGGTGGCCTCCACTGGTACCGACATCCAGACTCTGGTGGCGTCGATGGATCAGAAGATTCTGTCCATGCAACGCACCCTAATGGCGTTTATGCAGGCTTCGACGCCTCCGGTACCGCAACAATCTCCGTTGGCCGGTACCGACTCCGGCACCGGCATCGTTCCCGGTGCCGGTACCGATTGCATCGACATCGGCTTCGGTGTCGACTGCAAAGGTACCCTGTCCTATGATGCCCATAGGTACCGAACCGGTACCGCTTACTCCCAATGTCGATCCCACTCGGTACGCGTATCGGGCTTTACAGGAGCATCCAGACAGGCGATACTTCGATTCCTCCGAAGACTCTGATGAGTCGGAGGCTTCTGTCGAGGCACCGGTACTTCTTCCTCAGGAGTCTGCTTCTCCAAAACGAAGAATGTCTCCTCCAGAAGACTTGTCTTTTCAAGACTTCATTAGGGAAGTGGCTAGGGGCCTCTCCATTACAGTGGCCCCTGAGTCAGAGCCTAGAGCCAAGCAATTAGATATTTTGCAATATCCTAAGGCTCCTAAAGAAGCAGCTACCTTACCTATTCATGAGATTCTCTATGATCTCATGTTGAGCATGTGGGAGACTCCTCTTACCACCTCTCCTCATTCTCGTAGGTTACACACCATGTACCGTGTCCCTCCTTGTCCTGGCTTTCATAAGTCTCAGCTTCCTCACCACTCTATTGTGGTAGAGTCTGCCATGAGGAAAATAAAGAGTGCAAAGAGACACTCATCTAATCCTCCAGGACGTGAATGCAGAACCCTTGATGCTTTTGGCCGAAGGGTTTTCCAAGCTAATATGCTTGCTGCCAGAATCAACTCCTAGAAACATCCCCATATAGAGACTTTGGGGAACCCCGGACATAGACTTCTTTGCAAGTCCGTGGAATAGTAAACTTCCCCGGTTCTGTTCCAGAATTCCGTGTCAGGGAGTTCAGGCCAAGGATGCCTTCCTCCTTCACTGGAGTCAAGACTTCCTTTATGCCTTTCCACCAATTCCCCTAATTCCCAAAACACTATTCAAGCTTCAGAGAGATCGAGGGACCATGATCCTCATAGCACCACATTGGCCACGCCAAGTGTGGTACCCTCTACTTCTGCATCTCTCTCAAGCTCCTTCCCTGGACTTGGGCTCTGCACCAGACCTTCTGTCCCAGGAAGAGGGAACATTGTGGCACCCAAACCCCCAGTCGCTCCATCTCAGGGCTTGGTTGCTGAGGGCCTAGACCTTTAAGATTTTCATCTCTCTCAGCAAGTCAGAGATGTTATTCATGCCTCTAGAAAGCCTTCTACTAGACGTTCCTATGCTTTCAAAAGATTTACCATTTGGTGTTCAGGGAAGGGTCTAAACCCTCTTGCAATACCTTTGAATTCTCTACTAGAGTATCTCCTGCATCTATCCCATGCAGGTCTGAAAACAAATTCAGTAAGAGTCCATTTGAGTGCTATTGCAGCATCCCTCAAGCCTCTCAATGGACAACCTATTTCCTCTCATCCTCTTATAGCAAGATTCATGAGAGGCCTTCTTTTAACTAAACCTCCCATTAGACCACCTCCAGTGGCATGGGACTTAAACCTGTTTCTTGGCCAGCTTATGAAGCCACCCTTTTGAACCTTTAGCCACCACCTCCTTGAAATTTCTTTCTTGGAAAGTTGTTTTTCTCATTGCAGTCACCTCAGCACGCCGCATCAGTGAGTTGCAAGCTTTGGTGGCTAATCCACCTTATACAAGGTTCCATCATGATAAGGTAGTCCTCAGGACCAATCCACACTTTATGCCTAAAGTGGTCTCGCCTTTTCATCTGAACCAAGAGGTATATTTACCTGTCTTTTTTCCAGGACCTCATGCATCAAGTGCAGAGAGGAATCTTCATACCTTGGATTGTAAGAGAGCTCTCGCTTTTTTACTTACAAAGAACACAGCAACATAGAAGGTCTTCTCAACTCTTTGTTGCTTTTGATCCTTCTCATTTAGGACTTTCAGTCTCTAAGAGAACACTGTCCAACTGGATTGCTCAGTGTATTTCTTTCGCCTACCAGAGTAGGAACATTTCTCTGGAGGGCCATGTCACAGCTCACAATGTGAGAGCCATGGCAGCCTCAATGGCTCATCTAAACTCTGTGTCCATCGACCAAATCTGTCGAGCGGCCACCTGGACCTCGGTTCATACCTTCACAGCCCATTACTGTTTGGACAAGGACTCCCGCCGGGATGCCTCGTTTGGTCAGGCTGTTCTCAAACACCTGTTCCATTCTTAACTCCTACCCACCTACCCTGGTCGGATGATCCATGGGAGGAGGTAGAGTCCTTTTCAAGGACACACAACCTGGGGTTTCTCCCTGGCATCTACAGCTAGGGAGTCCCCATATGTGAAGACTCATTCCTGCTTGTTCCTGGAGCTAGCACAGTTACTTACCTGTAACAGGTGATTTCTGGGAACAGCAGGAATAAGTCTTCACAACCCACCCACCTCCCCTAGGAGTTGTATCTCTCTATCTATCTTTCCTTTCATCTCTCTCTCTTTGTCTCGGCTTTAAAACTCGAACTGGAGAGAGGCGGTTGGGAAAGGCGGGAAGGCAGCGCGCAGGCGCTGTGGGATGCTCCCAAAAGCTTTCTTACTGGATGTTTGGGAGCGTTCCTGCGCACGCTCCGTCAGTACCGACGATACCCATATGTGAAGACTTATTCCTGCTGTTCCCAGAGATCACCTGTTACAGGTAAGTAACTGTGCTGTCTGACAAGACCTGCCTCTGGTGAATCCATGCTGCCTCGGATCCTGCAATCCATTGGACTCCAGAAGTCTCATTATTCTCTCTTTGAATAGCCTTTCCAATAATTTATTAACCACAGAGGTGAGACTAGCCAGCCTGTAGTTCTCAATGCCATCCTTACGTCTGCTTTTGTGTAAAGGTACCACTCCTGCACCACTCCCATTTCCAAAGAGGTATTGAAAAGGTCAGACAGTGGAGTTGCTAGAATGTCCCCAAGTTCCCTCAGTATTCTTGGATGTAACCCATCCGGACCCATGGCTTTGTCTACTTAGTTTAGCTAGTTCCTCACAAACACAGTCTTCTGAAAATCATTCGAGATCCATGTCGCTTCTGTTCCTATTTGTGGGTGTCTTCTGAGGTCCTGCTCCTGGTTCTTTATCTGTGAACACAAAACAGAAATATTTGTTAAGCAATTCTGCTTTATCCTCATTAGTTTCTGCATATTCCTCCCCTGCACTCTTAAGTTTGACAATACCATTTTTGCTATTCCTCCTCTTACTAACATATCTAAAAAAATGTCTTATCTCCGCATTTTATTGCATTGGCTGCTTCTTTTTGTATCTTTGCTTTCCTGACTACTTTGTTAGCTTCTCTTTCCAAATATAAATGCCTATCTTCCTCTCTTTGTCATCTCTTGTATTTCATGAAGGCCTCCCTCTTTTTCTTCACCTTTGCAGCTACTTCTTTTGAGAACCCTAGAGGCTTCCTTTTCCTTTTACATTTATTTACCTTTCTTACAAAAAAGGTTTGTTGCCCTTAAAATATCCCCTTTCAGTTTTGTTCACTGTTTTTCTACCTCCCCCAGGTGTTCCCATCCCACTAACGACTCTTTGAGGTATTGTACCATCTTGGCAAAGTTAGTTTTCCTAAAGTCTAAGACCCTCGCTTTTGAATGAATTTTATCAGCCCGAGTCCTAATAATGAACCATACCATATGGTGATCACTGGATGCGAGATGATCTCCCACTGTAACATCAGAAACACTTTCCCCATTGGTAAGCACTAAGTCTAGTATGGCCCCTTAATGTGTGGGTTCTGTTATCAGTTGCCTGAATAGTTCTCCCTGTAGAGAATCCAGGATCTCCTTACTTCTAGATGACACCGCAGCAGGGATGTGCCAATCCGTATCTGGCATATAGAAATTACCTATCAGTAGCACTTTTCCTTTCATGGCAATACTGTGTATGTCTTCTATTAAATCTTCATCCACTTCTACTCCCTGTGAGGGAGATCTGTATATAACACCAATGTAAATGGATTCCCTTTCCCTTTTTCTAGTTTAACCCATAGTGCCTCCTCTCTTCCTTTTAAAACCTGCAGTTCTATAACTTTATTCTTATTTTTTACATTTAGTGCCACTCCACCTCCCTTTCCTTCCTACCCTGTCCTTCCTGAATAAAGTATAGTAACATAGTAAATGATGGCAGATAAAGACCAGTATGGTCCATCTAGTCTGCTCAATAAGATGGCAAGAGTAGGTGCACCTACATCCCAGTCATGGTTTTCCATGAACTATATCACCGTAACAGCCACTAAATCCAAGTCAGCCTCTTCCATTAAAGTCTCAACATCTGGGATCTTATTTCCCATGTTACCGGCATTTATACACATGGCTTTCCAGATGTTTCCTCTACCCATTTTTACAGAGGTATTTAATGTTTCACTTATCTGGTTATATTTCTTTGATTCTCCTGGCAGTCACCTTGAGAGTGTTCTGCCAATGGGCTTTTCTGGTGGATATCCCCCAGGGCCCACAGTAGGTGCTCCCCCTGAGGTTTCCCACTGACCTTTTGGCTGGTTTAAGCTCCTGGTCAAGAGGACCAGCCCATGCTTTCCATAGCTAGGGGGAATCAGGCTCCTTAGGAGGACCTCTGGAGCCCGACTGCAGGGGAGCCATCATCATCTCTTGACCAGCAGGAAGATTTGCTTCCCAGCCCTTTTCTTATTTAAAAAAAAAATCAGAAACAGCACTTAGCCTTCAGACTTACAGCTTAAGCAGATGCTTAAGCTTAAGCTCTCCTGCCATCTGACTATCGAAGATCGCAATGAGTTTTTCCTCCCCATCTCCATTTACTGATCGCCAGCATTGGAACTGACCGTGGTATTGGGATCTGACTGTCTGCATCGGGGACTGCCGCAGTACTTGGGAACCGCTTAGAAGTCTCGGACCTCACAGCCTGCCTTCCCACCCTTTTTCACTCTCATCGGGCCTGCCATGCAACATGCTATTCACAGCGGTAGCCATTTTTCAGCCACCTCTCGCCTAACCTCGGCTGTACCGTGGCCTCTTGAGGGGGGATCCCTTGCCGTTCTTTCAGTTTCAGCAATCTGTGTTCAGCTTCGGCGACGTTCATTCAGTTCCTTCCGCATTGGCGATCTCGGTGTTAAGCATCAAGTTCAGCGTGGGGGACTGTGTTAAAACGATGCCACCTTCTCTGCCTCGTTGTGTTGCCTGTGGCTGGAAACACTGGTATTTAGTTGATTGGCTCTGCTCTGCCTGCTCAGCACACCCTAGGGAATCTTCCCAAGCAGCGCTAGATACTGCACCACTGCCAGTTTCGGAATGCTGTAGTCCGGAGGCTTTCCCTCCTACTTCAGTATTTGCCATAGACTCTACAGCAGGCCCTCCCTCCACCTCTCTTGTTGTCCCAGCAGTCTGGAATGGCAGTTCAGTCTCAGATGGGCACAGACCAAGACTCTGACCAATTTTTGGCTCTTTTTCAGCAGGCTTGGGACCTTTGGTGGGCCGGGCCCGTCTCCTCCCGAGCTGGGGCTCCATTGTCTACAAAATCACCGGCAGGAAGCATCCTCAGAGTGATCAAGCTTCTGTGGATAGAGGTTGCCCTCCCATGGAGGTCTCCTAGGCCTCTGAAGCCTGGGATTCTCCACTTCCTCGGGATATGGACCACTCTTTGGTTGCAGATAGCCAGAACTCCACTTCCAACCATGAAGATGGAGAGTGGACTGCTTCTGAAGACCCCGGTGAGAATCACAGTCTAGCTCAAGATATTTGCCTATTTTTCAGGGAGGAGCTGCCGGCCCTCATTGCACAAGTAATTGAAGCCTTATGACTCTCAGACCTCCAGAGCAGGACTCTTTCCAGAACAAATCTCAGGTGGACCCTATTCTCAGAGGTATACGACAGCCTTCAAAGGCTTTTCCATTTCCTCTGGAGTTGCAGCAAATGGTCTCCCTTGAATGGGACTCGCCTGATGCCTCCTTCTGCACAGCTAGGCATCCGGACCGTCGTCATCCTTGGTCACCTACGGGCCTAGATAAGTGGCTCTGATATCCCATGGTGGATGCTCTGGTCACCAAGCACACAACCATTCTGGTGGAAGGCAGTGCAGCCCTTCTGGATCAACAGAACCGTAAGGTGGAGGGCCTCCTGAAGACTGCCTTTTCCTCATCCTCTCTTGCCCTCTGGATTCAGCTACTGCCTGAGCATCCCGCTTCAGCGCACTTGGAATCCATAGTGGCCTTTTTGGCTGATGCTCTCTATGATCTGCTGCACCTCACGGCACATTCGGTGGTGGCAGTCACTGTGGCTTGCCGCTGGCTTTGGCTCTATCACTGGTCGGCGGATGCAACCTCCAAAGCCCGCCTTGCTAAGCTTCCTTTCAAGGGCAAGCTTCTCTTTGTGGAAGATCTCAAGAAACTGGTGAAAGATTTGAGGGAAGTCGAACCCCAACGCTTACCTGAGGACAAGCCTAATCAAGTTCATACCGATCTGGACCTGAAACATCATTGTACTCCTCCTGATTGCGCTTCCGGGTGTTGAGGTGTTATCGGCTCGGCAAGTCCTCTGAAGGGTCCTCGTCAGGCAGGTCAAGTTCCCAAATCTCAGCCTTTTTGAGGTGTCTGCCATGCTGGACACTTCTATTCTACCTTGGCTAAGTTTTCTGTCTCCAACCAGGCATCCTGCTGACAGCCTCGTGGACCGCTCTGGAATGCTGTCCGTGATTGGCCGGCTGACTCTCTTCCCGCGATTGGGCTGAGGTAACCATGGATCAGTGTTTGCTTAGCATTATCTGTCACGGATATGTTCTCGACTTTGTCAAGCCCACCAAGGATGCCTTTTTAATATCCTCCTCTGGCTTCTGCCACAAGCGAGCAGCCATGCAAGCCATGCTCTAGTGCCTTTCACAACTGCAGGCCATTTGTCCAGTGCTGCCTTCCAAGAGAGGTTCCAGTCGTTATTCCATCTATTTTGTCGTCCCCAAGGAGAACAGCTCTTTTCGGCTTGTTCTGGACCTCAAGGGCATCAACCAGTCGCTTCGCATGGTCCACTTTTGTATGGAAACTCTCCATTCTTGCAGAGGCCTACTTCCATAGTTCCATTCGCGGGGATCACCAGTGTTTTCTCCATTTTGCAGTGCTCGAGCAACATTTTCAGTTATGCACACTTCCATTTGGCCTGGCCAAGGCACCCCACACCTTCTCAAAGGTCATGGTAGTGGTTGTGGTGGCCTTGCGAAGGCAGGAGATTCTCATCCACACCTATCTGGATGATTGGCTCATCAGGGCGAAATTGCATGTGAAGGCTCTCAATGCTGTGTCAAGCCTAATGAACTTTTAGGGGAAACTCGGCTGGGTAGTCGATCATCTGACTTGCTGATCCTCTGTCTCACAAAATTACGACATTCAACTCCTGATTCCTTGAGCAGTTCACTACAGCCTTTGCTGGTGGCTCTGTCTGGACCATTTGCTTCAGGGAGTACCTCTGGAAACTCCATGCTGGCTGCTCATGATGACCAACACCAGTCTCTCTGGCTGGGGGGTACACTGCCTGGCCCAGACAGCTCAGGGATTTTGGAGTTCTGAGGAATCCGCCTGGGCAATCAACAGTCTTGAAACCCGAGCAGTATGTCTAGCTCTGCAGGCTTTCCTTCCTGACCTCTGCTGACAAGCAGTTTGTGTTCTCTGTGACAACGTGACAGTGGTGGCTTACCTGAACAGACAGGATGGCACCAAGTGTCCAGGGGTGGCCAGGGAGATGGCCCTACTCTTTCTCTGGGCGCAAAGGCACTTACACATCCTGTCAGCTCAGCACATTGCATTGGTAGAAAAAGTACAAGCCGACTTCCTCAGTCAACATGCTCTAGGCCCCAGCGAGTGGAAGCTCACTTCCTGGGCATTCCAGCGGATAATGTGCACCTGGTGTCAGCCCAGCATGGATGACGACAGCAGCGAATACCAAGACCCACGCCACCTTCAGTCAGAGATGGGAGCGCTGCTCCGAAGGCTTGGATGTGTTAGCCCAACCACGGACTGTTTTACTGCTTCTGTACCTCTTCCCACCATGGGTGATGGTTGGTCGGGCTCTCCACTGCATCGAATCCAACGCCTGGTTGGTAGTTCTGGTGGCATCCAACTGGCCTCAACGCCCATGATATGCTGACTTCATGCGTCTCCTAACTGTGACACCGCTGGGATTCGTATCCTGCAGAGGACTCTTGAGGCAGGGCCCAGTCATGGTGGATGACCCGGCTCTGTATTCACTCACAGCCGGTCTCTTGAAAGGCGTTGACTAAGCTGCAAAGGCTGTTCAAGAAGGATTGGTGATACCTTTCTCAAAGCATGATGTCCCTCTACCTCCCTGACATATGCTAGGATTTGGTGTCTCTTCGAGACCTGGTGTTCCCAATGAGATCTCTCTCCCTAGAGGATCCATGTTCCTGACATTTTGGCCATTTTGCAAGATGGGTAAGATAAGGGTTTAGCACTAAACTCCCTTTGGGTTCAGGTTTCTGCCCTCACTTGCTTCCGAGGGCCCATAACATGGCATTCCCTCGCCTCGCTAATGGATGTTACTTGCTTCCTTCACAGGGTGGGGACCTTGCGTACTCCATTTTGCCTTGTAGTCCCTTCCTGGGACAGCCTCATGAGACCCCCCTTTGAGCCCCTCAAGCAAGTTACTCTCCACGATTTGTCGTTCAAAGTAGCTTTTCTGGTAACCATCACCTCAGCTAGATGGGTCTCGGAGCTGCAGGCGTTGTCCCATTGAGACCCCTTTCTTTTGTTCTCCCCAGAAGGGATGACCCTTCAGGTGGTACCCTCCCTTTTGCCAAAGGTCCTCACAGCCTTCCACATCAATCAAGCCATTTCACTCCCCTCCTTTTCCAGGGAGCAGTGCTTTGGCGTGGACGGCGGACTCTGTGCGGTTGATGTCAGTAGAATGCTGCGTCACTATCTGAATGTGACTAATTCCTTTTGAAAGTCAGACTATCTTTTTGTCCTTTTTGCAGGCCCTTGCTGCATCCAAAGCTACCATTGCGTGTTCGATCAAGCGCACTACCAGGTCCACTTATATTCTCAATAGTAAGCTTGTGCCTGTGGGGCTTTGGGCTTACTCTACATGTGCTCAAGCAACTTCTTGGGCAGAGCAGTCACATGCAGGCCCCCCTTGACATCTGTTGGGCAGCTACATGGTCCTCATTGTTCACCTTTGCTCGCCATTATCGCCTCGATCTCCAAGCTTGAGATTCGGCACGTTTTGGGCCAGCATGGTGGCGGTGGCAGTGGCAGTCTTCATGCCCGAAGGTGGTGCAGCTCTGGTACTTCCCACTTGTCTGGGCTGGTCTAGCAGGATGATTTGAAAAGAGAAATTTCACTTACTGTTAATTCCTTTCCTGGAATCCTGCTAGACCAGTCCAGGACCCACCCTTCTCTTTAATCTCTTTAGACAGCCTACTTAGCAGAGTCACAAGGTTGTTGGATTGCCTGCTTCTGTTCATTTCACAGCAGGCTCCCAGAGTTTGGGATTATCTACAGCTCCTTGGATTGATGGCAGTGACAATCGAGATGGTGCCGCGGATGTGTGCTCATATGCAGCCGCTCTGTGGTCCTAAGTTTTCAGGAGTTTGAGCTCAGGTTCCCGCTCCCGGTGATGGTGAGGGCCAGCCTGCGATGGTGGCAGTAGCCCAATCATTTGAGAAAGGACATGCCCCTGGACAATTACTCAGGGATCCTTTTGATGACGGATGAAAGTCACTTGGGCTGGGGAGCGGTGTGGTCCATCAACCTTCTCCAGGCAAGGGCCATCAGTTTGGCTCTTCTGTGTTTCTGGCCCCTGGTCGAAGGCTGAATGGTTTAAATTTGGTCAGAGAACGCCACAGCAGTGGCTTATGCCAATTGGCAAGGCGGCATGAGGAGTGCTGGGTTGGCCCTGGAGATGGTTCTCCTGTTTGCCTGGGCAGAGAAGAACCTCCTAGCCTTGTCAGATCAGCACATTGTTGGGGTAGACAGTGTGGAAGCGGACTTTCTCAACCGGCACTCTGTATGCAGAAAAGTGGGAGTTGAGGCAGGAGGCGTTTCAGTTAATTTTGTGCCAAAGTGGTCGCCCTGAGCTGGATCTGATGGCGACTCATTCTTTTACCAAAGTGGGCTGCTTCTTCAGTCGCTGCACGGAGGTGGAGTCTGAGGGCATCAACACCATGGCTCAACCTTGGCCATATCCATGCCTGCTGTATGTGTTTCCTCCATGGGCCACTGGTGAGGCATGTGATTCAGCATAGAGTGCCACCTGGGAAGGATTGTTCTGGTGGCGCCAGATTGGCCGAGGAGAGTGTGGTTTGGAGATCTGATGCCACTCCTGCAAGTGCCTTCTTTTTGCATGCCTGCATCTCGGGGCCTATTGCGTCAGGGACGGATTGCCTGGAAGACTTGACTCCCTTCTCACTTATGGCTTGGCTCTTGAAAGGAGACTGCCAGTGCATAAGGGCTACTTTCTGGAGATGGTTTCCACTCTGCTTGGAGTCCGAAGGTTGACCAACCTGGCATACATGCAGTTTTGGTGCCTTTTTGAGCATGGCAGCTGGTCCCTGAGGCGGCCAAGGTGTCTCCCTGCTGGCCTTTCTGCAGGAAGGTCTGGAAAAGGGCCTTTCTCTTGGCCCCCTGAAGGTACAGGTGGTAGCCTTGACCTGTTTCAGAGGACCTGTGGCTGGTAAGTCACTAGCCTTACACCCAGATGTTTCGCGGTTTCTTCAAGGGGTTTGGCATCTGCGTCCTTCCCTGCGATCTGGGGTCCCTTTCTGGGATCTAGGTGTGGTGCTCAGGGCTCTGATGTCGGAACCCTTTGTGCCATTGAAGCGCGCTACTCTAAAGGATTTGATGCTCAAGACTACTTTTTTTTTTTTTTTTGGTTGCGATTAGTTCTGCAAGTTGGATTTGTGAGCTGGAGGCTCTGTCTTGCTGAGATCCTTATCTGTCTTTTTCAAAGAAGGCTGTTTCCATTTGGCCTGTGCCTTCATTCATGCCTAAGGTGATTTTTTTTCCCCCTTTCATGTGAACCAGGTGGTCTGACTGCCCTCCTTCTCTAAGGAGCAGTGTCGGGTGAAAGATAAGGATTCACTTTGTGAATGTCTGGAGGATGTTTCTCCAGTGCTTGAAGGTTCCGCACAAGGGTGATGGCTGCAGCTAAGTCTACTTTGGGACGCTGGATTAAAGAGGTCATTGCCTTGACGTATCTGTTGTGGAACTGGATGATTCCAGATGGTTTGCATACTCATTCTACCCAAGCGCAAGCATCCTTGTGGGCAAAGCAGAGCTTGGCATCCTCTGCAGACATTTCTTGGGCGGCAGTATGGGCATCACTTTCCACTTTTGTCAAGCATTACTGCTTGGATGTCCACGCTTGGGCAGACACGGCCTTCGGATCTAAGGTTTTGCAATCTGCTGTGTCTTCTTTCTGCCCAGTGGAGGCATAGCTTTGATATGTCTCACTTGTCTAGACTGGTCTAGCAGGACAATATGGAAGGTAACATTTTATTTACGAGATAATGTCCTTTCCTTGAGTCCTGCTAGACCAATCCAGAGCCCGTCTCTGGAACTTGTTGGCTCTGTTCTTCTGCAGCAGTACCCTGGGGTCTGTTCTGCAGGTCCATCTTCTACTGACAGCCTTCTGTTTAGACTTTTCTGTACCTAGTTCTCTATTGTTTTGCTGCTCATTGTTGCCCACGTTGAGGTTGTGTGAGACTTGCCATGTTGTCCCACATGCTTTGGGACAGATACTGAAGAGACCTCTGGTGACTGAAGCGGATGGAGGCATGGGAGTGATGTCATTGAAACCCCTATGGCGCATAGTCCTGCCCGCTGACCCTTAACCCCAGATATTCAATGCTGGGGTCATATGCGGCCCCGACAGTGAATATCCGAGGATCGATGCAGACACCGGAAGTCGCAGTAGCTAACTGGGCAGCAGCAATATTGCATGTTGCCCGGTTAGCTCCTGCACCTTAGCGATAGGTGCGTGTTTTCCTCGCCTATCTTTAAAGCACAGGCCATTAACCAGGCAGCTTGCAATGTCGCTGCCTCTGGTCTGCCCTGGAATGCCCCGACATGCCTTGATGCTAACCGGATAGCATCAGGGTTCATAGGGGAGTTCGGAGGGGGATATTCAGTGGCACTAACTGGGTAAGTGCCATTGAATGTCCCTATTTAAGGCGTTTACAAGGTTTACTGGGCTATAAACCATATACATGCCTTTCGAATATCAGGCCCTATCTGGTCAGTAAAATGTCACCTTCTCATTTATTCCAAACCATTAGACTCACACTTGAGACCAGAAGTTGTTAGACTTGCTTTGCAGTAGAATGTTCTACTTTTCCTTACCCTTATTCCTTCTCAGAACCTTTCAGTGTTTTTAGATTTGCCTGAATTGACTGTATTAAAATGAAACCTTATCCCCTCACCTAATCTTCCAAGCTTGATTCCTCAAATAACATCCAAACCAAGACAGACATTTGATCACAGTGGCCCATCTGTTCTAATTGCTGTATCAAGGTCAAATGACTCAAAAGTATCAAAGGCTGAGAAAATATACAAGGAGACCACCGAGTATCATGGTCCACAATCCAATTGATGCAGCTTATTGAACAGACATTTTAATAGGGTTTCCTTACTCAGAATGAGGCTGACTGGCTGGGATGAAGAAACTAAGACCATTTCAAAAACTCCTGCAACTATATCAACACAACTGCTCCAACAATTTGTCCCAAAAGAACAAGTTAGAAAGAAACTGATAAGACACCAGATGAGAGGCATCTAGTTGAGCAATAGACTACTTTAGGGATACTGGGATAAGTCCCTGCAAAAGAGATAATCAGCTCAGCAAGGCACACAGCAAAGTCCATTCTCCCAGCCTTTATCAGAATGTCTCTTCATTTTATTTATTTATTTATTTATTATTAATATTTACAGTATCTCACACCTTTCCAGTGGTAGTTCAAGTTGAGTTACATTCAGATATGTAGGTATTTCCTTATCCCCAGAGGGCTTATGAATCTAAGTTTGTCCCTGAGGCAGTGGAGACCACACGGAGTGCCAGTGTGATTCAAATCTTGGTCTCTCTGGTCACCAGGCTGTTGCTTTAACCACTAAGCTACTCCTCCATGCATCTAACCCACATCTGGATGATTTTTAACCTTCACAATTTCTTCTACCTCTGCCCTCATAAAGGAATTACATTCTCCAGAATCAGTTCCCTCCACCTGAGCTGCTACTTCTTCTGCAACCCCCAACTCAGCCCATAGATGGTGCACCTTCCAAGGCCAGAACTTGCTCAAAACAGGATAACACAACAGTGACTACTCAGATCTTACGGGATGGACCATTAAGTCCCATACCACTAGGGTGGGTAAGAACAAGGCAAATATGAAGAGTATAAATGTTTTTAGCATCACCCCTCCCCCCACTGATAATCTGTAAGATGGCAGAAGGGATGCACAACTTCTGCCATCCTCTTTCTAACTAGTTCTTATTTATTTATTTATTTATTTAAACAGGTTTTATATCCCGCTTTTTCTTTCAATCAAAGCGGTCACAGTACAATACAATACATTACAATACCAGGTTGTACAAAGGTGAGGGAAACATACCACTCTTCGTTACATCAGAGCAGTAGTAAATGGGATTACATAACACAAGGAGTACATTACAGTACATACATGGCATTTATTTATATAATAAGTTTTGTATCCCACCTTTTCCTTAAATCAAAGTGGTTAATACAGCACATATTACACAAACAGGTAAGGAGACAAGCATCAGAGCATAGACACATACATAGGGACATACAGTAAATACCTTACATTACAATTAACTACACAGAACAAGGCAACAAACATAACCAACATAGATCAGCCGTTACCCTGGTACCCCACGGTCCTACGCCTAAGGGCCACGCCAAAGGGCCCTTTGGCGTGGTCCTTAGGCGCGGGCCCGCCGTTGGAATGGCGGCTTTTAAAATCGTTGCTGCCTTGATGTGATTGGCAGGTGAAGGAGATGAAGCAGAGCTCCTGCTCACAGCCCCGATGTCGGCTTTAGAGTCCTCCGTGGCCCGATCGCCGTTGGAATGGCGGCTTTTAACATCGTTGCTGCCTTGATGTGATTGGCAGGTGAAGGAGATGAAGCAGAGCTCCTGCTCACAGCCCCGATGTCGGCTTTAGAGTCCTCCGTGGCCCCGATCGCCGTTGGAATGGCGGCTTTTAACATCGTTGCTGCCTTGATGTGATTGGCAGGTGAAGGAGATGAAGCAGAGCTCATGCTCACAGCCCCGATGTCGGCTTTAGAGTCCTCCGTGGCCCTCTCCTAGATGGTCAAATACGTATCAAGTTGGCAACAGCGTCCAACGAAGACCTCAATGAATCCTCATACCAAGCAACCTGTGCTTCCAAACCAATGTCAACACTCAAATAATACAGACTCTGCCAATTTGCATAACATCCTGAGGCTTTACAGGTGGATGCCACCAGAATCATCTGTTTCTGACCTAGCCCTTCAATTCATTCCAGAGACATTAACACAAATATCGATAAGGGATGGTCAGATTATGGTACTGACATCCTTCTCATACCCCTCATTTCTCCAACCTTCCCTGCTCCCTGCATCTCATCAGGTATAAAAATCAGATACAACAAATGGCCTCTTTCAGATTGTCATGCTAGTCCACTTGACTGGAATGATCTATGTGCACCTGCCAACAGGTGTTGGAGACAGAAAAAGACTAGAAACGTCTCACTGGTACTAAGGTTGGTGCAGCTAGGGGCACCCCTTCAGTATTTCTCTGCCTTTAGCAGATGGTGGTTACTGGACTGATAAGAACATAAGATATGCCATACTGGGTCAGACCAAGGTCCATCAAGCCCAGTATTCTGTTTCCAACAGTGGCCAATCTAGGTCATATGTACCTAGCAGTTTCCCAAGAGACACAAGTTCCACAATGCTTGTACTGGGTCAAGCATTGATATCTTCGGTCACTTCTTAATAATGGTTTATGGACCTTTCCTCCAGGAACTTGTCCAAACCTTTTTTAAACCCAGCTACACTAACAGCCTTTACTACATCCTCCGGTAACAAATTCCAGAGTTTGATTACACGTTGAGTGAAAAAATATTTTCTTTTATTAGTCTTAAATAGTTTACCCTGTAGCTTCATTGCATGTCCCCTAGTCTTTCTATATTCTGATAATGTAAATAATCGATCTACGTTTACCCGTTCCACTCTGTTCATTAATTTATAGACTTCTATCATATCTCCCCCTCAGCCGTCTCTTTTCCACGTTAAAGAGCCCTAACCTTTTTAGCCTTTCTTCATAGGAGTATCCTTCCATCCCCTTTACCATTTTGGTGGCTCTTCTCTGTACCTTTTCTAAAATCGCCATATCCTTTTTAAGATACGGCGACCAGAATTGCACACAATATTCAAGATGCGGTCTCACCATGGAACGATATAGAGGCATTATAATATCTTTTGTTTTATTTTCCATTCCTTTCCTTATCATACCTAGCATTCTATTTGCTCTCTTGGCTGCCGCTGCACACTGGGCCGAGGGTTTTAACATGGTATCCACAATGACGCCTAAATCTTTTTCCTGGGTGGTGGTTCCTAATGTGGAACCTTGCATCGTGTAACCATAGTTTGGGTTGTTCTTCCCTAGATGCATAACCTTGCACTTGTCCACATTAAATTTCATCTGCCATTTTGATGCCCAGTCTTCCAATTTATCAAGATCCTCTTGCAATTTTTCACAATCCTCTTGGGTTTTAACAACTTTAAATAGTTTTGTGTCATCTGCAAATTTGATAACCTCACTCGTTATTCCACTTTCCAGGTCATTTATGAATATGTCAAAAAGCAGCGGACCCAGCACAGATCCCTGGGGTACACCACTATTCACCTTTCTCCATTGGGAAAATTGGCCATTTAGCCCTACCCTCTGCTTTCTATCTTTTAACCAGTTCCTGATCCACAATAGTACACTGTCTCCTATCCCATGACTCTTTAGTTTTGCCAAAAGTCTCTGATGAGGGACCTTGTCAAAGGCTTTCTGAAAGTCCAGATACACAATATCAACCGACTCACCTTTGTCCACCTGTTTATTCACTCCTTCAAAAAAACATAACAGATTAGTAAGACAAGATCTTCCTTGTCTAAAGCCATGTTGGCTGTCTCCCATTAGGTTGTGACTATCTACATGCTAAGTAATTTTATTCTTTATGATGGTTTCTACCATTTTTCCTGGTACTGACGTCAGGCTCACCGGTCTGTAGTTTCCCGGATCACCCCTGGAACCCTTTTTAAAAATTGGTGTTACATTGGCGATCCTCCAATCTTCAGGTATTAGAGATGATTTTAATGATAGTTCACAGATTACTAATAGCAGGTCTGCTATCTCATATTTCAGTTCTTTCAACACCCTTGGATGTATACCATCCGGCCCAGGTGATTTGCTACTCTTCAGTTTATCTAATAGTTGTAAGACATCTTCCCGATGTATCGATATTTCCTTCAATTCTTCCGCACCTTTAAATACCACTTCAGTCATGGGTAACATCCCTACATCTTCCTCAGTAAAGACCGAAGCAAAGAATTCATTCAGTCTCTCCGCTATCGCTTTGTCACCTCTTAGTGCTCCTTTAACCCCTTTATCATCTAATGCACCAACTGACTCTCTCACAGGTTTTTTGCTACGAATGTACTTGAAAAGGTCTTTATTTCGCGTTTTTGCTTCCGCAGCAAACTTCTTCTCAAATTCTCTTTGCCTGCCTTATCAATGCCTTGCATTTGACCTGCCAGTGCTTGTGCTGTTTCCAGGTTTCGTCGTTTGGCTCTTTTTTCCATTTCCTGAAAGATGCTTTTTTGGCAACAGCAGCCTCTCTGACCTCACCTTTAAACCATGCTGGCAGTTTTTTGGACTTCCTTCCACTTTTCTTAAAGCGTGGAATACAGCTGGTCTGGGCTTCCAAGATAGAATTTTTCAACAACACCCAAGCTTGATGTACGTCTTTAACCTTTGCAATTGCTCCTTTTAGTTTTTTCTTAACTGTTTTCCTCATTTTATCATAGTCTCCCTTTCCAAAGTTAAAAGGTAGTACTGTGGATTTCCTTACTATCCCTCCTCCACTAATTAAATCAAAGGCGATCATGCTATGATTACTATTGCCAAGTGGCCCCAACACCCTTATCTCTTGCACTAGATCTGGTGTTCCACTAAGGACTAGGTCTAATATGGCTTCCCCTCTGGTCAGTTCATGAACCAGCTGCTCCAAGAAGCAGTCATTTATTTCATCTAGGAACTTTATCTCCCTAGCATGTCCTGACGTGACACTGACCAAGTCGATACCGGGGTAATTGAAATCACCCATTATTATTACTGCGCTGTAACCTTTGTTATCTTCCTTGATTTCTTTGAGCATTTCATCATCCATTTGGTCATTCTGGCCAGGTGCTCGATAGTACACCCCCACTGCCATTGCCTTCCCCCTTTTATATAGAATTTCAATCCATATAGATTCTACAGCAGATTTTGTTTCTTGCAAAACTTTAATCCTTTCTGAGTCAATGCCCTCTCTAACATAGAGCGCAACCCCTCCACCAATTTGATCAGCTCTATCATTACAGTATAGTTTGTACCCAGGTATCACAGTGTCCCACTGATTGTCCTCCTTCCACCATGTCTCTGATATTCCAATCATATCTAACCTTTCATTTAGTGCTATATATTCTAACTCTCCCATCTTATTCTTTAGACTTCTAGCATTTGCATACAAGCATTTTAGAGAATGTATTTTATTCATGTTAATTTGGCTATTGTTAGACATGGGTAAATTGGGATCTTTAAGCTCTGTCTGCTCCGTACTTGAGGGCATTTGGGCTACTTTACTCTTTTGTGGAACCTCTCTGCTTTTGGTAGTATCCTTCAAGGATACATTCTTCCGAACCATCCGCTCTTGGGTGACTGTCGGCTTTCCCCTAATATCTAGTTTAAAAGCTGCTCTATCTCCTTTTTAAAGGTTAATGCCAGCAGCCTGGTTCCATCCCGGTTAAGGTGAAGCCCATCCCTTCGGAAGAGCCCCTCCTTTCCCCAGAATGTTCCCCAGTTCCTAACAAATCCAAAACCCTCATCTCTGCACCATTGTCTCATCCACGCATTGAGACTCCAGAGCTCTGCCTGCCTTTTGGGTCCTGCGCGTGGAACAGGAAGCATTTCGGAGAATGCTACCATGGAAGTTCTGGATTTCAACTTCCTACCTAAAAGCCTAAATTTTGCCTCCAGAACCTCCCTACCACATTTTCCTATGTCATTGGTACCGACATGTACCAAGACAGCAGACTCCTCCCCAGCACTATCTAAGACCTTATCTAGGTGGCGCGTGAGGTCCGCTACCTTCGCACCAGGCAGGCATGTTACCAAGCGATCCTCACGTCCACCAGCCACCCAGCTATCTACATGCCTAATGATCGAATCACCAACTATAACGGCTGTCCTAACCCTTCCCTCATGGGCACATGGCCCTGGAGAAACTTCCTCGGTGCGAGAGGGTTTTACATCACCTGGAGGAGAGGTCCTAGTTACAGGATCACTTCCTGCCACACCAGGGTGATGCTCTCCTGTCATGTGACCTCTCTCCTCCATGGCAACAGGGGTGCTGCCAGACTGGAGTTGGGACTTCGGGACTATATCCCTGTAGGTCTCGTCTATGTACCTCTCTGTCTGTCTTATGTTTTCCAAGTCTGCTACTTTAGCCTCTAGAGAACGGACTTGTTCCCTGAGAGCAAAGAGCTCCTTGCACCCTAGTGCACACGTAAGACCCCCTCACCAACTGGGAGAAAATCATACATGTGACACTCAATGTAAAAGACTGGAAAGCCCCCATCCCGCTGCTGGACTGCTGTCTGCATCTTAGTTTTAAGTTTGTGTCTAGATCTTTAAGTTCTTACTTACTAGGGGTTGCTATGGGTATTTATACCAATAAAACTGTACCTAATACGTTTAATATACCTTGTTCACCTGAAGCTTAATCAATCTCAGGTCCTTAGTGTATGACTGATTTGGGCAATGAGCTTCACCTGAAAGCACCTCCTGTCTTTTAAGATGTGTAAGTACCTATAAAGCTATGATTATCCCAGGGTTGGGTGGGTGTGGGGAGGGAGGGAGGGAAATAACACTTATTAAAAGAGGGCTGCTACACAGTACCCTGTCTTGTGCTGCTGAGGTAAGCTAAATTCTGATTTGATTTAAATTATAGCTTTTAGCTGCTGCTAGGCTCTAACTTCTTATGAACTTAAACTACAAGCTCTCTGCTGGGTTCTAAATTTAACCAGAAAGCTCTCTTCTGTGCTTTAAAACTAAAAGTACTTTTCTGATGCTAGGCCCTGAGTGACTATTAAATGTACACTACAAGCTCTCTGCTGGGTTCCAAATGTAACCAGAAAACTCTCTTCTGTGTGTTAAATTTAAACTAAAAAGTACTTTGCTGTTACTTGGCCCTGAGTGACTATTAAATTTAAACTACAAGCTCTCTGCTGGGTATGAAATGTAACCAGAAAGTTCTCCTCTGTGTTTTAAATTCAAACTTTAATTGCTGCTACTAGGCCCTAACTGATCCAACAAAAAACAGTGGGTTCACAGATTAAGTAGCTTTAATACAAAGAATTATTTTTAGAAAATTACCAGAAGTATATACTCACAGTTGCAGATTTCTCTCCAGAAGTAACAGTCCCCCTTTCTAGTCCTTCAAGATGCAGCTTTTGATCCTGAGGAGAACTTGGTAGTACCTGGGCAGCCATCCTACGGGGTACTTTCCTGGTAAAAATTCAGTGGGCGGACTTTCCCACCATGAAGGGGGGGGGGGAGAGCTGGGCTTCTTCTCAGTTGGTTGCCGGTTGAGCTTCTTGGCCTGAGGCTAGTGGGCTGTTTTTGGTTCCCTTTAACAGCCTCTTATCTTCCTTTCTATGTTCTTCTTCTGATCTCCCCCCCCCGGCCCCTTAAGAGACAAAAAAAGTGGTTCCTTTGAAGCAGTGCATTCTGTGAGTGCTCTGGCTGTGGCTCAAGGCTCGTGTTGGGGCTGATCCCTGTGATTCAGCTCTCCCGAGGGTAAGCTTGACTGGCGGTGTTTCTCCTCCACGCCTGCCATTCTGGGTGGCTATGGCTTTAGTGTCTGGGCATGGGTTGTAGTCTTGCCACTTTCAGGGACCGGGTGCTGGCATTATTGGAGGGGGGGTATGTTTCATCAGGGCTCGAAGCCTTCCTGCAAGGCCCTACCTGGAAGTGGGGGCACAGCTGCAGGCTGGCCCCTCTGCTTGGCATCATGTCTGCTCAGCATCCAGCTGTGTGGTGATTACAGAGGCCTTAGATAGCTTCGTGGTCAATGGCCATGAGCACTAAGAAGGCTGCGATCGACTTCCGGTTTAGCCACGGAGGGGGAACGACGTGAGTAAGTGAGCTCCGTCCCCGCACCCAGAACGGAGGGATATTAACGGCTCCCCGCGGCCCCCTTTGCAGAAAAAATGCCCAAGGTGATGAAGCTGAAGCCAGGCTCCACTATTAAAGAGTTATGCGCAGCGAAAACTGGGAGCGGGAAGGCGGCAGCGGCGAGCCCGGGCGCGAAGACGGCCCCGGCTTCCCCGAGTAGTATGGAGGCGGTAGATGGCGGGGACAGCGCTGATTTGCCTCAGGTGGATGCGGCAATGATCCTCCGCGAAATCCGCAAGTCCAAGGACGAGATCGTGGACCGGGTCTGTGGCCGGCTGGAGGAAAAGTTTACCGCGCTTGGGCAGCGGCTGGAGGAGGTTGAGAGCCGCGTGAGTCAGACCGAGGATGCCCAGGCCTCCACAGACCGTGTGGTGCGGTCCCTGCAACAACAAGTTAGTTGGCTGCACACAAAAACCGAGGATATGGAAAACAGAGATCGTCGCTCTAATTTGAGAGTCTTCGGGGTACCGGAGGGCGCAGAAGGGGACAATGCTATTGCTTTTATGCAGGACTTGTTGCTTACTTGTTTTCCGGACCCCCCCTCGACGCCGCTGTATGAGATTGAGCGGGCACACAGGGAGCTGCGGCCTAGACCGGCGAAAGGAGACAAGCCACGTGCTCTCCTTGTGAAACTGTTGCGGTTTCAGGATCGGGAACATGTGATCCGGGCAGCTCGGAAGTCTGAGTGTGCAATGCAAATCCTGGAATGTGTATGTCTTCCCGGATCTTGCTTCGGAGACGGTGAAGCGACGCAAGGACTTGTTGCGGCTGCGAGATCAGCTGGCGCAGCGGGGAGTGCACATTGCGATATGGTACCCAGCACGCATAACAATGATGGTTAATGGAGTGCGCAGATTCTTCGCATCTAAGGAGTTACTGGAGAAATACTTGCAAAGTCGTAAGAGTCCACCATGCTCCCCTGTGGGGCGCGAACAGGGAGCGGAGCAGGCGACCAGGAGTGACGGAGCTGACGATCGGAGGAGCTCGGGAGAGTGAGGCCTCGCATATAAGGACTTTGGATGGACTTTCAGAGGGGATAATTGCTGGATATGAGGTGTTGGGGTGGGGGTGGAGGGTGGCGGGGAGGGGGAAAAGACTTGTGGCAGTAGGGTGCGGGGGGGAGGGAGGGGAGTGTATGGTGATGGTTGATGGGTGGCTATTGGAGGTCTGTACTAGACAAAATTGTGAGGGGCGAGGGAGAAGTGGATGGTGTGAAGGGGAGTGTGTGCTGCGCTGTGTGTGTGCTGGGGGGGGTGCTGAAGGACATACGGGTACGCTGCCAGGGGAATGGGGGGGGTCATAAGATTGCCTCATTTAATGTGAGGGGAATTCACAGTCCTATTAAACGTAAGCGGATCCTCACGTTGCTGGTGAAACACCGGGTAGATGTGGCCCTGCTGCAGGAGACCCACCTGGTGGAGACGGAGCAGAGTAAGCTGCAGGCCCAGGGGTTTGAGCAATTGTTTGGTGCGCCCTATACCTCGAAGAAACGAGGGGTAGTGATTCTGGTGCATAAACGGCTGAAATTTGTGCCCTATGCCTCTGGGGGGGATAAGATGGGTAGGGTGGTATGGGTGGTGGGAAGAGTGGATCAGCAGGAGGTGTCCTTCTTAAATCTGTATGCTCCCAACGGGCCGAAAGGCTCCTTCTTCCGAAAGGCCCTGCGGGAATTTGAAAAGCAGGCCCGGGGGGAGTGGGTGATAGGAGGAGACATGAATTGTGTGGTGGGGCCGGAGGACCGATCCAACTATCAGCGGGTGAAGCACCGGCGGGAGGGACGGGAGTTGAGGCAGTGCTTGGTGGCGTGGGGACTGGTTGATATATGGCGCTGGGAGAACCCGGGGGTCCGAGGTTACACTTGTTTTACCTCACGCTTGGGGTGCTATTCCTGACTAGATATGCTTTTGGGGCGCAGGGGACAGGTGGGGGGCCCTGGGGAATGTGCAATTACACCCGGTCCTTCTGTCTGATCACGGACTGGTCACGGGGGAGTGGAGCCCAGGAGGGGGAGGGGGGGAGCCCTTTGGGGGGATGGAGGGGAAATATCACCTTGATTCAGTCGGCGGAAGGGCAGGCGGGCCTGAAGAAGGCCTGGCGGGAATTTTTGACTTGAAATGATAATGGGGAGGTCTCGGATGCCCTGCTGTGGGATAGCGGGAAGGCGTATCTGAGGGGAATGTTGATGCAGCTGGGGAGTCGGCGAAAACGGGAGAGGGAGGCGCAGCGGCAGGAGTGGATGCGGGAATTGGCGCTGGCTCAAGGGGAGCACAGCGCGACGGGGTCCCGGGCGGCGGGGCAGAGGGCGGCCCAGCTGCGTGCGTGAGTGAACAGATTAGACGTGGAGGGCTTGGAACGGCTGATGAGGGCGACCAAAAGGAATTTTATGGAAGGTGGCAACAGGGCGGGCAAGCTTCTCGCGCGGCAACTCCGACGCAAGCGGGAGAGCCGGGTGGTGGCGGTAGTTCGGGACGAGAAAGGGGGGAGAGTGGCGGAGAGCAGGGCAATTTGTGGGGTTTTCCGCCGTTTTTATGAACAGCGGTACACGGGGCAGGCAGAGGCCACCCCGGAGCGGATTCGGGACTATTTAGAGGGGCTTCAGGTCCCGCGACTCAGCCTGGAGCAGGCGGAGTGGTTGGGGCGGCCGATTGAAGTGGAGGAGGTACAGAGGGAAATCCGGCGACTTCCCAGGGGAAAGGCGGTCGGAGAGGATGGGTATCCCGTGGAATTTTACCAGGTCTTGCGGGTGGAGATGGGTTTCTGGCACGGTTGTTTACAGGGTTGATGCGTGGTGAGCGCTTACCGGGGTCTATGACACAGGCGAATGTGGTGGTCCTTCCCAAAGCGGGGCGAGACCCGGAACGCTGTGAGAATTATCGCCCCATTGCTTTGATCAACTGTGATGCGAAGTTATACGCGCGGGTACTGGCGGGGCGCTTGGAGGGGATCCTTCCGGACTTGATTCACCCCGATCAGACGGGGTTTATTAAGGGTCGGGCCATCGCTGATAATGTGCGGCGGGCAGTGGGGTTGCTCCACTATATACAGGAACGCCGCCTCCCGGCGGTGTGTGTGACCTTGGATGCCGAGAAGGCTTTTGATCGGGTGGAATGGGAGTTTTTGTTTGCCATGATGGACAAGATGGGGCTGGGGGAGGGGTATGTGTGCGGGGTGCGGGCGCTGTATCGGCACCCGCAGGCCCGGATTCTGGTGAATGGACAGGGTTCGGACTGGTTTGCTCTGCACCGGGGGACGCGACAGGGGTGTCCTCTCTCCCCCCTACTTTTTGCAATCACCATTGAGGCGCTGGCAATCTGGGTCCGGGCCCGGACGGAGATACAGCCAGTTTCAGTGGGGGCGGGACAGCATAAGATTCTGCTTTACGCCGACGACACGTTGCTATTTATGGCGGACCCGGTGGGGTCTCTCCCGGCGTTGGTGGAGGAGTTGGAAACGTTCGCTGTGGTATCGGGCTTTAAGGTTAACATGGCCAAAACGGAAGCCCTGGCTCTTGGTGGTTTTCGGCGGGAAGACTGTTGGGACTTTCCCTTTAAATGGGCGCCCGGGTACTTTAAATACTTGGGGGTCCAGCTGCCGGCAGACCCCAGCCGCCTGTTTGAACTTAACTATCAAACGCTGGGGGGTAAGATTAGTAGCCTGTTGGAGGGGTGGAAAGACTTACAACTGAGCTGGGTGGGGCGGGTAGAGGCCTTCAAGATGAGTGTCCTCCCCAAATTACTCTATCTGTTTGTGCAGCTGCCGGTGTGGATCCCGGGGGGGATGCTCAAGAAGTGGGAGGGAATGCTTCATAGATTTATTTGGAAGGGCCGGAAGGCTAAGATCCGGTCCAGCCAACTCCGATTGGCCAAGGAATGCGGGGGTGTCCGACTGCCCTCGTTGCGGTGGTACCACCGGGCAGGAATTCTGAAGGCGTGGAGGGCTCACTACCGGAGGGGGGGGGACGCAGCGTGGGTGGATCTGGAAACTACTGTGATGGAAGCGCAGTCACTGACCCAATGGCTAGGCGGCTCGGCAGGCTTGAGTGGGGGGGGTCGGGGGAGGGGGCACCCCTTCTTGGGGGCTATGTGGAAACTCTATCAGCAGGGGGAAGGGCAGAAGTGGTTCCCCAACCCCGTTTCGGCCTGGACCAGGGTAGGGGATATTTTCCTCTTTGGCAGGGCTGCTTGGCTGCAGGATAAGATTGTCAAACTGGGGGACTGTCTGGTGCAAGGGGAGGTAGGGTCCCATAGAGAACTGGAAAGTAAGGCGCAGAGTTCCATTCCCTTTTATCAATACTTTCAGGTTCGACATTTTCTGCAGACGGGTACGAATCTCCGTTGGGTTCGTCGCCCTAGTACTACTATGGAAGACACGCTGTTCCGCGGGAATAAGGATCAAGGTATAGTTGCTAAGATCTACAGGGTGTTGTTGGAAGAGGCGGCAGAGGGGGAGGAGGGAGCCGCGTGGGGGCACCGGAGGAGGTGGCATCTATGGGTGGGGGAGGAGTGGGATGAGGCGCAGTGGCAGTGGATTTATAGGTCGATTTACAAGACTACGGGGATCGCTTCTTGGCGACAAACCCAATTGCAAATAGTACATGGGGCATATATTACTCCGAGCAGGCTGACTTGGCGGGGAGATCTGAGCTGGGGGTTGTGTTGGCGGGGATGTGGAGAGCGGGGAGACTTCCTACACATGTGGTGGGGGTGCCGGGTTATTCAAGAGTTCTGGCGGGCGGTGCGGGGGGGGTTGCTCCGCGGGAGTGGGGATTCTGCCTTAGGGAGGGAAGGGGGCTGGAGGGGGGGCCCCGGGTTTGGGTGCTGGGGGGCGGCCCTACGGGGGCGGGGGGTAGATGGGACCCACCAGCGGGAGGCTAAGTTGCTTCTGGCAGCGCGCCTGGCAATTGCCTGGCGCTGGAACTGGGAGGGAGGACCGAGAGTGGAGGATTGGTGGAGCAAGGTGGAGGAGATGATTCAGTTTGACAAACTGACTTATCGGTTGAGGGGGCGGGAATGGGAATTCCATAAAATCTGGGATCCGTACCTGCAGAGTCCCTTGGGGAGTACTGGGAGGATGGGGTAGGGGGAGGTGGTACAGCACACACAGCACACAATACACACGATACGCAGTCACACACTATATCAGGTCTGGGGGCGATATGACTGATTTAACCTTTGTCTGTATTATTGTATTCTAGTTCTGATTGTTGTTTAGGGTTTGATGGTTTCCCTGACTTTTCAGTTTTCTCTTTTTCTTTTTTAGCGTTGTGGTTTGAGGCTGATGGTGGGGGATAGCGATGCGGCCCCGCCCCCATGGGCTGAAAGCCGGGGGGGGGGGGGGTAACTGGGAAGGCAGATGTAACTGTTGGAATTGTGTGCTGATTTTACCCTGCCGTTCACATGTTTAATACAAACAAAGTTTCAAAAAAAAAAAAGAAGGCTGCGATCAGGGACAATTTTTCTGGCAGCGCTCTGGGCAACGCTGGACTGTGTGGCTGATCCCTGCTGGCATGTTCTCTGTGGCGGGAATGGCCACTCATTTGGTGGGTTGGGTGCTTTGGGGTATGAGTGCCCTGGTGGCAGGAGCAGCTGCAGGTTTGAAGGGCTGGGTGTTCCAGGGTGCAAGCGCCCCAGTGGTATAGGGCTATCTGTGCTCAGAGTTGCACCAGACTGTGTGGCCAGTTCCCTTCAGAGCACCCTCTGTGGCTGACTGCTGTTTTGGAGGTCCGGATGTTAGCAAGGGGCTTACCCCTTATTTTCTTGGCCTTTACCATATGCTTGGTTAGGGAAATTCTGAAGGGGTGCCCCTAGTTGTACCTGCCTTAGTGTCATTGATGTCACAGGAAGTTTCTAGTCTTTCTCTGTCTCCATTATCAGCATGCAGGGAGACAATAACCCACATGTCTGGACTGGTCTAGCAGGATGCCAGGAAAGGAAATTATCTGGTAAGTAAAATTTCACATTCCAGGAATTGCAAAATTGAATTGCTGGTGAAAGCTCAAGCAAAATATAGCATTCAAATACTTGTCCTATCTGCTTAACACCTTACCTTTCATATATGCATTAAATCTCCTATGAGAACAGGAATTCTCCTACCCATATCCCCAATCACTACACCAGTGCATACAGCACTGTTATATCAATTCCTGGTAGTCTCTCAGTTGAATAAAAAAAGACAAGCTTAACCCATCCTAAAAAACACTCACTAACCACTCCTATAGGGGGTCATTGATCTATTTTAAGAACAAGATCATAGATTCTTATGATTTGCTGGTAAGAAGTTTTCTCCAGGACCAAGCAGGAAGTCAGTCCTCACATATGGGTGACGTCGGCGCCGACGGAGCCCCCGTGCGGAGCATTTCCCCAGCTTTCAAAGAAAGCCTTTGGGAATTGCAGCGCGCATGCGCGGTCCCCTTCCCGCCCAAGGGTGCCATCTTGCTCAGTCTTCTTTTTTCCGCGGAGCCCGACGGACGTTGTTCGTTTTTCCCCGAGGAAAAAAGTTGATTTCCCTATTTTTTCTCTTTCTTCTTCGGTTTGACGCTGGATCCTTTTCCCGCCTTGGCCCGATACGCCGGTATCGAGTCCACTCTCTCTTTTTCGGTTTTTGTCCTTTGTGACTAGCATTTGTGCCATTTTTCTTTTTTCACTGGCAGCCCGGTCTTTTGACCTCGCAGGGGCCCTTTTTCCTCCGATGGCTACCAGCGGGTTTAAAAATTGTGATCGGTGTAAGAAACTTATGTCTCTTACCGACACATATGACTGCTGCCTCCGCTGCCTCGGACCCGATCATGACCCGATGATCTGTGGTCCGTGTGGCAAAATGTCCTTGAAGGCGTTGAAGAGTCGGCAGCACCAGAAGGATAGGATCTTCTCTGACTCCGCATCTGGACGGGCCCGGACCTCGTCAGAGGCCTCGACGTCTCGGGACTCCGGCCCCGAGCAACGTCTGGGTTCCTCTGAGCGGGGGTGTACTTCGCGGGAACATCGCAAAAAGAAGAAACCCGCGAGGGCGTCGTCGGTGGACGCTCCTGGTTCCTCGAGGGCCAGGTCGCATAGCCCCGATAGCCATCCCAGGTCTTCGGAGTCGGAGAGGCCTGCCAAGTATCCTCGTATCGAGATGGAGTCTCCTGGACACGTGAGTGCTGTAGTCCTCGTGGACTCTCCTCCAGGGGAGCCGACGTGTCGGGCCCCGAGTCGGGGGCTGCTGGGTCTCCTGAGCTCGGACTCAGGTTGACGGCCTTGGAGAGCAGCCTCGCTGCCTTCATGGAACAGCAGCGGGCATTGATCGCCGGTCTCACCGGTGCATCTGCCCCGACCACTGGGACCTCGACGTCCAAGTCGACCCCGGAGGCCGAGCTGATCCTCGAGTCCATGCGGGCTCGAGTCGATCCTCGGCCACGGTCTCCCTCGTCCTCCCGTTCGGGACCGAGGTCGTCGACGCCGGTACCCTCGGCGTCTGGGCGGATGGCATCGGTGCCCGCCCGACCGGAGCCGCTCGATTCCTCCTCCGAGCCTCGGAGACGATCCCCACCGGAGGATA
Organism: Ichthyophis bannanicus; assembly: GCA_033557465.1. Lineage (NCBI taxonomy): Eukaryota > Metazoa > Chordata > Amphibia > Gymnophiona > Ichthyophiidae > Ichthyophis > Ichthyophis bannanicus. The sequence goes on from CM066033.1 coordinate 663,534,395, forward strand.
CCCGGTTCTCGGACTTCGTGCGGGATATGGCCAAGGCCTTGGCCTTCCCCGCGGATCCCGAGGAGGAGCCTCGAGCCGAGGAGCTCGAGGCCCTCCAGTATGACTCTCCCCCACAGGAGGCCTTTACTGTACCGGTTCCTCCGATGCTGGAGCGGCTGCTCTTCCGCATGTGGGAGACCCCGGCCTCGACGCCGGTGTTAAGCAAGCGGGTCGATTCCATCTATCGAGTCCGCAAGAGCCCCGGGTTCCAAAAGGCACAATTACCGCACCACTCCATGGTTGTGGAATCGGCCATTCATCGACTGAAAAGTCAGAAGATGCACTCCTCGGTGCCTCCCGGCCGGGAGGCCCGGAACCTGGATGCCCTCGGTAAGAAGTGCTTCCAGGGCTCTATGCTTGCTTGCCATGTCCAGACTTACCAGCTCTACATGGGCATGTATCTCCGAGACCTGGCAAAGGAGATTGCCGGGTTCTCTGCTGGTCTCTCCGAGGAACCTTTGCAGCGGTTCCAAGCCTTGTCCACTGGTATTCGAGAGTGCTTAAAGTTTATCTCTCAAGCAGCCTATGATGGCTTCGAGGCTTCGGCCCGAGTAGCCGGGGCCGGCATCGGTGCCCGCCGACAGGCTTGGCTACAGTCATCCGACCTCGAGCCATGGGTGCAGGACAAGTTGGTCGATGTCCCCTGCTGAGGTGAAAACCTCTGGCAAGCCCATGGCTGAAAAGGCTGCAGAACTCGAGACTGAGACTCTAACCAGGACTAGGCTGTCCAGAAAAACCTCTGCCCCTTCTCAAAAGAAGAAGGGCTCGGGAAAAAAGACCTTTTACCCGAGGAAGTCATCTGCCTATAAACCATACCCTCATTATCAGGCCTCTGCAGCTCCCCAACAGGGTCAGCAGGCCAAGGGGCAGGGTCATGGGCCCTGTAGGCAGAAGGCCCCCAAGCCACCAACACCGGCCCCTGCTCAGCAGGGTGGGGGTTTTTGACTCAGCAAGCACAGCCTCTTCTCCTCAGCTGGCTCACATCAGCACAGGAGGCCGGCTGGCCCACTTTGCCCACAGGTGGGCAGCCGTCACATCAGATACCTGGGTGCTCCATATAGTCCAAAAGGGCTATCTTCTCCGTTTTCACCAGGTACCTCCCTCCTATTTTCCAGGGGAGCCTCCCAGACTCCCTCTGCACAGGGACCTACTCCTTCAAGAGTTAGCAAGTCTGCTAAAGGAACAGGCTGTGGAACCGGTGCCCCACCACCTGAGAGGTCACGGCTTTTATTCCAGGTACTTTCTGGTACCAAAAAGAACAGGAGGCCTCAGACCCATCCTAGACTTGCGCAACCTCAACAAGTTCCTGGAGAGGGAAAAGTTCAAGATGCTTACCCTTGGAATCCTGCTGCCCTACCTCCAGCAGGGAGATTGGCTATGCTCCTTAGATCTAAAGGATGCTTATACTCACATCCTTATTCATCCAGACCACAGACGGTATCTCAGATTTGTTGTGGGGGGGAAACCACTACCAGTACAGAGTACTTCCCTTTGGCCTAACCTCCGCTCCCAGGGTGTTCACCAAGTGCCTGGCGGTGGTGGCGGCCTACCTGAGGCTTCAAGGTCTTTTTGTGTTTCCATACCTGGACGACTGGCTCATAAGAGGCCAGTCTTCCCAGGAGGCCAGTCAAGCCACCCTTTGCACTGCGGCTCTGCTTCAGCACTTGGGGTTTGTCATAAACTTCGCAAAGTCCACTTTGCTCCCGTCCCAGAACTTGGAATTCATAGGAGCAAGGCTAGACACTCTTCAGGCGAGGGCTTTTCTGCCAGTGGACAGGGCCCTCCGGTTGATGGATGTAGCCAGGCAGTTTCACAGCAATTCCCTGGTCTCCGCCAGGCAATTCCTGAGACTTCTCGGCCATATGGCTTCCACTGTTCATTTCACCCCCAATGCCCGCCTGCACATGCGGCCTGCTCAGTGGAGCCTTCGAACTCAATGGCATCAGGCCACAGGGAGCCTTGCAGACTCGGTGAGAGTATCCCCCTTGCTCGTCTCCTCTCTATAATGGTGGCTTCATCTTCCGAATCTGGTACTCTGAGTGGATTTTCAATCCCCTCCGCATTCTCGAGTGCTGACGACAGATGCTTCTCTTCTAGGTTGGGGAGCACATTGCCAAGGGGCATGTACATAAGAACATAAGAACATAAGATATGCCATACTGGGTCAGACCAAGGTCCATCAAGCCCAGTATTCTGTTTCCAACAGTGGCCAATCTAGGTCATACGTACCTAGCAGTTTCCCCAAGGGACACAGGTTCCACAATGCTTGTACTGGTTCAAGCATTGATATCCTGGGTCCCTTCTTAATAATGGTTTATGGACCTTTCCTCCAGGAACTTGTCCAAACCTTTTTTAAACCCAGCTACACTAACAGCCTTTACTACATCCTCCGGTAACAAATTCCAGAGTTTGATTACACGTTGAGTGAAAAAATATTTTCTTTTATTAGTCTTAAATAGTTTACCCTGTAGCTTCATTGCATGTCCCCTAGTCTTTCTATATTCTGATAAGGTAAACAATCGATCTACATTTACCCGTTCCACTCCGTTCATTAATTTATAGACTTCTATCATATCTCCCCTCAGCCGTCTCTTTTCCAGGTTAAAGAGCCCCAACCTTTTTAGCCTTTCTTCATAGGAGTAGCCTTCCATCCCCTTTACCATTTTGGTGGCTCTTCTCTGAACCTTTTCTAAAATCGCTATATCCTTTTTAAGATACGGTGACCAGAATTGCACACAATATTCAAGGTGCGGTCTCACCATGGAACGATATAGAGGCATTATAATATCTTTTGTTTTATTTTCCATTCCTTTCCTTATCTTACCTAGCATTCTATTTGCTCTCTTGGCCGCCGCTGCACACTGGGCCGAGGGTTTTAACATGGTATCCACAATGACGCCTAAATCTTTTTCCTGGGTGGTGGTTCCTAATGTGGAACCTTGCATCGTGTAACCATAGTTTGGGTTGTTCTTCCCTAGGTGCATAACCTTGCACTTCTCCACATTAAATTTCATCTGCCATTTTGATGCCCAGTCTTCCAATTTATCAAGAGCCTCTTGCAATTTTCCACAATCCTCCTGGGTTTTAACAACTTTAAATAGTTTTGTGTCATCTGCAAATTTGATAACCTCACTCGTTATTCCACTTTCCAGGTCATTTATGAATATGTCAAAAAGCAGCGGACCCAGCACAGATCCCTGGGGTACACCACTATTCACCTTTCTCCATTGGGAAAATTGGCCATTTAGCCCTACCCTCTGCTTTCTATCTTTTAACCAGTTCCTGATCCACAGTAGTACACTGCCTCCTATCCCATGACTCTTTAGTTTTGCCAAACGTCTCTCATGAGGGACCTTGTCAAAGGCTTTCTGAAAGTCCAGATACACAATATCAACCGACTCACCTTTGTCCACCTGTTTATTCACGCCTTCAAAAAAACATAACAGATTAGTAAGACAAGATCTTCCTTGTCTAAAGCCATGTTGGCTGTCTCCCATTAGGTCGTGACTATCTACATGCTGAGTAATTTTATTCTTTATGATGGTTTCTACCATTTTTCCCGGTACTGATGTCAGGCTCACCGGTCTGTAGTTTCCCGGATCACCCCTCGAACCCTTTTTAAAAATTGGTGTGACATTGGCGATCCTCCAATCCTCAGGTATTAGAGATGATTTTAATGATAGTTCACAGATTACTGATAGCAGGTCTGCAATCTCAAATTTCAGTTCTTTCAACACCCTTGGATGTATACCATCCGGCCCAGGTGATTTGCTACTCTTCAGTTTATCTAATAGTTGTAAGACATCTTCCCGATGTATCGATATTTCCTTCAATTCTTCCACACCTTTAAATACCACTTCAGTCATGGGTAACATCCCTACATCTTCCTCAGTAAAGACCGAAGCAAAGAATTCATTCAGTCTCTCCGCTATCGCCTTGTCGCCTCTTAGTGCTCCTTTAACCCCTTTATCATCTAATGGACCAACTGACTCTCTCACAGGTTTTTTGCTACGAATGTACTTGAAAAGGTCTTTATTTCGCGTTTTTGCTTCCGCAGCAAGCTTCTTCTCAAATTCTCTCTTTGCCTGCCTTATCAATGCCTTGCATTTGACTTGCCAGTGCTTATGCTGTTTCCAGGATTCATCGTTTGGCTCTTTTTTCCATTTCCTGAAAGATGCTTTTTTGGCAACAACAGCCTCTCAGGGTCTCTGGACTCCTTGGGAGGCTGCTCAGCAGATAAACTTCCTGGAGCTACGGGCAATATGCCTAGCTCTGAGAGCCTTCTCCCACCTCACGTCTCACCAGTCTGTACTGGTCCAGACGGACAGTCAAGTTGCCATGTTCTACGTGAACAAACAGGGAGGCACAGGCTCCTTCCTTCTCTGTCAGGAGGCACAACGGCTGTGCTCTTGGGCCGTCAATCACGGAATCCTCCTCAAGGCTGTCTACCTCCCCGGTCAAGAAAATTACCTGGCGGACAGACTGAGCAGGATCCTACAACCACACGAATGGAGATTGAATCCATTGGTGGTTCAGCAGATCTTTCTCAGGTGGGTCCTCCCCACCATGGATCTCTTCGCCAGCCCTCTGAACCGGCAACTCCCGAGATTCTGTTCCAGACAACCGCATCCTCTCAGAGTAGCAGCGGATGCCTTTCTGATTCCGTGGTCCCAAGGCTTACTGTATGCGTTTCCTCCCACGCCACTAGTGTCTCGAACACTGTTCAAGGTCCTCAAGGACAGGGCCTCAATGATTCTGATAGCCCCCAGGTGGCTGAGGCAGCCGTGGTTCCCACTCCTGTTGCAACTGGCGGTGGACACTCCCCTGCCTCTGGGAATTCAACACGATCTCCTGTCTCAGGACCAGGGGTCTCTCTTGCACCCCAACCTCCAGTCCCTTCATCTGATGGCCTGGCTGCTGAAAGGGTACTCCTGCCTAGAGAGGTGGAAGACGTTGTCTTAGCCTCTAGGCGGCAATCCACCAGGAAATCCTATGCTGTTAAGTGGCGTAGGTTCTCCGCTTGGTGTGCTCAGCACAGCGAGAATCCCTTCTCGTGCTTGGTAGCGGTAGTATTGCAATATTTGCTTTACCTCTCCAATCTAGGCCTTAAGTCCAACTCTGTCAGGGTTCACCTCAGTGCTCTCTCAGCGCACCACTCGCCGGTGGACGGCAGGCCTCTTTCCAACCACCCTTTGGTGGCTCGTTTTCTCAGAGGCCTCCTCCTGCTTAAACCTCCTTTGCGTCCACCAGCCCCTGAGTGGGATCTGAATGTGGTCTTACAGCGGATTACTTGTCCGCCATTTGAACCTATTGCTACCTGCCCTCTCCGTTTTCTCTCCTGGAAAACCTTGTTACTGGTAGCTCTTACCTCTGCTAGGCGAGTGAGTGAACTTCAGGTACTAGTGTCTGATCCCCCTTACACTAGGTTCTACAGGAATAGGGTAGTCTTACGGACTCACCCGAAGTTTCTCCCTAAGGTTGTCTCCCCTTTTCACCTCAATCAGGAGGTGGTTCTTCCGACCTTCTTTCCCAGGCCGCATGTCAGCCGGGCTGAGATGGTCCTGCATACCCTGGACTGTAGGAGGGCGTTGTCCTTCTACCTTGACCGTACGTGGGAGCATCGAAGGGCTGTTCAGCTCTTCGTTTCTTTTGACCCCAATAGGTTGGGGCTACCTGTCTCCAAGCGTACTTTGTCCATATGGGTCGCTGACTGTATCGCCTGGGCTTATGGGGCAGCCGGCCTCTCGTTGGAGGGTCGAGTCAAGGCTCATTGTGTCAGGGCGAAGGCTGCATCAGTGGCTCATCTCCGCTCTGTTCCGTTGGCAGACATCTGCCGGGCCGCTACTTGGTCTTCAAGCCAGACTTTTGCGGCCCATTACTGCCTTGAGAGGGAGTCCCGCAGGGACAGTGCTTTTGGACAGGCAGTACTCCTAATCTCTTTGGGGTTTAGGCAACTCCTTCCCTCCGGCCCTGGTGTTGGGCTACCGGTCAGGGGCGTTCTCAGAGAAGATTCCTTCCTTACGTACTGACGAGCTAGAGGGAGCTCATTTTTTTTGGCTTGAGGTCTCCGGTAGCCTTAAGCTGGGGAGTCCCATATGTGAGGACTGACTTCCTGCTTGGTCCTGGAGAAAGAGTAGTTACTCACCTGTAACAGGTGTTCTCCAGGAGCAGCAGGAATCATTCCTCACAACCCTCCCTCCTCCCCTTGGAGTTGCAGTCCTATGATTTATTTTTGCTAATTTTTTTGCTGTCTTTTAGCTATGTCATCAGACTGAGCAAGATGGCACCCTTGGGCGGGAAGGGGACAGCGCATGCGCGCTTCAATTCCCAAAGGCTTTCTTTGAAAACTGGGGAAATGCTCCGCACGGGGGCTCCGTCGGCGCCGACGTCACCCATATGTGAGGACTGATTCCTGCTGCTCCTGGAGAACACCTGTTACAGGTGAGTAACTACTCTAATCACACACAGCCACACACATACATATATAATGATTTATTGTACCATATAAAACATAACAATTGAACAAAATTAATGCTAACAAATAGAAAATAAGGTAGGCATATATTTTATAGCAGCATAAGAATAATATAAGATATGCCATACTGGGCCAGACCAGGATCCATCAAGCCCAGTATCCTGTTTCCATCAGTGACCAATCCAGGTCACAAGCACCTAGCAGTTTCCAAAAAGACACAGTTTCCATAATGCTTGTATTGGGGCAACCAGTGGATTACCTGAATCCTCTATAATAATGGTTTATGGACCTTTCCTACAGGAACTTGACCAAACCTTTTTTTAAACCCAGCTACATTATCAGTTTTTATTGCATTCTCCGGTAATGAATTCCAGAATTTAGTTACATGTTGAGTAGAAAAATATTTTCTCTTATTAGTCTTAAACTGTAGCTTTATTGCATGTCCCTAGCCTTTCTACGTTTTGATGGCATAAACAATCAATCTGTTTACCCGTTTCACGCCATTCATTAATTTATAGACCTCTATCATATTTCCCTTCAGCCGTCTCTTTTCCAGGTTGAAGAACCCTAACATTTTAAGCCTCTCCTCATAAGGGTTTTGTTGGCTCTTCTCTGTAGCTTTTCTACTTCGTTATATCCTTTTTTTTTTTTTTTTTTTTAAGATACGGCGACCAGAATTGCACACAATATTCAAGGTGCAGTCGCACCATGGAACGATGCAGAAGTATTATAATATCCTTTTGTTTTATTCTCCATTCCTTTCGTTATGATTTCTAGTATTCTGTTTGCCTTTTTGGCTGCCACTGCATACTGGGTGGAGGGTTTCAACATGTTATCCACAATGACTCCTAAATCTTTTTCCTGGGTGGTGGTTCCTAATGTAGAACCTTGCATCGTGTAGTACAGTTTGGATTGCTCTTTCCTAGGTGCATAACTTTGTACTTCCTTATCATCCCTCCAGTCTAGTCGCAACATCTGGGGTTTAAGCACCTCCTCCAGCAGCTATGGTGACTGAGAAACGTCATTCTTCTGATGACACTGTACAAATACTCCCAGGACCCCCTCCTCTGATCAGTAATCTCAGTCTCCATAGCAGCTGGAGGGTGGTGAGCCTGGAGGGCAGGCTCGCTGGAGAAACATTTAAGGACAATAGTTTAGATAGGATTAATACAATTAACTTAAGTGCTACATTAAAAAAAAAAAAAGAAGACTGTCGTTTTAAAGAACAAGCTGTGCTAAGGCCCCCTTCCTGTCTCCCTCCCTCTGGTTCCATTTAAGAGGGGCTGCAAAAGAAGTGATTATCCTGAGGTAAAAAGGACCGTGCTCCGGTTCCTGAACTCACTGTTTGGATGAGGAACCAGCGGCAACAGCAGAGGAACGATGCTGAAAGAGCACGGTAGGGATGAGCGCCAAGGCCGCTAAGTCCTGAAGTACCGGTTTCTCAGTTGCTCATTCTCCTGCGTCGCGGAAGCTGCTGTCCAGCTGAGTGCGGGGAGGAGCAGTTGGCAAAAGCAGTGTCAGCGGTGAGTAAGGTAAACGGCTGTTTTGAGCATAGGCAGGGGAGCTTACGAGAGGGCTGCGTTCTGCTCCGGAGTGTAGCGGCCGTGTGGCTGAAGCATAGGAAAGCCGCGAGATAGTCGGGCCTGCAGGAACGTCGCAGTGAGAGGTTTCTTCGCGTTCGGGTGCAGTTTTTCAGGGTTGGACTCTGCGCTGTGAAAAAGACAGGAGGAATTGGCCAGAATTTCTTTTTCAGTGTCAGGACATAGATTGTGTGTGTGTGTGTGTGTTTTTGTGTGTGTGTGTGTCAGTCAGTCTCACTTTATTGTGGGATAAAGGGAGCACTTAAGGGTGCTCGACGTAGTCCAGGAGAGATGCCTTCTAAGACGCGGTGTTAGAAAGGGAACAGTAGCAGAAGTCTGCAAAGTCTGTTCAGCTCAGTAGATCTGGAGTCTGCAAAGTCTGTTCAGCTCAGTAGATCTGGTGGTAGAGATGGAGGAGGAGGCCAGCTCAGTAGATCCGGTGTTAGAGATGGAGGAGGAGGGTCGGAAGGATAGTTTGCCAACTTCTGGCTCTCCTTCAGTTCAGTTACTGGAGCCGGTGGCTGGACCTTCTTTTGCTACAGATGTTTCAACGGCACAGCCGGCTTTACCTGCGGGGCTGGCGGCAATATTTTCGCAGGATTTTGTGGCTTTGTTGCAACAAGCCTTCAGGTGCAGTAATAGGAATGCAGAAACAGCTGCACCGGAATGGGACCAGGCAGTAAAGCGGCCAGGAACACCTCTAGATTTGGAACTTCTAGAGATACCTGCAAAGAAGTCTAGAAAGGGAAAGCATTTGCAGGAGCAGTTAGTGGCCTCAGAGAATCCCTTTTCAGAGGACGAAGAGCAGGACATGGAAGAGGAATTAGAGGAAGGAGAGTTAGCGGAGCACGAAGATCAGGCAAGGGTGGTTAGGGTGTTCTGACGGGACGAGTTACCTGCTCTCATAGGGGAAACCCTAAAAGCTCTAAATATGCCGTCTGTGGGGCCCACAGAGGATACCACCTTAGAGGATCCCTTGTTGCTGGCGTTCTGTAAGACACAGAGAGCATTCCCAGTTCATAGAATGAAGCATTCCTTAAGGGTTCCAGGATTATGGCTCGCCTATACCCGTTGGCTGATCAGGATCGGGAGTTGTTTAAGCCTCCAAAGGGAGACGCAGCAGTGTCGGCAGTGACCAAGAAGACTACCATCCCGGTGGAAGGTAGTGCTGCTCTCAAGGATGTGCAGGATAGGAAGTTAGATACTTTGTTGAAACAGGTATTCGACATCAGTGCCCTTTCTTTGCAAGCATCGGTTTGTGGAGCCTGGGTGGTTCGGGCCTGTCTCTGATGGTCGCAGCATATTCAGGGAGAACAACTGGAAGAGAGTGAAGGGGAAGCGTCCAAGTTAGAATCGGGGACGGCTTACCTAGCGGACATTCATTATGACCTTATTAGGAGTCTATCTAAAAGTATGGCGTCTGATAGCAGCTCGACGTTATCTTTTGGCTGCATAATTGGGCAGGGGATGGTTCCTCAAAGGCTAGATTGGGCAAACTGCCTTTTAGAGGGAAGCTGCTTTTTGGTGAAGATTTGGATAAGTTGGTAAAGGATTTAGGAGAGTCCAAGGGAGGAAGGCTCCCAGAGGACAAGCAAAAGCAAAGTAGGCCTTTGCAAGCTAACAAGAATCAGCAGAGATAATTTTGGCGTTTCCGTCCAGCTCGTTTTGGGCAATTTCAGAGGGGACGTTTCTCCTATAGAAGCCAGGGGTTTCGAGACTTTCGAGGGGCAAATAGAGGATTTGCGGCCACCTCTTCCTCGAACCTTAGAAAGTCACAATGATGCCAGGAGGGCCCAAGGGGAGTTGGTATCCATAGGAGGTCGGTTACGGGAGGTTTATCCTGCTTGGGCCCAAATTACCACCGACCAGTGGGTTTTGGAAATCATTCAAGAGGGATATGTTCTCGAGTTCCAGTGCCCAGTGGCTGACGCTTTCGTTCAATCCCCATGCAAAACGCCTTTGAAGAGACGTTGGAGAGGCTACTGAGACTCAATGCGGTAGTTACGGTTCCACCAGAGCAATGCGGGTGCAGTCGATACTCCATTTATTTTGTGGTGCCAAAAATGGAGGGATCCTTTCGTCCGATTTTGGATCTCAAGAAGGTAAATCCGTTTTTGCGCATATTGCATTTTCATATGGAAACTCTAAGGTCGGTGATTGTGGCCGTAAGAGCAGGGGAGTTCCTTACTGCAGTGGATTTGTCAGAAGCATATCTTCACATACCCATTCGACAGGAGCATCAGAAATTCCTCAGGCTTGCTCTGCCGATGGGGCATTTTCAGTTCCGAGCATTACCGTTCGGGTTAGCAACAGCTCCACGGATATTTACCAAGGTCATGGTTGTCATGGCGGCGGCATTGAAGAAAGAAGGAATTTTGGTGCACCCCTGTTTGGACGATTGGTTGATATGGGCAAAGTCCAGGGGAGAGAGCGAATTGGCAACGGTCAGAGTGGTAGCGTTCCTTCAGAATCTAGGCTGGGTGATCAACAGAGAGAAGAGCAGACTGGAGCCGTCGCAGACCCTGGAGTATCTCGGAGCACGTTTCGATACGCAGTTAGGGAAGGCATTTCTGCCTCAGGTGAGGGTACAGGCCTTGAGAAGCCTAGTCCACACCTTTCTCAGCCGCAGGATTCCCACGGCGTGGCAGTATCTGCAGTTGCTAGGTACGATGGCAGCGACTCTCGAATTGGTTCCGTGGGCAGGGGCACGTATGCGACCGTTACAGAGGGCGTTGCTCAGAAGATGGTCTCACCAGAATGATCCGCTGTCCAAGGTACTGCCGTGTCGGACAGAAACGAGGCAGGCGCTGCAGTGGTGGTTGAGGCCGGGAGTGCTGGAGAAGGGAATGCCTCTGTAAGCGCCCGCCTGGGTACCCCTTACGACGGATGCCAGTCTCGTGGGATGGGGCGCACATATCGAAGGGACCTATGCCCAAGGGCAGTGGACCAACGTGGAAAAGTCATGGTCCATCAACAGGTTGGAGCTGAGAGTGGTGGCTCTAGCGCTCAGAGCGTTTCAGGCGTCGTCAGAGAACAAGGCGGTACGGGTCTTTTCCGACAATGCAACCACCGTGGCCTATATCAGTTGGCAAGGCGGCACTGGCAGTGTGTCTCTGGAATCTGAGGCCGAAAAACTGTTGGATTGGGCCAAAGCGCATCTAGAGGCGCTGTCGGCGGCTCATATGGCAGGAGTAGACAATGTGACGGCAGATTTTCTGAGTCGAGTCAAAGTGGATCCAGCAGAGTGGGTGCTTCATCCAGAGGTCTTCGACTTGGTGGTGTACCGCTGGGGGAAGCCGGTGATGGATCTGATGGCTACGTTCGAGTCAGCGAAGGCAAGCAGATTCTTCAGCAGAAGAAAGGAGAGGATGTCGAAAGGGCTCGATGCTCTCATTCAAAGGTGGCCAGACCGCCAGCTCCTGTACGTCCCCCCCCCCCCCCCGGGGTCTTAATAGGTCGAGTGTTACAAAGAATAGAGGTGCACAAGGGAACGGTAATTTTGATAGCGCCAGATTGGCCGAGGAGACCGTGGTACGCGGATCTTATCTGGCTGTTGGTAGATTGGCCCTGGCGGCTTCCGGTTCGGAAGGATCTTTTGTTACAGGGTCCCATTCTTATGCCCCAGGTAGATCGATTCTCGCTTATGGCTTGGTTCTTGAAAGGGCAAAGTTGAGGGCAAGAGGATATTCCTCGGCCGTCATTTCCACCATGTTGATGGCTAGGAGAAGATCTACGTCTTTGGCGTATATACGTATCTGGCCTGTCTTTGAGGCATGGTGTACGGACAGGACGATTCAGGCCTTAGGGGCTTCGGTGTCACACGTGCTAGCTTTCTTGCAGGATGGTTTTGACAAAGGATTGGCGGCAGCCTCCCTGCGGGTGCAGGTAACAGCGCTGGCTTGTTACAGAGGAAAGATAAGAGGACAGACCCTGGGAACTCATCCAGATGTTAAACGATTTTTGCGAGCGGTGGCTCTTCTTAGGCCTCCTTGTTAGATCACCAGTTCCTCAGTGGGATGTGACGTTGGTGTTGGACGCGTTAGCACATAGGCCTTTTGAGCCTTTAGCACAGGCGTTGGATAAGGATCTGACACTCAAGGCGGTATTTCTAGTAGCGATCTGTTCAGCACGTAGAATTTCAGAGTTACAGGCTTTATCGTGTTGGAAGCCTTTTTTGTCCTTTTACGATAACAAGGTGGTGCTGCGGCCTATGCCATCTTTCTTACCAAAGGTAGTCTTAGCGTTTCATGTGAATCAGGTAGTTTCTCTCCCAGTGTTTGTTGACTCGGGAGGGAAGGCAGCCTCCGGTTCCTTACACGCTCTGGATGTGCGGCGAGCGCTGAAGAAGTATCTTAGGAGAACGGCGAGTTTCAGCAAGACGGATAGGCTTTTTGTTCTCTTTGGCGGGGCACAAAAGGGGGAAGCTGCTAGTAAAGCTTCCATTGCACGTTGGCTTAAAGAAGCGATAGCATCGGCTTACATTCTGAAGGGGAATTCAGGGCCAGAGGGCATCAGGGCCCATTCGACAAGGGCACAGGTGGCGTCTTGGGCAGAATGCGGTCTAGTGCCAGCTATTGAGATTTGTAAGGTGGCGACTTGGGCATCGTTTAATACTTTTGTTAAGCATTACTGTCTAGATGTGCAGGTGGAAAGGGATACTAGCTTTGGCACAGTGGTGCTTCAGGCTGGCCTGGGGGGGGTCCCTCCCGGTAAGAAAAGGTTTCACTGCTCTGTTACATCCCCAGATGTCGGGGCTAGACTGGAGAGACAATAAGAAAGGTGAAACTAGACTTACCTGCTAATTGTTGTTCCTTAAGGAACTCCAGTCTAGCCCTATATCCCTCCCTGGTTGATTCTGTGCTGTTGGCCTGAAGCACGGAGTTAGGGCTCAAGGCTTAAGAGAGGGGAGCTAATGGGTCACTGAGAGCCATACAAAAAGACGGGAGGTTAGAATAGAGAAGGGGGTGCCAGGGGGCATCTGGATCCTTCGGGAAATGAGGAAGGGTGGCCTTCCTTGGCACAGGTTCATATACGAACGTACTGTTTTCTTTTCTTCCATCTACTATAATGGGAGTAGTTAGTTCCTGTAAATGTATAGTTAACGTTAAGTTGAGGTTCAATTGGTTAATTTATTGATACTTAACTGTTGCTCGGGCGAGTCTGCTTTGTCAATAGATTACTGGTCAGAGGAGGCGGTCCTGGGAGTACCAGTGTCATCAGAAGAATGACGTTTCTCAGTCTCCATAGCTGCTGGAGGAGGTGCTTAAACCCCAGATGTCAGGACTAGACTGGAGTTCCTTAAGGAACAACATTTAGCAGGTAAGTCTAATTTCACCTTGTCCACATTAAATTTCATCTGTTATTTGAACATCCAGTCTTCCAATTTATCAAGGTCCTCTTGTGTTTTAACAACTTTGAATAATTTTGTGTCATCTGCAAATTTGATTAACTCATTACTCCCATTTCCAGATCATTTAGGAATTTGTTAAAAAGCAGCGAACCCAGCAGAGATCCCTGCAGTACTCCACTTATCTCCATTGAGAAAATTGTCCATTTACCCCTACCCTCTTCTTTCTGTCTTTTAACCAGTTCCTGATCCGCAACAGTACACTGCCTCCTATCCCACGACTTTTTAATTTCACCAAGAGTCTCTCATTTATTTAACACATTTTGATATATCGTTTTTCTACAAATTAAAATGGTTTATATAGAACTGAGTTGATACAGTGAATGGTTGAAAAAACAATTGACAATAAATGCTGAGAACATTACAACTGTGAACAGTGAATGAATAACATTTTAAAGCTCAAATATTTGCTCAAGGACATATGTAAACTATGTACAGAGGGAAGTAAGGGTTGAGTGTGTGAGGGGTGCAGGGTGGTGGAAGCTTTATGGGAGTGGGGTAGGGAATGAAGTGTCTGTTTGTAAATGGTTGTTCTGTACAGTAATTGGTGACTGTCTCCGAAGTGTCCCAGAAACAGATGGGTCTTTAGTTGTTTTTGAAATTCTGTGGTAGACTTGATATTGCGAATTGAGAGGGGTAGTGAATTCCAGAGTGTGGGGGCGTAGAGAGAGAATTCTTCTTGTGATTTACTTGCAGTTGCGAAGTTGCTGTGGAAGACCGAGGAGATTTTGGGTGCTCTTTCTTCTTGGTCTGTCAGAGTTTGATGTGTGAATTATTGTTTAGAGGTGCTCTGAAGATTGTTTGTCCAGGAGTTTGTGGATGATGGTTAGAACTTTGTAATTTATTCTAGAGTTGATGGGAAGCCAGTGGAGGTGTTTGAGGATAGGAGTGATGATGGTTTGTCTTAAGGCTTGGAAGATGGTTTGAGCAACGGTATTCCGAGCAAGTTGTGATGGGAGGAGTGCGTTTTTAGGTAAACCTCATGAAGGACCTTGTCAAAGGCTTTCTGAAAATCCAGATACACTATATTGACTGGCTCACCTTTGTCTACCTGTTCATTCACACCTTCAAAAAAATATAACAGATTAGTAAGACAAGACCTTCCTTGACTAACGCCATGATGGCTTTCTCCCATTAAACCATGACTATCTACATGTTCAATAATTTTATTCTTTATAATGGTTTCTACCATTTTGCCCGGTACTGATGTCAGGCTTACCGGTCTGTAGTTTCTCGGATCACCCCTGGATCCTTTTTAATACCAATCTTCAGGTATTACAGGTCTGCAAAAAAAATTTTTCGAGAGCTGTTTTGGTTATTCCACGTAGTCTTTGTTTTTTGATGCACTGAATCCGAAAATGACCTCCATTTTGTCATAGGACATCACGTTTCCTGACAATTTAGGTAACTATGTTAAATAAGGCAATACCTCAAAATAAATGGAAATAGACTTATAAAATTAAAGTTTTATTACAATATTTTCATGAAAATCCTTTTTTGAACTGAAATGAGCTCACCTACACACACTAAACTTGATTTCTTCTTCCTTGTGAGGCTCCTCTTGGTGCATTTACGCTTGTGAGTAGCATCTGGAATGTTTCTCTGAAGCATCCAACAGTAGTCTGCCATCATTGTAATGCTCCATATTCCCTGGTATCTCCTTTCCATCTCTTTAGTGTCTTGGTGGAATTGTTCACCTTGTTCCTCACTCACAGCTCCCAAATTTTCAGGAAAGTAGTCAAGGTGGGATTGGAGGAAATGCACTTTCAAACTCATCAGGCAACCTAAAGCTTGAAATGCTTTCAGCATTCGTCCGACGATCTTTTTGTAGTGAGGATCTTTGTTATTGCCAGAAATTTCTGTACGATTTCTTTAAATGCAATCCACCCTTCTTTTTGAGGATCCGTCATGGTATTGACAAACTCTTGATCAACTATAAGCCTTCAATTTTGCCTCCGACAGGCCTGGAAACTTGGTGACCAAGTATTTGAAGCATTCTCCATCTCTTGGAAGTGATTTTACGAAATGCTTCATCAATCCCAATTTTATGTGGAGAGGTGGTAGAAGAACTTAATGGGAAGGTACCATAGTTTCTCGGAGGACATTTTTTTCACCGACTGTTAGCACCCTCGGCTGCCAACTCTTCTTGGTCCAGTGATTTTGTCGGTCTCGACTGTCCCATAGACACAGAAAACAAGGATATTTGGTATACCCAGCTTGTTGCCCGAGCAGCATGCACAAGACCTTCAAGTCCCCACACACTTGCCAACCATGGTCTTCATATTTAAGTTTACGAAGAACCAATTCCAAGTTCTCGTAGGTTTCCTTCAAGTGTATGGAATGACCTACAGGTATGGAAGCGTAAAAACTGTTGTGGAGTAAAACTGCTTTGAGACTTCTTTTTGAAGAATCTATAAAAAAAAAAGCCATTGCTCTGAATCATATTGGATTTTAAATTGACCCATCAGACCTTCGACATCGATGCAATAAACCAACTTGTCTTCCTGGGCGAAGTAAGGAACAAACTCCTTTTCACGATGTCTGAACCATGAAGATGACACTCCTGGCAACAATAAATTCCTGCTTTTCAGCCTTGATCCGAGTAACTCAGCGGCATCTTTGGGAAGATTCAAGTCTCTTACCAAATCATTCATCTCCTCCTGAGAAAACAATTTTGGTCTTGTATCATCTTCAAAGTCAGAACTTGATTCGTCATCTGGTTCAGGTATGACTTCACCTTCATCGGAGCTAGGTATCTCTTCCAAGGTAGCAGGGGGCTTGGGTACTGGTATATCTGTGTCATGGGGGATGGGACGAATTGCCGAGTGAAGATTGGGGTATGAAATGGAATGCTTCCATTTGGAAATAAACCCTTTCACATCGCATGAACAAAAGTAACAGTCGTCACTATGGTTCTTTTGCTCTCGCCATACCATAGGAATCCCATAACGGAAAGATTTTTTCTTACCCTTGAACCAGTTTCAGAAGTCCTCAACACACCGTTTGCACACTTTATGAGGCGCCCAGACTTTATCTTGATCTCCAATTTTTAGTCCAAAGTATGCAAGGTATACTTTTTTCACAAAGTCTGTAATATTCTGCTGTTGCTTCAATACTGTATATTCACCACAGATGAAACAGAAACTGTCTGGCGAATTAATACACTTTCGCGGAGCCATAACATAACGGTTGAAGAATGACGAGCTAACATGAATTGCGATGAAAAAGTGTGAACAGCCTAGAACCAAGAACCTGATGATGATTCGTGCACAAGTGTGGCATGCAGGAGAGAGCAGCTCTGTGTCTGTACACGAGACGTCACAGTGCTGGCCATGCCCCCCTGCACTGACCGGAGCTGCTGCTATCTGCCCTGTGTCTCCCTCCCACTGGATTCTTCAGGAAAGATTAACCCCTTCTACCATTAGAAGCACGGACTTTAACTTGCTTAGCTTATGTATATATTGCTGACCATCAGATTTACAGTGCTATATTTTTTTTTACATAACTCGGACAACCCCTTTAAGGTTTTTTTGGCATTTTATATCTTAAATGCAATGCACTTATGTGAATTAATTAATAGTAATTTGAATTAATTAATAGTAATTTGAAAAAATTTGATAAATTTGAAGACAATTTTGCATGTTGTGGCAAATCATGACGTCTAGGAGTTTTTTCAATTTTTTATTTGTTTTCAGCACACCAAAATACATGGAAATTAGATGAAAATAATCCAACAGATTTTAGTTTACAGATTACTAATAGTAGGTCTGCAGTCTCATATTTCAGTTCTTTCATTACCTTTGGATGTATGCTATCCGGTCCAGGTGATTTGCTACTCTATAGATAACACTGGTAAACAAAATTCTAAAACTTTCTGTGACAGAAATGAAAATGGCTGATTCTAGTACTGTTTTTGATTGCGAACTCGGATATATACTTAGAAATTCTCCATCACGTAACGTTTTTGAGTGACATGTAGTTTAAATTTAGACTATGTTGCTCATATTTACATTAGATGTATATAGATGTATATTGTAACGTAACGTAATGTCTCCTAAAAGGTAGTTGTATATGATTTTCTGCTGTATTGCGCCTCAAGAACATCCCTCTTAAGGGTCCAACAATAGTCTGCAAGCATTCTGTAGCTCCACTTGCCCTGGTACCTATTTTCCATTACCGAAATGTCCTGATGAAACCTTTCCCCATGTCCATTGCTGACTGCTCCTAGATTTGCAGGAAAAAAACATCCAGGTGTGAATGCAAGAAGTGCATTTTCAAAGACATGTTACATCCCCAGTTTCTGGTAAGATTTCAGTAGAGTATCCACTGATTCTGCGTAGTTGTCTGCTTTGTTATTTCCCAAGAAGTCACGGCAAACAGTCTTAAAGGACTCCCATGCAGCTCTTTCAGTTGCATTCAACTGACCATCAAAGTTTTCATCTTTCATCAGTTTTCTAATATCAGGTCCTACAAAGATCCCTTCTTTGATCTTCGCCTCACTGATTCGTGGAAATGTCTTTCTTAGATATGCAAATCCAAGTCCACTTCTGTCCATGGCTTTTACAAAGTTCTTCATAAGACCCAACCTTATATGGAGTGGAGGTAGATATACTTTATTCTGCTCCACAAGTGGGTCATATGCAACATTTTTCTGGCCTGGGACTAGTGATGTTCTCTTTGCCACTGTTTCCGGATGTAATGATTTTTCCTGTCCTTGCTGTCCCACTCACACAGAAAGCAACAATACTTTGTCCAACCAAGCTGTTGTCCAAGCAAGAGGGCAATTACTTTTAAATCGCCACAAATATTCCACTTGTGTTCTTCATACTTGATATTTGTTAGCAGGAGATGCATACTGCTGTAAGTTTCTTTCATATTGGCGGCATGAGCTACTGGAACTGATGGTAAAATATTTCTGTTGTGGATAAGCACAGCTTTTAGGCTATATTTAGAAGAATCAATAAATAGTCGCCAATCCTCTGTTCTATAATCCGGACAAAGTGTTTCCATCAGGGATTTAACTTCACAACAAAAAGCAATTCCATCTTCAACGGCAAAGTAATCCACAAACTGAGTATGCCTATTTCTAAAAGTGCACATTTTGGTTTCTTTCTGAAGAAGATTCCAGCCTTTCAGTCGTGACCCTAGCAGTTCTGCTTGTCGCTTTGAAAGATTCAAATCTCTGACGAGATCATTCAAATCGCCTTGGTCCAGTAAATGTGGCTCAGAAGAGGAACCGGATGCCTCAAAGCTTGGATCCTGCATTATAGCATCGCCATCATCGTCAACATCATCAGCGTTCATTGGTTCTTCTTCTTCATCCTCATTCACTAAGATTTTCTGGAGGTTTTGGCACCGGCAGTTCTTGACAGTGAGGCTCAGGTGTCATGGCAGATGGTAAATTTGGGTAATTTACAGTGTGTTTTGATTTTGAAGTAATGCCTGCAATGTTTGTAAGGCAAAAGTAGCAATCTGTCAAGTGATCTCTTGATTCCCTCCAGATCATTGGAACAGCAAAATTCATGTGTCAAACACCCTTTATCCAACCTGTTAGAAGTCTGACACAGGTAATACAGCAGACGTGAGGCGCCCAGTTTTTGTCCTGGTCACCGACTTGACATCCAAAGTACAGCTTATAACAAGTCTTAACAAGCGGAGTAAAACATCTTCTCTGCTTCTTAAAAGTAACCTCACCGCAAATGTAGTAAAATGAATCCGGACGATTAACCCACTTTCGAGTCATTGTTAAACTACAAGCAATAACCATAATATTTATTAACCAACTGCTGTTTATGAAATAGATTAACGCAAACTCACATACATTCAGATTTGTTTTCAAACAATACAAACAACAATTGCTGATGGTGACAGAAAGCATATTAATGCATGACTCAGCATTTTCTGCTTGTATCTGCCGGACCAGTAGGGCAAGGGGCCCGGTTAATTAATTATATTATAACTACATGACTCGGCATTTTTGGTTGTGGCTGACAACATATAATAATAATTATGATGGAATTTTTCATACTCAACCTTTGTTTACTGAAACAAAACTGTAACTGCTAATTTACAGTAATGTACACACTTTACTAGATGATATCTCCTGAAGTATGGGCGATAGAACAATTCTGATACCATATTTGTAAACAATGGGAAAAATTACATATGAAACAGGTCAGAGCAGGTCTGTGACAAAAATTGTGTTGACCAGTGTAAACAAATAGTTGTAATATATCTTTCCAGTTTATCGATATTTCTTTCAATTCTTCCGATGCACCATCTTTAAATATATCAGTCATGGGTAACTTCCCTACATCATCTTCAGTAAAGACCGAAGCAAAGAATTCATTCATTCTCTTTGCTATGGCAATGTTCCCTCGTAGTGCCCCTTTATCCCTCTGTCATCTAATGGTCCAACTGACTCTCTCACAGGTTTTTGCTATGAATGTACTTGAAAAAGTTTTTATTATGCATTTTTGCTTCTATGGCAAGCTTTTTTTTCACATTTTCTCTTTGCCTGCTTTATCAATGCCTTGCATCTAAATTGCCAGTACTTATGTTTCCTGTTTTTGTCATTTGGATCCCTTTTCCATTTTCTGAAAGATGCTTTTTTGGCTGTAACAGCCTCTCTCATCTCACCTTTAACCATGCTGGCAGTTTTTTTACTTTCTTCCACTTTTCTTAAAGCATGGAATACAGTGGTCTGGGCTTCCAAGAATAGTATTTTTAAACAACGTCCATGCTTGATGTAAATCTTTACCTTCTGCAGCTGCTGCTTTTAGTTTTTTCTTAACTGTTTTTTCCTCAGTTTATAATAGTCTTCCCTTTTGAAAGTTAAGAGGTAGTACTGTGGATTTCCTTACTGTCCCGCGTCCATTGATTAAATCAAACGTGATCATGCTATGATCACTGTTGCCAAGTGGCCCCAGTACCCTTATCTCTTGCACCAGATCTTGAATTCCTTAAAGGACTAGGTTCAGAATAGCTTCCCCTCTTGTCAGTTCATGAACCAGCTGCTCTAAGAAGTAGTCATTTATTTCATCTAGAAATTATCTCCCTAGCATGTCCTGCTGTGACATTGACCCAGTCGATACTGGGGTCATTGAAATCACCCATTATTGTTACTGTGTTGTAACTCTTGTTAGCTTCCCCGATTTCTTTGATCATTTCATCATCCATTTGTTCATTCTGGCCAGGCGGTTGGTAGTACATCCTCATTGCTATTGCCTTCCCCTTTTTACATGGCATTTCAATCCATAGAGATTCTAGAGTGTAGTTTGTTTCCAGCAAAACTTTAATCCTGTGTGATTCAATGCTCTCTCTAACATAGATTGCAACCCTTCCACCAATTTCATCTACTCTGTCATTGCGATATAATTTGTACCCAGGTATCACAGCGTTCCACTGAATTTTCTCCTTCCACCAGGTCTCTGAGATACCAATCATATCTAACCTCTCATTTAGTGCTATATATTTTAACTCTCTCATCTTATTTTTTAGACTTTTGGTCCTGCGCGAGGAACAGGAAGCATTTCCAAGAATGCTAACCTGGAAGTTCTGGATTTCAACTTCCTACCCTAAAGCTTAGGTTTAACCTCCAGAACCTCCCTCCCACACTTTCCTGTCATTGGTACCAAGCCAGCAGATTCCTCCTCAGTGCTATCTAAAACCTTGTCTAGGTGGGGCAAGAGGTCCACTACCTTCGCACCAGGCAGGCATGTAAAGCTTTTATCTTATGCAATTATAAATTCCCTAACAAAAGTAATTACCAAAATATCACGTTTTGACTTGCACTTAGTGTAACAAAAGTAAATCTGTCTCCGACTGACCCTTGCTAAAAAGGAAATGATAAAACCAGTGTTTTACAGCTTTAGAGGCATAGTGCTTTTCTGTAGGTGAGGCAGGAATTATTCCCCATGCTGGCTGAAGCCTTATGAACGCAGCCCAGGGAAGCAGCATTTAGTCTGAGATGGGTCTCCAGAACACTAGTAATGGCGGATTAGCCTTAGGTGACAACATAGTCGCTCTGGTAGAACAATGAGGCAAAAACAAAATATCAAAAATATGCAAATGGAAAAAAGCACAGTCTGGCTCTACATACATTTTTATTACTTGCTGAGCTGCTGGCAGGGCACGTGCGTATCTTCTGATCAGTAGGATCAGAGTTCATTGGGCTGACTGAATGAATCAGAAAGCAGCTGTTACGAGAGTGTCACATGCACAGTATGGCTCATGATGAGAGTGGATGCAGCTGAACACTGAGTCCCAGGCTGATTTGATACAATGTTGCATATTCCAAGGTCATCAAAGCAGCACACAGAAGGCCTGGAGCCCTGGATCTCCACACATAGACAGAACAAAGAACAATGAATTTTTCAATGTCTGTACATAGGCAACTTGGCATGTTGTAAATTATGCGATGTCACAAGGTCAGAGAAGCTGCGTAGCAGCAAATCCATGTCACTTTGGTTCAGAGATCTTGGATCAGGAGGCCCCAAACAAACCATAGGAAGGAATCTTACATGCTAAAATAACTCTACTGGACTTTTAATAATCAGAAAAAAAATCAACATCACATCCCACCTGCAATATCCCCTAGAGCAAAGCTACTTAGAGATAATTACACCTATTGCCATCATTTAAGGTTTCCATCAGCACAAAAATATCTTCCCTCTTCTGTAGCATCAGGTCAGCAGTAATCCTGACATTATTTTTAGTATATTTTACATTTAACAAACACACTTTCAAATGTGAATCATGTTGTGCTTAGTCATTAAAACATTGGACCCATCCCAGTACCCCTTTTACTCCCCTAGAGAAGCAAGAATTTGACATGAGCATCTCTCATATCTTTCCTGGCATTTGCACATATTCTGCCTAGTGAAAATCACAATAGAAAATTCCCAAAATGCTCCACCCCTACATTAAATAAATAAAATCTTAAATTAAGGGATGTGCCGGGGTGGGTGAACCCCCCTCCCCCCACCTACCTGTCCTTTAAGAATATAAGGACCTGTCTAAATCTAAGAGAAGTTAATTCAAAACCTCAACAGCAAACTCCTATTTGCCTGCTCTCTTTTAAGATTATATAGGCCTACCTAAATATAGCATAAGATACTTTAAAACCTCTAAAGCAGGCTGAGGACTATTTTTTTTAATGAAATCAAAAACAAACCCCCCTCTATTCACAAGCTTCTCTCTATCTCTAGCTTTAAGTCGCCAAGTTTGCCAGCAGCGTAATGATCACTTACGCACAGAGGCTTTGTCCATCTCTGCTTTCCTTTCGCCCCCTTTGGAGGAAGGAATTATGTAGTGGATGTTTTTTTCCAAATATCCATAAACAGATATTTAGCAGTTAATTGGGAAATGAGCAAAATATTCATGGGTGTAGTTTGTTTCTTTTGGAGGGGCAAAGTTTGGAGTAGGGGTGATTATATTTGCATATCATTTGCATATATACATCTCATACATATTCATTATGGTGTTATAAAAAAAAAGCCTGGATAAGAAGCCAGTGTATCAAACAGCAAAGCTTTTTAATGAAATAGTCCAGCGTCATGAGAAGTTTCTCAGGTTCATGAGTTAGCAAGGGGCAAGCATGCTTTCCCTCGCCCCCTTCCCTAGACCTGACACCAGAAGTCTTCCCTACCCACCACTTCAGCAAGAGCCACTGTGTAGTTTATAACAACAAAATGAATTTTAGTGTTCTAAACTGTGCCATGGTTCTCACTTTTTTCTTTTTGAACACACATCTTGCATCCAAAGAAACCCCTCTTCCAACAACGGATGCAGAGCAGAACTAGGATATTTCCTCACCGTGCTCAACATACCAAACATTTCTGATTCTGACGTCATCTCAGTAACCCTCACTAGTACTAGGCATATTGTGAAGTAATGCCAAATGCTGAAAAAAATCTCTCAGGACCTATGAAGAAATCTACCATAACATAACATTAACCCTCAAAGCATACACACAAGGAGCCTACTAGGTTAAGGACAGTGGACCAGAACATCCATACACTCATTCAGAAAACATGTGAATTGCAAGGACAGACATATTCCAATCACTAAATTGAAAATAAAATTATTTTCCTACCTTTGTTGTCTGCCCCTTTTATTTTCTAATCATATTGACCTCAGTCTCTGGTTTCTGCTCTCCTCTGTCTTCTCTTAACTCACTTTCTAGGGTCTCTAGTCCACCTGCCACTTCTCTCCCTTCATGTCATTTTTACTTTATTCCATGTCTGACATTGTTCTTTTTCTTTCAGCTTTCTTCCATTTGTTTCTCTTTCTCTTTATCAACTCAGATTTCACTCCTCCTTTCTTCCAGTTCTCAGTCTTCCTTTTTCTTCACTGCATCTACCATTTTTCAACCCTTAACGGATCTCTCCCTCCCCAACAAATTATTTCCCGGTCTTTTAATTCTCTCCCTTCTCTCTACCCCACCCACATTGTCCAGCGTCTCTCCCTCTCCCTCACCACCTGTCCAGTGCTTCCCCTGTTTTTCTCATTTCATCCATTTTTGTCTAGCATTGCCCTTCTCTCTCCCTTTCCCACTAATCTATGTGCATCATCTCCTCTATCTCTCTCATCCCTCCATGTCCATACCAGCATCTCCTTTCCTCTGGCTTCTTATTACCCCCTCCACCCATAACTAGCATCTCTTCACTCACTCACTCTCTCTTTCTCTATGCAAACCTTAACCCCACCCCCATTTCTAGCATCTCCCTCCCATCTCCTTATGCCCCTCCAGCATCTCCCTTCTATATCCAGCATTACCTTTCCATCTCCTTATGAATCCCCATGTCCAGCATCTCTCTGCACCCCCTCCAAGTTTGGTATGTCCTTTCCATCTACTATGCTTCCCCCACCCCCATATCCAGCACCTTCCTGTACCCCACATGTCCATCTCTCTATATCCCCTCCAAGTCCAGTATGCCCAGCACTTTCTTGCTCCCCCCCCCATGTCTGACATCTTCCAGTGCTGTGCCCCCCCATATGTCCAGCACCTGTATGTGCCCCTCCCCAATATCCAGTATAACTCTTCAATCTCCCTGATCACCCCCCCATTCAGCACTTTATCACCACTGTGACTGCTACTGTGTTCCCTGGGGTCACTGATGTCAGCAGCAGTAAGATAACTAATAAACGTGGGGTGTTCCAGATCTCTGTGGCTTCAAAGCCTTGGCCATCCCGCCTCCCTCTGATGCATTTCTATGTCAAAGAGAAGCAGGATGGTTGGGCGTTTGAAGCCACAGATGTCTGAAACAGCCTGCACTTATTAGAGTTTGCTGCCCCTACAGCTGCCAACCTCAAAGGACATGACAGCTGGGGCAGCTTGTTTGGGGGAGGCAGAGCCCCCCCCCTTTAGTCTCACAAATTACACCCATATGAATAGCAGCCTTTAGACTTTTATAGTAGTTTAAATGTCCTCACTCCCTTAACATTCTAAACAGCTAGACTCACTAATTCAAAGATGCCGACAGCAGTCCAGCAGCTACAGAGAGGGACTATCTGCTCTTTTGCATTGAGTGCCACATGTATGATTATCTCCCAGTTGGTGAGAGGTCATATGTGTGACAGAGTCTGATCTCTAGGGTAGCAGATTTGGAAGAGCTGAGGAAGACAGAGAGATATATATAGAGGAGACCTACTGGGATAGTAGAAAAGACCCACCTCCAGTCTGTCAACCTTAGGTGCTACCTTGGAGAAGAGAGGTTAACTGGATAAAGAGAGTCATCTTGGTTTGTCGGGAAATGATCTTGTAGCCAGGACTTGCTCTCCAGAGGATGCAATATCCTCTTGTACCAAGAATGTGGCTCCAGGGGTTTCTGCCCTGGAGGAAAGGGTTAGGATGGTCATTAGAGTTGGTGATTCAATCATTAGACATGTAGATAAGTTGGGTGGCTGGTGGGTATGAGGATTGCTTGGTCACTTGCCTGCCTGGTACGAAGGTTACAGATTTCACTTAGCTAGCCTGCTCCTCCCTAGCACTGTCGAGAATCCTTTCTTGGTACATGTGGGCATCAGTGACAAAGGAGAGTATGGGAGAGAGATTCTGGAAGCTAAGTTTATGCTTTTAGGTAAAAGGTTAATCCAAGACTTTCAGAGTAGCATTCTCAGAAATGCTCCCTGTTCTATGTGCAGGACCCAAGAGGCAGGCAGAGCTTCAGAGTCTGTGTGTGGGGAAATAGAGCTTTAGATTTGTCATAAACTGGGCTACATTCTGGGAAGAGGGGGCCTTTCCTGGAAAGATGGACTCCATCTTAACCACGGTGGAGCCAGGCTGCTGAAACTAACCTTTAAAATGGAGACAGAGCAGCTTTTAAACTAGATACTAGGGAAAAGCTGATAGGCACACAAGCATGCATGCATGATTCAGAATAATATTTGTTTGAAGGATGCTACCAAAACAGGGAGGTAGGGCATCCCAATAAAGAGAGTGCCATTTATTTATTTTATTTATTTATTTACATTCTCTTATATACCGCGCTATTCTGCATCAGTGCGGTTTACATTGAACAAACTGAAATTACATTGAACAGGGCATTATAACTTGGAGATAACTATTTTACAGGGAACATGGGCTATGGAGGGTTAAGTGGCTTGCCCAAGACCACAAGGAGCCACCTGTGGGACTAGAAACTCCAGTCCTTCTGGCCCAAGGTTGCTGTCCTCTAGTGGGATTTGAACCCCTGACATTCCGGCCTGAAGTACCGTGCCCCAACCACTAGGCCACTCCTCCACTCCACGCCATAAAGGTAAAAATAGTCTAGGTGCCATTAAATATCAGACAAAGTTGAAAGATTTGAAATTTCCCCGTCAACTGATGTAGCTTATCAATATGAACAAAAAAAATATACTTTGAATGTAACTCGCCACGTAGATAGTAAGTAAATCCTGTAGGATGCACAAAATGCTCTATCTCTAAAGTAACTGCACATACTACACGCCGGTTGCATTTCTACTGAGAATGCACTAATGGGCCCCTCAAGTTTCTCCCCCTGCGGTAAGAAAAAACAGGAGGAGTTTGAAAAAACAGTTGTACCTGTAGAATATCCCTATGAGACAATATCAAATCCTTAATGTTCCATGTCTGAGTAGAATAGGGCAAAACACAAGACATGAGTCTTGCTTATCCCATGGCCCCAAACAAAGCCACTCACGATGCGTGTTCAACACCTGTTTTCTAGCTCGACCTATCACTCGATCTGGATAGCCACGATTTTGAAACCTTCTAAACATCCCCTGCGCCTGAAACATATAATTCTGACGAGTTGAGCACAACTTACAAAGATGCAAAAATTGTCCCACAGGCAATATGCCGGGGATGAAAACTCCCATAATCTAATAAACTATTACAATCCATAGGTTTTGAATATATGGAAGTCTGACAGCCCGATTCACCCATTATGATCTTAATATCTAAAAAATGGACCTCCTTCCTAGATATTTCCGGGGTAAACTGTAAATGAGTATCTTGCATATTAATCCATGCCAAAAACTCATGCAAAATATGCTTCGGGCCTCGCCAAATAAAAAAAAATATATCATCAATAAACCTAACCCATTTCTCTATAAATGTCCAATATCGAGAGGTATATAGGAACTGTTCTTCAAAATGGCGCACATATAAACAGGCTACTGAAGGGGCTACAGTGATCCCCATAGAGACACCTTCGATTTGATGGTAAAAGTTCCCATTAAACTCAAAATAATTCCTAGCCAAAACTAAATCCAAAAATATGAAAAAGCCCATACGAGCCTCAGAATGCTGTGAATTCATTAAATAATACAAAGAAATGTCTAATGCTGCCTGCTGCGGGACATTTGTGTAAAGAGCAGAAATATCCATAGTGACCAACATATATGAACCCCCTAGACTCTGCCACAAATCCAAAAAGATTAACAAATCACCCGAGTCCTAATTTAAGATTGTGCTTGTTTAACCAATGGACTCTTCAGAGTTTGCTTCCCTTTCCGTGGACCAGCAGGTGGATACCTGGACCTCTATCCTCTCTGCTACCCTTGACACTCTAGCTCCACTCCGTCCTGTCCCTCCTCGCTCCCCCTCTCATCACCCGTGGTATCATCCTAGCCTATACTTACACCGTACCCACCTCTGCCGCACAGAGCGCCTGTGGCGGAAGAAACCCTCTGTTGCTTCCGCCACTGCGTTCCATCAGGCACACCACCTTTATCGTTCTATGATAACTTCAGCCAAGCAGTCATATTATTCACAACTCATAGCCTCCTCTTCGAACTCCTCTAGGCGTCTCTTTCAGATTCTCAAATCCCTTTCCTCTCCTCCTTCCTATTCCCTTCCGTCTTCACCACCCCTCTCCGTCCCCAGCTGTACCACCCTTGCTTCTTTCTTCACAGATAAAGTCCAATCTCTCCGCTCTTCTTTTACCATCTGCCCCTCCCTCTCTCTCCTCCCCCTGACCCCTCTACTTCCCTTGCAGTAGCTTCTCCGCCTCCTTCCCGTTCCTTTCCACACACCTGGGACTCTTTCTGGCCTGTCACTTCCACTGAACTTATTAAAGCTATTTCCTCTTCTCACCAGACCACTTGCCCCCTTGATCCCTTCCCTTCCTCCTGGCTTCTCAACTCGTCACTCACACTCATCCCATATGTCCTTACTATAGTTAATTCCAGCCTCACTTCCGGTCACTTCCCCACCAGTTGGAAACACGCCATAGTTCGTCCTCTGTTAAAAAAGCCTACTTTCGATCCTGCTGTCCCTGTCAATTGGTGGCCAGTAGCCAACCTCCCATTTCTTTCCAAAATCCTCGAGAAGCTTGTTTTCTCACAACTCGCCACTCACCTCGATTCCACCTTTTCACTCCACCCACGCCAATCAGGATTCTGAGCCGGCCACTGCACCAAAACCATCCTCATGGCACTCCTTTCAGAAATTCACAGCGCTCACGGCCATGGTGATCTATCTCTTGCTGTTTCCTTGGATCTTTCCTCTGCCTTTGATGTTGATCACCGCACTCTCCTCTCACGTTTGTCCGACCTAGGTATCCACGGCACAGTCTTGCAGTGGTTTCGGTCTTTTCTTTCCTCTCGCTCCTTTGCTGTTCACTCAGGCTCTAACATTTTACCCTCACTCCCCTTGCATTGTGATGTTCCTCAGGGTTCTATTCTTGCCCCCCTACTCTTTAATGTCTTTCTTGCTCCTCTTGCTCTGCCCATATAACAAGCTGGAATTTCTGCCTATATTTATGCCGATGACATTCTCTTGGTCCATCATACTTCTTCTTCCACATCAGATCTCGCTCCACTCAATACCTGTCTCGCTTCCATCGCTTCCTGGTTTAATCAAAATTTTCTCCACGTCAACCTCTCCAAATCCTCTGCCATCTGGTTCTCCTTTGGTGTCCCCTCCCCTGATCTATCCCCCGTTATGTCCACTTGCCCCATTCCCTTGGTTTAAACTCTTCGGTACCTGGGTGTCACCCTGGTCTCCACCCTTTCTTTTCACCAACATATCTCTTCAGTGGTACGTACTTCCTTTTTCCACATTCGTCGAATTAGGGCTATTTGGTCATTCTCCCTACTTCCTCTATTACTACTCTTGTTCTGTCACTTGTGATCACCCGCTTAGATTATTGTAACGCTATCTTTGCAGGTCTCCCTTGTTATCAGCTCCGGCACCTCCAGTTAGTCCAAAACACAGCCGCTTGCCTTATTATTCGCTCTTCTGCTCATTCCCATGTCACTCCCTGCCTCCTCTCTCTTCACTGGCTTCCGATCAAGGTTAGATTCATTTATAAACTCCTCATTGTCACGCACAAGGTTCTGCACACCAGCACCCCACAGTACCTGGCTGACATTATTCACCTTCAACCGGCCCCACGTCTCCTTTGTTCCGCACACGGCAACCGTCTCTTCCTTCCCTCCCCTTCTCAGGCCCATCTCAAATTTACCCGTCATTCTGTGTTCTTCTTTCTAAGCCCCGCTTTATGGAATTTGCTCCTGCACTCCCTCCGCACTAAATTATCTTTCCCCCCTTTCAAAGCACTTCTTAAAACACACCTCTACTGCCAGGCCTACGACCTCTCTGCTTCCACTGATGGCCTCGCCTCCCCCAGTTTAGCCCCCCTCCCGTTGTAACTCAGTAGCTTTATAATCCAGCCATTCTATAGTTTTCCCCTCCCTCTTGCCCTTTGTCTACTGTTAGTTTCATATCTGGTTCTGTCCCTGTGCTTTCTCTCGCTCTATTTTTTTTTCTATTCCTGTCCTATATGCTAATGGCGTTCCTTTCTTGCTTTGTTTTCAGTAGCCAATATATTTTTATTGTACACCGCCCTGACACTCCAGCAAGGGTGGTATATCAAACTTCGCAAATAAAGAATAAAGACTCAAAAAAGAATCCATATACTGGGAAAGGGCTTCGAAAACTGATCCAATGCCTGATGCTATTGGACGTCCCAGTGGATCCACTAGAGATTTGTGGATTTTGGGAACTACATATAAAAAGATGGTACCCAAGGATATGTCACATACAAAAATTTCATTAACCGATCTGCTATAATTCCCATTTCAAAAGCACTCTCCAAAACATCCAAACGTCTGCCTGTATCACCTGCGTAGGATCTCCTTCTAAAAGGCGATAAAACCTCTGATCTCTCAATTGTGAAACCCCCCCTCATATAAACTCTTATCATGAACCACAATACCTCCCCCTTTATCCGCCAACTTAATAACTATGGAATCATCATTCCGAAAAGATCTCAATGCCTCCCATTCAACCCTAAACAAATTATGTTTGACTTTCGAGACAGGTAATTTCTTTAAACCTTCCAAAATCACTCACTTGAAAGCCACAATACTTGAATCAATTGCAACAGGAGGCACCCAGCAGGATTTAGGTCTGAATCTCTCTCCCTCAGAGTCCGAAACTGATTCCAATCCTGTGTCCCAAAAAAAAACAATGCTATTCACAACTTACGCAAAAATACCTGTAAACTCACATGAACCGTAAAATCATCTGGGGGATGGTGGGAACAAAGGATAACCTATGATTCAGCACTAATATTTCATCCGGGGATAACCTACGACTTGATAAGTTAAACACCAATGTAGAGCCATTCATACTACCCGCAAACCATGTCAGTCACTGACACCAGTGACTGCTGCTTGCACTGCCTGGGACCCCTGGACCATGACAGCACCTCCTGTGACCTGTGCCAGGTAATGATGTCCAAAACCAATAAAAAGAGGTCGGAATTGCAGGAGAAACTTCCCAAGGTCCGACTCGATACCAGCCTCCCCGACGCCGAGCTCCAAGCCCAGCACTTCCTGAGAGGTCCGAGTGTCCTCTGAGTCCCATGGCAGTGGCTTCTCCGAGAAGACCCGAATCCCAAGAGAAAGAAGAAAAAATTCCTCGAAGTCCGTCGAGGTTCCATTGGAGAAACCTGGTAAAGCTGCTTGGAGGGACTCGGGCGGTTCTGAGCAGCGCCCTACCAAGGTCCTCAAGAAGGATTCCTCAGCCGGCGGAGACCTTGCGAGGTTCCTCAAGGCTGTAGTCCTCGGTGAGGATGCACTCACCAGAGTGCCAGCGCCGGGTCCGCAATCCTCTGTGCCCACGCCGAAAGCTGCAGAATCTTCTGGCTTGGAAACCAGAATGGCGACCCTGGAGCAGAACGTCTCTGCTATCCTGGCCCTGCAGCAGGCAGCAGGCAATGATGGCTGATTCATCCACATCATCTGCCCCGATTGCAGGGGAATCCCCGGTCGTCAAGTTGAGCTCAGAGCGCCACCGTTCTCAGGTAAGCCCTCTGCGCCTGTCGTGGTCCTGGTCTCGTTCCTCAGGTGTCCGATCCTCCCCAGCTAGTTTCTGCGACTCGGACCCCAGGTCCTCGGGAGGCCCCAGCCCCTCAGCGCTGGCCTCAAAACCAGGAGTCGCAGTGCCTCGGATTTGTCATCACCCCTTGCGTGGGATACCGACGACAAGAATTCCTTCGTAATCAGACGGCACTGAGACATTCCCTTGTCCTGTCTCCCCCGGCACCAGTCTCCTCCAGAGGATGTGGCCTTCCACGATGTTGTGAAGGATATGGCCTGGGCCATCTCAAATTCTCCAGAATGAGTCTCCACCCAAAGTAACTATCAAAGTGCTGGTGCAGCTGCAGCTGATTCTCGATTGGCTACTTTTGAGAATGTAGGAGACCCCGGCATCGGTACCGGTAGTCAGACAGATCCTCAATGTCATGTACCGTGTCGGGAAAGTGCCGGGATTCCACAAGCCCCAACTCCCACATAACTCCATGGTTGTCGAGTCAACCATGCAAAAACTTATAAAGCCAGAAGACCTACTCTTCTGTCCCCCCTGGGAGGGATGCTAGAGCTCTTGGCGCCCTTGGACGCAAGTGCTACCAGGGCTTGATGTGTCAAATCCAGGCCTATGAGCTATACATAGGCATATACCTCAAGACCCTAACCCAGGAGTTATCTGTGTTCTCAGCGGGGCTTACCGGGGAACCCCTCCAATGGTTCCAAGCTCTGACTTCTGGTATCAAGGTCTGCTCAAAGTTCCTCTCCTGGGCAGCCTACGATGGCTTTGAGTCAGCAGCTCGAGTAGCAGCAGCCGGTATTGGTGCCCGATGCCAAGCCTGGCTACAATTTTTGGACCTTGAGCAATGGGTCCAAAACAAGCTGCTTGATGTCCCCTGCACAGGAGAGAACCTGTTCGGCAAGCCTATGGCCGTCAAGGCAGCCATGATAGAGGCTGAGGTGGTGACACGATAAAGGCTTTCAAAAAAGATCTCTTCTTTTCCCCGTAAGAAACCCTTGGGGAAAAGGCGCCTGTTCTCTGGGGAAAAAGGGGCACTTCCAGCAGAGTCACCACTACCAGCCCTTCTCGGGCCAACAACAAGGTTCTTACCCTAAGAGACAGGGCCAGGGATCTCAGAAGCTCAAGGTTCAGAAGCCCTAGGCCCCTGCTTCAGCCTAAGCTGGGGGGAGCTTTTGACTCCCAGGGCAGGGCCTCCCCTCCTCCGGGAGACCTTCACAAGCCCATAGGGGGGGCACCTGACACTCTTTGTCCATAGGTGCGCCAAGGTCACCTCAGATCAGTGGGTACTGCAGGTGGTAAGGGAGGGATACCTCCTCCACCTACAGCAGGTACCAACCAGGTTCTTCCAGGAGAGCCAGTGTGTCCTCTCCTTCGCAAGACCCTTCTGCTCTCAGAGCTCACAGGTCTGCTCAGGGACAACGCAATAGAGCCTGCACCCAAACATCTATGGGGAAAAGGCTTCTAGTCCAGATACTTCCTTGTCGCAAAGAGAACTGAGGACGTCAGGCCCATACTAGACCTGAGAAACTTAAACAAGTTTTTGGTGAGGGAGAAGTTCAAGATGCTCTCCCTTTGAACACTGCTGTCTTACCTCCACCAGGGAGATTAGCTGTGCTTCTTGGACCTAAAGGATGCATACATGCACATCGTGATCCACCCCTCCCACAGGCAGTACCTACGGTTTGTGGTGAGAGGGAGGACACTACCAGTACAGTGTGTTCCCCTTCAGCCTAGCTTCCTCGCCAAGGGTCTTTACCAAGTGCCTGTCGGTAGTAGCTGCCCACCTGTGCCTGCAAGCGACCTGGACAACTGGCTAATCAGAGGAGGAACAGCCTTAGAAGTCAGCCAGTCCGCAGAGTGTGCAACTCTCCTGCTGCAGCTCCTGGGGTTTGTCATCAACTACCTCAAATCCCATCTCTCTCCAGCCCAAAGTCTTGGGTTCATAGGTGCTTGGTTGAACACGTTACAAGCCAAGGCCATCCTCCCAAAAGAGAGGGCAGAATGCCTCAAGCAATTGGCAGGAGAGGTACAATGCCACGGTCAGTACCGGCTCGCCGCCTCCTCTGCCTGCTGAGCCATATGGCGTCCATGGTCCATGTCATGCCCTTATCCCGCTTACATGTGTGGACAGCCCAATGGTGCCTCTGCTTGCAGTGGACTCAAACCATGAGCAGACTACAGGACAGGGACAGGGTCACGGTTACCAGCCTGCTGGCAGAGTCCCTCAACTGGTGGCGAAACTTGCTCCACTTCCAGGCAGAAATGTCCTTCCAGACACCCACACCACAGAGGATCCTGACCATAGATGCCTCCCTTCTGGTTTTGGGGGGCACATTGTGGGGACCGCTGCACATAGGGCAGTTGGTCTCAGGAGGAGCCACTCTTATAGATCAATTTCTTTGAGCTCAGGACAATTTCCTTGGCCCTACGAGTGTTCTGCCACTGCCTGCAACACTGGCATACAGGTCGCCATGTTTTATATCAACAAGCAGGGGGGCATGAGCTTGTACTCCCTCTGCCAGGAGGTGGTGGCCCTCCTGTCCTTCATAGTATGCAACAGCCTGCTTCTGCGAGCAGTGTACCTCCCGGGCCAGGACAACTGCCTCATGGACAGGCTGAGCAGAGCACTTTGTCCAAACGAGTGGTGCTTAAATCCCAGGGTAACAAAGCAACTTTTCTACCTCTGGGGCAGCCCCGTGATGGACCTATTTGCCTTCCCGGACAACGCGCAGCTGCCTCGCTTCTGCTCGCGCCAGCTGCACTCGGCGAGAGTAGCAGCAGAATGCCTTCCTGATCTTGTGGTCCAAGGATCTTTCCCACCAACCCCCCCCCCCCTCCGGTCACCAAGACCCTCTTCAAGGTCCAGAGCAAGAACGCATCAGTTATATTGATCGCTCCCAGGTGGCCCAGGCAACCTCAGTTCCCTCTGTTGCTTTCCCTGTTGGTAGCACTCCCAGTCCCACTGGGCCAGGCCCCAGAACTCTTGTCCCAGGAGGGGGCTCCCTCTTGCACCCCAACCTGGGGTCGCTAACGCTAACAGCGTGGCTGCTAAAATGGTAGTGTTGGTCCTTTTTAATCTTTCAGAGGAAGTCGAGGAGATCCTACTGGCCTCCACCAGACATGCTTATGCCTTAAAGTGGAGAAGGTTCTCTACCTGGTGTGCAGAGAAGGAGGAGAATCCCTTCTCCTGCCAGTTGCAACTGGTACTTCAGTACCTACTGTACCTGTTGCACACTGGGCTGAAATCTAACTTGGTGAGGGTGCATCTGAGCACCATAACCACCCATCACCACCCTATCGAGGGAAAACCCCTCTCAAGCCAAGTCTCCAGGTTCCTCCGGGGCCTCCTATTATCCAAGCCCCATCTCCGTCCTTCGGCGATGGAGTGAGACCTCAATGTGGTGCTCTCCCCAGCTCACTAAACCGCCATTTGAACCACTATTCTCTTGCCACCTGCGGTACCTGTCCTGGAAAGTGGCCTTTCTTGGTGGCCTTCACGTCCGCTCGAAGACTGAGGGAACTCCAGGCCCTGGTGGCAGATCCAGCATATACTAAGTTCTACAAGAACTAGAGTAGAGCTCTGCACACACCCCAAATTCCTCCCGAAGGTAGTATCTCCTTTCCACCTCAACCAAGAGGTAGTCATCCCCATCTTCTTTCCGTGGCATCACACTGGCAGGGAGGAACTAGTACTGCATACACTGGATTACAAACGGGCCCTGTCTTTCTACTTACAGTAGACTCGGGCCCATCACAGAGCCTCGCAGCTTTTCGTGTCTTTTGACCCCAGCAGGCTGGGGTTCCTAAAACTAGGCGAACTCTGTCCACTTGGGTGGCAGATTGTATTGCCCTCGCCTATGAATGAGCTGGTCTCGCCCTCAAGCACTGGATCACAATGCACCGTGTGAGGGCGATGGCCACGTCTGTGACCAACCTCCGCTCAGTGCTGGTGACTGAGATCTGCAAGGTTGCCACATGGTCTTCAATTCATACATTCTCAGCTCACTACTTCCTGGAAAGCGAGTCCCGCAGAGACAGTGCCTTCGGACAGTCAGTACTCCATAATATTCTTGGGGTGTAGGCAACTCCTGCCCTCCGACTCTTCTGTGTTCAGACTACCGGAATGATAGTGTCACTGGATGCTAGGATCTTGCAGAATCTCTCAGTGGGACTCATCTTCTGTAATTCATGGCTACCTGTCTTGGCCGCCGTTGGTGCTGTCATGGTTCAGTCTTTCATAAAACAATGTGAATATCCCTCCAATAAATTACCTAGGCTATGCACTTATTATATTACTCTTTCAAAACATAATTAATTTCTTGAGGTCTCAGACTGTACCAGGCGCTGGCTATATCGGACATAGTCCTTAGCCTCAGCCGTAATTAGCATCAACGACCTCTGCCAAATAGTATATCAGTGTGTACAATCTTATAATTTGATATTTTGTTCTTCAAAGTATTAAGGTCTTAAACAGTTCCATATTGAAATGTTGTGCTTTCTTTCAAATAAGATAGGAAATGCACTTTTCAATGTCAAAGATAAGCACAATACATTTCCTATCTTATTTGAAAGAAAGCACAACATTTCAATATGGAACTGTTTAAGACCTTAATACTTTGAAGAACAAAATATCAAATTATAAGATTGTACACACTGATATACTATTTGGCAGAGGTCGTTGATGCTAATTACGGCTGAGGCTAAGGACTATGTCCGATATAGCCAGCGCCTGGTACAGTCTGAGACCTCAAGAAATTAATAAATTAAGAAATAGATAAACTGAAGAGTAGCAAATCACCTGGGCCGGATGGTATACATCCAAGGGTGTTGAAAGAACTGAAATACGAGATTGCAGACCTGCTATTAGTAATCTGTGAACTATCATTAAAATCATCTCTAATACCTGAAGATTGGAGGATCGCCAATGTAACACCAATTTTTAAAAAGGGTTCCAGGGGTGATCCGGGAAACTACAGACCGGTGAGCCTGACATCAGTACCGGGAAAAATGGTAGAAACCATCATAAAGAATAAAATTACTCAGCATGTAGATAGTCATGACCTAATGGGAGACAGCCAACATGGCTTTAGACAAGGAAGATCTTGTCTTACTAATTTGTTATGTTTTTTTGAAGGAGTGAATAATCAGGTGGACAAAGGTGAGTCGGTTGATATTGTGTATCTGGACTTTCAGAAAGCCTTTGACAAGGTACCTCATCAGAGACTTTTGGCAAAACTAAAGAGTCATGGAATAGGAGACAGTGTACTATTGTGGATCAGGAACTGGTTAAAAGATAGAAAGCAGAGGGTAGGGCTAAATGGCCAATTTTCCCAATGGAGAAAGGTGAATAGTGGTGTACCCCAGGGATCTGTGCTGGGTCCGCTGCTTTTTGACATATTCATAAATGACCTGGAAAGTGGAATAACGAGTGAGGTTATCAAATTTGCAGATGACACAAAACTATTTAAAGTTGTTAAAACCCAAGAGGATTGTGGAAAATTGCAAGAGGATCTTGATAAATTGGAAGACTGGGCATCAAAATGGCAGATGAAATTTAATGTGGAGAAGTGCAAGGTTATGCACCTAGGGAAGAACAACCCAAACTATGGTTACACGATGCAAGGTTCCACATTAGGAACCACCACCCAGGAAAAAGATTTAGGCGTCATTGTGGATACCATGTTAAAACCCTTGGCCCAGTGTGCAGTGGCGGCCAGGAGAGCAAATAGAATGCTAGGTATGATAAGGAAAGGAATGGAAAATAAAACAAAAGATATTATAATGCCTCTATATCGTTCCATGGTGAGACCGCACCTTGAATATTGTGTGCAATTCTGGTCGCCGTATCTTAAAAAGGATATAGCGATTTTAGAAAAGGTTCAGAGAAGAGCCACCAAAATGGTAAAGGGGATGGAAGGATACTCCTATGAAGAAAGGCTAAAAAGGTTGGAGCTCTTTAACCTGGAAAAGAGACGGCTGAGGGGAGATATGATAGAAGTCTATAAATTAATGAATGGAGTGGAACGGGTAAACGTAGATCGATTGTTTACCTTATCAGAATATAGAAAGACTAGGGGACATGCAATGAAGCTACAGGGTAAACTATTTAAGACTAATAAAAGGAAATATTTTTTCACTCAACGTGTAATCAAACTCTGGAATTTGTTACCGGAGGATGTAGTAAAGGCTGTTAGTGTAGCTGGGTTTAAAAAAGGTTTGGACAAGTTCCTGGAGGAAAGGTCCATAAACCATTATTAAGAAGGGACCCAGGATATCAATGCTTGAACCAATACAAGCATTGTGGACCCTGTGTTCCTTGGGGAAACTGCTAGGTACGTATGACCTAGATTGGCCACTGTTGGAAACAGAATACTGGGCTTGATGGACCTTGGTCTGACCCAGTATGGCATATCTTATGTTCTTATGTTTTGAAAGAGTAATATAATAAGTGCATAGCCTAGGTAATTTATTGGAGGGATATTCACATTGTTTTATGATAGTTACCCTCTGTTGAATTGACTAACACTAGAAATGGTTCAGTCTTTGGCAGCCTGGAGCTAGGGAGTCCTGCTTGTTCCTGGAGAAAGCGTAATTACTCACCTGTAACAGGTATTTTCCCTGAACAGCAGGAATTGGTCCTTACAAGCTTCCCTTCTCCCCTGAGTTGTCTCCCTACTTTGTTTTAGTTCTTACTACCGTCCTAGCTATGTCATCTAACTGAGCAAGATGGCACCCTTGTGCAGGAAGGGGACCATGCATGTGTGGTAGCATATTCCAAAGGCTTTATTTTAAAGCTGGGGAAACATTCCATACGGGCTCCGTCGATGCCGACATCACCCATATATGAGGACTGATTCCTGGTGTTCCCAGAGAACATCTATTACAGGTGAGTAACTGCTCTTTTTTAAAAAGGGTGCTGGGGTGATCTGGGAAACTAAAGACCGGTGAGCCTGACATCAGTACTGGGCAAAATGATAGAAACCATTATAAGAATTAAAATTATTGAACATATTTAAAGGCATGGGGTTTTTTTTTTTTTTTTTTTTGCAAATTTTTATTTATATAAAGAAACATACAGCAAACAAAAGGAAACAACAACAAATGAGAAAAACTTCTCATCTGAAACCAGAAAGAAGTGAACATATCATAATAATAGCCACATCCAGGAAAAGCTCTATAAGAATACTAAACAAAATACAAATCTGATCAAAACCTGGTAAAGATCCCCCAACCAACAAGAGAAAATCAGTAATAAACTAGCTTGAAATAAAGCTATATCTAAACAAGAGTTATAACTAAACTTTCTCCTTCAAAAATTCCAATAGTTGATCTATCTCCCCAAACACATATCGTTTATCCTGAAAGATTATGTGGCATTTGCATGGAAATTTCAGATAAAACAAAGCTCCCATGGCCAAAACGCGTGGTCAGATCTCTAAAAAAAGCCTTCCGACGCCGCTGAGTGGCCCTGGAAACGTCGGGGAAAATTTGAACACATTGACCACAGAATTTCTCGAGTTTCTTCCTAAAATATGCCCGAAAAATCCTTTGTCTATCTAGATCTGAGGCTAGCATAACCAGTAAAGTGGCTCTCGAAGATATCTCGTCCTGAGAAGACTCTAAAAATTCGGAAATATTCAATGAAGGCAAAGCCTTGGGGTCACCCTGAGAACCTTTCTCCTGAGAAACAGCTGCTGAAATTAAATCTCTGGTAGGGAGGTAATAAATATTTAACAAATCAATTGATTCCACATCAGATATCAACAGCACATCCTTCAAGTATTTATGAAAAAGAATAACAGGTGTGAGATAATGTGTTTTAGGAAAATTTAAGAGACTGAGATTCCTTGCACGCAGGGAGTTCTCTAATAATTAATCTTGACGATGCAATGAAGTAACATCTTGAACCAAAGCATCGAGAATTCCCTGCTGCGAGGTAAACCTCTCATCTTGTGATTAAACAAACTTCTCCACAGTCAACAATCTAGAATCTTGATTAGACAACTTTTCCACCGTTTCTTTCGTGAAAACAGAAATTTTTTGCAGGGACGAATCCAAGGCTGACTCCATCTTTGATAACATAGCCCAAAGATCCTTTAAAGAAATATTTTCTGGAGGGGCACGAGGCTCCCCAGGAAAAGCAACAACCGAAGGAAGTGGAGGAGGCAGAGTCTCAAGTTTAGGCTCAATCCGCAAGAAGGAGGAAGAAAGTATAGGCTCCCCAATCTCAGAATAAACAAGACTAGCCTTAGAGGAAACTCCAGTAATGGATTTTTGCTCTTGCATAGTTGGGGTTGAGTCCTTCAATTGCGGGGAAATATCAGAAGATACAGTACTCATGGTTGACTTTTCCTCAGTACCAATATCCAACACTTGAGTATCAGGCAACAGTCTCCCGACTTGTACATGGGTGTTCATTGGACCGACTACCCTACCCGCTTTTGGTACTGCAGCCGGCAAAGGACATTTCTTCCTTTTCCCCATCAATGAGGACTCCACTCGCCGAAAGTGTGCCGAAGGGGCGTAACCTGCCCCTTTGGTCACGCCCCTTCGGCTACACGTCCCGCGTTGGGGGCAGGATATTATAGCCCGTTCAATCAAGCGGCCCCAATGAGAGGAGCAGCCGCGGGTCACCAAGCCAATCAGATAGCAAGTTCAGCAGGTAGGAAACAAAGAGACTCCTCCATAAAGGCATGGTTTAATTTGAGAAAGCCAAAATGTATTTAGCCAAGGAAAGTCTTGTCTTGCTAATGTTATATTTTTTGAAGGTGTGAATAAACAGTTAGATAAAGGTGAGCCTGTTGATATAGTTTATATTGATTTTCAGAAAGCCTTTGACAAGGTCCCTAATGAGAGACTTTTTGCGAAATTAAAAACTCATGGGATAGGAGACGTAGTTCATTATTGTAGATCAGGAACTGGTTAAAAGATAGAAAACAGAGAATAAGGCTAAATGGCTAATTTTCTCAATGGAGACAGGTGAATAGTGGAGTACACTAGGGTTCTCTGCTGGGCTTGCTGCTTTTTTAAATCATAAATGACCTGGAAATGGGAATAACGAGTGAGGTGATCACATTTACCAATGACACAAATTATTCAAAGATGCTAAAATACAAGAGGACTATGAAAAATTTTAAGAGGACCTTGATAAATTGGAAGACTGGATGTCCAAATAGCAGATGGAATTTAATGTGGACAAGTGCAAAGATGTGCACTTGGGGAAGAACAACCCAAACTATGGTCACATGATGCAAGGTTTCACATTAGGAAACACCATCCAGGAAAAGGATTTAGGTGTCTTTGTGGATAATATGTTGAAACCCTCTGCCCAGTGTGCGGCAGCAACCAAGAAAGCAAATAGAATGCTAGTAATCATAAGAATAGGAATGGAGAATAAAACAAAGGATATTTATAATGCCTTGGTATTGCTCCACAGTGCGACCACACCTTGAATATTGTGTGCATTTCTAGTTGCCATAGCTTAAAAAGGATATAGCAGAATTAGAAAAGGTACAGAGAAGAGCCACCAAAATGGTAAAGGGGATGGAAGGATCCCCCTCCAAGGAAAGGATTAAAGGTTAGGGTTCTTCAACTTGGAAAAAAGACAGCTGAGGTGGAGATATGATAGAGATCTGTAAAATAGTGAATAGAGTGGAACGGGTTAACATAGATTGTTCAAAAAGTAGAAAGACTAAGGGAAAATATTTTTTCACTCAACGCATAATCAGACTCTGTAATGCATTACCAGAGGATGTAGTAAAAGCTGTTAATGTAGCTGAGTTTAAAAAAGATTTGGACAAGTTCCTGGAGGAAAAGTCCATAAACCATTATTAAAGAGGACCTGGGAAATGCACTACTTGCCCCAATACAAGCCTTGTGAAACCTATGTCTTTTTGGGAAACTGCCAGGTACTTGAGACCTGGATTGGGCACTGTTAGAAACAGGATACTGGGCTTGATGGACCTTGGTCTGACCCAGTATGGCATATCTTATGTTCTTAAGAATAATTGTAAAAAAAAATATGTTTTCACTCTCATCCTTGTTGAAGAAGAAATAGAAACAGTAGACAACCTTTACCTGCTTGGATCAATAATCAATAAAAAATGTTAGCATTGCTCTTGGCAGAAGGGCTATGAAGGACCTAAACAAAATTCTCAAGTGCAGAAATCTGTGCGTATAAAGATTTGTCTTGTCCAAGTCCTGGTATTTTCAAGAACATCTATGGATGGAAAAGTTGGACAGTGAAGAAGAAAGATAGGAAGAAAATTGATGGCTTCAAATTATGGTACTGGTGAAGAATATTGTGTGTACGTACCATGGACTGCCCAAAGAACAAATCAGTTGGTACTAGAGGTGATTAATCCAAAGCTTTCTTGAGAAGCTCAAATGACAAGACTTTCATATTTTGGACACATCATGCAAAGAAGAAAGATCATTAGATAAACACATCATGCTTGGCAAGATTGAAAGTCAGTGCAAAAGAGGAATGTTAGCAATGTGATGGATTGCTACATTAACAGCTATGGATGCCACTCTATCAACAATTAGCTGCCTGAATGAAGATGAACACAGTTTGGGATAACTATCCATAGGGTCACAGTGAGCTGACATCGACTTAATGACACTTAATAACAACAAACACATTCTTTCACTCCACGCATAATTAAGCTTTGGAATTCATTGCCAGAGGTTGTAGTAAAAGCTATTAGTGTAACTGGGTTTAAACAAACTTTTCACAAGTTCTTGAAGGCAAGTTCCTAAACCATTATTAAAATCATTTGGAGTCAATCCACTGTATATAACTGGGATAAGCAGCATGGAATCTGTCAACTCTTTGGGATTCTGCTAGGTAATTGTGACTAGGATATTGGCTATTGGGCTTGATGGACCCAGTATGGTGAAGAACATAAGAGTTTCCATATGTTCGTAATTACTCCCCCCTCCCAAATATTATCTGAAAACTGTCACCAAAACAACTCCCCCCCCCCAACACATCTCAATGATTACCCAAAATAGCTTATAGTGGGCAGCAATTGATATTAGCCAGGGGGCCATGTAGCTCACCTCTTCCCTGCCCAACAGTGCATGTAGTGCAGCAAAGATTAATCATTAAAGAATCTCACTACTACACCAGAAATCCCTCCACCTCTCTCTTTCTCCCCCTCTGGCACCTATTAAGGGTCTCCTTTATTTGTCAACTTGACCCCTAGCAGTAGTACCAGGAAATTACTGCTAAGGGGCTTTGGGTACCATTGTACCCAGTAATGACTAGGGAGCACTCCTGCCCTCCCCCCCCCCCCAAACTAGTCACCATGGAGACCCCCCCAGTAAGTGCTGGAGGGGTTTTTGAAAAGGGGAGCGTTTGGGGAGGAGCTTGTTTTAGGGTGGGAAACTTACTTGATATAGAGCAAGCCTTTTAGAAGATAGCAGGTCTGATTTGAGGCCTGCTATCACTGTGTTGCTGTGGCCAGGAACACATGATGATCCCAGCTTCAGCAACGCAAAATGAAAATTACTGCATGAGTCACTAATCTCTAGCTGCCACACAGGTTACTGACATGCAAGTAAATTTTGCTGTGGTAAAATGCATATTTTACCACAGCGTAGTAAATACCCCGCTGAGTGGTGTTATTGTTTGTTGTTAAGTGCTGTCAAGTCTGTGTCGACTTACGGCGATCCTTTGGATAGTTGTCCTAAACTATGTTCAGTCAAGTCAGGCAGTTCATTGTTGATAGTGGCATTTATAGCTGCTGTTATTGTATCAATCCATCTCATTGCTGACCTTCCTCTTTTGCATGACTAGGGGACATGTAGTGAAGCTACAGGGTAACCTGTTTAAGACTAAGAGAAAATAATTTTTCACTCAACATTTAATCAAACTCTGGAATTTGTTACTGGAGGATGTAGTAAAAGCTGTTAGTGTAGCTGGGTTTAAAAAAGGTTTGGACAAGTTCCTGGAGGAAAGGTCCATAAACCATTATTAAAAGGGACCCAGGATATCACTGCTTGACCCAATACAGGCATTGTGGAACCCTGTGTCTTTTGGGGAAACTGCTAGGTATTTATGACCTAGATTGGCCATTGTTGGAAACAGGATACTGGGCTTGATGGACCTTTGTCTGACCCATTATGGCATATCTTATGTTCTTATATTCATTGACCTTCAACTTTGCCAGTCATGATGTCTTTCTTTCTCTTTGCCTTATGTGTCCAAAGTATGAAAGTCGAAGTCTTGTCATCTAAGCTTCTAAAGAAAGCTTAAGTTTGATCTCCTCTAGTACTGACTGGTTTGTTCTTCGGGCAGTCCAAGGTATATACAGTATTCTTCACCAACACCATAATTCAAAGGCATCGATTTCTCCAGGAACAAGCAGGAAGTCTATGTAAACTGTTTTATTGTTCACGTTATATGTAAACTACACTGATTTCAAAGAGTGCGGTATATAAAAGCAAGCAAATAAATAAGTCAGTCCTCACTTATGGGTGACGTCGGCACTGAAGGAGCCTGCACGGAGCAATTCCCCAGCTTTCAAAGAAAGCCTTTGGAATTACTGCCACGCATGCGTGGTCCTCTTCCCACCCAAGGGTGCCATCTTGCTCAGTTTCCCTTTTTCCGCGGAGTCCTTCGGACGCACGTCCTAGTCCCTTGGAAAAAGTGTTTCGTTTTCGGCCTACTGGCCCTCTGTTTTTCTGGTTGCATCAGTCTTCTCCCCCTCCTTCACCTGCTCTACCTTTTTTAGAGTCGTTAGGGGACGTTTTTCTTCACATTTTTTGCCTTAACGGGCTTTGCACCCTTTTTTCCTCCAACCACTGGCTGCGTGGGTCTTCAACCTCGCAGGGGCCATTTTTTCCCCTATGGCCACCGGATTCAAAAAATGTGCTAGATGCTCTAAGAACATGTTGCTTACGGACACCCATGATTGTTGCCTGCGGTGTCT
Organism: Ichthyophis bannanicus; assembly: GCA_033557465.1. NCBI lineage: Eukaryota > Metazoa > Chordata > Amphibia > Gymnophiona > Ichthyophiidae > Ichthyophis > Ichthyophis bannanicus. The sequence goes on from CM066033.1 coordinate 663,578,640, forward strand.
CAGAGCTGACCATGATCCAGACCTTTGTTTGCTTTCTAAGAAAATGTCCTTCAAAGTCCTGCTCAGTCGTAAGCAGAAGTCCAAGGACATTTTCAGGAAGGCCACCTCGGAATCCCCGGTGGCGTCCTTGGTCTTCTCTCCTCCTGTGGGATCCCCCACCTTGGCCCTGTGCTCTCGGCAGCACTCCAACCAGGGGTCCCCTGAATTGGAGCGGCGCAAGAAGAAGTCCTCGAAGTCGCTACAAGTGCGAGAGCTCCCGCACTCGGTCGTTTAGCCCCCTTTGGCATTCCCGAGAATCGGACAAGGAGCAGCCCCGCAAGGTACCTCATACAGATATGGAGGCCTCCGGCGATGTCGCCTGATCTCCTGAGGGCCGTCCCAGTGAGGACCTCCTCGACGCCCGACCCAGTGACCCCAGAGTCAGCATCGCAAGGCCCCACGCCCGCATGAGAATCTTGCATGCTGACGCTGGAATGCAGCATTTCTGCGTTCATTGTGTCCCAGCATGCGCTCATAACCAGCTTCTCTGATGTGCCCAGAGACCGAGGTTCCCCTGCATGGGACACCAAAAACAGTCCAGGAAACCCCCAAGAGCTGCGAACCTCGTGAGGGTCCTCGACATCGGTCTTGCTCACCTTCACATTCCTTGGGGGCGAGATCATCCAGGGCCTCCGGCTCCAAGCGGGCTTCGGACGTTGGACAGGGCGACCAGCCTGATTCGGATTCCTCATCCGATTTCTCAGACTGGGAGTCCGATGGGGATACCTCCCTGGAAACCAGTGTCCATTGGGACCTTCCATCGGACCCCTCCCAGCCCGCGTTTCAGCGGTGCTCGCCACCCGAGAACACCTCCTTCCTGGTGTTCATTCGGGATATGGCACGGGCTCTTAACCTGACCACCCAGGCCGAGGAGGATACTCGAGCTGAAGAGCTCGTCATCCTTTGGTACGAGTCCCCACCTAGGGAGTCTCTTACTGTCCTGGTTCCCCCCATCCTGTCCAGACTGCTGCTCCGCATGTGGGAGGCACCGACCTCTGTGCCCATCATGAGCAAGCGCCTCAACACCATGTACAAGGTGCAGCGCAGTCCTGGGTTCAGAAAAACTCAACTCCCCCATACTTCCATGGTGGTGGAGTCAACCATGAGAAAGCAGAAGAGCCCGAAGTAGCACTTCGGTCCCCCCGGGCTGGGAGTCAAGAGCCCTTGATGCCCTAGGCCACAAAGCCTACCAGGGGTCCATGCCCTTCTGCCGTATTCAGGCATATCAGTTATACATGTCCATGTTCTTGCATGACTTGTCCAAGGAGCTCAGAGGTTTCTCCATGGGCCTCAAGGGTGAACCCCTCATTAGGTTCAGTACCCTGCTGAAGTCTGTCGCGGACTGCTCAAAATACCTCTTCTGTGCCGCCTACGATGGTTTTGAGTCCTCGGCTCGAGTGGCGGCCGCAAGCATCGAGGCCCGTTGCCAGGCATGGCTCCAGTCCTCTGATTTGGAGCAGTTGGTATAGGAGAAGCTCCTGGACATGTACCCTGCCTCGGCGAGCAGCTCTTTGGGAAGCCAATGGAGGACAAGGCCACAGAGATAGAGACGGAGTTTGTCACCCAAACCCGTCTCTCGCGCAAGACCTCCACCCTCCCTCGGAAGAAACAGCAAACCAAAAAGCCTTTCTTCCCAAAGAAGGACCTACCCTACTTTGGCTACCCACCGTACCCGCCTACTCCCATGCCGACCACTGTGGTGCAAGGGAAGTCTGGCCATAGTCACTACAAGCCAAAAGGGCCCAAGGCCCAAACACCGGCACCACCTCAACTCTCACAGGGGTTTTTGCGTCCAGCCGCATAGCCTCTTGTCCCCCGGCGTCTCAGCAGCTGGTGAGGGGATGCCTGTCCTCCTTTGCCCGTCAGTGGGCTTCCATCACTTCAGACACCTGGATCCTCCAGGTAATCCAAGATGGCTATTGCCTCCGCCTGGACAGGCTTCCCCCTCCCTTTTCCCTGGCGAAGCCTCCTTGACTCCCCACACATCAGGTCGTCCTGCAGCGGGAGTTAATCAACCTTCTCGCCCAGCGGGCGGTCGAGATGGTCCTGTCGCACCTCCGAGGTCAGGGATTCTATTCCTGTTACTTCCTCATCCCGAAGACAACGGGGTGGGGGTGGGGGTGGGGGGTGTATGTGGCCCATCCTCAATCTCTGAAAACTAAACAAGTTCTTGGTGCGGGAGAAGTTCAAGATGTTATCCCTTGGCGTTCTGCTGCCCTTCCTCCGGCAGGGCGACTGGCTATGCTCCTTGGATCTAAAAGATGCTTACGCCCACATTTTGATTCACCCCCCAGCACAGGCAGTACCTGCGCTTCAGGATGCGGGGGAAGCACTTCCAATACAGGGTGCTCCCATTTGGCCTTGCATCCATCCCGCGGGTCTTCATGAAGTGCCTCTCCACAGTTGCCGCCTCCCTCAGGCATCAGGGCATACCACTCTTTCCCTACCTCGACGACTGGTTTGTCACGGGATCCTCTTTCGAGGAAACCCGCCTGACGGCGTCACGCACAACCCTCCTGCTCGAGCGCTTGGGATTTTTGGTCAACTATTCCACCTCGAACAGTTGCAGACCCTAGAATTCAATGGTGTGCTCCTCAATACCCAGTGGGCGACCGCTTTTCTGCCAGTAGATCGCGCCAACTGCCTCTGAGCCCTGGCAGCCCAGGTCTAGAGCGTCCCTCGGGTCACAGCCAGAACTATGCTGCGTCTCCTGGGCCACATGGCCTCTACTGTCCATGTGGTTCCCCCACGTTCACCTGCACATGCAGACAGTTCAGTGGTGTCTTAGCGCAGCGTGCAGCCCATCCGTCGGCCACCTCAGGGATCCCGTAAAGTCTACCACAGCCTTCGCCTGTCCCTGGGCTGGTGGCAAATTCCCCGCAACCTCCTCTGGGGTTGCCCTTCCAGACCCCACAGCACGAGATAGTGCTGACAACGGATGCCTCCTTGCTGGGGTGGGGAGCCCACTGCGGTGCATTGTGCACGCAGGGACAATGGTTGCCCGAGGAGTCTCAACAGCAAATAAACTTGCTCGAGCTCCGGGGGGTTCGGTGGGCCTTGAGAACTTTCGTGGATCACCTCAGGGGGAGGTTGGTCCTCGTGCAAACCTACAACCGCGTAGCGATGTTCTATATCAACAAGAAGAGGTTTACCGGATCATGCTCCCTCTGCCAGGAAGCGGTCCTCCTCTGCTCCTTCGCCTTTTGTCGGGGGGGGTGACCCTCAGGGCGGTCTATCTCCCGGTCCAGGAGAATGTCCTGGTGGACAAACTCAGCAGAATCCTTCGCCCTCACGAATGACGACTGGATCCGGGGGTGGCTGAATGGCTGTTCCATTGGTGGGGAACTCCGGCCATGGACCCATTTGCCAGTCTGTTGAATGCACAGCTCCCCATGTTCTGCGGCCCTATGCCACACCCGAGCAGCTAGGGCCTGGACGCGTTCTTTCTGAACTGATCCTACGGCCTGCTCTATGCATTTCCTCCCACTCCTCTCATTGCAAGGACCCTCCACAAAGCTCAGCGGGAGCGGGCGTCAATGATCCTCGTAGCTCCCTCGTGGCCTTGACAGCCCTGGTTCCCGCTCCTGCTCCGACTAGCGACGGAGCCTCCAGTTTCCCTAAGTTGTGCCCCGGGCCTGCTAACGCACGAAGAGGGTCGGGTACTGCACCTGAACCTGGCCTCGTTATCCCTCACAGCCTGGCAGCTGAACGGGTCTCCCTAGCCCCACTGAATCTCCCAAAGGAGGTTGAGGAGGTCCTCCTCGCATCGAGGAAGACCTCGACCAGACGAGCTTACACCTTCTAGTGGCGGCGCTTCTCAGGCTGGTGCTCTGGGCTCCAAATTGACCCATTCTCATGCCCCACTCAGTGGGTCCTTCAGTACCACCTCCATTTCTCGAGGGAGGGTCTGAAGTCAAACTCCTTCAGGATGCATTTGAGCACCATCTTGACGAATCACCTCCCTGTCAAGGGAAAACTCCTCTCAGGGCTGTCCTTGGTCTCCCGCTTTATGCGGGGTCTCTTACTGTCCAAGCCACCCATCTGGACTCCCCTGGCAGAATGGGACCCGAACTTTAGTGCTCATGCAGCTTATGCGTCTACCTTTCGAGCCGATGGTGATGTGCTTGCTTCGGTGCCTATCCTGGAAAATGGTCTTCCTGGTGGCGCCGATCTCAGCCCGCCGAGTCAGTGAGCTCCAAGCTCTAATGGCTGATACCCCTTAAACCAGGTTCTATAGGAATATGGTGGTCCTTCGTACCCACCCTAAATTCCTGCCGAAAGTTGTCTCAAATTTCCATCTCAATCAGGAGATAGTCTTACCGACTTTCTTCCCGAGGCCTCATACCGACCAGGTGTTTGTGGCTTTGCATACTCTCGACTGCAAGAGGGCTCTTGCATTCTATCTGCAGCGCACCCAGGCTCACTGCAAATCTGGCCGACTCTTTGTGCTCATGATCCCAATCGACTGGGGCAGGCAGTCACCAAACGCACCCTCTCTATTCAGGTGGTGGACTGCATTGCCTTCGCCCATACGAAAGCAGGTACCCTTTTGGATTTCCTCCTCTTTTTGCGAGTCAGTCCTCACATATGAGTGACGTTGGCGCCAACGGAGCCCTCATGCGGAGCAAATCCTCAGCTTTCTAAGAAAGCTTTTGGGAATTGCATCACGCATGCGCAGTCCCCATCCCGCCCAAGGGTGCCATCTTGCTCAGTCTCCTTTATTTTCTGCGGAGCCCAATGGACATTGTCCAAGTTCCCTCACGAAAAAAGTGTTTAAAAGTCAGAAAATAATTTTCTGTCTGACCGGTTCGATGCCGGTTCCCCTTCCCCCTTCGGCTCGGTACACTGGTATCGAGTCCAGTCCAAATTTTTGGCTTTTGTCTTTGGTGACTAGCATTCGCGCTCTTTTTTTCTTTCTCACTGGCAGCCCGTCTTTTGACCTCGCAGGGGCCTTTTTTCCCCCGATGACTGCCAGCGGGTTTAAAAAGTGTGATTGGTGTACAAGGTTAATGTCCCTCACCGACACACACGACTGTTGCCTCCATTGCCTCCGGCCTGACCATGACCCGAAGGTCTGTGGCCCGTGTAGGAAAATGTCCTCCAAGGCCTTAAAGAGTAGGCAGCAGCAACATGATAGGATTTTTCCTGAGTCTGTACCCGCCCGGGCCCGGATCCCATCAGAGGCCTCAACATCTCTGGAGCTCTCTGATCCTGAGCAGCGTCGGGTGTCCTCTGAAAGGGGGTATCCCTCACGGGAACACCGGAGGAAGAAACTTAGAAACATGACGACAGAAAAAGACCACATGGCCTATCTAGTCTGTCCTTCCATATCAACAACTACAACAGTCCCCTTTTTTCCTTTAGAGATCCTCTGTCCCATGCTTTTTTTGAATTCAGATACTGTCCTCATCTCTACCACCTCCACTGGGAGACTATTCCACGGATCCACCACTCTTTCCGTAAAGAAATATTTTTGCATATCACTCCTGAATCTTTCCCCTTTTACCCTCATCCCATGTCCCCTTGTAGCAGTACTTGCTTTCTATCGAAAGAGGCTCTCCCCCTGTGCATTTATGCCACGGAGGTATTTTACACTAGAAGCCCCGAAAGGAATTTACCTAGAAACCCCAAAGTGCGTTAATTGACGCATTATCACGATGACTGCGTTTAGCATGAAATGCAGATGTGAATTAATGTGAAATTACTTATTTGTTAAATATGTGCAGTATGTGACGTCATTACATAACGTCATCGTGTGTTTGTTTGTAATGTTGGAGTAAAACTGTAAACAGTGATTGAGATGCACCACCTAGTGGGAACATGAATTTATACCTAGAAGCCCCAAAGTACGTCAATTGACGCATCCAAGACAATTGAGTGCGTCAATTGACATACTTTGTGGCTTGTAGGTATAAATTCATTTTCCCGCTAGGTGGTGCATCTGTCATTAATTTTCAATGCACATATTTGAACATCTTGACCTTGCTAACAAAGTCATGGAACATGACTGACATGGTTCTAGCAGTGGTGCCGGCGTACAACTTCGAAGATGCTTCTAGTGCTAAACGTCTCAATCATATCACCTCTATCCCGCCATTCCTCTAATGTGTACATATTAAGATCCTTAAGTCTGTCCACATATGCTTTATAATGAAGACCACTAACCATTTTAGTAGCCACCCTCTGTACCGACTCCATCCTGTTTATATCCTTATGAAGGTGTGGTCTCCAGAATTGCACACGATACTCCAAATGAGGTTGCATCAAAGACTTATACAGAGGCACTGTTGCCTCCTTTTTTCTGCTAGCCATTCCTCTCCGTATGCACCCAAGCATCTTTCTAGCTTTTGCCGTCGCCTTTTCTACCTGTTTAGCTACTTTAAGATCATCAGACACAACCACGCCTAGGTCCCGCTCTTCTTTAGTGGACAAACGTACTTCACCCCCTATACTATTGTTCCCTTCGAATGCTGTAGCCCAAATGCATGACCTTTCATTTTTTAGCATTAAATCCCAGCTGCCAAATTCTAGACCATTCTTCAAGCTTAGCTAGATCCCTCCTCATCTTATCTACACCTTCCTGGGTGTCTACTCTATTGCAGATTTTGGTATCATCCGCAAAGAGGCAAACCTTACCCGACAGCCCTTCTGCTATATCACTAACAAAGATGTTAAAAAGAATCGGACCAAGGACAGATCCCTGGAGGACACCACTGGTAACATCCTTCTCCTCAGAGTGAGCTCCATTTACCTGTACTCTTTGTCGCCTCCTACCCAACCAATTTCTAACCCAAGCAGTAACTTTAGGGTCCATCCCTAGGGTGCTCAGTCGCCTATGAGGAACAGTGTCAAAGGCTTTACTGAAATCTAAATACACCACATCTAGGGCTCTCCCTCAGTCCAACTCCCTGGTCACCCAGTCAAAGAAATCAATCAGATTTGTCTGACAAGACCTGCCTTTGGTGAATCCATGCTGCCTTGGATCCTGTAATCCGCTGGACTCCCAAAACCTCACTATTTTCTCTTTCAGCAGTGTTTCCAATAATTTACTCACCACCAAAGTTAAACTAACCGGCCTGTAGTTTTCAACCACATCCTTACTTCCGCTTTTGTGTAAAGGCACCACATGAGCCTCTCTCCAGTCCTTTGGCACCACTCCCGATTCCAGCGAGGTATTGAAAGGTCAGTCAGCGGAGATGCTAGAATGTCTCCAAGTTCCCTCAATATTCTAGGGTGTATCCCATCCGGTCCCATCGCTTTGTCTACTTTAAGTTGAGCTAGTTTCTCACAAATGCAGTCTTCTGAAAATTGTTCAAGATGTCCCTCGCTTCTGTTCCTGTTTTATCTCTCCCCCCCCCCCCCCCATTTTAATGCATTGGCTATTTCCTCCTCTTTTTGAATCTTTGCTTTCCTGACTACTTTGCTAGCTTCTCTAAGTTTTTCCAAATATAGATGCCTGTCTTCCTCTCTCTATAATCTCTTGTATTTCATGAAGGCCTCCCTCTTTTTCATTAGTCATTAATAGTTATGTGGGATTTGAATGTGGTCTTAGAGCAGCTTACTCGCCCACCCTTTGAATGGATGGCTGCCTGCCATCTTCGCTTCCTTTCTTGGAAAGTGCTTTTCTTGGTGGCACTCTCATCGGCCAGACGAGTGAGTGAGCTGCAGGCTCTGGTTTCCGATAGACCTTACACGTGGTTCTATAGGAACAGGGTGGTGCTTCGCACTCGCCCCAACTTCCTTCCGAAAGTGGTCTCTTTGTTCCACCTCAACCAGGAGGTGGTACTTCCATCCTTCTTTCCCAGGCCACATGCCAGTCGGGCAGTAGCAGTTCTGCACACCCTGGACTTCAAGAGGGCTTTGGCCTTCTATATGGAGCGTACGCGGGGACATAGGAGGGCTTCTCGCTCTTCATCTCTTATGACCCCAGTAAGCTGGGGATGCCTGTCTCCAAGCATACGTTGTCCACTTGGGTGGTAGACTGTATTGCCTGGGCATACAGGGCAGCCGATCTTCCATTGCAGGGATGAGTCACGGACTCACGGCCCACCGGGTCAGGGCTAAGGCGGCATCAGTGGCTTACTTCCGCTGGCAGACATCTGCTGGGCCGCCACCTGGTCTTCGGGTCAGACTTTTGCGGCCCATTACTACCTGGATAGAGAGTCCCAACAGGACAGTGCTTTCCATAACCTGTTTGAGGTCTAGGCAACTCCTACCCCCAGACCCATTGGTACCAGGCTACCGGAGTGTTACGTTCTCAGTTGAACTCCTATTATGGCTGCTGCGGCTCTTCTAGAGGGAGCCTGTTTTCAGCTATGGATTCTTGGTAGCCTATAGCTAGGGAGTCCCATATGTGAGGACTGCTTGTTCCTGGAGAAAGCGTAGTTACTCACCTGTAACAGGTGTTCTCCAGGGACAGCAGGAATCAGTCCTCATGACCCTCCCTCCTCCCCTGGAGTTGCAGTCCTATTATTACATATAGTAACATAGTAAATGACGGCAGATAAAGACCAGCATGGTCCATCTAGTCTGCCCAGCACAATGGCAAGAGTAGGTGCGCCTGCCGCTCTGTGCAGGCCACCCCTCCCCACGTCCCTGTTTAGGGGTGAACCCACCACTCCATGTAGGACACCCCTATTTGTTGAGAAATTAGATAGTTCCATTTATTTTGATTTTATCCTGTTGCTGTAAAGGGATCCACTGTGTCTGTTCCATGCCATTTTGAATTCTGTCACCGTGTTTGCCCCCACCACTTCCATCGGGAGGGCATTCCAAGCATCCACCACCCTTTCTGTGAAAAAGTATTTCCTGACATTGCCTTTCAATTTACCACCTTTCAGCTTCCTGTTATGCCCTCTAGTTTTACAGCTTCCCCGTCTTTGGAAGAGGTTTGTTTGTTCATTATTTCCCTTTAAGTATTTAAAGGTCTGAATCATATCTCCCCTGTCCCTCCTCTCCTCCAAAGTGTACATGTTTAGGTCTTCAAGTCTCTTCTTATAAGGCTTCTGATGCAGGCTCCAAATCATTTTGGTTGCCTTCCTCTGAACAGTTTCCAGTCTTTTTACATCCTTTGCAAGATACGGTCTCCAAAACTGAACACAGTATTCCAAGTGAGGCCTCACCAGTGACTTGTACAGTGGCATAAGTACCCCTTCCTTTCTTCTGGTGATTCCTCTTTGTATGCAGCCCAACATCCTCCTGGCTTTTGCCACCGCCTTGTCACACTGTTTTGCCATCTTGAGATCTTCAGAAATAATCACACCAAGGACTTTCTCTTGATCCGTGCATACTAACCTCTCGCCCCCTATCACGTACATTTCCCTTGGATTTCTGCTACCCAAATGCATGACTCTGCACTTCTTTGCATTAAATCTTAATTGCCGGAGGAACCACGTGACGCATGAGCGAGTGAGACGCATCTCTCCTTGCTCCGGGGCTGTCTCGCCTTTCTATTAATTATTTGACCCCCCCCCCCCTGGTTGCAACCCCAACAAACCATCGGGGGTGATACAGAAAGATTTGCTGGAGCTGCGGATCAACTCACCATTATCCACCATGCCTCTCGCGGCCAGAAAGGAGCGAGAAAAGGCGGCAAAATTGGGAGCTGCTTCCACCGGCAAGATGGCGTCCACCATGCTACAGCCGCAGTCTCTGGGAGCGGAGAGCGTGGAATCTAGCTCGGAAGAGCTGGCAAAAGAGGTTGCTAAATTCTTGGAACCGAAATTCGATCGGATCCTGTCTAAGCTCGAGGCTGTCGGAGAGTCCCTAACTGAGTTCGGCCAGCGCGTCGAGGAACTTGAACATCGGGTTTCCGCGATTGAGGAGGCCGAGGGGCTGCAGACACGTGAGCACACTGCCTTGCAGAAGTCGGTTGAGGCCCTGCAAGGAAAAGTTGATGATTTAGAAAATCGATCCCGCACGAACAATCTGCGGATCGTGGGAATTCCTGAAGCTCACACTGAGAGCTTGTTGCAATCGTTGGTGGAGTCTTGGTTGCCCAAGGAGCTTGGCTTGGAGGAGATGGTGGGAGAAATAAAAGTTGAACGGGTGCACCGCATTGGGCCCAAGTCGGAGGCTCTTCAGCGCCCACGGGTTGTGATCGCTCGCATCCTGAATTTTCATCATAAATGGCGATTACTGCAGGCGTACCGCAAGAAGAGGTCGCTGCTGCTGGATAACCATAAAGTTCTCCTATTTCAAGATTATTCGGCCTCTGTGGCGGCAAAACGCAAGGAATTCTCCCCCTTTTGCTCTGCTCTCTTCCAGAGACAACTCCGGTTTACACTTGCATTCCCCGCGACGCTGCGTGTCCTCCACGAGGGGAGAAACCTTGTATTCAGCACGGTGGCAGCTGCACGGAAATTTGTGGAGGGCCTGGAGAGTCAGGTGCCAGCGACCTGAAGGGACATGTACTACCTTGGCCTATCACCCATGCATGGTCAGCGCAGTGGATTTGGAGGGGAGTGCGCTGGGTGGATTCCTCCTTGTTTGGCCTGGGCACGACATCGCGTGGTCGTGCGCGGCCATGCGTCTCCACCAGAGATGGCTGGGACCTCAGCGTATATGTGGGATTTGTTGTGGGTTTGATGCGGGTTTCGAGCTGGGTGGGGGTATTGTATATACTGTATTTGTTGATATCTGTTTATAACTGTTTATTATCTCTGTTTCTGGGATGTTAAATCTGCTAGGGTCTCTATTTGGGGAGATGCTGATGGAGTTCTATACTGGTTGTGTGGGGGAAGGGTACAGGGCCCAATGCAGGATTATTTTGTCTAGATGGGGACTGCATTGGCTCTTCGTTTTCGATATAGTGAGGGGGGAGGTTGGTCCATCCATTTAGTGCTGTGACATAATTCTGGTGGGGGGGCGAGACAGCCCTGTAGCGCACAGAAGTGGGCCCCGAGCCTGGCGCAGTTGGCCGGGCATGTTACAAGGTGTGTTTTAACTTGGGGTTGGGTATGGGGGAGGGCGGGTGGGGGGGAGGAGGGAGGGGGATGGGGGCGGGAAGAGGATGGTGACTGGGGGGAAGCGGGGGGGATTATGTGTGGCTGTTGGTGTGAATGGTATGGGGTGATCAAGGGGGGGGGGGGTAGCTGTGCAGTACATGCAGAGAGCGAGTATTTTATGAGGTGGGTGTTGATTAGCAAACAGCAGCGCCTAATTTTCGAGCACCGGTACACCCGGAGGGAAAGACAGATGCTTGGCAGTTCTGGGTCGAGGCTGGGCGACCTAGAACAGTGGTATGCTTGGTGGTTCTGCTTGATGAGACGAATGTGGTATGAGGAGAATGAGTGACGACCTACGTATAGTCTCCTGGAATGTGGGAGGGTTGAATACTCCTGTGAAGCGGACGAAGATGCTGCAGGCTCTGAAGAAGGGGCGTACACAAATAGCATTATTGCAAGAAACCCACTTAAATTCGGTAGAACATACTAAGTTGAAGAAAGATTGGGTGGGACAGGTATATGCCGCCTCTACGAAGGTAAAGAAGCGTGGAGTGGCGATTTTGGTGAAGCGAGGTTTAGCAGTGGAGGTGATTAGAGAGGAGGCAGATCCAAATGGGAGGTTCCTCTTCTTGCATGCCAAGATACAGGGGCAGGAGCTATTTCTGGGAAACATTTATGCCCCGAATACTTATGACCACCGGTTTTTCCAGCTGCTCCTGGGGAAAGTGTTGGGGGCCCCGAAGATACCTTTGATATTGGCGGGGGATTTTAATTGCCCGCATGACCCGATCTTGGATAGATCCACTAGTGGAGGGTCTTGCGGAGCTTGGTGTAATAAAGGGGTGGGGTATCTATGTAGGTTGGGGGGCTTGATTGACTCCTGGAGGATCTTGCATGGTGGGGAAAGAGACTACACACATTTGTCGAGAGCACACCAAACCTGGTCTCGGATTGATTATATACTGATTTCGAGAGAAAGCTTGGGAAAAGTGGTCAAAGTGGAAATTGCTCCCATAGTAGTGTCGGATCATGCGAGGGTGGTATTAGATTGGAGAGGAAGGTCTCCGGGAGGGGCCCGTTGGACGTTTCCGGGGCACCTTTGGAAAAATGAGACTTTCCGGGCCTATTTGATCCACCAGTGGGAGGAGTATCTCAATCGGAATGACACAGGGGAGGTAGATGTAGCGACCTTCTGGGAGGCAGGGAAAGCAGTGCTCCGAGGACATATTATAGCGTATGTCGCGAAAGAGAGGGAACGGTTAAATGCGCGTCTCATAGAGTTGTCGGGTCAATTGCAAGAGGCAAAGCGCGCCGCTGTAGCACGACCGCAACGGATCTCGGCATATTTAGAAGTGCAAAGAGCTCTTAACGAGGTGCTCCATGAGCGTGCAGTCCAGTCGTTGCAGTATTATCGCCACCAATTATTTCGTTTTGGGGACCGGACGGGGCGCCTACTGGCGCGGCTTGTTAAAAGTAAAGGTGGCATCCAGGGGGTGACTCGAGTCCGGGATAGTCAGGGGGTGCAACAGACCGACATGCAGAGGATTGTGCAGGTGTTTAGTCAGTACTATCAGGACTTGTATACACCTGATGCGGAGAATAGAGACCAGGAGAGCGAGTTCCTGGCGGCCGTGCCCTTGCCTCAGGTGACGGAGGCTGATCTCCAGGGCTTAAATGCGAGGATAACTTGTGAAGAAATCCAGGCGGTGATCAAGAAAGGGAAGGCACATAAGGCTCCGGGTCCTGACGGATATGGCGCAGAATTTTATAAGATTTTGATGCCTCATATTGTGCCTACCTTGATGGCTGTATATCAAGAAGCGCAGGAACGAGGTACATATCCGAGGGATATGCGTACGGCGGCGATTACCATCATACCAAAGGAGGGCCGGGATCCGGAGGACCCAGCATCTTATCGCCCTATTTCTTTAATCAATTATGATATGAAATTGGTGGCCTCGGTGCTTGCGGCCCGGCTGCAAGGGGTTTTACCCCAGCTCGTTGGTCCCCACCAATCGGGTTTTGTTGAAGGAAGGGCTGCCTTTACTAACATCAGTAGGGTGCTACTTGGCATGGAACATTGCTTGCACCAAGGGACGCCTCTGCTCCTGGTTATCCTTGACGCCGAAAAGGCCTTCGACAGAGTGTCGTGGTCATATATGTTCGAAGTGCTCCAAAAATTTGGTTTTGAGGGAGCCTTTCTCTCGTGGGTGAGAGCATTATATGCGAGCCCGCTGGCGTGTGTGGCTAGTGGGGGAACCTTCTCTGTACCTTTTGAGCTACGCAGAGGTACACGTCAGGGTTGCCCGTTGTCGCCCCTATTATTTGTCCTGCAGTTGGAACCTTTACTCCTTGCACTTACAGCGGAGGCAGGGATACGTGGCATTGAATGGCCGCAGGGGGGAATCAAAGTTAGTGCGTTCGCCGACGATATGCTCTTGTGCTTATGCGACCCCCAGCCTTCCCTGGAGTGCGCCCTGGGAGTGATTCAACGCTTTGGCTTGTTTTCAGGGCTCCGGATTAATCTTAGTAAGTGTGTCGCGTTAGATGTAGGGGGCCGAGCGCGGCGACAGTGGCGAGGGCTCTTTCCTTTGCGTTGGGCGGATGGGGAATTCCGCTATTTGGGGATTCAGATACCGGATCAGATCTCGAAATTATATGATGTCAATATCCGACCCATGCTGCAGAGGATGGCGACTGTCTTGCATAAATGGCGGGATCTCCCTCTCTCGCTTCTGGGGCGTCTTGCTTTGTTTCAGATGATGGAGGTGCCTCGCTGGATATATTTATTACGCCATCTGCCTATTTGGATGCTGAGACGGGATGTGATCTTGTTTCAGCGGTACCTCAGACAATTTTTGTGGCGGGGTAACAGATCGCGGATCCCGTTCTCGGTCCTGATGAGCAGTAGGGAGGAGGGGGGGCTCGGGCTGTTCTCAATTCGAGATTATAATTTTCTCGCTTTGTTGGGGCCCTTGTGGAATCTGATCCTGGGTGGGGAGGGAATCCTGCCATGGGGGTTGGTCGAACGACTCTCGGCGCCCCATCATCCGGCCTACTTGTTACACAGTCGCCCGGTAGTCTTACCGGCTTTCTGGCAACACTCGGTGTATTTTAGTGCGTTGAGACAGGCGTGGCGATTTCTGTGTCAGAAGAAGGGAGTGCATTGGTATAGTACGGAATGTCTGCCCCTGCGGGATAACACCGACTTTGAGCCGGGCTGCCAGGGAGGAATTCCAAGAAGCTGGGCAGCGGCTGGTTTGGGACATCTGGGTCAATTGCGCATGCAGTCTCAGGAGGAGTTGGACTCCTTTCAATCTCTGATGCGGCGATACCAACTTGCGCCTCAATCGTTTTACTTCTATCTGCAAGTGCGACACTATATACGCGCGCTGCAACGGACCAGGGGATTTCAATTTCGAGATAGAGGGATATGGGACCTAATAGCGGATGTAGGAGGCAGGTTTTCGCTCCGCACCTGGCGTGAGGAGTGCTGTCCTGGGGGGGACTGGACTCCGTTAGAGCAACTAGCACGGCAGTGGAGTGAAGCCGATAATCTGTCTCTTACGGTTGAGATGTTCCAGACAGCTTTTCACCACGTTAAGCTCCTCTCGGAATCGGTTAAATTACGGGAAATCCAGTATAAATTGTTGTGGAGGGCATATGTACCCAACACTTGGGCGTTTAGGATGGGGCTGCTCTCGACTGATGTCTGCCAGTTGTGTGGAACTCATAAAGGGACTCTACTCCATCGTTTTTGGAGTTGCGCCTTGATAACTCAGTTTTGGGGGGAGATTTATACTGAGCTGCGTGCATGTAGACCTCTGGGAGGGGAACTCTCGTATGAATGGTGCTTGTTTGGGGTGAGTGGTGCTGGCTCCGAGGAGATGGATCCGGTTTCGTTTGATACACCTCTTAGTGTTGGGGACAAGGCTGGAGCCGGTTCTGCTGCTGACACCAGTATCGTGGCCACTCGGAAGCTTTATACTAGAGGTTTCCTGATCGCGAAACAATGTATACTGCGACATTGGTTGGAAGCCCGCCCTCCGGGTATTCGGGAGTGGTGCAGAGCACTCTTAATTCTGAGAGGCCATGAGCTGCGCACAGCAAGAATCTTGGGGGCCAAGCAGCAGGTGCACTGTGATATCTGGAGAGGGATCACGGAGCACTGCTTCCGTACCCGTGGGCTCCTGGGGGGAGCTGTGGCTGACAATGCGGTGGGTGTGTAGTGTGGTGAAACTTGGACTCTGGGTGTCTGGCTGAGATGATCTGTGGAGAGGGGCTGTTGGGGCTGATTGTCTGTATTTAACGAGTGGGGGGGGCGGGGGGCGGAGGGGTTGGGGGTTGGGGGTAGGGAATAGGGGTTTTCAGGACTGGTTTGGGTGGGGAGGCGGGGGGAAGACGAGGGGAGAGGAGGGGGGGGATGATGGACCTGATGTTCTGCTGTTTGGGGATACTTTGGGGATTTGCTGACCTGTATTGCTTGTTTGTTGGTAAGCATTGTGTTGATTGTACGGACTGGCATTCTGTTATGTTGTATTGTTGGCTGTCTCTGTCACCCCCATTCTCTCTGTATTGGTGGAAAATTAATAAAAATGATTTGAACTAAATCTTAATTGCCAAGCATTAGACCATTCTTCCAGCTTTTGTAGATCTTTCCTTATGTTAACCACTCCCTCGGGGGAGTCAACTCTATTGCAAATTTTCGTGTCATCTGAAAAAAGACATACTTTTCCATTTAGTCCATCAGCAATATCACTCACAAATACATTGAACAGTGCCGGGCCCAGGACCGACCCCTGGGGCACCCTGCTAATCACCTTCCCTTCATCTGAGTGAGCTCCATTTACCATCACCCTCTGTCGTCTGTCAGTCAACCAATTTCTGATCCAATTTACCATCTTAGGATCCATCCCCAAGCTACTGAGTTTATTGATAAGCCTCCTATGAGGAACAGTATCAAAGGCTTTGCTGAAATCCAGGTAGATGACATCCATTGCATGTCCCTGATCTAGCTCCCTGGTCACCTGGTCAAAGAACTCAATCAGATTTGTTTGGCAAGATTGTCCTTTGGTAAAACCATGTTGCCTCGGGTCTTGCAACCTGTTGGTTTTGAGAAAGTTCACTATTCGCTCTTTCAGGAGCGCCTCCATTACTTTTCCCACCACCGAGGTAAGGCTCACGGGCCTGTAGTTTGACACTTCTTCCCTGTCACCACTTTTGTGTAGAGGTATGACATCAGCCGTTCTCCAGTCCTGAGGAATCTATCCTGTTTCCAAGGATCTGTTGAAAACATCCTTTAACGGCCCTGCAAGAACCTCTCTGAGCTCTGTCAGAATCCTGGGATGTATCCTATCCGGTCCCATGGTCCTGTCCACTTTCAGTTTTGCAAGTTGTTCTAACACATCATCTTCTGTGAATGGTGTGGTATCTACTTCATTCCCATTTTTATAATATTTGGGAGTCATAGGTGGTCCTTCTCCAGGACTTTCTTTAGTAAAAACAGAGCAGAAGTATTCGTTTAGCAATTTCTCTTTTTCAATGTCACTTTCCACCAGTCTGTTCGCAGCACTTCTGAGTCCTGCAGTTCCACCTCTGATATTCTTCCTTACCTGAATATACCTGAAGAAGTTTTTGTCACCACACTTAACATCTTTAGCCATCTTTTCCTCTGCCTTTGATTTTGCTATCCTTATTTCTCTCTTTGTCTCTTTGAGTTTGATCCTGTATTCATTAATGTGTTCCTCTGTTTGCGAGCTTTTGAATCTTACGAAAGCTGTGTTTTTTGCCTTTATTTGAGCAGCCACTTCTTTGGAAAACCAAATGGGTTTTCTTCTCCTCTTGTTTCTGTTTACTTTTGTTAGATATTTATTTGTTGCCCCTTTTATTGCCACCTTTAGTTTAGCACATAGCAATTCCACTTCCCTTATCTCCTTCCACCCTGTCAGCTCCTCCTTTAGGTACTCGGCCATTTTATTGAAGTCTGTTTTTGAAGTTTAGGACTTTGAGCTTGCTATGATTGGCTTGTACCATGGCTTTTATCTCAAACCACACCATGTGATGAAAGCTGCTGCTCACAGGGGCACTCACGCAGACATTCGACACACTATCACCATTGGTGAGCACTAAATCCAGCGTTGAGCTTTCCCTGGTTGGTTCCATCACCATTTAAGTAACGCATCTTGGAGAGCATCCATGATTTTTTTGCTTCTTTCCAGATTTGCAGAAGGAGTAATCCAATCCTCATCAGGTAGATTAAAGTCTCCCAATATGATTGCTTCCCCTTTTGTGGCTATCTTGGCAATATCTATAATCAATTCGTTATCTATCTCTTCAATTTGTGTTGGAGGTCTGTAGACTATAGCAGTATGGATGACAGTGCCATCTCCTCTTTCCAACACAATCCAGAGTGCTTCTTCTTTTCCCCATGCCCCCTGCATTTCAGTAGCTTTAATATTGCTTTTGACATACAAGGCTACTCTTCCTCTTCCTACCATTTTCTCTGTCTCTTCTGAATAGATTATAGCCAGGTATGGCTATATCCCAATCCTGCGATTTGTTTAGCCATGTTTCTGTAATGGCCACAATGTCCATTATATTTTGTTCATTTTGCCGTCTTTTTAACTGTCATTTGACTGAGCAAGGTGGCACCCTTGGGTGGGAAGGGGACCGCGCATGCGTGATGCAATTCCCAAAAGCTTTCTTAGAAAGCTGGGGATTTGCTCCGCATGAGGGCGCTGACGTCACCCATATGTGAGGACTGATTCCTGCTGTCCCTGGAGAACACCTGTTACACGTGAGTAACTACGTTGTCGCTGCGCACGGTGTCCGAGCCAAGGTGGCTTCGGTGGCCTCACTGTGTTCAGTGCCCCTGTGGGACATTTGCTGGGTGGCGACCTGGTCTTCAGCAAACAACTTGGCTGCACACTACTACCTGGAGAGGGAGTCCTGTTGGGACTGCATAATTTGTTCAGGGCACAAGCAACTCCAGCCCTCCGACCCTTCTTCACAGCTACCGAGGGCTTTGCCCTGAAGAATCGGGCTTCTCTGGGCATCGGCTTCTGCTCATGACCTCGCGGAGGCGTTTTTTGGTTACAGGTTCGGTAGCCTGTGGTTGGGGAGTCCCATAAGTGAGGACTGACTTCCTCCTTGTTCCTGGAGAAAGTGTAGTTACTCAAATGTAACAGGTGTTCTCCAGGGACAGCAGGAATCAGTCCTCACTAACATCCCACCTCCCCTGAAGAGTTGCTGGAGGTTTGTCCTCCTCTTGCCATCTGCTTGGTAGGGCTCGAGCTAAGGGACCTAACTGAGCAAGATGGCACTCTTGGACGGGAAGAGGACCACGTATGCGTGGCAGCAATCCAAAAGGCTTTCTTTGAAAGCTGGGGAATTGCTCTGCATGGGCTCTTTCAGTGCCTATGTTACCCATAAGTGAGGACTGATTCCTGCTGTCCCTGGAGAACATTTGTTACAGGTGAATAACTGCACTTTTCTTCCTGTCTATCTTTTTCACTGTCGAACTTTCACATCCATATGACGTAATTGAAAATACCGTGGCTTGGACAAATCAAATCTTTGTATGGAGAGAGACATCTTTGCTTTTGAGAATCTTGTCGAAGTCCTTCATAGTTAGAAACATAGAAACATAGAAATATGATGACAGAAAAAGACCACATGGCCTATCTAGTCTGTCCTTCCATAACAACTACAACAGTCCCCTTTTTACCTTTAGAGATCCTCTGTGTTTGTCCCATGCTTTTTTGAATTCAGTTACTGTCCTCATCTCTACCACCTCCACTGGGAGACTATTCCATGGATCCACTGCTCTTTCCGTAAAGAAATATTTCCGCATATCACTCCTGAATCTATCTCCCTTCACCCTCATCCCATGTCCCCTCGTAGCAGAACTTGCTTTCAATTGAAAGAGGCTCTCTCCCTGAACATTTATGCCACGGAGGTCTTTAAACATCTCAATCATATCACCTCTATCCCGCCTTTCCTCTAAGGTGTACATATTAAGATCCTTAAGTCTGTCCTCATATGCTTTATAATGAAGACCACTAATCATTTTAGTAGCCACCCTCTGCACCGACTCCATCCTGTTCACATCCTTTTGAAGGTGCGGTCTCCAGAATTGCATACTATACTCCAAATGAGGTCGCACCAAAGACTTACACAGAGGCATTATCACCTCCTTTTTTCTGCTAGCCATTCCTCTCCGTATGCACCCAAGCATCCTTCTAGCTTTTGCCTTCGCCTTTTCTACCTGTTTAGCTACTTTAAGATCATCAGACACAACCATGCCTAGGTCCCGCTCTTCTTTAGTGGACAAAAGTACTTCACCTCCTATACTGTATTGCTCCTTTGGATTGCTGCAGCCCAAATGCACGACCTTACATTTTTTAACATTAAATCCCAGCTGCTAAATTCTAGACCATTTTTCAAGCTTAGCTAGATCCCTCCTCATGTTATCTACACCTTCCTGAGTGTCTACGCTATTGCAGATTTTGGTATCATCCACAAAGAGGCAAACCTTACCCGACAGCCCTTCCGCTATATCACTAACAAAGATGTTAAAAAGAATCGGACCAAGGACAGATCCCTGGGGCACACCACTGGTAACATCCTTCTCCTCAGAGTGAGCTCCATTTACTTGTACTCTTTGTCGCCTCCCACCCAACCAATTTCTAACCCAAGCAGTAACTTTAGGGTCCATCCCTAGGGTGCTCAGTTTGTTTATAAGTCGCCTGTGAGGAACAGTGTCAAAGGCTTTACTGAAATCTAAATACACCACATCTAGAGCTCTCCCTCGGTCCAACTCCCTGGTCACCCAGTCAAAGAAATCAATCAAATTTGTCTGACAAGATCTGCCTCTGGTGAATCCATGCTGCCTCGGATCCTGTAATCCGCTGGACTCCAGAAACCTCACTATTTTCTCTTTCAGCAGCGTTTCCAATAATTTACTCACCACCGAAGTTAAACTAACCGGCCTGTAGTTTTCAACCACATCCTTACTTCCGCTTTTGTGTAAAGGCACCACATGAGCCTCTCTCCAGTCCTTTGGCACCACTCCCGACTCCAATGAGGCATTGAAAAGGTCAGTCAGTGGAGTTGCTAGAACGTCCCCAAGTTCCCTCAGTATTCTAGGGTGTATCCCATCCGGTCCCATCGTTTTGTCTACTTTAAGTTGAGCTAGTTTCTCACGAACACAGTCTTCTGAAAATTGTTCAAGATGTCCCTCGCTTTGTTCCTATTTGTGGGTGTTTTCTGAGGTCCTGCTCCTGGTTCTTCATCTGTGAACACAGAACAGAAATATTTGTTAAGCAATTCCGCTTTATCCTTATCAGCTTCTACATATTCCCCCCCCCCCTCCCTGCACCCTTGAGTCTGACAATACCACTTTTGCCCTTCCTCTTCTCACTAATATATCTGAAAAATGTCTTATCCCCCCATTTTATTGCATTGACTATTTCCTCCTCCTTTTGAATCTTTGCCTTCTTGGCTACTTTGTTAGCTTCTCTGAGTTTTTCCAAATACAGATGCCTGTCTTCCTCTCTCTGTGATCTCTTGTATTTCATGAAGGCCTCCCTCTTTTTCTTCACTTTTTCAGCTACTTCCTTCGAAAACCATAGCGGTCTCCTTTTCCTTTTTCCTTTATTTACCATTTTAACAAAAAGGTTGGTTGCCCTTAAAATACCCCCTTTCAGTTTTGCCCACTGTTTTTCTACATCCCCCAGCTGTTCCCATCCCACTAACGACTCCCTGAGGTATTGGCCCATCTTCGCAAAGTTAGTCTTCCTAAAGTCTAAGATCCTCACCTTGGAATGGATTCTAACAGCCCTAGTCCTAATACTGAACCACACCATCTGGTGATCACTGGATGCAAAATGATCTCCCACTACAACATCTGAAACACTTTCACCATTGGTAAGCACCAAGTCCAGTATGGCCCCTTCACGTGTGGGGTCTGTTACCAATTGCCTGAATAGTTCTCCCTGTAGAGAATCCAGGATCTCTTTACTTCTAGATGATACTGCAGCAGGAATGTGCCAATCAACATCTGGCATATTGACATCTCCTATCAGTAGCACTTCCCCTTTCCTAGCAATGCTGCGTATGTCTTCAATTAACGCTCTCTCCACCTCTTCCTCTTGTGAGGAAGGTCTGTATATCACACCAATGCAAATAGATTTCTCTTTCCCTCTTTCTAGTTTAACCCACAATGCCTCCTCTCTCCCTTTTAAGCTCTGTAATTCCAAAGCTTTAATAGTAGTTTATCTCCAGGAACAAGCAGGAATGAGTCTTCACATATGGGTACGTCGGTACCGACGGAGCCAGCGCGGGAACGCTCCCCAGCTTTCCAAAAAAGGAAAGCTTTTGGGAACATCCCACAGCGCCTGTGCGCTGCCTTCCCGCCTTTCCAACCGCCTCTCTCCAGTTCTTCTTTTCCGCGGAGCCAGCAGGTCGTGTTCCTGTCACCGCTGAAGAAGTTCTTTGTTTTATTTTATTTCTTTGGTCGCGCGTCTGCCTTCTCCGATGTCGGACCGCTACCGCCGGTCTTTCTTTCTTTTCTTTAAAAAAAAAAAAAAAAAAGAACATATTTTTCCCTCACTTAGTGTGTTTTTCCTTTTTGGGCCTTAGGCCTCACAAAATTTTCCTGATGGAAAAACCAGCCTCCGGGTTTAAAAAATGCACTAAGTGCAGCGGTACTATTTCTGTTACCGACACCCATGAATGGTGTCTTAAATGTTTGGGTCCTGACCACTCCATTTTGGATTGTTCGTCCTGCTCCTTGATGTCCAAACGAGGGTTACAGAACCGAGCAGCCAAGCTTCATGTTCTGTTTCCCTCTGATGCAGCTTCAGTGGCATCGACATCTTCCAGGGCTTCCTCTTCCTCCCATGGATCTCAGGTAACCAAACATAAAACCAGCCGGTCCTCGAAGGTTAGATCTCCTTCCAAGCATCGAGATGCCTCCGGGCTTGCCCTTGAGGATCCTGCACCGGCAAAACTACCCCGGCGGGAAGCTCCGGCTTCCAAAGCTCCACCTATGGGGTTACAGGTTGACATCGATGGCACGGCCTCGACCGATCACCTGTTAGAATGCTCTGGGGTACCGGCACAACTTTCCGGTACCGAATTTCAGGCATTCATGGCATCGATGGATCAGAATGTTCTGTCCATGCAGCAGGCTATCACGGCCTTTATTCAAGCTGCGACGCCGCTGATACCACAACAAACTCCGTTGTCTGTATCGGCTCCGGTACTGGAACCAGTGTCGGTACCGGTACCGACTGCATCGACATCGGCCATGGTGTCGACTGCAGCGGTTCCCTGTCCAGGTGGTGCCCATCGGTACCGAACCGGTACCGATAACGCCCGATGTCGATACCGCTTGGTACGCGTATCGAGCTTTGGAAGAGCACCCGGACAGTCGATACTTTGATTCCTCCGAAGATTCTGATGCATCGGAGGTGTCTGCTGAAGTATCCATAGCCCTTCCTGAAGAGCCGCCTTCTCCAAAAAGAAGAATGTCTCCTCCAGAAGACTTGTCCTTTCAAGACTTCATAAGAGAAGTGGCTAAAGGGCTTTCTATTTCAGTAACTTCTGAATCGGAGCCTAGAGCTAAAAAATTAGATATTTTAGGTTATCCCAAGGCTCCTAAGGAGGCAGTCACCTTGCCAATTCATGAGATTCTTTATGATCACATGATTGAATTATGGGAGACTCCTCTCACTATCTCTCCTCATTCTCGTAGGTTGGACACCATGTACCGTGTCCCTCCTTGTCCTGGTTTTCATAAAACACAGCTTCCTCACCATTCTATTGTGGTGGAGTCAGCTATGAAAAAGATAGAGTGCAAAAAGACACTCCTCTGCTCCTCCAGGAAGAGAATGCAGGACCTTGGATGCTTTTGGTAGAAAAATCTTCCAGGCCAGTATGCTCATTGCCAGAATCAACTCCTATAGTCTTTATATGGGGATGTTTCTGAAAGAAGTTGCAAATAAGCTACACACTTTCCTCCCTTTTCTTCCAGAGGATAAAAGGGAAGAATTTCTTATTTGTCTTAAGCATACTCAAGATATTTCAAAGTTTTCCAACCGTGCAGCTTTTGACTCCTTTGAGGGTGCCAGCAGAGCTTCGGCCATTGCCATAGCTGCTTGCAGAATTGCTTGGCTCCAAGCTTCTGATCTAGAATCTTGGGTCCAGGATGGCTTGGGAAATCTTCCTTGTACATGGGAAAACCTGTTTGGTAAAGATTGGCAAATAAAAGCCACTCAAATGGATGCAGAAAATTCTGCTTTGGATAGACTTTCAAAGTCGACTTCCATTCCTGCCAAGAAAAAACCTTTCAAGAAGTCTTTTTTCCTCAAAGGCAGATTCCATCCTGCTTCTGGTCAGCAATCTTCTACAGGTCGTTTTGCTGATAAGTGTCAGCAACCTAAGCAAGCCAGGCCTAAGCTCACAGGGACTGCTGCAACTCAGCAGACCCAGCCTCCTCAGGGCTTTTGACTTCATGCTAGAGAACTTAGCCTTTCTGGCTCTGAAACAGCCAGAGCCTCTCACCATTCCAGGAAGGTTAGCTCATTTTGCTCCCAGATAGGAGCAAATTACAACAGAGCAGTGGACCCTCTCCATCATAAGGGAGGGGTACAAACTTCATTTCTCAAACCTTCCTCCTCACACCATGGTGAGACATTTCAATTCTCCAACATCTCGACCTTCTAGGTCAGGAGGTGACTGCCCTTCTTGCCCAAGGGGCAATAGAAGAAGTACCTCTTCTTCAACAAGGGTCAGGATTTTACTCCCCCTACTTTCTGATCCCAAAGAAAACAGGGGGCCACAGACCCATATTAGATCTCAGAGAATTGAACAAATTTCTATGCAAGGAGAAGTTCAAGATGCTTTCTCTGGGCACTCTCCTTCCATACCTTCAGAGTCAGGATTGGCTTTGTTCTCTAGATCTCAAGGATGCGTACACACATGTCCTCATCCATCCATCTCACAGAAGGTTCCTCAGTTTCCTTTTCCAAGGAAAGCATTACCAATACAGGGTCCTGCCTTTCGGTCTGGCCTCTGCTCCAAGAGTGTTCACCAAATGCATGGCAGTAGTAGCTGCATTTCTACGCACTCTGGGGATATTTGTATTCCCATACCTGGACGACTGGCTCATCCGAGCTCCATCTCAGTCAGAGGCCCAGACTGCCCTGGACTGCACAAGGCACATTCTGCAGTATCTGGGACTTGTGGTAAATCTCCCAAAGTCCCAGCTCACCCCTACTCAGTCCCTTGAGTTCATAGGGGCCTGGCTAGATACTACCACCGCAAGGGCCTATCTTCCTCAGGCCCGTTGCCTACGCCTAGTGCAGTTAGCCTCCCAGATTCAGTCAAAGAGCCTTTTAACTGCCCGGGAGATGCTACAACTGCTAGGCCACATGGCATCCACAGTGCATGTGGTCCCCTTTGCTCGCCTTCACATGAGAGCAGCTCAATGGACTTTGTCCACCTAGTGGACTCAAGCTTCAGGGGCTCTGACAGACAAAATAGCAACCTCCAGGCGCCTCTTTTGGTCTCTACAGTGGTGGAAGTCCACCCAAAATCTGTTGCTGGGGTCCCCCTTCCAACAGTTGTTGCCCCAAGCAACCCTCACAACAGATGCCTCCCCAACAGGTTGGGGAGCTCATCTACAAGACCTCTCCACTCAGGGCACTTGGTCTCTCTACATATCAACCACCTGGACCTCTCTACATATCAACCACCTGGAGCTCCGAGCAGTTTTTCTAGCTCTCAAGGTCTTCCATACCCTGCTCAGCTACAAGACAGTCCTCATTCATACGGACAATCAGGTAGCCATGTTTTAGATAAACAAGCAAGGAGGAACTGGCTCTCTGTCGCTTTGCAACGAAGCTTTAAGATTGTGGGTCTTCGCCAGAGAGCATCAAATCCATCTCCTGGCTGTATACCTTCCAGGAGTCCAAAACTCTTGGGCAGACAGACTCAGTCGAGTTCTACTTCCACACGAATGGTCCCTGCACATGGACCAGGTACTCAGAATCTTTCAAGAGTGGGGAACCCCGGACATAGACCTCTTTGCAAGTCCGTGGAATGCCAAACTTCCCCGGTTCTGTTCCAGAATTCCGTGTCAGGGAGTTCAGGCCAAGGATGCCTTCCTCCTTCACTGGGGTCAAGACTTCCTGTATGCCTTTCCACCCATTCCCTTAATTCCCAAGACTCTATTCAAGCTCCAGAGGGATTAAGGATCTATGATCCTCATAGCTCCACAATGGCCATGCCAAGTGTGGTACCCTCTACTTCTGCATCTCTCTCAAGCTCCCTCCCTAGACTTGGGAGCTGCTCCAGAGGAAGGGACTTTGTGGCACCCAAACCCCAAGTCCCTTCACCTCAGGGCTTGGTTGCTGAAGGCTTAGACCTTCAAGGTTGGAATCTTTCTCAGCAGGTGAAGGATATCCTCCATGCTTCCAGAAAACCTTCTACTAGACGTTCCTATGCTTTTAAATGGAAAAGGTTTTCCATTTGGTGTGCTCAGAAGGGTCTTGACCCTCTAGCACAACCTTTGAATTCTCTATTGGAATATCTCCTGTATCTCTCCAATGCAGGCCTTAAGACGAATTCAGTAAGAGTCCATTTGAGTGCTATTGCAGCATCCCTTAAGCCTTTCAATGGACAACCTATTTCCTCTCATCCTCTTATTGCAAGATTCATGAGAGGCCTAACTTTAACTAAACCTCCCATTAGGCCTCCTCCGGTGGCATGGGACTTAAATCTGGTTCTTGGTCAGCTTATGAAGCCACCTTTTGAACCCTTAGCCACCACCTCCTTGAAATTTCTTTCCTGGAAGGTTATTTTCCTCATTGCAGTCACATCAGCTCGCCGCATCAGTGAGCTACAGGCCTTGGTGGCTAATCCTCCTTATACAAGGTTTCATCATGATAAGGTAGTCCTCAGGACCAATCCACACTTTATGCCTAAAGTGGTCTCACCTTTTCATCTGAACCAAGAGGTATATTTACCTGTCTTTTTTCCGGGTCCTCATGCATCAAGTGCAGAAAGGAATCTTCATACCCTGGATTGTAAAAGGGCTCTTGCCTTTTACTTACAAAGGACTCAGCAACATAGAAGGTCTTCCCAACTCTTTGTTGCTTTTGATCCTTCTCATTTAGGACTTCCAGTCTCTAAAAGGACACTGTCCACTTGGATTGCTCAGTGTATTTCTTTCGCCTACCAGAGTAAGAACCTTTCTCTGGAGGGCCATGTCACAGCTCACAATGTGAGGGCCATGGCAACTTCTATGGCTCATCTAAATTCTGTGTCCATCGACCAGATCTGTCGAGCAGCCACATGGGCCTCGTTCATACCTTCACGGCCCATTATTGTTTGGACAAGGACTCCCGCCGGGATGCCTTGTTTGGTCAGGCTGTCCTAAAACACCTGTTCCATACTTGAACAACTCCTGCCCTCCATCCCTGTTTAGATGCCTGAGATCCAAGGGGGAGGTAGGGCCCTTCCCAGGGTCTACAACCCTGGGGATCTCCCCGGCTTCTCTAGCTGGGGAGTCCCCATATGTGAAGACTCATTCCTGCTTGTTCCTGGAGATAGCACAGTTACTTACCTGTAACAGGTGATCTCTGGGAACAGCAGGAATAAGTCTTCACAACCCACCCACCTCCCCAAGGAGTTGTATCTTCTATCTCTCTTTCCTTTCCCCTCTCTCTCTTTTTGTCTCAGCTCTGAAACTCGAACTGGAGAGAGGCGGTTGGAAAGGCGGGAAGGCAGCGCGCAGGCGCTGTGGGATGTTCCCAAAAGCTTTCCTTTTTTGGAAAGCTGGGGAGCGTTCCCGTGCAGGCTCCGTCGGTACCGACGTACCCATATGTGAAGACTTATTCCTGCTGTTCCCAGAGATCACCTGTTACAGGTAAGTAACTGTGCTTTACATATAGTGCCACTCCTCCTCCCCTTCTCCTACCCTGTCCTTTCTGAATAAAGTATAGCCAGGTATAGTTACATCCCAATCATGGTTTTCTGTGAACCATGTTTCTGTAACTGCCACTAAATCCAAGTCAGCCACTCCCACCAAAGCTTCAACATCAGGGATCTTATTTCTAATGCTATGGGCATTTATACACACTGCTTTCCATATGTTACCCCTGTTACCCATTTCCATAAAAGTATTTTATGTATCAGCTACCTGGGGGCTTTCACTTACCTGGGGGCTTTCTTCACCCATCCCCAACGAATCTAGTTTAAAGCCCTCTTCAGTAGATTAGCCAGTCTACTACCGAAGATGCGTTGACCTTTCTTGGACAGATGGATGCCATCTCTGCTCTGCAACCCTTGGAACAGCATCCCATGGTCTAGGAAACTAAAACGCTCTCGATGACACCATCCACGGAGCCATGCATTCATCTCCGGGATGCGAGCCTCTCTGCCTTGGCCTTTACCCTCAACAGGGAGGATTGAAGAGAACACCACCGGTGCACCTAACTGCTTCACCCTCTGTCCCAGAGCCATGAAGTCACTTTTGATACGTTCTGAGGTATACCTGGCAGTATCATTTGTTCCAACATGGATTAGCAACATTGGGTAATAGTCAGTGGGCTTGATGAGTCTCGGCAAACTCTCCGTAACATCTTGGATTTTGGCACCAGGCAGACAGCATACCTCTCTGGACATCGTCTGGTCGGCAGATGGACGCCTCAGTACCCCTCAGAAGAGAGTCTCCAACCACCACTACCCTTCTTTTCCTTCTGGTCACTGATTCTGCAACTTTGGGGTACTTGAACTCTGGTTCTTCCCTTTCCAGGGATGCTTTCACCTCCTCCACTTCCAGGGCTGCATAATGGTTCTTCAATTCAAGGGCTGGAGAAGTTGGATTGGTGATTTTGCAGGCCCTGGTGACTTGTGTCCAACCATCGACATTCTGTGGGCACCCATCTTCTCCTGTGCTGGAGAGCTATTTGCTGCAAGAAGCATCTCATCAATGTACTTCTCACTGTCATGAATGCTCCTCAGCCTCGCCACCTCCTCTCTGAGTTCCTCCACTTGTTTCCTCAGAGCTTCAGCATGCAGGCACCCTGCACATTGAACTGGTCCTTCAGCTGACATTAGGACCTCTGTCTGGACTGAGGCAGAAGCTGTAACGGGGGCAACAGCTTTAATGATACGATTTTTCCCTGCCATTGTTCTGTTCGTGGAGCTTAGGTATCTGTTAAGGCAAAAGAGAGAGATCTACCAAGTACCAGCCGGTTTCCCAGCTGTTCTTTCAGAGAAAAAGCAATTAAATCTCTTTAATTATATTCAAAATGTGCTGGTCCAATTCTCTGTGATTTGTTAAAGGGGGAGGTGCCCTATAAAGCAAGACTGCTCACTAGGGGTGGGTGGGAGTCAGGGTGGGTAGGGAGGGAACTAACACCTGATTATATGTTAGCAGTTTCCAAACCTGAGGAGGTTACTAGAGTTCAGCAACCTACTGTGCTCAAGGAAAGTTCCCCTAAAGCACCAAAAAGAAAGTAACCTTGCTTTAAAAAATATACAAAAAACCCTTTTAAGAGCTCCCAGTCAGAGAGCTAGCAATGTAATATAATAAAAACAAAGAAACCCTCAAATCCTTACTGTTTGTTGATCTGTAGAGCCCTGGTTAGGAAAGCCTCAACAGGGCAGGGCACTGGAGCCTTTTATGCAGGCCTCAGCTGCACTCAGGAAATCAGGCCCACTAACTCCTGATTAGGTGTTAGCAGTTTCTAAACCTGAGGAGGTTACTAGAGTTCAGCAACCTACTGTGCTCAAGGAAAGTTCCCCTAAAGCAGTGGTCCCCAACCCAGTCCTATGGGGCCCACCGGCCAGTCAGGTTTTCGGGATATCCCTAATGACTATGCATGAGATATATATGCATTAGAGATATCCTGCCAACCTGACTGGTTTGTGGCCCTCCAGGGCTGGATTTGGAGACCCCTGCCTTACACCTCTGTCATTTAAGATTGTGAGTGGGCAAGGTGAAGATGTCCAAGACATCAAAAAGGTTAGATAGAATTTGTCACAGTCCTCCTCACTTCTCACCACCACCAAAAAATTGTCTATTAGACAACTTTTTGGTGGTGGTGAGAATCAAGGAGGAATGTGACACATTCTATATACCCTTTTGATGTCTAGGACATCTGTACCTTGCCCACTCACAATCGTAAATGACAGAGGTGTAAGGCAGGGGTC
The DNA here is from genome assembly GCA_033557465.1 of Ichthyophis bannanicus. Taxonomy (NCBI): domain Eukaryota; kingdom Metazoa; phylum Chordata; class Amphibia; order Gymnophiona; family Ichthyophiidae; genus Ichthyophis; species Ichthyophis bannanicus. The sequence goes on from CM066033.1 coordinate 663,607,850, forward strand.
TCCAAATCCAGCCCTGGAGGGCCACAAACCAGTCAGGTTGGCAGGATATCTCTAATGCATATATATCTCATGCATAGTCATTAGGGATATCCCGAAAACCTGACTGGCCGGTGGGCCCCATAGGAATGGGTTGGGGACCACTGCCCTAAAGCACCAAAAAGAAAGTAACCTTGCTTTAAAAAATATACAAAGAGACTTCCGGTTTGGGCAATGAGCTGATCGGACGACTCACGATCAGCTCCGGGTAATCGCCCCACATTCCTGCTACAAATCAGCTTTAAAACCTCCTGGATCCCACCTGCATTAACTCGCCCCTGTTGGGGCCTTGATCCTCCGGCGCTGAACCGGCTCGCGGCTGTCCTTGCACGGCTGGGGGGAGTTCCTCAACGAAGCTGAGAGGGTGCAGAGGCCCATCGCACAATTCCCCCACCGCCACTGTTGACTTCCCCTTCGCTGGGACACGGTGCCCGAGGACCTAAGGAACTCTGCGGCGGCTTCTACCTGACAGAGGGATCGTTGGCTGGCCCTCAAGTAAGTCGGGGGCACGATCGGGAGGTGCGGCCACTGTCGGGATCCGTGCTGCCTGCACGTGGTGGTGTGACCCCGGCGGGAGGGGAAGAGCGGCCTCTTCGCCTGAATTCAGCGAGCAGCTTCCTTTAACGAAGAGCGGAAGCGGTGCACACCCAAATACCTTCCTGCTATTGCTAGCAGTGTTGCAGTCACGGAGGGCTGAACCCTCCGAAACAAGGAGATCGGCGTCTGTCTGACCGGCTGCGGCTGGCTCTATAGAGCGGTGCTGCTTCTCCGGTGGAGCCGGGGCCTGTGCCTCCCTTTGTTCGCTGGGGGGAGAACAGCCGCTGGTGACAGTGAGAGGGACTAGACACCCTTCCCATCGAGGCAACAGCGCTTTCCACAACTCTTGAAGGGCCTTGGAAGATGGGGGGAGCTGCAGCCTTTCCTGCCTGACAACAGCGGACACTGAGGTACAAAAAGAGGGGAAGAGAAGAAGACAAAAAAAAAAAAATAAATAAATAAATAAATAACAAAAAGAAAAAGAAAAGAGGGAAAAAAGAAAAGGAGCGCCAAGCTGTGGTTGGATATCTCTCTGATCGCCCCCTCTATCAAGTGGCTTTCGGGGTGTAGCCCCGCGGTTGTTCCTGCCTGGCCTGTGCAGATAAAACCCCTACACAGTGGCTTCCAACCCCCGCAGTGGGGATTTTCAACTGCACAATTTTACTTCCACTATCCCACTAGAATAGTGCCGGGAGTGGGACGTGGTATACGTAACACTGCTAACCTGATGGCATCTAAAGCACCTAGAAAAGAGAGACCCCGAACTGCGGAGGGGAAAATGGCGGACGGCTCACCACCCAGCCCGAAACCTGGTAGCACGCCAGATTTAGTGGCCGAGGTCAGCGCCGCAGTGGTGCAGGCGCTCAGCACACGTTTCCAAGACCTGGTGGAGCAGATTCAAACGCTTGGACAACGTTTCACGGCAGTGGAGGAGAGGATGGAGCAAGTGGAGACAAGGGTGTCTGATGTGGAAGACACGCAACAATCAGTAGTGGCCAAAGTGGTCGCCCTAGAGACTTTGGTGAAACAACAAGGGGACAAACTCGATGAACTGGAGAACCGAGGTCGGCGGAAAAACTTGCGATTTGTCGGCATTCCTGAAAGTGTCGCTGACAGTGTCCTACTTGAATATCTACAAACTTGGATTGGGAACCTCCTGCCAAACCTGAGAGACGAATCTGTCAAAATAGAGCGGGTACATCGGCTGGGCCAAAGAAGAGAGCAGGCCCGGAATCCACGGGCAGTGATCGCCCGCTTTCTCGATTACAGACAGAAAGAGGAGGTGCTGAGAGCGGCAAGGAGCCGACGGAGACATCAACAAGGCACCGAGCCGATCTTAGTATTCCAGGACTATTCGGTGATCGTAAGCCAGCAACGCAGGGCTTTTTCGGGAGTTTGTTCCCAGTTGTATAACCGCGGCATTCGTTTCTCACTTCTGTACCCGGCTCGACTGCGGATCGACCATCAAGGCCACACTCGCACACTAGCGACCCTGGAAGAGGCGACTACTTTTCTGGACTCCCTGCCTGCTCAATTGGCCCCGTAATCGCTAACCGACCTATTGGAAGTGGGGTGCATCTCCCCGTGGGCAGTATGGTGACCGGGAGCCCCCCGGGGCCGAGCACTTCCTGACAGACTCTCAGCAGTATCTACTGTCATAGGAGAACTCTTGGTTTTGCCTTCCTGTGGAGTATGAGGCTGAGATACAACGTCTCATGGAATTGGTAACATCTATAATGCCAAGGGGGACATTGTATCCTTGTTACTATGTTACATTTGTTATTTTGTTTTAATTGTTGCTGCTCTGCTGGTTCCCTGACTATCTCCCTCCTTGCCCTGTTTCTGCCCCTGTATTCCTGCTTGAATCTCTCCCTTCCCTCCCCTTCTTTATCCGATTACAGGTGAGGCTCGGACGCAGAGCAGGGGGGGTAGGCGGCGATTAATTTGGGGGAATGCAGGGGTTATTGTCTTTGATAAGGGAGGAGGACAGAGGAGATGGGAGGTAATTTGGGTGGTCGTGGGGAGAGATAATTCAAGAATAGCTGAGTGGCGGGCGCTAGCGCCCACTGGGGGAGACATACTGTAGAGGTTTGTAACGGAGATTTTGTGCCTTCCTTTTTTCTTTTCTTCACTTTAAATTAATTGCTAGGGAGGGGGGAATATCGGAGGGGTGAACCCGTCTGCCGTAGGAAGTAGATCCGGCTATGGCTGGACGGGAGAGTTTGGAGAAGAGGGGTGATGGGGGGGAGGGGAGGGGAGGGATGGGAGGGAAAAGGAGGAGGGAGGGGCAGGGGGTACACTCCATTGAATTTAAATGGCTGGGATAATTGCCTCCTAGAAGACAGGGGGGGGGTACCAGGCTGGGGGTGTCCCTCTGGAGTATTCAGTAATGATCTTGGGGTGGCATCTTGGCACTGCCCCGGCGCTTTGAAAATAATCACTTGGAATGTCTGTGGGCTGGGAAACCCTATTAAGAGGCATAAGGTATTGCAAGCACTGGCTCGACATAAATGTGACATTGCTTTTCTCCAAGAAACCCACCAGACGGCTGTCGAGCATAGCAAGCTCTGCCGGAGTTGGGTGGGCCAAGTGTGGGGATCCCCCGCCCAGGGGCATAAGGGAGGTGTAGCGATTCTAATCCATAAACGCATACGTTTCGTGGAGGAGACGGTCCTGGCTGATAATATTGGTCGATCCCTGTTGCTCTATGGTCAATTCGATGGAAAACCGGTGATCCTGGGAAATCTTTATGGGCCAAACGTGGCTGACCCAGGGTTTTATAATGGTCTGGCATCAAGAGTGGAACAGCTTCCAGAGTGCCCGGTGATCTTGGGTGGGGACTTTAATGGAGTCCTGGATGTGGACCTGGATACTTCTAGGAGAGGAGGTGGCCGGGAGAGGGTAGGGCCCTCCCAGCTACTGTTGCGGTTCTGCCGAAGACTAGGTATAATTGATCCTTGGCGGGTACTGCACCCCTCCGAAAGAGACTATACCCATCAATCTCGAGCACATGGTACTAGCGCCCGAATCGATTACGTAATGATCTCGGGGACTTTGTTTACACACACTGAGGATGCACAGATTGGTCCCTCCGAAATCTCAGACCACGCAATGGTGTGGCTGGATTTACATTGGGGGCGAGACATGAATCAGTCACGCTTGTGGAGATTTCCTCTAGAGCTTTATTCGGATGAGCAATTTCGCCAGTTTATACGCCAGAGATGGGAGGACTTCCTTGGCCACCACCGGGTCCATATGGACGACCCCGAATTAGTCTGGGAAACGGCAAAGGTGGTTCTTCGAGGGAACATCATAGGGTACGCCGCGAGAAGACGCCGGCTGATGGCAGAACGTATTGTACTACTTGAACGTCGGGTCACCACACTACGGCGGAGATGTGCTCACACGCCAACAATGCCCAATAAAAAGTTGTTCTGGGAAACCCAGACTGAGCTTAATGAGCTACTACATCAGCGAGCAAAGAAATCGGTTCTGTATTATCGGTTTCGTTTGCACTGCTATGGTGACAAACCTGGCAAGTTGCTGGCGCGCTGTCTGCGGGCCCGACGGGGTCCTGCTCACATAGCGGCACTGAATGCAGGCCCGGGACGGGTGCATAAGGGAAACAAGGAAATCGCAGAGATTTTTCGTACTTTTTTTCAAAACTTATACAGTACCACGGCTGGTCCCCCTGAGGGGCTGCAGGACTATCTTGAGGTCTTGGAGTTGCCTCAACTTACGTCAGCCCAGCGGGATGCTCTAGATCTCCCTATTACTATACAAGAAATACAATCCACAATATCTGTGGCCCAGTGTTATAAAACGCCGGGGCCCGATGGATTCGGGGCCGAGATTTATAAGATCCTAGGGGACGGGGTGAGTCCTCTGCTACGAGAGGTCTTTGTCACCAGAACGGAGCAGGGGGCTTTCCGCTGGGGGCGCAACCACGCATATATCACCCTGATCCCGAAGCCAGGTAAAGACCCGCTGCAGGCAGCTTCATATCGACCTATCTCCCTATTGAACTTTGATCTTAAACTTTTGGCGAAAGTTCTAGCTGACCGCCTAGCAGGGGTATTGGATTACTTAATTCATGAGGCACAAGTGGGCTTTGTGAAAGGCCGCCACGCTGTACGCAACCTTCGGAAGATTCTGGCCTCTTTGGAGTGGGTGCATGCCCACAATACTCCGTCGCTATTGATAAGCTTCGATGCGGAGAAGGCCTTTGATAGGGTAGACTGGCACTATCTTTGGAGGCTGCTGCCGCGCTACGGCATGGGGGAGGGTTTTTGTAAAATGGTGCAAAGTTTGTACGTTTCGCCGACAGCAGGCATATTGTGCAATGGCTTCCTCTCCGATGACCTCACGTTGGGGAGGGGTACAAGACAGGGCTGTCCTCTTTCGCCCTTGCTCTTTGTGCTCTCCTTGGACCCGCTGATTCGTACCATCGTCAATTCGGGGAGAATACAGGGAGTGCGGCTGCGGTCGCAAACTTTCCTTATATCGGCTTTTGCTGACGACTTGTTAGTCCATTTGACGACACCGGCCACATCCCTACAACCGCTATTGGATGAATTCCGGCGGTTCGGAGCATTTGCCGGCTTGCGTATTAATAAAGAGAAGTCTGAAGTAGTGGATGTTTTGGGGCGGGTCCGCGGTTCCTGGAGGGGACCCTTCCCTTTACGGTGGGCAGATAAAGAATTCATCTATTTGGGCATAACATTGACTGGAAACCCCCAGGAGTTATACCGGCGTAACCTAGACCGGATACTGCGGCATTTGGCAGTGCAGCTAAGTGCATGGGGACCCCTCCCGCTGTCTCTGGCAGGGAGGATAGCAGCAGTACAGATGATCGTTTTACCCAGAATCTTGTATTGGCTGCAGACCCTGCCAGTCTGGTTGCTTCGACGTGACCTGAATAGAATAGAGGCTCTGATTAAGCGCTTTCTTTGGCGGGGGCAGCGAGCACGGGTCCCGTGGCATCGGCTGCTTGGGAAATGGCGAGAGGGAGGTATGGGCCTACCAGACTTGAAGTCCTACGCATTGGCCTGTCAAGCTAGACACCTGGGAGATTGGCTGGGGGGGACAGAAATATACACGCCTAGGTCCTTAGAGGAGTGTCTGGTGGCTCCTGCGACTCTCCTGGGGACTTTGCACGGCACTCATAAAGCCCTCATAGATTCTAGTCGGCAGAGTCCATTGGTGGACTCTGTCAGACGCACATGGCAACAACTTAACATATATTGGCAGGAACCGTGGAAGGTGTCTTGTTGGTTGCCACTGCAGGGCAATGCCCACTTTACTCCAGGGTCCGAGACTGCGGTATTTCGGGACTGGTGGACACGTGGCATCCGGATGGTAGGGCACGTAGTAGACCAAGCGGGAAGCTGTAAATCATTTCGAACGCTCAGTCGGGAGTATGAGCTACCCGACACGCATTGTTTTGCCTATATACAACTCTCCCACTATGTGGCCGCCCTGCCGCGCACTGCGCTGCAGGCAGAGCGCTCAGCCTGTATTTTAGAGTTTTTCCAGCTGGGAGAGGAGCGCACGCCGTCAATCTCTGGTTTGAAACGTAGTTTGGAGCCTTACCGCCCCCTCCCTGATTATAGTGGAGTTGAAAGAGCTTGGGCGACTGAATTGGGAGAAGCCGTACAGCCGGGATCGGTACTGATGGCATTGAAACGGATCAGACGATTGGTACAAGGAATGCGCTGGCGTGAGATCCAATTTAAATGCGTGACTAGGGCCCATTTCTCGCCGAGGCGAGCACTGCGTAGTTGTCTGGACACGGATGGCTCCTGCCCGCGCTGTTCGGGACCCTCGGCAACTCTCCTACATATGTGGTGGGGCTGTCGGGGAATACGGAAGTATTGGGCACGGATATGCAGCTTCCTCTGCACACTGCTTCAGCGTAGGATTCGTTGGACAGGCCTCTTTGTCACACTTGACCAGTTGCCGACCCCTGGACCAGTGAAAGCTGGTGAGAGTTTGCTTGTGCGGAAGGCCTGTCTGGTGGGTAAAGGGCCGATTCTTAGATTATGGAGGGAAGGCCAACTGCCCACTTTTAGTGAATGGCGGAATAGCTTTCATCAATTAATGTTGACAGAGCGTTGGTTGGCGCGGGGCAGTGCCAAGCGTTGGACAGTTTTTCTGTCAATCTGGGAGCCATATATTCAGCAGTTGGGGCCCCACAGCCGTAACGCCACTCTCCAAGGGGGGAGTTGATTATATATGGAGTTGAGGAATGGGTTGGAGGGAGCTGCTTTATAGTCCCGGACGATAATTGGTGTACAAAGCTGGTAATGGAGTGAGGGTGGGTTGGTGGGTGAGGGGAGAGGGGTGGGAGAAGGGGGGTGGGGATATAATGTAAAATGACCACCTACTGTGTTATCTTTCTGTTGGCTACCGGGGGGGAGAAGAGTAAACCCTCCCCGTGGTGCCGTTTGTTGATGTGTTGTTTGGATTGTATGGTGGACTTAAATAAAGTTTAAAAAAAAAAAAATAAAAAAAAAAAATATACAAAAAACCCTTTTAAGAGCTCCCAGTCAGAGAGCTAGCAGTGTAATATAATAAAAACAAACAAACCCTCAAATTCTTACTGTTTGTTGATCTGTAGAACCCTGGTTAGGAAAGTTATTCTACCAAGAGCAATGCATCGTCGGATTTATTGACTGCTTGTCCTTTCTTTATTAATTGTTGATCCAAGTAGGATAAAGTTGTCAACTATTTCAATTTCTTCTCCATCAACGATGAATTTATTGATTTTGCCAGTTGTCTGGATCTTTTCGGCCTTTATGTTAAGGTGCAAGCCCACTTTAAGACTATGTTCCTTTATCTTGAGAAGCAAATGTTTCAGATATTCTTCACTTTCAGCCAGTATTGTGGTTTCATTATGATAGCGAAAGTTATTGATGAGTCTTCCACAAATCTTCACACCTCGTTTGTCTTCATACAGTCCTCCTCCTCTGATGATTTGTTCTGCATATAAATTGAACAGGGGAAAGTATGCAGCTTTGTACACATTTGCTGATTTTAAACCATTCTGTTACTCCTTCCTCCGTTTGAACTGTTGTTTCTTGATTAATGTAAAGGTTGTGCATGAGAATTATCAGGTGTTCTGGTATACCTATGCAGCCCAGAGTTTCTCATAGTTTACACAGTCAGAAGCCTTGCTATAGTCAATAAAACACATATGGATTATTCTTTTGGTATTCTTTTGTTTTTTCAAGGATCCATTTCACATCCATGATAATGTCTTGTTCCTCTCCCTAAAACCAGTCAGAAAACGTGGCAAGAGGTTCAAAAGTAACCTTTATTGATCCACGGATAAGGTGCGCCAAACCCAACACAGGCCGTGTTTCGTACTCCACTTCCTCAGGGGTTATAGGCTCGCTACAAAATATACATACATGTGAAACCAACAGCAAACAGAAATTGTTGTGTAAACATGAATACAAAAAGACAAATCATTTTATACCACATTAAATAAATAAATAACTGAGATAAATCATTAAAAAAATATATATTAAAATAAACTGATTATAAAAAATAATTTAAAAACTTTAATAATAAACAAAAAATAAATCAATTAAAAATCAATTAAAAACATGTAAACACTCATAATGCGATAACTCACTTGATAAAACTATAAAAAATTACGTCACATTAAAAATATATATAGTGGTATTAATAATAACGGTAATAACAACAATAAAAGTGAAATATAATAATAAAAAAAATAAAAAAACAGGATGTGTCAACTGTGTATATATTCATACAACCTCTTTTGATTATAACCACAAGAACAGGAGAAAACGAAGAAAAAACGGAAAAAAGGAGGAGGACTTGAAAAACAAAATGATATAAATTGTTAATGCCAATGCCAATGTCCAAATTAAAATAAAACTAATTATAAATTAAAATTAAAAAATATTAAAAATTAAAAATAAAAAATATATTAAAATAAAAATAAAAATAAAGATTAAACAATTAAAAAATTATAAATATATTAAAAATAAAAAATAAAAAAATAAAATTATATTAAAAAAATTATTTTAAAAAAATAATAAAATAATAAAATAATAATTTAAAAAAGAAAAGATTTTTAAAATGTATATATATACACATATATACAATAAATATACAATAAAATTATATTTTAAAAAAGCATAAAAACAACACATTAAGAAATTGTATAAACATAAAAACAATAATTAATAAATTTTACTAAAATAAAATTTAGCATAACCATAAAAATTAAAAAAGTTAAACATAATAATACAACCTACCACTGCACCAAGCCAAATTCAGAAAAACCTTTTGCTGAGCAGAGGCACGGATCCCACCTGCCTCTAGTGCGCGATGCAATTATGATTGTGTGTGAAAAAACTAAACAAATAAATAAACAAATAAAATCAATGAATAATTTAAACATTGGCAAAGACAACATAGAATAAAAATTATCTTTCAGAGGAATCGTAAACATGAGGAGTATCATGAAATGGGGAGAGCCCAGTGTTATACTGACTAAATTATATGCAACCCATTACGTGCTGTGATTCAAAATCCTGTATTTTGCTCTCCTTAAGTAGACTTGTGAAGCGAAAGGTGTAAAATGTATCCTAATTAAATGCTGCATTGATTTTCTAAATTTGAACCACAAAAAGTGGATATCTTAAACCGTGCAAACCACTATTGGCATGTTGCCAACACTTTAAAACCCAAAATGTATATATATACATTTTAAAAATCTTTTCTTTTTTAAATTATTATTTTATTTTATTATTTTTTTAAAATAAAATTTTTTAATATAATTTTATTTATTTATTTTTTATTTTTAATATATTTGTAATTTTTTAATTGTTTAATCTTTATTTTTATTTTAATTTTAATATATTTTTTATTTTTAATTTTTAATATTTTTTAATTTTAATTTATAATTAGTTTTATTTTAATTTGGACATTGGCATTGGCATTAACAATTTATATCATTTTGTTTTTCAAGTCCTCCTCCTTTTTTCCGTTTTTTCTTTGTTTTCTCCTGTTCTTGTGGTTATAATCAAAAGAGGTTGTATGAATATATACACAGTTGACACATCCTGTTTTTTTATTTTTTTTATTATTATATTTCACTTTTATTGTTATTACCGTTATTATTAATACCACTATATATATTTTTAATGTGACGTAATTTTTTATAGTTTTATCAAGTGAGTTATCGCATTATGAGTGTTTACATGTTTTTAATTGATTTTTAATTAATTTATTTTTTGTTTATTATTATTAAAGTTTTTAAATTATTTTTTATAATCAGTTTATTTTAATATATATTTTTTTAATGATTTATCTCAGTTATTTATTTATTTAATGTGGTATAAAATGATTTGTCTTTTTGTATTCATGTTTACACAACAATTTCTGTTTGCTGTTGGTTTCACATGTATGTATATTTTGTAGCGAGCCTATAACCCCTGAGGAAGTGGAGTACGAAACACGGCCTGTGTTGGGTTTGGCGCACCTTATCCGTGGATCAATAAAGGTTACTTTTGAACCTCTTGCCACGTTTTCTGACTGGTTTCTGTTACCCACGTGGTAATTTGCTGTTTCTTGGTGGACCCTTGTTCCTCTCCCTATCCAGAACCCTGCTTGCACTTCAGGCAGTTCTCATTCCAGATATGATTGTAGTCTCTGCTGAATGATCTTGAGTAGAATGTTGTTGGCATGTAGGATCAGATCGATTGTGCAAATATTTCCACAGTCGATCGAATCGCCTTTCTTCAGTATTGGAATAAACAGATCTTTTCCAGTCAGTTGGCCCTGATGTTGTCTTCTAAATTTCCTGGCAGAGCCTTTTAAGTATGGTAACAGCCGCATCAGATTGCTGTAACACTTCAATTGGAATGCCATCAATATCCTGTGCTTTTGTTCTTTGATAATGCTTTCAATGCTGTTTTGACTTCATCACCAATGGTTCCTGATCATAAGGTACAGGTTGAAACGGCTGTTGGTCCACTTGATCTTTATAGTATAATGACTCTATATTTGCTGCACTGTTTCTTGATCATTGTTCAGCATGGATCCTTGAGCATCTTGTAACATTCCAGTTCGAGGCTGGAATTTTCTCTTTAACTCTCATAGCTTTCGGAAAGCCGATCTTGTTCTTCCTTTATAATTTCTGATTCTATTTCCCTGCATGTGTCATTGCAGTACTTCTTGTCTTGTCTTGCTGCATGTTGGAAATCTCTGTTGAGATCTATTTGCCTCTCTTTCTCCTCTGGCTTTAGTTTTTCTGCATTTCTGGGCAATTTTCAGAGTTCTTCAGTCCTCCATTTTGGCTGCTGTTGCTTTTTTGCCTTTTGTAGAGACTTCATTTTTTCAAGCACAACTTTCTTGATGACATCCCATAACTCTTCTGGTGCTCTGTCATTTGTATCCATAGCAGCAAATTGATTTTTCAGGCAGTCTTTAAATTCCGGTGGTATACTCTAAAGGTCATATTTTTCTACATTCATGAGTGGTTTGCTCCCTTTCAGCTTTAGTTTGAGTTTGCATACTAGTAGTTGGTGATCTGCAGCACATTCAGCTCCAGGTTTTGTCTTTGTTGATGTTATTGAGCTTTTCCATTGTTGACTTCCACAGATTTAGTTAATTTGATTTTTGTACAATCTACTGGGTAAAGTCCATGTTTACAGTCACCGCTTGTGTTGCTGGAAGAAGGTGTTTGAGATGAATAGATCATTTGTCTTTCAGAATTCTGTCAGTCTTCAGATTCATTTCCTTTGCCAAGTCCATATTTTCCAACCACTTTGCCACCTTCTTTGTTGCCAACATTTGCGTTCCAGTCACCCATGACTATCAGGATATTTTGTTTGCATGTTTTGTCAGTTTCAGCTTGTACTTTTTCACATAACTCATCAACTTCATCCTCTTCTGCAGCTGTTGGGGCATATACCTGAATAATAGTTGTGTTGATGGGCATTCCTCGTAGATTAATAGAAATTAAGCATTCACTGATTGCATTGTATTTCATTACAGGTCTTGCAAGTTTCTTCTTAATTATAAATGCAACACTATTTCTTCTTTGTCTTTCATTTCCAGCATAGTATACCATGTGATCATCAGATGCAAAGTACCTGATGCCAGTCCATTTCAGTTTGCTGACACCCAACAGATCAAGTTGTACATGTTCCATTTCATTCTTGACCACCTTGATTCATACCTCGTACATTCCATATTCCAATATGTAAGACATATTTACAGCTTCTGACTCTTCTTTCATGTGCAGCTACATCAGTAGTTAGACGTCCCAAGGGCTTTGATCCAACCACATCATAAATGCTGGCTTTACTCTGAAAAGTCTTCAGCTTATCCCCAGTAGCCAGTTGCGTGTCTTCTGACCTGAGGGTCTCATCTTCCAGCACTATAGTGCAATTTGTTTTGTTGTGACTATCCATTGGGTTTTTGTGTCAGGATACAGAAATAGATTGCCAGACCTTTCTTCCATGTAGGTAATTCTGGAGCTGTTGCCGTTGTCACAGAAATGTGATCCTCTGCCACCAGCACGCTCCCATTCTGCTGCTTCCCAGATGGGTGGTTTGTCTTAGTCTGGCACCTCAACTGAGACCTATCCATCTTGTGAGACTCTGCCTTTAGTTAAGCTACTGATAGCTTGGCTCTCGGCATCACTGATGCACACAAGCCCTCACAGCACGACAAGCTGCAAACAGGATTAAATGGTATTGTGAAGTAATTACAATTGCTCTTTTCTAGTCCTTTCCTCTTTATAATCCAGCCCTTGCATTCCTCATGACGCAGCCAAGAAGAGTTAATACATTACACAACTGAACTTCATTTTATCAGAGCATTTTTCACACAGCTTATGGATGTGTAAGCTCATTGTCAAAGGGAAATCTCACACATTGTTTCTCTTTGAAAGATGGGCTGGCCAGAGGAATGAAGCTCATTTCAGTCCACAAATCTATACCTTCAAATGCAAATGTACCCATGAGAGGAGGGCATTCATAGCTTTCAAAATTAAATCTCTGCATATCTTCTCCATCTCCCGTCCTAGCCCCCCAGCCCCCCCCCCCCGTCTACAGTTAAAAGTACCACATTATGAACAGTGCGGGACTTTTAACTGCATTAAGGGCGAGAGGGAGCAATTTTCAATTGGCCTTTTTTTTTGTTTGTTTTGTTTTTTTGAGTAAGACTTTGACACTTTCCTCTCTATTCTCAAAAGAAGGTATACAAATATTTCTTCCTTTTCTTTTTGGAGTTTGCTTCTGTTTGCCTTAATTACCATGTCTGAAATATGTCATGGAGCTGTTTCAGGAATGTTGGGAACACTCAGGATTTTGGGATGCTGCTAGAGAGTTAAAAATGTCTTCCTCATATACATTAGGCATGGCATTACTAGAGACAATGAGAACACAGACATCCAGAGTACCAGTAGGAAGACGTGTTTCAATAAGGCTGATTGGGGGTGGACTAGGAGTTTGAGCTAGTATTTCTAACCCGAGGATAATTCTTGTCCTTGCAGGACAGTGTCAGTTCTGTGAGCCCACGGGCCTTGCCAATCCTGCAGACATCTTCCATGTGAACACAGTTGGGCAACTGATCATGAGCTTTGATGTCTCATCCAGCAAGCAGGCACTGGTGTTTGGGGACTCTGAGGGTTGTGTGCACCTGTGGACAGACTCACCAGAGGTCAACTTCAACGCCTACTCCCGGGAGACTGAGTTTGCACTGCCTTGTATGGTGGACAACCTGCCACACTTGGACTGGAACCAGGACCTCATGCCCCCATCCCTCATCCCTGCACCGCTCATCAGTGAGACCCTTCTCTCAGATTGGCCTACTGCCAACTCTGCACCTGCACCCAGGTACATGCCAAGATAGAACAATGCTGAAATGCAGGCTCTGCCCTTCCCTTTTATAGTTTAACTCTGAACTGTGTGTTATAGGCGAGCCCCACCTGTTGATCCTGATATTCTGCGTACCATGAAAAAAGTAGGATTCATTGGGTATGCACCTAACCCACGAACCAAGCTTCGAAATCAGGTAGGTAATGATAGGGGTGCTTCTGGATTCTTTATTACTGTTGCATTAATACTAATCAAGTTGTTGCATTATTTACTGTCAGGTCCCATACAGACTAAAAGAAATGGAGAATGAGTTTGATAGTTTCAGCCAAGTGCCGGAGTCTCCACTTGGCAGGGAGGAGGAGCCACATCTGTACATGGTGGCGAAGAAGTATCGAAAGGTGAGGGCAAGTGTGTGCCCATTATTAAATACTGTTGTGTTTTTTGTACAGTTGCTTGACGTGCAGTATTTACATTTTCTTGTATGTGTTAAGGTTGCAGGGCAAAAGGCAGGCCACAATGTGGGATCTTGAGGCTCAGAAGTGGCCATTACTAATTTTGCGTTAGAGTGGCAGCTTATTGTGAACTGACGAAGGTCTGAAAATTTGTCTTAGTGCTCGATATGCAGGCCTTTCAAGAGACACTGGACTATCTGTTTTCTGAGTGAACTGACAATTCATTGAGGCTGATTAGATAAATCTGAGCACATTTGGACTCTGTATACCATTTGAATTCAGAATAACCCCCAGGGCCTCTCAGTGTGAGCCCATTTTCATAACTTTGTCTCATAATGTAGCAGTAACCTTCTTGTGAGGAGTTAGGTAGGGGAGTGAGAAAGGGCTGACTGGGGGCTACTGTATATAGATTATCCAATACACACCAGTACTGCATGAACATATGTATGCCTGCATTTTGAAAACTTGAAAAATAAAGTAAAATAACAAATACTAGCCAAGAGATTGGAGGAGGGAGAAAGTGTGACCACAATACAAACTGTGTCAGTGTTGTGCAGGACATCACTACTGCAATTTCACACTGCCATGTGGAATCTGCCCTTTTCCCAGTTAGGGGATGGTTATACAGGGTTCTTATATTGATTTTGATGGGTAAAGAAGGTAGCCTGGAGGCCCTTGATCCTGTCAACATTGCTCCTAAAACAAGCAGTAGTTCCATTTCGTCCTGCTAGACCAGTCCAGATAAGTGAGTTGTGTTCCCCTACCAGCGGATTGGTGGAGACAAAGAACCAATGAAAAGCCAAGGTTTCAATGACATCACTCCTGTGCCTCTATCCGCCTCAACCACTAGAGGTCCCTTCAGTATTTCTTTGTCTCTAGCAGATGGTGGATGGATTTTCTCCTCTCTGTAGAAAATCTGAAGATTGAGAGTAAAATAAATTGATTAAATGCTCGTGAACGACCACTTTAAGCCCTAAAAAGTTGATTCTCTCACTTGAGTGCAATGTGGGAGGCTCCACTAAACTGCGGTCTTTAGCCATAGGAGGAGGGAAAATTGGTTCAGCTCCACGCCCTTATGATAAGGACCTGTTGGGCAGACACAAATTGGAAGGATTTGGAAGAATCTGGAAGAGTAAACAGCCTCACACGACCTCAGTACCCCCTCCCCCCCTCCTCCTTTCCCCCCCTGCTCTCTCCCAAAGATTGCAGAAGGCTCTCAGATGGAGCTGCCTGCCAGCCACCTTTCATACAGTGCTGTTAAAATAAACCCAGCCAGTGAAGCAGTTTCAGGGGAGTAGAGCTGAGCCCAGCATGGATCCTATGCTTAGGGTTTTCAGAGGGCGAGTGCCAAGGCTTGACCTTGTCATTGTCCTTGTTGGGGCGCAATTCGAGGTGGTCTGCTAGCACTGTGTGGGGTTTCCTGCTTTTTTTCTGCATGCATTACTAATGTTTTTGCCTGTTGTGCACCTGGGGGCTGCGTGGTCCTAATATGCATTTTGCCCAAGCGGTTCTAACGCGCAGTGCTTCCCTAGCACCTTTAGCATGTAGTACGTAAAAGCACAGTTAACGCACGCTTGCAGGCTGATGCAGCCTTAGCGTGTGCTCTAGTGATACTTACTCTAACTCTCTGTCTTCCAAGAAATGTCATTTGACCTGTGGCAAGCGAGGAGTCTCCTCTTTGGATTTTGGACTCTTCTTTTCCTGTATGGAAGCTTCTGAGTCACCCCTGGAGGGCATGCTTTCTCCATCTTAACTGGGGATGCAGTTAATCCACCTTTACCTGCCTCAGGGCAAAAGGTGCAGGATGGCGCTAAGGGTAAGGTTGCTCAGCCAGCAGGTGGCTCTGATGACTGTGCTGTGAGCCGCTCTCCATCCTCTAGGGGTTGTGTTGCGGCTGTGCCCCCCTGATGTCAGGGAGCCTTTTCCGAGAGGAGATCTTCCAGAGTTCGCAGAAGACTATGCAGAGGCCGGTGTGATCCGCCTCTTCTGGAAAGAGGAGTTGGCGGCATTGATTTCCAGGATCTCATCCATCTTGAACTTGACAGATACTTCTGGCATGAAGGAGCCGAAAGTACATCCGCTTATTCAAGGAGTGTGGAAATACTAATTATACATATGTCATGCTAATTATACTTATGTCATGCTAATTAAACATATGTCATGCCCGTCCTCGGGCTAAAACATCATATCATTACTATGTCATCATTGTGGTAATCACTAATGGTTGACAATTGTCTGCTTATGTGAAATGCTATTATATATACCTTTGTTTTGCAATTACATTATTTGCCTGTTAATTATACATGTTCTCTAATCTATATCCATGCCATATGCTTATATCTACCTATGATGCTTAATTTAGTTAATTATCTATAGCTCATTCTGCCAGTCAAACTGATGCATCAACCAGCCCGCTCAAACAGCATTATTTAAACGACTGACCCACCCACACGTCTCTTTCAAACACGCCCAATCGAAGTGCCCAAATGGCCTTCCACTTCATTGCCTTTGTCAGTTTTTACCTTCTCACAGACTGGCTTGGGAACTCCCTTGCCCTTTCCCCCTCATACAATCAAATCCCAATCCTTAAGAATCATGGAAAAAGATGGTCAGGGCCCCCATATCATTATCCAGGAGGGGATGCTCACACGCGTCACTCACTTGATACACATCGCAATCCAACAATCTAGGAAATCTAAACAAGAGGAATCCCCGCATTCCCGAAGCCTAAAATGTGCCCTCATAAATGCACGTTCAATTTGTAAGAAATGGCTGGTCATCCTAGACATAATTTCCCTTCGTGATCTGGATATACTCTTGATCACTGAAACCTGGTTATCATATGAAGACAATGTCCTCCTCAACCAACTCCTACCCCCCAACTTCTCTGTACACACAAGACATAGAGAAAACAAGAAAGGAGGTGGAGCGCTCATACTCACCAAGTCAGACCTTCATTTCTACACGACTAACTCCTCTAGCACTAACAACTTGGATATAATTTCCATTGCAAACGAACAGTGCTCTATCAATCTGCTATACAGAGCCCCCTCAGCTTCCCCGGACGACCTCCCTACCATTGTAGACCTAGCTGCCAACATCCACAATCCCATTACACCAAACTGGATAATGGGAGATTTCAATCTCCCATCATTGCATCAAAATCAGGCTTCCGCCCTCCTCGATGCTATTGAAAATCTGGGATTCAAGCAAATAATCAAGGAACCCACGCATATAAAGGGAAATATTCTTGACATGGTGTTTGCTCCACAGTCTGTCTTTGAACAAAGCTGCGACCTTGTGATGTCTGTTACCGTTGTACCCTGGTCAGACCACAAACTAATCAATCTCCAGATACCCATTAACAACAAGCAACCACAGGACAACAGAAGATTGAACAGCACCTCAAGAGCATCAACAAGAAGTTTTCAACTGTTCAACAGAGAACTCATCCTGTCTGAGACCTACCCACTCCTCAACGACACAACTCTCAACCTCGAAGATCTGATTTCCTCCTGGAACAGCAACCTTAATGCCATTGCACAACGACCGCACCCCAATAACACCTCAAGGAAAAGAAACTCTGCTCCATGGTTCTCCCCTGAGCTGCGGTCCTCTCTTACACATCTACGAAGACTTGAGAGACGATGGCGCCGATCATTCTCCATTGAGGATCAGACAGCTTACAAACTCCACTTATCAATTCACCGAAAGGCAATCACAGCCAAAATAAAACAATTTCACATTGACACTCTCAAAAGATCATTGAACAAACTACGTGATCTTTTCAATTTAGTCAAATCCCTTTCAAAGGAACCATCTCCTGAGAAACATGAGGTGATTCACCCACAAAAATTTGCCGACTACCTGCAGTCTAAACTGCTACAGACAGATAAGGTCTCAGAAGCCTCTGCACAAGAACCAACCTGCCTAATGTCTCTACCTATGTTCTCCACACCATCTGCAAAATACATTGAGGACACAATCACATCTCTCAATACCACCACGGCTCAAACTGATCCCTGCCCAGCCTTTTGGATAAAGGAGCTACACAGTGAGTTCAGTCCTTTCATTGCAAGACTTATGAACCTATCATTCACAACCGGATCCTTACCCACAGCACTCAAACATACATCCATTAGACCTCTTTTAAAAAACTCCAAACTAGACCTTCAAAGGGTCGACTCATACAGGTCCATAGCTAGTATTCCTCTCCTAGCTAAGATAATTGAGAAAGAGGTACAAAGACAAATCCAAGATCATATAGACTCTGCAGCCCCTCTAGGGTTCAGAGAGTCTCATGGCGTAGAAACCCTCCTTACCACCCTCTTCAACAATATAATCACAGGCATCGACAACATCCGGCAAGGTTTTGTACTTATTTTCTTAAACATCGCTGCAGCATTCGACTCAGTAAGTCATGAACTTCTCCTCGGGCGACTGAAAGAGAAGGGCATCTGCAGCACTGCACGCGAATGATGCAAATCATATCTAGCTGGAAGATTGCAACATGTAAAATCCGGAGCAGAAGAAACAAAGCCCTTCCATCAAAGGCAAGGTGTACCGCAAGGTTCCTCTCTATCATCACTCATGTTCAACATATACATGCAGCCCATCTGCAATATCATCAGATCTTTCAATGTGAACTGTTTGATTTATGCAGATGACATACTCTTATACCTGCCATTCTCTATGGATCAAATGGATCTTTCCCCCCTGATAGAATGTTTCAACGCAGTTTCAGAATGGCTACTATCGCAAAACCTTCGTATTCAACACAAGAAAACTGAGGTACTCTTCATCACAAGAGACCCCAATTTCACTCCACCACACCATGTAAGAGTTAAGGAAGCGGATCTGCAGACAAAAGACACAATAAGATACCTTGGGGTCACGTTGGACCAACGTCTTGATATGAAGTCACACATAGGCAATATAGTAAAAGCAATATACTTCAAGATCCGAACACTCAGGCATCTGCGTTCCTTACTAGATCCAGAGGACTTCCAGACTATATACCAGGCACTAATCTTACCCCACTTCGACTATGCCAACGCCATTTTACAAGGCCTCCCACAATCTACCTTGAACTCTCTACAGCTTGCCATGAATGCTGCAGCAAGGGTCCTCCATGGAGCCTCTAAGAGTGACCATGTGACGCCTATCCTGAAGCAGCTTCACTGGCTCCCCATACACGGAAGACTTCTTTTCAAAACATTACTACTGACTTTCAAGGCCATCAATGGTCTCTCATCCTCCTCACTTACAGAGCTCATTCAAACCGTGCCATCTAACAGATCCAAAAGACCAACAGCTTTAAACTTTCTAATAATTCCGAAGGCCTTGACAAAATGCAACCTCACAACGGCAAACAGGGCCTTCAAATTTTGCGCCCCAAGATGCTGGAATGCTCTACCATCTGACATTCGTGCTATCGTTGACCTAGCCCAGTTCAGGAAGGCACTCAAATATCACCTATTCCTCAAGTACTACCCAGTCAGCAATGAAGCCTAGATAACCCCACCAAAGAAAGTAACCAGGGAGGAGTAGCCTAGTGGTTGGGGTAAGGTACTTCAGGCCGGAAGGTCGGGGGTTCAAATCCCACTAGAGGACAGCAACCTTGGGCCGGAAGGACTGGGGTTTCTAGTCCCACAGATGCTCCTTGTGGTCTTGGGCAAGCCACTTAACCCTTCATTGCCCATGTTCCCTGTAAGTATTAGTGTATGTGTCTCATATCCCCGCATGTTAAATGTATCCCCCAATTGTGTTGTGACCGCTTTGATTGAAGGATAAGGCGGTATACAAAACTGTCTAAATAAATAAATAAAACCACATGTTATTTCTAGAGCTTTGTCATCACGCCTACTGGTAGATATTTTATGTAAATAGTTCACCCATGTTATCCAAGTTGTTACACCTGTTCTCTGTAAAACCGAACAGCCTGTTCTGGTTCTTTTGTTTTAATGTAAACCGCGCTGATGTCGAATAGTGCGGTATATGAGAAATTGTAATAAATAAATAAAATAAATAATAACACACTACTGAATTCCTGTTCCTGGAGGTGATCAAAGATATGATCCAATTTGAGTGGGACTCGCCCAACTCCCTGCCAAAAAGGTTAAGGGTCTGTAAGAAGATCTGCGCTCTCCTGGAGGAGGAGCATGGCGAGTGGTTTGACATTCTCAAGGTGGATGCACAGGTTACGACTGTTACCAGACAGACCACCATTCCCATGGAAGGTGGATTGGCCTTAAGAGATGTTCTGGACTGCAAGGTCAATTCCTTTCTAAAGAGCCAGTTTGCTGTGGCAGCAGCTATTTTACAGCTAAGGGTATGTACCAGTTTGATGTCCTGAGCCCTGTGCAAGTGGATTCAGTCTCACCTGCCTGATGATAATACTTCTCTCTTGGAGTCGACTTTGGCCATTTCTGATGCCATGTATGACCTGTTATGCTTGGTGGCCATGGATGATGGACTGTGTTATGGTATTGGATTTGGCTCCGTCACTATGGCAGGCACCTCCTCCAAGGCCCGGTTGGCTCAACTGGTCTTTAAAGGGAAGCTCCTGTTTGGAACCAATTTGGAGAAACTGTTGAAGGACCTAGACAAGACAAAATCTTACCACCTCCCAGAAGACAGGACCAGGGCACCTGTGAAGTGGGCCAGTAGCTCTTTCTGTCAGCCTCTGCCCGACCACCAGGGGCGGGCTGGCCGGATTCCTGGGGGTGTCAGGACTGTTGTCACTACCACACTGAAAACCTTTATTCCCCTCTTCTCCAGTGCCTCGGACTTGTTCTCAGTCCTTTCGTGGAGCACATGGACCAAGGGACTTGGCCCCATCCAGTGAAGGTTTGAGGGCCCATTCCCTGGTGCTTCTGATGGGCGGCAGGCTTTGCCTCTTCTTTCAGGAATGGGCCTGGGTCACCAAGGATTGCTGGGCGCTAGACACCATTCAATTCAGCTATGTCCTGGAATGCAAGGAGCCGATTCTCGATGCCTTCATCGTTTCTCCTTGTGGATCCACAATCAAAGGTGCCACGGTGCGGACCATGTTGGACAAATTAATTTGCCAGATGAGCGGGGCAAGGGCAACTACTCTATCTACTTCATGGTGCCAGTGGTGGATAGTTCCTTCCAGCCCATTCTGGACCTCAAAGGGTCAACGAGCACTTGCATGTCCTGCGCTTTCAAATGGAAACCTTATGCTCTGTGATTCAAGCAGTGTGCTGAGGAGGCTTATTGATTTCTCTGGATCTGGCCAAGAAGTATTTTCATATCCCAATCCGGGTGGATAAGTAGAAGTATCTGTGTCTGCCATGCTTGGCTCACTATTTGTTCGCCACCCTTCCTTTTGGGTTCTCCACTGTCCCAAGGATATTCTCAAAGATCACGGTGGTGGTGGCTGTGTTGCCAAGGGATCTGTGTACATCCCTATCTAGATGACTGACTCAGCCAAGCCTGTTCCCTGCCAGAAGCATCTTGGGTGATGTCCCAAGTAGTGGCCTTTTTGAAAAGCCTCGGCTGGGTGGTCAGGAAAAGAGCCAGCTTTTACCTTCCCAGTCGTTGGGGTTTCTAGGAGCACATTTCGACACTTGAGTGGGCAAAGCTTTCCTGCCAGAGGAGAAAGTCAGAAGACTGTTGAATTGCCTGGTGATATTCTGTGCGCAGCAGGCCCCCAGAGTCTGGGATTATCTTCAGCTCCTCTGATTGATGGTGGCAACCATAGAGATGGTTTGGGCACACGCTCACATGTGACCGTTCCAGCGGTCCTTGTTCACTTGATGGTCCCCAAGTTCTCAGGAGTTTGAACGCAGGCTTCCGCTCATGTTGAGGGTGAAGTCCAGCTTGCAATGATGGCAGCAACCCTGTCATCTGAGAAAGGCTGTACCACTGGATGATTTCTCTTGGATCTTCAGGAAGCAGGAATGTAGTCTTCACATATGGGGGATGTGGGTACTGACGGAGCATGCGTGGGAACGTGCCCCAGCGTTCTATAGGAAAGCCTTTGGAAGTATTCCACTGTACCTGTGTGATTGCCTTCCTGCTCTTCTGACTCCCTCTCCTCAGTTCTTCTATTTCTACAGAGCCAGCAGGATCAGTAACTTTGCTTTTCCTGTCACCACAGAAAACCTTTCTTGGAATAGGGCTTTTGCCTTCCTGTTTTTCACCTGACATCATCCCCGATTCTGGTACTTTCATTTTCTTTCTTTGTACTTCATATATTTTTTCATTGTTCCCTTTGATGGCCTTGTGCCCCGCATAGGCCTTAGGCCTATCCTCTCCACCATGGAGAAACACCCTAGCGGTTTCAAGAAATGCACCAAGTGTTCCCGGACAATCTCTGTCACGGACACACATGAGTGGTGCCTCAAGTGCCTCGGTCCCGACCATGACCCAGACTCTCGCTTCCTCTGTAAGCAGATGACTAAGAGAGGTCTAGGAAACCAGGCCACAAGGTTGTCTGAGCTTTTCCCATCGGATTCAGTCTTGTTGGCATTGACATCCTCCCAAACTTCATTGGCTTCAAAGGTATCTAAAACCTAGAAGACCTCAAAATATAGTTCAAACTCTGAGAGAGAAAACTTTGAGATCCCCCGCAAAAATCTCCACAGGATCTGAAGGAGTCTCGAACTTCATCCAAAGAGACATTGAGAGGATCGAGGGAGAGGTCCCATTCAAAACACAGAGACTCCCTGAAACTGGCCGTCAACTGAATGCCCCCGGCGAGAGGACTTGTCCTCCAAAGCCTCGGTGGGGAACTGGGAGGCCTCAGAAACATCAACCTCCGCAGAGCCCCTGGTGCCATGCTTTGGTATAGTGGCTACAAGCCTCGTTCTGTCTC
This sequence comes from Ichthyophis bannanicus, assembly GCA_033557465.1. Lineage (NCBI taxonomy): Eukaryota > Metazoa > Chordata > Amphibia > Gymnophiona > Ichthyophiidae > Ichthyophis > Ichthyophis bannanicus. The sequence continues at coordinate 663,630,583 of CM066033.1, forward strand.
TAGACCAGACAACGGCAAGCTCATTGGATCAGCGCATGCTATCCATCAAGAAGACTTTAGCGACTCTCCTAGCAGCCTCTGTACTACAGGCACAAATGATTCCAGGACCGCTTACATCGGTATAGGTATTAGCGCCGACAGCGAAAGCAGTATCAGTACAGACATCAGTATCACCACCGGTGCTACCACCTCCTGTCCACATCCCCCATGCCTCCGCTGCACCACCGGGACCAGTGCTCTGAGCCCCATCAACTTGGTCGATTCTAGATTCGGCAACGCTGCTAAGACAGCAAGGGGAGGACATCGAACATGACCGATACCGCCAGCACCATTCACACGGTCATCGGCATTGGCACCAACAATGCTCCCTCGACTCTGAGGAGCTACTGCATATCACATTGGTATCGGAGCCATTGTCTCTAAGCACTACCTCCCGCCGGAAGTCCCCACCAGAAGACATGTCCTTCCAAGAATTTATTTGGGATATGGCGGCAGGACTATCGATACCAGCCATGGCAGAACTAGAGCCCCGGGTGGAGGAACTGTTGATTCTATAGTACCCCACGGCCCCGAAGGAGGCAACGATCTTGCCAGTTCATAAGATCCTACATAACCTGATGCTTTGCATGTGGGAGACCCCGTTTACAGTCTCGCCCATCAGCAGATGCCTCGATACAATGTATCGAGTACCGGGGGTCCCCGGCTTTCAAAAGACACAATTACCACATCACTTGATAGTACGTAGTTGAATCAACGATGTGCCACATCAAAAGTGGGAAGACATATGCATTGATACTCCCCAGCAGGGAATCGCGGAACCTCGATATCTTTGCTCGACAGTCATTCCAGGCCTTCATGCTGACAAGTAGGATCAATTCCTATACCTTTATACATGGGAATGTTCCTTAAAGAAATTAATAAGGATTGGGAAGCCTTCCTTCGCTTCATACCAGAGGACAAGAAGCCAGTTTTTGACAGTCCTTAAAAATAGCCAGAATGTCTCCAAATTTGTGAACAGGGCAGCCTTTGATGCATTCAAATCTACCAGCAGAGCATCTGCTATTGCCATCTGTGCATAAAGACTAGTATAGTTACAGGCCTTGCACCTAGAGCAACGGGTCCAAGAAAAACAGGGTAACATCCCCTACAGTGGGGAAAATCTCTTTGGTAAAAACTAGAGAGAAAAAGCTGGAGAGCTAGAAACTGATGATACCACTCTGAAGAGACTCTCCAAAAAGACTGCTGACCCTTCAAAAAAGAAACCAGCAACAAATAAACCCTTCTATTCTAAAAAGAAGAGGTTCTACCCTTCTTATTCACAACCCTCTTACCAGCCTCAAGGCAAGCAACAGGGGCCTAAACCTGCTAAGAAACCCAGAACTGCTAAGCAACAGCCAGCAGCTCAGCCACAAGCAGCACCCAGCTTTTGACTCAATCCTGGGGAACACGGTCATCTTACCCCTGCAAAGGCCCAATCTAACCAAAATAGCAGGTTGACTTTGTTTCTTTGCCAGCCATTAGCAAATGATCACCTTAGAACGGTGGACCCTAAGCATCATTCAGGAGGGATACCATCTAAACTTCATACAACCTCCTCCACCTCACTTAAGAGGTGAATATCCTCTCCAACCTATCCTCAGGGCCCTACTCAAAAGAGGAAATCTCCAACCTGCTTACCCAAGGTGCCATAGAAGAGGTTCCACAACAAGAACTTCACAAGGGCTTCTACTCTTCTTACTTCCTCATACCAAAGAAGTCAGGGGGATACAGGCCTATCCTTGAGTTCTGAAATCTCAACAAATTCCTAGTCAAGGAGAAGTTCAAAATGATTTCTCTCGGAACCCTCCTACCCTACTTGTAGGAATAAGACTGTCTAGGTTCCCTAGATTTCAAAGATGCATATACCCATATCCTGATACATCCAGGACACAGGAAATATCTTTGTACTGGTAGTGAGTCCCCTGAAAAGCAAAGCAGAGTCCTCCACTTCACACTAGCATCTGCTCCCAGGATGTTCACAGAATGCATATCAGTGGTGGCAGCCTACCTGTGAGGCAGTGGGATCTTCGTCTTCCCTTACTTAGATGACTGGTTTATAAAGGCAGACTCTCCAGGAGAGCTCTGCACTTCTATCAAAAGCACTCTCGCAATGCTGCAACACCTAGGATTTGTAGTAAATTTCCCAAAGTCCCATCTAACCCCAACCCAAAAGTTGGAATTCATAGGGGCAATGCTAGCCACTCAGCTATCCAGAGCTTTTTCTAATCCTAGTCACTCACATGCATCAACAGACAAGCTTGACAGCTCAAGACTTCTTTTGTCTCTTAGGCCACATGGCATCCACAGTGCACGTGGTGCCATATGCAAGACTACATATGCACCTAGCACAATGGATACAATCCACAGGACACCTATGGGACATCATTCAGATCACCCACCCACTAGTCCAATCTCTCTTATAGTGGGGCGCCCTAACCAACCTGCTGGGAGGGTCACCTTTTCGGATGCTTCAAGCTCAACACACCCTAACCACGGATGCGTCCAAACGTGTTGGGGAGCCTACCTGGAGTCAGTGTCCACACAAGGCCTGTGGACGACTCGGGAGGCATCCTTACAGATCAACTTGTTGGAACTTCAGGCAATCATGAATGCCTTGCAGGTATTTCAAGACCACCTCTCGAACAGCCAGATGCTCGTCAGGACAGACAACCAGGTGGCAATGTTCTATATGAACAAGCAAGGCAGGACAGGCTCACTTCCCCTCTGCAAAGAGGCCTGTTGCCTATGGAACTTCTCCATCTCTCACCACATACACCATTGTGCAGTGTATATTCCCATCGGTAGGAATCATCTGGTGGGCAGGCTTGGTCGCATCCTCCACCCACATGAGTGGAGTCTAGACCCTCTTAGTGACATAGATCTTCAAAGCCTGGGGAACTCCAGTCATCGACGACTTTGCCACTCCACAGAACAGCAAACTCCTGCAGTTCTGTTCCAGAGGGGTCAGGGGCTGCTTTATGCATTCCCCCCCCCCACCCCCACCCCTAATACGGAACATACTCTTCAAACTCCAGCTCGACAGAGGCACTTTGATTCTCATAGCCCCCTTCTGGCCCCATCAACTCTAGTTTCCCCTTCTACTTTGACTACAACAGATGCAACCAATCCGTCTGGGTTGCAATCCGGGTCTTCTATCCCAGGACGACGGAACAGTCCTATATCTCAATCTGCGATCTCTCCGTCTGACTGCATAGCTGCTGAAGAGGTGATGCTTCAGCATCTCAACCTTGCATGAGAAGTAAAGGACATCCTTCTGGCTTCCAGAAAACCCTCCCAGACAGGCCTATGCATTCAAATACTGCAGATTTGGATTGTGATGTTCACGAGATAACCTCAGTCCCTTTGACATACCAGTGCCTGCACTTCTGCAATATGTATTGCACTTGTCCTCCTCAGGACTAAAGACCAATTTGGTTCAAGTTCACCTCATTGCCATTGTGGCTTTTCACAAACCAATTGATGGTCATTCCATCTCTGTGCACCCCCTAGTGGCACCCATTCGACCATCTACAGTGGCATGGGATCTCAATGTGGTCTTGACTCAGCTTCTCAAACCCCTGTTTAAACCTCTAGCTACTGCTCACCTGTGGTACTTGTCTTGGAAGGTCATATTCTTAGTTGCACTGACCTTGGCCAGGTGCATCAGTGAATTACAAGCACAGGAGGCCCATCCACCATATACCAGATTCCATCATAACAAAGTCATCTTCAGACATACCCTCACTTTCTACCAAAAGTGGTTTCATCCTTCCACATCAATCTGTCTTCCCAAGACCGCGCTCTTCCTGTACAGAAGTGACCCTTCACACTCTAGATTGCAAACAAGCCCTGGCCTTTTATCTGCAGAGGACTCTGGATCTCCGCAAGTCCTTACAATTGTTCATTTCCTTTGACCCCACTCACTTGGGGCTTCCTGTAACACAGTGTACACTCTCCAGATGGATAGCAGACTGCATTGCTTTTGCCCTCATAGGGCACGTCACTGCTCACAATATCCGAGCCATGGCAACTTTGGTAGCCAACCTACGCTCAGTAGCCATTGAAGAAATATGCCGGGCAGCAGCCTGGTCTTCCATCCACACCTTTGCCGCCCACTAGTGCTTGGACAAGGACTCCTGCCAGGATGTGGCCTTCGGCTGGTCAGTTCTCCAACATCTCTTTGGAAAATAGCTAGAACTCCTCCTCCCGCCCATACTGTTTATTTCAGATCTCTATTGCGGGGTTGTCTATGTCCAACGGAACACAGTCCAGCCTTTCTGACCTGGTTTCCAAGTCTCCTGATGATCTTGGAGCTAGGGAGTCCCATATGTGAAGACTACATTCCTGCTTGTTCCTGGAGATAGCATAGTCACTCATCTGTAACAGGTGATCTCCGGGAACAGCAGGAATTTAATCTTCACAACCCACCCTCCTTCCATGGAGTTGTAGTATTATTTTTACTCTTTCTTCTCAGCTACAAACCCAACAGAGGAGAGGGAGTCAGAAGAGCGGGAAGGCAGTCACACAGGTGCAGTGGAGTACTCCCAAAGATTTTCCTAGAGGACGCTGGGGAGCATTCCTGCGCGGGTTTCAGTGCTGACATCACCTATATGTGAAGACTAAATTTCTGCTGTTCCCGGAGATCACCTGTTATAGGTGAGTAACTACGATATCCTGCTGACAGTGGATGCCACTCCCTCGGGGTGGGGAGCCCATTGCTGAGACCGTACGGCTCAGGGCCACTAGAACCACAGGGAAGGAGTGTGGTCCATCAACCGCCTCGAGGTAAGGGCCATCAGGTTGGCTCTTCTGCGCTTCCGGCCCCTGGTCGAGGGCTGGGCGGTTCGAGTGTTTTCAGACAATGCCACAGAGGTGGCTTACGTCAATCAGTAGGGCAGCACAAGAAGTGCCAGAGTGGCCCTGGAGATGGATCTCATGCTTGCTTGGGCGGAGAAGAACCTCTTAGCCTTGTCAGCTTAGCACATTGCTGGAGTGGACACTGTGTAAACGAACTTCCTCAGCTGGCACTGTCCGAATCCCATCAAGTGGGATATGAGTTCAGAGGCGTTTCAGTTGATTTTGCACTACTGGGGTCACCTCGAAATTAATCTTATGGCGACCCAATCCAGTGCCAATGTGTGCCACTTCTTCAGTTGCCACATGGAGATGGGGTCCGAGGGTTTCGATGCCCTGACCCAGATTAGCCCAGTCAGTGGCTGCTGTATGTGTTTCCTCTATGGCCCCTGGTAGGGCATGTGATTCAGCATTAGAGCGCTACCCAAACAGGATTGTTTGGTAGTGCTGAATTGGGTGCAGAGAGCGTTTTTCAGAGATCTGATGCGGCTCCTTCAGGTCTTTAAACCAGGTCTCCTTCAAGTGCTTCCTCTTCAGCTGCCTCCATCTCGGGGGTTACTGTGGCAGGGACTGATCGTCCTGGAGTACCCGACTCCCTTCTTTCTTAGAACTTTGCTCTTGAAAGGAGACTGCTAGCATATAAGGGCTACTCTCCAGCACTAATCTGTACCATACTCTGTTTCCCCCAGAGGTCTACCAAGCTAGCATATATATGGATATGGTGCCTCTTTGAGCGCTGGTGTGTCACTTGGCTCCTGAGGTGGCCAAGGTGTCCTCCCTGTTGCCCTTTCTTCAGGGTGGCCTAAAGAAGGGCCTCTCACTTGGATTCCTTAAAGATTCAGGTGGCAGCTTTGGCCTGTTTCCGTGGTCCAATGGTGGGCAAGTTGTTGGCCTTGCAACCAAACGTCTCTCATTTTCTCCAGGAGGTTCCACATTTGCGTCCTCCCCTTTGATCTACGATCTCTTCCTTTGATCTGTCTCTTGTGCTCGGGGCCATGATGGCAGCCCTCTTTGAGCTGTTGAAGCATGCTACCTTGAAGGATTTGACGCTGACAGCTGTCGTCTTGGTTGCAGTTTGTTCTGCAAGGCAGATCTCTGAGCTGCAGGCTCTGTCTTGCTGGGATCCTTAGATGTCCTTTTCAGCTGAGGCCATTTCCATTCGGCCTGTGCCTTTTTCCTTGCTTAAAGTGCTGTCTCCCTTTCACATGAATCAGGTGGTTTGCATTTCCCCCTCCTCTAAATAGCAGGGTCGGGAGAAGAATAAAGATCTTCTTGTGGATGTCCGGAGGGTGCTTCTCCAGTAGTTGGAGGTTACGAATTCCTTTCATAAGTCAGACCATTTTTTGTGCTGTTCACTGGTCCGCTGGTGAAGTGGCAGCCAAGTCGACTTTGGGGCGTTGGATTAAGGAGGCTATTGCCTCATCATATCTGTTACGGAACTAGCTGGTTCTGAAGGGTCTGCACGCCCATTCTACCCAAGCGCAAGCATCTTCGTGGGTAGAGCAGCGCTTGGTAGTCCCTGCAGATATTTGTCAGGTAGCAGCATGGGCATCACTTTCCATTTTTGTCGAGCATTATCACTTGGATGTCATGACATGGTCTTTAGCTCAGGAGTTTAGCAAGCTGGTGTGTCGTCTTCTCACCCAGTGGTGTTGTAGCTTTGTTACATCCCACTTGTCTGGAATGGTCTAGCAGGACAGTATGGAAGGTGACATTTTACTTACCAGTTAATGTCCTTTCTCCGGGAACAAGCAAGAAGTCCGTCCTCGCATATGGGTGACAATGGTGCCGATGGAGCCCTCGCAAAAGCATCTCCCCAGCTTGCCTCAGTCTCCTTTTTTCTGCGGACGTCTGTCCAATTTGCCCTGGAAAAAGTGTTCTTTTTTTTTTTTTGTCTTGTTTTATCCATTACATATACTAGTTCTTTTCCCGCCCCCGAGCCAGCTCTCCTCTGTGTCACTCCTCAGGTTTGTCCCTTTTTGCTTTTTGCTTTCTCGAGGTGTTCCTCGACCGGCGTTTTGCACTCTTTTTTTGGTTGCAGGCTTCGGACCCATGCCCGGGTGGCAGGACACCTTTTTTCCCGATGGCCTCCAGCAGTTTCAAGAAATGTGATTGGTTAGATAAGATGATTCCCTTGCCAATCCACATGACTGCTGCCTCCACTGCCTTGGGCTGGACCACGACAACTCAGACTGCGAACTTTGCAAGATGACCACAAAGGCCATCAAGAGCCATCAGCTATAGCAGGAAAAGATCTTCCACAAGTCTGACTCTGTGCCGGAGTTTCTGGCGACACTGCACTCCAGGGTCCCTTCCAGTACTTCGGTACCCTGTGATGTCCGGGCCATCTCAGAGTCCTGCGGCTGCAGGTCCTCTGAGGGAAAATCCCTGGAGATGGAATGCAAGAAGTTGAAACCCTCAGGGCCACCTCTGAGAATGGGTCTGGGAAATCGGGGAAATACGATTCCAGGTACCGCAGCCCCAGGCATGAGTCCAAGGGATCGGAGCTTGAGTGGCTTCACAAGCTGCCCCGGAAGGAGTTATCGGCAGCCAGCAACTGGTTTTGGACACCCGAGGCCATCCTCGTCAAGGACTCTCGCTCTGTGCCCGCGTTGAAGGCTGCAGAGCCAATTGGCATGGAGACCAGGATGGTGGTCTTGGAGCGCAGTATCTCTGCCCTCATGGCCCAGCAGCGGGGTTAATGTACCATTCCTCCGTTCTGATGACCAGACCCTTGACATTGAGGGCTTCCCTGGAAATTGAGCTGATCCTTGAGGGCGAGATCTTGATCCCGTTCCTTGGGGCATTGGTCCTTTATGGCCAGTGCCTATGGCTCAGACCGCAGGTCTTCCAGAGGCAGCGGGCTTCAGAGCCCGGGACTCTATCGCGGGGCCTCAAACTCTTCCTTGGACTTCGAGTCAGATTGGGAGACTGAGGACGAGCAGTCCCCGGACACTTGGCAACACAGAGACGTGTCCTCGGACCCATCTCCCCCGGTGTCCCAGCGCCGTTCGCCACCTAAGGACATTGCCTTTAAGACTGAAGCGGAGGAGGGCCCCCGTATGGAGGGCCCCCGTATGGAGGAACTGTAGATTTTTCAGTACGAGGCCCCCCCAAAGGAGGCCCTCGTGATGCCTGTCCCTCCAATCCTCTAGCACCTCCTCCTCCATATGTGGGAAACACTGGTGTCTCTGCTCATAGTAAGCAGAAGGCTTGTCTCCATGTACCGAGTCTGCCAAAGCCCCAGGTTCCAAAAAACCCAACTTCCCCCACAACTCGATAAACGTCGAGTCCACCATGCACAGACTCAAAAGCCAAAAGACCCATACCTCTGTGTCCCCTGGCAGGGAGGCCCAGATCCTCAATGCCCTCGGCCAAAAGGTCTTTCAGGGCTCAATGCTTGTGTGCCGAGTCCAATCCTACCAATTGTACATTGGCATATATTTCAAGGAGCTGGCGAGGAAGCTCGCTGGTTTCTTGGCAGGCCTCGATGGAGAACCTCTCCAGTGGTTCAAGTCACTAGCCTTGGTGGTCAAGGAGTGCTCAAAGTTCTTATCTCGAGCAGCATATGATAGCTTCGAGTCCTCAGCCAGAGTAGCCGTCATGGACATTGGGGCCCAACGCCAGGCCTGGCTGCAGTCTTCTGACCTGGAGCAATGGGTTCAGGGCAAACTCATCTATGTCCCAGGTATCAGAGAGAATCTCTTCAGGAAACCCATGGTAGACAAAGCGACTGAAAAAGAGACTGAGTTCCTGACAAGGACCAGACTCTCTAAAAAGACCTCTCTGCATCCCCATAAGAAGGCCCTGGGGAAGAAGCCCCCCTTCCCGAAGAAAAAGGGGGTTTTGGCAATACCCCATAGTTCCAAGCTGCCTTTGCTCCACAGCAAAGCCAACAGCACAAGGGGCCAAGAGCACAGCCCCTGCAAGCAGAAGACCACCAAGACCCAGGTGCGGGCCCCGGCCCAGCTTGGAGGGAGTTCTTGACTCCTAGGGCATGACCTCTTCCTCCCCCAAGAGGTCCCCAACAGCCCACAGGGGGATATCTGGCTGTTTGCCCACAGGTGGTCCTCCTCCACCACTGATTCCTGGGTACTGCAAGTTGTCAAGGAGGGCTATGTCCTCCACCTGCAACAGATACCACCTCTTACTTTCCAGGAGATCCTGTCAGGCCTTTCCTTCACCAGCTGTGCTCTTCATAGAGCTCGCAGGCCTCCTCAAGAACAAGGCGGTAGAGCCACTGCCAAAACACCTTTGGAGCAAATTCTTCTACTCCAGATATTTCCTTGTTTTCAAGTGGACAAGTCCATCCTAGACCTGTGGGGGAGAAATTCAAGATGCTCTCCCTTGGAATACTGTTTCTATGCTCCTTAGACCTGAAGGATGCTTATACTCATATCCTGAATCATCCCACTCCTTGTATATAGCCCACTGTAGATAGCGCAACCTGTATATATTGCACCCCCAAATCAAGTTGCACCTCTCCACACATTCACTAACACTACCTTCACAACTACTGCATGCCGACACCCCCGCACTCTCCAACATGATTCGTTTGCAGTGAAAACCACTTTGATTCAAGGATAAAGCGGGATATAAATCCTTTTAAATAAAATAAATAAATAAATTCCAGCCACCGCAAATACTTATGGTTTGTGATGGGAGGAGGAAACTACCAATACAGGATGCTACCCTTCGGGCTCGCTTCATCACCAAGGGTCTTCACCAAGTGCCTAGTGGTGGTCGCAGCCCTCCTTCGTCTTTCCCTACCTGGACGACAGGCACATAAGAGGAGGCACAGCTCCAGAGGTGCACCATGCTACCAAGCGCACTATCCATGCACCTGGGGTTAGTCATCAACTACCCCAAGTCCCACCTCTCCCTGGCTCAGTGCCTGGAGTTCTTAGGGGCTCAGCTAGACACCCTCCAGGCCAAGACCTTCCTCCCTCTAGAAAAGTCGGAATGCCTCAGAAAACTAGCCGCAGAGGTGCAGCACCACCGGCCGATGCCCTCCCACCTGCCTGCCTCTGCTCCCAGTGGGGACAGGCTTCAAGACAGGATAAGAGTGACCTGCCTGATGGCAGCTTCCCCACCACCTTCCAGCCACAAGGCAGTTGGTCCCAGGCGGAAGGACAGTTGCAGATCAATCTTCTGGAGCTCTGGGTGATATTTCTGGCCCTCCAAGCCTTCCGCCACAGGCTCCAGCACCAGTCGGTGCTGGTCCAGACGAACAACCAAGTCACATTGTTCTATGTAAATAAGCAGGGAGGCATGGGGTTGTACTCCTTCTGACAGGAGGTGGTGGCCCTCTGCTCATATGCAACATGCAATGGGTTGCTCCTGTGGGCGGTCTAATTCCTAGGCCATCAGAATGCCTTGGTGGACAAGCTGAGCAGAGTTCTCCAGCCGCATAAGTGGCGTCTGGACACCAGAGTGGCCTCCTGACGTTTTCCGCCTTTGGGGCGTCCCCCTAGTGGACCTGTTTGTCAACCCAGATAACACGCAGTTGCCCAGCTTCTGTTCCCGTCAACCGCACCTGTTCCGTGTGGCGGCAGATGCGTTCCTCATTCCATGGACGGAAGGCCTTCTCTATGCCTTCCCAACAAAACTGGCGGTTGCCAAGACCCTCTTCAAGATCCAGAGCGACAGAGCGTCACTGATATTGATAGCCCTCAGGTGGCCCAGGCAACCTTTGTTCCTGCTACATCTCCACCTGTTGGCGTTGTTACCGCTTCCCTTGGGCCATGCCCCAGGACTTCTGTCATGAAGGAGGGATCTCTCCTGCACCACAACCTGGGGTTCCTGTCACGGCCTGACTGCTGAAAGGGTAGCTCTCGCTCCCTTCGACCTCTCATGAAACATGGAGGAGATCCTTCTTGTCTCCCACAAGGCTTCCATGAGCAGGGCGTATGCCTTTAAGTGGTGCCATTTTTCAGTGTGGTGTGCCGAGACATGTGCGAATCCCTTCTCCTGCTTGGTGCAACTGGTACTCCAGTACCTACTCCACCTGTCCCAGGTGGGATTGAAGTCCAATTCAGTTAGGATGCACCTGAGCACTACCGTAGTGCCCCACCACCATGTTGAGGGAAAGCCCTTCTCAGCTCAGCCTGTTTCTCGTTTTCTGCAGGGCCTCATGTTGTCTAAGTCCCCCATCCGCCCACCACCTGTGGAGTGGAATCAACAGGGTGCTCTCACAACTCACTAAGTCGCTGTATGAGCTTTTGGCTACCTGCCACTTGCGGTACCTCTCGTGGAAGGTTGTCTTTCTGGTGGCCTCAGCTCGCAGGGTCAGTGAGAGTTCCAGGCTCTGATGGCAGAGCCCACCTATGAGAGGTTCTACAAGAACAGGGTGGTGCTTTGCACATACCCCAAGTTTTTGGCTGAAGTGGTATCCCTCTTCCACCTCAATCAGGAGGTGGTGCCCCCCCCACCTTCTTCCCAAGGCCTCATGCCGGCAAGACGGAAACTGTTCTCCATACTCTGGATTGCAAGAGGGCCCTGTCCTTCTATCTGCAAAGGACTTGGGGCCACCGTAAAGCACCTCAGCTTTTTGTCTGCTATGACCCCAGTCGACTGGGGCTTCCAGTGACCTAGCGAACTCTGTCCATTTGGGTGATGGACTGTATGGCCCTTGCCTTTGAGCAGGCTGGGATCTTACTGGACCACCGGGCCATGGTGCACCACGTCAGGGCCATGGCTACCTCCGTGGCAAATTTGCTCGGCCGCCACCTGGTCTTCGGTCCATACCTTTGCAGCTCACTACTGCCTGGAGAGGGAGTCCCGACGGGACAGCGCCTTCGGCCAGGTTGAACTCCATAATCTATTCGGGGTGTAGGCAACTGCTGCCCTCCGACCCTTCTGTGTTCAGGCTACCAGAGTGTTGGTTCTCTGCCAGACACTTGGGTCATGTGAGAGTCTCTCCTTTGGGACTCAACTGCTGCAGATCATGGCTCACCTTCTCTGTCTGCTGTGGTATTTTGTACAGGTTCTCTGTAGCCTGTAGATGGGGAGTTCAATATGTGAGGACTGACTTCCTGCTTGTTCCTGGAGAAAGCGTAGTTACTCACCTGTAACAGATGTTCTCCGGGGATAGCAGGAATCGGTCCTCACAAACCTCCCTCCTCTCCTTGGAACTGCTTCTTTACCATATTTTATTTTTGCTGTCTTAGCTATGTCACTAGACTGAGGCAAGATGGCACCCTTAGGTGGGAAGGGGACCACGTATGTGTGGTGCATCTCCCAAAGGCTTTCTTTGAAAGCTAGGGAGATGCTTCTGCGAGGGCTCTGTTGGCGCCGACATCACCCTATGTGAGGACTGATTTCTGCTGTTCCCAGAGAACATCTGTTACAGGTGAGAACTACACTTTCCTTGAGTCCTGCTAGACCAGTGCAAGGACCAACCATGAAACTGTATTTGCTCGTTTTATCTCTGTTGTACCCTTGGGTCTGCCATAATTTTGTATTTGGCTCTTCAGGGGTTTTTTTTGTATTTAACTTTTTATTGTCAACAATTCCTGAACATTACCATATACAAGTTCCCAAAACATGCCATCAACTATACATTTGGTAACTAGCATCCCCAATTTCAATACTTCAAGGCTCTCCCAGAAATTTGTTAACCCTTAGCCCTTATGTTAACCACCTACTGCAGCTCCACAATAAACAATCTAAGTATACCTTGTCTCCTTTCTTTTGTATATACCACAATTTATCTGAAGCTGCCCATATGATATACCCCTTTACCCACAGGTTGCTAGTGTTGAGTTTTTGAATTGTCCCCCCCCCCCTTCAGTATATTTTAAAATTTTATAAATTCTTATTGCCAACCCATCCTCCAAACAACCACCTACGAGCCGCTACAGTTCCCCACCTACCACCATACAAAAGCATCTGACTCCCTCTTTATCCTTTCACTTATGTTTATACCAATACCCCCCCCACCCCCCAACATTGAAGGGGCCTCCAACCTGCCAATACCCGCCCTACTCCCCATATTCCGGTGGCCTCGTTATATTAAATAGGGAGCCCCCATACCTCTTCCCCTTTTCGCCCTTGCAGAGAACCTGTGTTCCCCAAAATCCTGGCTACAGACTAACTCCCCATAGCCCCTCGCTAAGCTAAGATAAACCCCAAGCCCCCTGAAATCTTAGCCCCCCGTCCCCCCCCACCCTCTCCTCCCACCCCTTGCCCCCCCAACCCCAGAACACATCCCAATACCCCCCACCTTTCTTCATACCTGACTAATCGCTGCCTCTTTGCTGCCGTTAACTTTTCCATTAGAACCATATGCCTAAGTCGCCTTTCAAACTGCTCTACCGATGGCATCTCTTTTTGTTTCCACGCTGCGGCTATTTCACATCTAGCTGCACTTAAACATGCCAGCACCATCTTACCACCTCGGTTACCCCCCCTGCCTCCCACAAAGCCAGCAGACAGACATTAGGCCCCAACTCCACCTCTATCTCCAGTTTCTCTTGAATCCACCCCATTATCCGCCTCCAGTATCCCTGCACCTTCGCACAACTCCACCACACATGCCAGAACGTCCCAATCTCCCCACATTCCCTCCAACAGAGAGGGGATACCACCGAATATATTTTATGCAGTCGGTTAGGAGTGTAGTACCAATGCAGCATGACTTTGTAACTATTCTCCTTGGCCCCACTGGAGCAGAGCTCCCTCTTAATCTGATCCCACACCCTTTTCCACTCACCTAACGTCAAAGTCCTGCCGAGATCCCTCTCCCATTGCACCAAATACCGAAACTTCCCCCCCCTCCCCCCACCACCACCTTGTATAACCCAGACACCAATCCCCTAGATCCTCTCTTCCCTACCCACATAGCTTCCAAACCCGATATCTCCTCCCTTAACACCTCCGTCCCCAAAACCTTCCCAAGAAACGATCTTACTTGCACATATGCATACCTATCCCCTGCATCCAGATTAAATTCCTCTTGCACCGCAGCAAAACTCTTCAACTCTCCCTCCTCCACCAATTGAAAACTACATACTAAGCCTTTACTGGCCCAAGCATCAAACCTTCCGCCCTCCCACCCCGGTTTAAAGGCTCTACACCCCCTCCACGGTGTCATCACAGAAAACTCCCTTTTCCTTCTGCTTATATCTGAACCCCTAACCCTATCCCAGATCTTCGCTACCTGCCTCATCGCCGGTGTCCCCCTCCCCAGTTCCCCCCTCCCCACCCTAGTAGCCCACAACCAAGCTGCCAAACGACCTCCACGAACCCTTCCTTTCTCCAAGGTCACCCAGGGCCACTCCTCCCCCCCCTCCCTCCACCCCATTACATGCGCTATCTGTGCTGCCCAATAATACACCTTCAGATTAGGTACCCCCAAACCCCTCTCCTTAGAAGCATACATCACCTCCCGCGCCACCCTCGGCGGCTTCCTCTTCCAAATATAACTAAACACCCGCCGTTGTAAGGCCCTCATCGCCCCTTCCAGGATCTCCAGCGGTAAGGCGTGGAACAAATATAGTAGCCTTGGTAAGATATTCATTTTAATCGCCACAATTCTCCCCAGCCATGATATCTCCAACCTCATCCAGCCTGCCAAATCCCTACTAATAGTATTAATAAGTCTCGGGTAGTTAGCCATATATAAAGTCTCATATTTATCCGTAATTTTCACCCCCAAGTATCCCAGAGACCCACTGACCCATCTCAAAGGAAACCTTCTCTTCAAGCTCTCCTCAGTCGCCTTATCCAACCGCACTCTCAACACCTCTGTTTTATCCACATTCATTTTAAAACCGGAGACTGCCCCATACCTTTCCACCTCCCGCATTACCTCCGGCAGCGAAATTAATGGCTTGCCTAGATATAACAGAATGTCGTCAGCATAAAGTGAAATCTTTTGCTTCTGCTCTCCCCTACTCAAACCACTTATCCTATCATTCCTCCGAATAATTTCTGCCAACGGTTCCACCACCATAGCAAAAAGCAATGGCAATAGCGGACAACCCTGACGGGTCCCTCGACCCAGCGCAAAGTCCCGAGAGTACCTCCCATTGACCTTAATCCGAGCCCTCGGTCCCCTATACAGAGTCCTCACCCATTTCAGTATATTTGGTCCACACCCCACTTTCTCCAATACCCGCATTAAAAACCCCCAATGCACCCTATCAAAGGCTTTTTCGGCGTCTGTGGACATCAGGAGAAGGTCTTCCTGTTCCTCCCTCACCTCCCAAATCACCCCTATCGCCCTTTTTATATTGTCCGCTGCTTCACGGCCGACAATAAATCCAGCTTGGTCCCCCTTAATTATCCCCGGCAGCAACCCAGCCAACCTCCCAGCAATAACTTTTGCTAGGAGTTGACATCTACATTTAGCAGAGAGATAGGCCGATAGGAACTACATCTCGCCGGGTCTTTCCCTGGCTTTAACAATACGGTAATACCCGCCGTCAACATTTCCTCTGATAACTCCCCCTCCACTAACACCCCCTTAAATACCCTTCCTAGAATACCCCCTATCTCCCCCCAGAAAACCTTATAAAAATTCCCAGTTAACCCGTCTAAACCCGGAGATTTCCCCCCCTCCATGCCCTTCACTGCCCTCTCAATTTCTTCCCCGGTAATCTCAGCCTCCATCGCCTTTATGGCTTCGTCCGAGAATACTTGTAGCAGGACCCCCGCTAAATACTCTTCTATCTCCCCCTCCCCTCCCGGTATAACTCTTGGTAATATTCCTTAAACCGTTCACGTATTTCTTCTTCCCCCCTACACCTCTTACCATCTTGCCCTTCTATTTGGTAAATTGTTGCCATCCCTTTTTGTTGCCGTAATCTCCGTGCCAACAACCGCCCAGCCTTATCCCCAAACTCATAATGCGTCTGCTTAACTCTCTGCAGGAGAAAAGCCACCTTATCTATTTGTAAAGCCCGCAGCTCCCCTCTCACCTTCTCCATCTCCCTTCTATCCTCCTTTGCCCCTGAACCCCGGTACCGCTCCTCCACTTCTTTTAATTCCTTCCTCAGTGCATCCTCCCGCCACTCCCGCTCCCGCTTTTTCCTCGCCCCCCACATTATAAACCTCCCCCGCACCACCACTTTCAACCCCTCCCACACCATAACCTCCGCCACTTTCCCGGTATCATTAAAAAGCATATACTCCTTTATAACCTCTCGCACATCTTCCACCACCTTCCCATCCCTTAGTAAGCTATCGTTCAATTTCCAAAACACCCTTCCTCCCTTCCTCGGGCACTTAATATTTACCTCCACCGCCCCATGATCAGACCAACCCACCGGCAGGATACCCCCATCCTGTACCTCGATCACCCAAGACCTATCCAGCAACACCATATCTATCCGGCTCCAACTATCATGTGGGGCCGAATAGAATGTATACCCCTCCCCCTCCGGATTCAGAGCCCTCCACGTGTCCACTAGATTATATTGCCCCATCAACCTTCTCAATTCTTTCCTATTCTTTCTCCCCCCATCCCCCCCCTCGGTTTCTGATCTACCCCCGGGTCCAACACCAAATTAAAATCCCCTCCCACCAACACCCTCCCGGCCCCTGCCCCTTCTATTACGTTCCCTACCTCTTGCCAAAAACCCCTTTGTTGCCCATTAGGCCTATACACCGCCACCACCACAATATCCTTCCCCCCCAACTTCCCCCTAATCCCAACCACCCGCCCCTCATGATCCTTAAACGACCCTTCCACCTGAACCCCACACCCACCCCGCACTAAAATGGCCACTCCTCCCTTCCTTCCCCCCTCCTTATTGCAAGAGAAATACTGATCAGGGTACTGCCTATGCCGCATCCTCCCCACTTCCCTGGCCCTCAAGTGAGTCTCTTGGAGCAATACCACATCCCACTGATTTTTCACCACTTCTTAGCAGGCGAGTTTAACCCCTTAATATTGATGGTTCCTATACACAGCATCTCTTTGGTACTTCCCCCTCCCTCCTCTACCCGTGATGTGTTCTTGTCCCCCCACTCCCTTCTCCCCCCCCCCACCGCCCCCTATATACCCCCTTCTCCCCCCCCCCCTCCCATCCGTAAACCTCTACCCACCCTTCCGGTCGTCTTGTCCTATCCCGGCCCAACAAACCCCCCCCAGTCACCCTAACTCAACACCCAGCACCCCCCATTCCCCTTCCCTTCCCTCCCCTCCTCCCACCCTCCATACACCCAGTTACCACCTTTTCCCTTCTAACCCACCATTACCCACCTCAACTCCCCTCCAACCCTTCCTCTCTCCCCCCTCCCCCTTTAGCCCTTAGCCCTATAAGTCCAGTGTTCGAATTCCGTGAGAAAGGAGCTCTATCGCCCCCCCCCTCAGGTTCACTACTGGCACCCCGACTTCTCCATTCCGATCTCCAATCTCAGGTATCTTTCTCTGGAGCCACTTTCTTCCTCTCCTGTGACAACCGCTTCAAGCGTTTTCCATGCTCTCCCACTCTCTGCCACTGAGTACTGGTTTGTGAGAGTTGCTTGCCTCTCTCGGCTTGGGACTTTCACAGCCACTCGGTCTCCACCGCCTTGGGTAGGCCTTCACACCCTAGTTCTCGCAGCATATCCCACGCCTCTTCCGCCGTTTTCACCTTTCGATTCACTCCATTCACTGACAGCAAGACCCCAAACGGGAACATCCATCTATAGTGGAGGTTTTTCCCCTGCTGATACGCTGTAACTTCTTTCATCGCTCTCCTCCTCTCAAGAGTCCCCTTAGACAAGTCATTGAACACTTCTATTTCGCTGCCATCCCATGCAATCTTCCCAAACATCCGTGCCACACTCAGGATTTGTTCTTTCAAAGGAAAACTGCTCAAACAGGCTATAATGTCCCGTGCCTGCTTCTCCCGCCGGGGGCCTAAGCTTCTGTGAGCTCTCTCCACTCCTATTTGTTCAATATTCATGCCAGATACTTCCCCCAACTGTAATATATGGTTGCATAGCTTCTGCACCACCAAAACACAGTCTCTGGATGTCGTTTCCTCGGGCACCCCCCCCCCCTTATACGTAAGTTGTTTCTCCGGGCCCGGTCTTCAATCTCCTCAATTTTCTCCTGCAGTTCTTCCTGCTGAGCCTGAAGCCTTTCTTGCATAGACGCCATGCCTCTCACCTCCCCCTCACAGTCCTCTACGTGGCTCTCCAGTTCCTCCACTCGACATCCCAGGCTGCTCACCTCCTGCTGAATTGCCTGTAGGGTTTCTTTCACCTCCTTCCTCATGGCTTTGATCTCACCCTTCATATCAGCCTTAAACTCCTGCAACCATTTTCTCAAGGGTACGTCTTCCAGCTCCTCCGTGTCTGTGCCATCGTCCTCCTCTGAGCTCCCTCCATTTGCTCCCTCTTCCGCACCGGCCGACTCCGCCGCCGCCGCCATCAGCTCCTGGCGTACATAAGGAGACTGGAAGCCAGCTAATTTCTTCTTCGCTGCCATCCCAATGCGGGATGCTCTCCCCCCTTCCACTATTTCACTTGGGGTCCCTCCAATAAATCACCACTCTCGGGAATCGAACGGAGCTAGGCTTTTAGGCTGCCATTAGCTCCGTGACGTCACCGGAAGTCGGCTCTTCAGTTTTATCTTCTACTGACAGTCTTCTATTTCTACCTTGTACATATTGTTTGCTATTGTTGTTTGTTGCCCACATTGAGGTTGTGTGAGGCTTGCTCTGTATCGTTCATTTGCTTTGAGATGAAGACTGAAGGGACCTCAGTCAACTTGGCTGGCACTTCACCCTTGGGCGGACCAGCCAATAGCACAAAAGATAGTCCGACTTACGAAAGGAATTCGTAACCTCCAAGTATTGGAGAAGCACCCTCCGGTCATCCACAAGGCGAAGATCCTTATTCTTCCCCCCGACACTGAATACTGAAGGGACCTCTGGTGGCTGAGGCGGATAGAGGCACAGGAGTAATGTCATTGAAACCTGGGCTTTTAATTGGTTCTTTGTCTCCAGCAATCTGCTGGTAGGGAAAAACAACCCACTTATCTGGACTGGTCTGGCAGGACTCAAGGAAATGATATTAACTGGTAAGTAAAATGTCATCTTGTCTGAGATGACTGTGATATACTGCTTGTATTGTACAACATTAACATAAAGTTTCATTGTTCATTTTCTTTTCTTCAGGTCACTATAAAGTATTCTAAACTGGGGCTGGAAGCCTTTGACTTTAAGCATTACAACAAGACTCTATTTGCTGGGTTAGAGCCTCATATTCCCAATGCCTACTGCAACTGCATGATACAGGTGAGGGACACAATATCGCTCTTCTTTCCTAGCATTTATAGCAACTGGAAGCTGCAGGTGAAGGTTACAGGGAATTAATGTCCAACTCGCCCACCCATGAGTATTTATTGAACCTGCAGGATACAGGTTAGAGGCACAGAATCTCTCTACACAATCCGACCATCAATATCTAATGCATCTGTATGATGCAAGTGAACAGGTAGCTTAATGCAACTTAACACAGTAACATAGCAAAAGAACATAAAAACTGCCATACTGGATCTAGTCATGGTGAAACCCAGTGCCCTGGTTCCAACTGGCCAATCTAGGTCACAGGTACCTGACAGATTCCATAAGTAGCCAGTTTATACTACTTATCCCCAGCAGATGATGGTAGAAAATGACCAGTCAACCCATTCATTTTGTTTAGTGACTCCGCTTCATCTCAAGAAGGCTGTTGGCTATAGAGCCTTGCTGCTTCTTTTTTTTTTGTTCCTCCCCTCCCCCCTCCCCCCAAAGGTCTTTGAGGACTGATGGTTAGAGCAGCGTGGATGGAGACCACATACAGGACCATTTCTCTCAGCTTTATCTGCTAGCCCTCTTCTCCCTTTCTTTATTCTTCTTCCTTTTTCCTGCCCTATTCTGTTTTAATTAATTATGACCTTGTGAAACACTGTGATGTTGTGATGAACAGTGGTTTCCTCATCGTCCAGTCCAGACACGTGGGTTTATGCTTGCTCGCAGTAGATGAAGACTGAGAACCACTGGTTTCATTATGACGTTGAGGTATGAAGGGTCCTGTGGAGCCCTGCTCTCACCAGCATTTCTAAATCTCCAGCAGATGGAAGTTATTGTAAACCTGTGTAGTCTGGAATGGATTGGAAGAACAGCGTAGACCAAGGGACACAGGTTGGCTTGACAACCTGTAAAGTCCTGGGGTGCAGAACCTGATGGTATCTGCTCTTTCCCTCCCTCCCTGATCATGGGAAGAGAATTGGGATCTTTTTGGTGGAGACTTACTCCCTTCCTTCTCCTCAGCTTTTTGGAGGGGACACTGGGGGCTGTGCTATTGGTCAGCCTGGGAGCTCAGATTGCTTCCTTTTGAAGTCAGTACCTTTACAGTGAAAACCTGGTAAGTTCACAGCTGCTCATTATTGCTGGGATATATTTCTCAGCATCTGTGATTCTGCTGGTGTGTGATCCTCCTCTTCCTCTGGTAACCTCCAGTATGGGGTGGCGTTGAGAGGCAGGCAAATGTCCTCTTCAATGGGGTTTGAGGCTGCGGCACTACAGAAGTAGCGTGCTGTTTTGAGGGCAGGCGTTTGATTAGCGCAGTTCCTCTTCAGGTGCCAAGGCCAACACAGCTGAGGCCACCATCCCTGTGCGATTGAGAGGGTGGGGGAGTCGTGCTTTGCGGACACCATGGCACTTTAAAAAGTAAAAAAAAAGGCATTGGCAGCCCAGGCTGTGTTTGTGGTCAAAATCATGCTGTTTCCTGGCTGGGGGGGCTTCCCAGGCAGTGGGGGCAGCAGGCGGCGTACTCTGCTCGGAGCAGGTAAACTTGAGTTTTGGGCGGGAAAGTCTGCCATTTTTTTCCTCAGCGTGCTGCATTTATCTCAAAGGAGTTTAAAAAAATAAAGTACAGGGCAATATAAGCCTGGAGGTAATTTCTGTGGCTCATTTATAGTGAGATCTGGCTTCTTGATTTCACTAAACTTAATTCTTCCTTTATTTGGTTTCCTTTTTTTTTTTCCTGTCAGGATTGCCATTGTTAGCTCTGATTATACTGTGGTATGATTGCCTGGAACCTCTGGACATGAAAGGGAGTGTTTGCAGCTTTATTCTTCCTTTGCATTCGGGATCAGAAAGCTTGTCTGGGAAATCAGTCTATGGTTATTTTTTCCCTTTCCATCTGCAGGTCTAAGTGCTAGTTTCATTTATGGTAGGTATATTGTTGATTGCAGTGTGGCAGGGGACTCTAGCTCTAGTTAGTGGCTTCTAGGGATCAGTTTTGGTCTATGTGTGCTAGTAGTACTCCTTTGAATTGTTGGATTTTGTTTTGGGAGTTACCAGTGTCTCATTGAAGCTTACTGGTGGTGTCATGTATTTAGGTAATTACTCCAGTGGTGGAGCTTTTTCTGCTCTATAAGAATATAAGAAGCGTCATATTGGGACAGACCAAAGGTCCTTCAGCCTGGTAGCCTGATTCCGAGAGTGGTCAACCCAAGTTGCAAGTATTTGTATAGTTTGAGAGAGAGGAAAAAAATCAGATTCATGTGTTCAGAATTAAGTTACTTCACATAGTTTAGAGACACACTAGATGACTGATAGCAATGCATCTAATTAAGGACAAGTTTGGTTCATTATTTTCTATGAAGCCGCCTCATAAAAACCACTTAGTCTGACTCCATGAGGGTCTCAGGACCTCTTGTAGTGGTATGCCATTGTCATGGCATTCAGTAGCTGGCTGCCTACACCATTCTATAAGTAAGACCTGGCATGGCATTCAGTAGCTGGCTGCCTACACCATTCTATAAGTAAGACCTGGCATGGCCATTTTGTGGGCACTGAGGCAGGTCAAGGCCAATTTTGTAGTTTAAAAAAGTCCTGTTTTATTTACTAGCCTACTGACTCTGCATTTACCAATTGGATTAGTATTAGAAATTAGTAGGCAGTGCATCATCAGGTTTCTTGTGAGCTGATAGTATGTTGAAAGGTGAAGACTGAGCAGGGGCTGTGCGTTACAGTTCGCCTGCATTCATTTGAGGCAGGGTAGCTGGCTGCATTGACTAAGAGGGCATTGTCTGAGCCTTTGAGTCCATATTTTCATTAGTGGTAAAGTGGCAGATAAGTGTCTTATATAGGATGTCATAGCTATCATGCTTTCTCTTTTCTTTGCTCATCTTTCGTGCACTAGAGTTATAGGACATTAAGGCCCTGGTTGTGGAAGATCAGAAGTGTGTTGAGCGGTACCGTTTTCTCCTCCTCCCTCAGGATCATCGAGATGTTTTATTTTCAGTCTTGGTCGTGCAGACCTTCTGGAAAAGTCATGCTTAGATAGGGGGCTTAGTTATCTCCAATAGGTTTGCCTCAGAATCTGGTGGTGAGTGTGTTGGTTGATTGTTCTTGGTGATTAGAGGACGTCTCTTGGGACTTGAGACCTAATGACTTTACCTGCAGGATCTCTGCCTTATCTAAAGGCAGGTTAAGGTTCAGTCTCTGACAGTTAAAGAAAAAAAAAAAGCAAACAAGCTTAATTGCTTAGGGCCATTTGGAATTGAGCTTCCGGGGCCTAGCTGGTTGTTGGGTAGCGCCTGAGTGGAGTGTCTTATTACTTACCTGAGCTGAGAGGTTAAGGCTTCTGTGACCTTAGATATTCTTGGTGTCCTAGGAACGAGACAGCAATGCTCTATTTGCCTGCTGGTTGGGTTCGGCTCCTGGGGGTGCTAGTAGAGTCATTGCTTATGAAAAATGGAGCTCTCTGGACTGCGAGGAGCAGAATAGGCTGAAGTCGGCCAGTTTTGAGACCATCAGTTTCTAGCAGGGTACAGCAGTTCCACCTTGGATTTATGTCAATTATCCTAGCGAAGGCAGTTCGCAGCCAGAGTGTTTTGTCTTCACGCAGGTAGCAAGGGCATCTGCGTAAGTTTGTTTTTCCAGTGCCAGTTCCGTCTATTGGCTGGGAATGTGATTGATGGCGTTGGCACCCTTTTGCAGACTCACTAGAGTTTGACAAGGAGATGGCCTTGGTAAACTTTGGATGCTTTGGCTGCTGTATGTTGCTGGCAGTGCATGTCCAGACAGATGCACACAGGCAGTGAGGCAGGCTTGAGTGCGCCGAGCCTGCCTCGCTGCTCGCTGATGCCAGTGTCAGTACCTGCGCAGAATTCTGCACAGCAGGTGCAGGATTCTTTGCAGATAGGGAATTCTGTGCAAATTTTGCACCGTCCTGTTGTGCAGAATTCCCCCAGGAGCAAGTGCTACTGAGAATAATATGGCAATGTAGAGATAGTGCCACTGAATATTCTTTCTGAGCACCTCTGCACTGTTCAGATAATGCAGGGGTGATCTGTAGGTGGAATGAGGACAAAGCCGCAAGTTATCCATGTAGTGGTGCTTTTCAGCGCCTCCAGATGGATAACTAGCTGGATAGCTTAGGACAGCAAAAATATGTCCTAAATGGCTATCTGGCTAGCTGTCCATATAGCGGCACTAAAAATGGTGCCGAATATCTGGTTTTTATGTAACCATGGCAGCTAAATATTGACTCATCATTTTGCACCTCGGTCAAAGGAGTGTTAAGCGACTTGCCCAGTGTCACCGAGAATATCAGTGGGATTAGATTCCTGCCTTCCCTGGTTCTCAACTCACTGCTCTAAGCATTAGGCTGCTCCTTTGCTTCCTGCGTGCTCTGCATTAACTTCCTACGTGCTCCTTGGCCATATATACACTACATAAATTATGAGTATTGAGGCTTATTGCCTGATCTCTCTTCTGCTTTAAATATTGAAAGGAATGGAAATAGTGCCCTGATACTTTGGACTCTTACGTGCAGAAGCCGATGTCACGTGGTTTCACTGCGTTAGCTTGTTTTTCAACTTCAGCTGAAGATGAGGCAGGAGAATGTAGAGCCTGTTTTCTTTTGTCCATAAGTCCGCTTGTCCTGGTTATGTTTATGCCTTCCAGGTATTGTACCTGCTGGAGCCAGTCCGCTGCCTGGTACAGAACCACCTATGCCAGAAGGAGTTCTGCTTGGGCTGTGAGCTAGGCTTCCTCTTCCACATGCTTGACCTGTCCAGAGGAGATCCTTGTCAGGTAAGGCAAGGGAAGGAGCATTGAACACATTTCAGCAGTGGAAAAGCTGAAGGAATGATAAACCTACAAAAATCTTTTCACTGATCACTAGCAATCCCTCAGCTCCTAGTTTCATAATTGGGAAGATGAGACTTTAAAACAAGAAAGCATTTCAGGTGTTTAACTTTAAAATTCAAATAAATACAAAATAAAACAAGCAAATGCCTATCCGTTTTGCAAGTTACAAGGAAATAGACGCTTCTAAGTTTCATTCTTAATTACAAGAAGAGTTAGGTATGAAATGTTGGGGCCTCTTTCAGCTCTGGAGAGGCTGGTGCATCAGCAGCAGCCAAAAACAGCTCTGTAATTTGCAGCTGTGTAAGAGTGGAGGACTGACTCACTTTTAATGCATCCTTGTCCCTGGATTCATGCCTTCCCAGGCCAGTAACTTCCTGCGTGCATTCCGCACCATCCCAGAAGCCTCCGCCTTGGGACTAATCCTGGCAGATTCAGATGAGGCGACGGGAAAGGTAAACCTTGGCCGGTTGATCCAGAGCTGGAACTGCTTTATTCTGACACAGCTGCACCAGGAGACACAAGAACAGGAAGGGCCTCAGGCATATCGGGGCGTCACAGGCAGTGGCAGGTAAGTGCCTGGGGAAGGGGCTGGAACTTCCTTTCCTAGGGAAGGTAAAGTGTTGAGATGTGTGAGAGAGGGGCTGATGCAGCTGTGGTGCCTGATATTCCTCATTTCTGTTCCCACTGCAGCTCTTTTGGCTCCTCGGGAGACTCTGTAATAGGGCAGCTTTTTGGCTGTGAGGTGGAAAACTGTAGCATGTGCCGCTGTGGGAAGGAGACCGTCCGAGTGTCCTCCACGTTGCTCTTCACCCTGAATTACCCCGAATGTCACAGCAGTGGTGAGTGAGTTTCCCCATTGAAGAATATGGGAAGAATTGCACCTTTTGTTAGGGGCTGTGTGGGAATCCTCCTGAAGGGGAGTTAATCCCATCACACTTGGGTTGCTGTCCTCTAGCTCTTGGGGGTAAGATGCATTAGCAGGGCATAGCTGGACAAGCTCCTGTATTAGCCCAACCTAGCCTGTGCCACTGCTGAAAATTCTATTGCCCCACAGTAGTGTGCATGAAATACTTAGTACTAGCCACCAGTGTTATATTGTATTTCTACAGTGACTTTGAGCCTTGCAATAAAGAGTTGGCTTCTGATGAATTGTGTAGTCATGTGTAGGGTTTCAGTTTTGAATACCCAATGCTTCTCCAAGAGGAAGTAGGGCTATTTAATCGTCAAATATAGGTGACGACATCTGATGGTACCAAGACTGGAAAAATGTAGGAAAAAAAAGAGCTTTCCAAGCTTGTAGAGCTTTCAAGCATGGTAAATCATGCATATGCAGGTCCTTCTGCACTGATGTTGTATGTCTTTGTTTCTTTTCTTTCAGGGAGCCCAGTGGTCACATTTTTCCCTGGGATCTATAAGTACTTTTTCTACCATTTTTTAAGGTCAGTGTTCTTCATGTCAGAACCACCTTATTTTCACTCTTGTTCCTCTCAGAAAAGCCTTAGACGTTTTTTCATCACTGTCTGGTATGGCTGCGATCTGCATCTGCAGTAGTGTATCAGGTGACATCAGATAGTACATTTCTAAGCATAGTCATTTGATTGCCCTATGGCTATTTTTCATTTGTTGTCCCAGAAATTAAAGACTCCGAGCAGCTTTAGGAAGTGAAGGCAGTGCACAATCTGTGACAGATACCCAAGAGTTTTGCTTACGGCCCAAATACCTAGCTGCATCACCTGTCAAAAGATTATATCTAGGGGTCTTCATGACTGTCAAGAGCAAAAGGAAAAGATCTTAAGTTTGACCCAAGTGCACTGGTATCGAGACAGTGCCTTCGATAGACCCTGAAGCTGCACTGAATAGTGGAAATGCATCCACATCAAAAAATGATTGATTCTTCTTCAAGATCAAGCATCTATAGAAGTCATTGGGGCTAACCATTGTCTTAAGTCCTGCTCAAAGAAACCAAAGAACTCTGTTACTTTGGCACATACATGAAAGTGTTGGGCTAAAGAGTATTGGCAGTGAAGAATGATGCCAGGAGCAAGCAGATCTTGGCATCTTCCATTTTACCTCCTAAGCACTCCTGCAGAAAGGCCTGCCTATCTTGACAACATCTGCAGGAGTACAGCAGTCTCCAAAGATCCGGGATCCAGTCATCAATACACGTGACCTAGGAAGATGTCATCTCTCCTTCTGCATCCCATCCAATATTGACAACAACAATCTTTGGGGGAAGAGTTGGACAAGAAGATCCACAGTGAGTGTTGAGCTGCCATCTGACTCGGGTCACTGCGGTAGCACAGACTGCATTGGGAGATTCAACTAATTGTGGAAGCCATGGCAATACCTGGAGGAATGAAATCTCTACCAAGGTATCAAAAGGGCCTTGACATTGGTGCCTACTGCTTCAGTGTCAATTTCCAGTGCATCAGGGAAGGAGGCTTTATTGAGGCACCAGCCTTCATTGAAATCTAGATCCCAACAGTGAAGAAGAACCTTCACAGAAGTTTGCTATATACTTGGATCTCTCATAGAGAACATTTTTTTCTAATGCAGAGTTGAATAGTCCTGGGGTTCCGCTTATCAATCACAGTGTTTCTTTGTCAAGAAGAATCTACTAGTTGACCTTAAATTCTTTGCCTGTACAGGAAAGGGGAAAATCTGTGCTGGAGGACTTCTCTTTACTAGTTTTGTCAGGGAAATGGCTGAGACATTCCATTTAAGTAAGAGAAGAACTCTGAACTCAGGAGAGAAATGATGGACATCCTCCAGTTTCTTTAAACCCTCCCTCCCCAAGGAAGGTATGGCAGCACACATTCACAGCAGTCTTAAGGATGTGTATATGACAATGTGGGAGCCGTACACTACTCGGTGCAACCTGTGCATAAAAAGCTGATTGTACCTAGAGTCTAGGAAACCCTGGATTTCAGAGACAGTAGCTAGCACACCAATCAGTGGTGGTTGAATCCACTTTCAAAAGGTGAAGCAGACAAGAACTCACTCTGTCCCCTGAGAAAGATTATGCATGTCCTCTGATTCCTCAAGTGAAAAAGATTTTAACATTCAGAAGACTGGGGAACCATGAAACTCATAGTGCCTTATTGGCTGAGACACATCTGGTTCCTACTTCTGTAGGAGTTATCCATCAGGAAACTGATCTAGTTGGACTTTGTCAACCCTAATCATGTAGAATCAGGGAACTCTTTTATATCCCAACATGAGGTCCCTGGCCCTCACAACCTAGATGTTCAGAAGGTGATAATGCCTGATAATGTCTCACGAATCCTTTTAGCTTCCAGGAGAGGCTCTACTAGAAAGTCTTACAATTTAAAGTGGAAGACGTTATTTCTGTCTAGTATGTCAAAACATCCCTAGATCCATTTTCTTGCCCCATGTAAAAATTACTTGAATACCATCCACATCTATCTAAGTCAAATTTGAAAACCAACTCAGGGTTCACTTCAGTACAATTGGCGCTTATCACCACCATCTAGAAGGTAAACCCATTTCTCCAGGACCAAGCAGGAAGTCAGTCCTCACATATGGGTGTCATCGGCGCCGATGAAGCCCCAGCGGAGCATTTCCCCAGCTTTCTATGAAAGCCTTTGGGAATGCAGGCACGCATGCGCGGTTCCCTTCCCGCCTAAAGGTGCCATCTTACCTCAGTCTCTTTTTTTCCGTGAAGCCCGTCGGACGTATGTCCCGTTTTTCCCGGTTAAAATGAGATTTTTAGCAATTTTTTGCTCTTTTTTTCTACCAGTTCGACGCCGGTTCCTCTCCCGTCGGGTTCGGTACACCGGTATCGAGCCCGATTCTTCTTTTTCGGTTTTTGCCCTTCGTGGCTGGCGTTCGCGCCCTTTTTTCTCTTTTTCCCTGGAAGGCCGGTCCTTTGACCTCGCGGGGACTCTTTTTTCCCCGATGGCTTCCAGTGGCTTTAAGAAGTGTGATCGGTGTAAGAAACTAATGTCTCTCACCGACACACACGACTGCTGCCTTCGGTGCCTCGGCCCTGACCACAATCCTAAGTCGTGCAGGGCCTGTGGAAAAATGTCTTCCAAGGCACTACGGAATCGACAGCAACAAAAGGAAAGGCTTATCTCCAGGAACAAGCAGGAATGAGTCCTCACATATGGGTACGTCGGAACCGACGGAGCCTGCGCGGGAAAGCTCCCCAGCTTCCCAGAAAGGGAAAGCTTTTGGGGCCTCCCACAGCGCATGCGCGCGCTGCCTTCCCGCCTTCCTGACCATCTCTCCTCAGTTCTTCTTTTTCCGCGGAGCCAGCAGGTCGTGTTCCTGTCACCGCTGAAGAAATTGTTATTTTAATTTGTTTCTTTGACCGCGTGTCTGCCTTCCCCGATTCCGGACCGGTACCGCCAGTCTTTTTTCCTTTATTTCTTTAAAAAAAAAAAAATAATAATTACTTTTTCCCCACTTGGTGTGTTTGTTCTGTGAGGCCTCTAGGCCTTCTCAGATTCTCCCTCATGGAGAAACCAGCCTCTGGTTTTAAAAAAAATGCACCAAGTGTACCAGTACTATTTCAGTCACAGATATACCCATGAATGGTGTCTTAAATGTTTGGGGCCTGACCATTCTATTCCGGATTGTCCATCCTGCTCTCTGATGTCCAAACGTGGCTTACAGAACAGAGCAGCCAAGTTTCATATGCTGTTTTCTACGGATACTCCAGCATCAACATCCTCCAGGTCTTCCTCTCCTGATGGATCTCAGGTAACCAAACATTCTTCAGGCAGGTCCTCAAAGGGCAAATCTCCCTCTAAGCAGCGAGAGGCCCTTGGGTTTGACCCTGAGGACCCTGCCCCAGCCAAACAACCCCGGCGGGAAGCTCCGGCTTCCAAAGCTCCTCCTATGGGGTTACAGGTTGACATCGATGGCACGGCCTCGACCGATCACCTGTTAGACTGCTCTGGGGTACCGGCCAACACCAGTACCGACATCCAGGCAGTTGTGGCGTCTATGGGTACTACTGTACAATCCATGCAGCAAGCCATACTGGCTTTCATTAACGCTGCAACGCCCTCGGTACCGCAACAATCGGTTCCGACTCCGGTTCCAGTACCACAACCGATACCGGTACCCAGAGCATCTACTTCCAGTAGCATGCCGGTTCCGGTCTCCGTTTCCGGAGGTTTTCTCGATACCGATCCGGTTCCCGGTACGCTCGATGTCGATACCGGTCGGTATGCGTTGCAGCGCTCCTGCCCGGCCTTGGGGCTAAAGACAGGAGCGGCGGTCTGATGCTTCGTGAGGAAGGAGAGTAACCTGTATCCAGGGAATGCTGGGTATTGTAGTTCCTGCTCCTCTCGCTCCGAAATAATGAGTTGTAGTTATGGGGTTTCCAGTATTTTTATTATAGTAAAGGATATTGTTCCATCACATGGCAAATAAATGCAAACAAAATAGGTGCTTCAAATGCTAACAGGAAAACTTAGGATAAAGGCAACTCAAAGTATAACTGCTTCTTTTCACTTCTCAGCAAATTACTCACTTTGCCCCAAGAGGTCAGTTAGCTTCACTGCAGCCTCTTTCAGCCACTGTTACCTTCACAGTGCTGGGGAAAATCAGGTGCACATAATTAGAGCTTTCTCAGCAAGGCAATACAACAGCTCCTTAGCATTCAATTCACATACGGTAAAAAGCAGTTTCCTTCAGCTTGGCATCTCTACACAGCAGACCGTGCAATCCATACTCTCACAATCTGGTAAGTCTGTATTATCTTGTGTTAACTCTTCAAGCTGTATGGAATTACTGGCTTCTGGTAACACTGGCTGTCTTCTAGCTTGCAACTCTAAAAACTGCTTAAAACTCTGTAGGAGCAATTCAGCCTGCTGTTTGTGAGATAGGGAATTGCTATCAGCTATACAACTTTCCTCTGGCTTAAGGCTGTTTATTTTCTCCTCTCTTAGATTAATTGTGTCAGAGTAACTGCTAGTCCCTTTTGCTAATGTTTCACACACAGGAGAGTTAGCTTTACGTTCAGCCTGGAAACTTTGTGGCAATTCACTTACTTGTTGCCATGCCGTTCTGACTTCAGATGGCTCCAACGTTCTCCAGCTGTTAGAATATTTGTTGCTCTCTGGCTCAAACGGTACTTCACAGAATGATTGTTTTCTTTCTTGTGCCTGCCTTGAAGGCCTCCTTTCCCAGGGCTGTGCCTTCCAACGGTTGTCTAATTCAGGGCTAGGTCCTCTCTCTTTGGGACTTCTACTCACTGCCTCTGAATAGAACTTTGCAGGTCTCCTTCCAATGCCAGGTTCCCAAGTATCAGCATACTGTCTTCTGGACTTCCAATCATTCTCCTGCTTCTTCTTTATCCGTCTCTCCTTCTCCTCAATCTTAATCCCATTCTCATTCTGACTAGCAAAGCCATGCTCTGGTTTAAAACCACGTTCTCTCCTGGACACGCCCCTTCCAAGGGCAGGGTGTGCCCAATCAGGACTGCAGGACTCCTCCCCTGGGCTGGTCTCCATGCTCAGCTCCGTGGAATAGAGTCTCTCTTTCTTCCTTGGTTTCTCAAATAGGCATAAATCCTGCTGAACCTCAGGATTTTCACCCGTTTCCATAGGCTCAGGAGGGCGCTGTTCACCACAGCGTATCGATCTCTGGAAGCTAATAGGCGGTACTTTGAATCTTCTGAGGATTCTGATACCTCAGATGATTCTGCTGATGTCTCTTTTACTCTTCCTGAGGAGCCCTCTTCTCCAAAAAGGAGAATGTCTCCTCCAGAGGATTTGTCCTTTCAAGACTTCATTATTGAAGTAGCTAAAGGACTCTCCATTTCTGTAACCTCTGAAAAGGAACCTAGAGCAAAAAAATTAGATATTTTAGGATACTCTAAGGTTCCCAAAGAGGCAGCCACCTTACCCATACATGAAATTCTTCAAGAACACATGATGGACTTGTGGGAGGCTCCTCTCACCCTATCTCCACATTCTCGACGTTTGGACACCATGTATCGGGTTCCTCCTTCTCCTGGTTTTCAAAAAACTCAGCTCCCTCACCACTCTATTGTGGTGAAGTCTGCTATGAAAAAGATAAAGAGTACCAAAAGGCACTCTTCTACCCCTCCAGGAAGAGAATGTAGGACTCTGGATGCTTTTGGTAGAAAAATCTTCCAAGCTAGCATGCTTATTGCCAGAATCAATTCATACAGCCTCTATATGGGCATGTTTTTGAAAGAGATGGAACTGAAGATACGTCATTTTCTCCCCTTTATCCCAGAGGATAGAAAGGAGGAGTTCCTTCTTTTGCTAAAGCATACTCAAGATGTTTCAAAGTTCTCCAACAGAGCAGCCTTTGACTCTTTTGAGGGAGCTAGCAGAGCCTCGGGCATTGCCATAGCTGCTCGCAGACTTGCTTGGCTCCAGGCCTCTGATTTGGAACCCTGGGTACAAGATGGCTTGGGCAATCTGCCCTGTACAGGTGAAAATCTGTTTGGCAAGGAGTGGCAAATCAAAGCCACTCAAATGGATGCAGAGAATGCTGCTTTAGATAGACTTTCTAAGTCTACCTCTACCCCTGCCAAGAAAAAACCTTTTAAGAAGCCTTTCTATAAAAAGACCAGATTTTCCACAAATACTGGCCAGCAATCTTCCCAAGTTCGCTTTGCTCCTAAGCGTCAGCAATCTAAACAGGCCAGAACAAAGTCTACAGGGGCTGCTACAGTCCAGCAGTCCCAACCCCCTCAGAGTTTTTGACTTGATTCTAGAGAACTTAATCTTTCTGGCTCTGCAACAACCAGAGCCTCTAACCATTCCAGGAAGGTTAACTCATTTTGCTCCCAGATGGGAACAAATCACATCAGAACAGTGGACCCTCTCTATCATCAGAGAGGGCCACAAACTACATTTCTCCAGCCTTCCCCCCCATACCATGGTGAGACAATTCAATTCTCCCCCATCTCTCCTGTACCTGTTGGGTCAGGAGGTGACCACCCTTCTTGCCCAAAGGGCAATAGAAGAGGTTCCTCTTCTTCAACAGGGGTCAGGGTTTTACTCCCCTTATTTTCTCATCCCCAAGAAAACAGGAGGGCACAGACCCATTCTAGATCTGAGAGAATTGAACACATTTCTATACAAGGAGAAATTCAAGATGCTCTCTTTAGGTACTCTCCTTCCATACCTACAGAGTCAGGATTGGCTTTGTTCTCTAGATCTAAAGGATGCGTACACACATATACTCATCCATCCATCCCACAGAAAATTTCTACGATTTCTGTTCCAGGGAAAACATTTCCAATACAGAGTACTCCCCTTCGGTCTAGCCTCTGCTCCAAGAGTGTTCACCAAATGCATGTCAATAGTGGCTGCATTTCTACGCACTCTGGGAATATTTGTCTTCCCATACCTGGACGACTGGCTCATCCGAGCTCCATCTCACTCTGAGGCTCAGACTTCCCTGGACCACACCTGCACTATCTGGGACTCGTCATCAATCTGCCAAAGTCTGAACTCACCCCTACTCAGTCCCTAGAATTCATAGGGGCCTGGCTAGATACCACCACTGCAAGGGCCTATCTTCCTCAGGCCCGTTGCCACCATCTAGTGCACTTGGCCTCTCAAATTCAGTCCAGAAGCCACTTGACTGCCAGGGAGATGCTACAACTGCTAGGCCACATGGCATCCACAGTTCATGTGGTGCCTTATGCTCGCCTACATATGAGAGCAGCTCAATGGACTTTGTCCACCCATTGGACCCAAGCATCAGGAGCTCTCTCAGACCAAATAGCAACCTCAAAACGTCTTTTTTGGTCTCTCCAATGGTGGATATCCACTCAAAATCTGTTGTTGGGGGCCCCCTTCCAACCTTTGTTACCCCAAGCAACTCTCACTACAGATGCCTCCCAAACAGGTTGGGGATCTCATCTCCAAGACCTCTCCACTCAGGGCACTTGGTCTCCACAGGAGACCACCCTTCATATCAACCTTTTGGAGCTGCGAGCAATTTTCCTTGCTCTCAAGGTCTTTCATATCCTCCTCATCAACATGACAGTCCTTGTTCATACCGACAATCAAGTAGCCATGTTCTACATAAATAAACAAGGAGGGACTGGCTCTCTGTCGCTTTGCAACGAAGCTCTAAAATTGTGGGCCTTCGCCAGAGAGCATCAAATCCATCTCCTGGCAGTATACCTCCCAGGAATCCAAAACTCTTGGGCAGACACTCAGTCGAGTTCTGCTTCCACACGAATGGTCCCTGCACATGGATCAGGTACTCAGAATCTTTCAGAAATGGGGAACCCCGGACATAGACCTGTTTGCAAGTCCGTGCAATGCCAAACTTCCCCGGTTCTGTTCCAGAATTTCGTGTCAGGGAGCTCAGGCCAAGGATGCCTTCCTCCTTCATTGGGGTCAGGCCTTCCTGTATGCCTTTCCACCCATTCCTTTGATTCCCAAGACTCTATTCAAACTTCAGAGGGATCAAGGATCTATGATCCTCATAGCTCCATGCTGGCCACGCCAAGTGTGGTACCCTCTACTTCTGCATCTCTCCCAGGCACCCTCCCTGGATCTGGGAGCTGCTCCAGACCTTCTGTCTCAAGAGGAGGGGACTTTGTGGCACCCAAACCCCAAGTCCCTTCACCTCAGAGCTTGGTTACTGAAGGCCTAGACCTTCAAGACTTCAATCTTTCTCAACTGGTGAAGGATATCCTCCATGCCTCTAGGAAACCTTCCACCAGGTGTTCTTATGCTTTTAAATGGAAAAGATTTTCCATTTGGTGTGCTGAAAAGGGTCTTAACCCTCTAGCATTACCTTTGAATTCTTTACTCGAATATCTCCTGCATCTTTCCAATGCAGGACTTAAAACAAATTCTGTAAGGGTCCATTTGAGTGCTATTGCAGCATCTCTTCAGACACCTGTTCCATTCTTAAACAACTCCTGCCCACCTTCCCTGAATGGATGCCTGAGATCCATAGGAAGATGAGGAGCCCTTGGAGGGGGATCTCCCCGGCATCTTAGCTAGGGAGTCCCCATATGTGAGGACTCATTCCTGCTTGTTCCTGGAGATAGCACAGTTACTTACCTGTAACAGGTGATCTCTGGGAACAGCAGGAATTAGTCCTCACAACCCACCCATCTCCCCTGGGAGTTGTATCTCTCTCTCTCTTTCCTTTCCTCTCTCTATTGTCTCAGCTTTAAACTCGAACTGAGGAGAGTTGGTCAGGAAGGCGGGAAGGCAGCGCGCATGTGCTGTGGGAGGCCCCAAAAGCTTTCCTTTCTGGGAAGCTGGGGAGCTTTCCCGCGCAGGCTCCGTCGGTTCCGACGTACCCATATGTGAGGACTAATTCCTGCTGTTCCCAGAGATCACCTGTTACAGGTAAGTAACTGTGCTTTCTCGGACTCAGCCTCCGGCCGGGCCCGGACCTCGGACAGGGGGTCTCCCGACTGGGCACGGAAGAGGAAGAAAGGGCTCACGAGGGCATCATCGGAAGAGGTCCCTG
This sequence comes from Ichthyophis bannanicus, assembly GCA_033557465.1. NCBI lineage: Eukaryota > Metazoa > Chordata > Amphibia > Gymnophiona > Ichthyophiidae > Ichthyophis > Ichthyophis bannanicus. The sequence goes on from CM066033.1 coordinate 663,665,022, forward strand.
GCTCCTCGAGGGCCAGGTCTAAGACCCCCGACCGTCGCCCCGGGCCTGTGGAACCGGAGAAGCCTCCCAAAGTTCCTCGTGTGGAGCTGGAGTCTGCTGGACACGTAAGCCCCGTAGTCCTCGTGGACTCTCCTCCCAGGGAGCCGAAGTCGGGCCTGGCGCCGCCGGGGCCCGAGTCGGTGGCTGCTGCGTCTCCCGAGCTGACTCTCAGGATGACAGCCTTGGAGAGCAGAATGTCTGCCTTCATGGAGCAGCAGCGGGCAGTGATGGCCAGCCTGTCTGGCGCATCTGCCCCGACCACTGGGACATCAACGTCAAAGTCGACCCCGGAGACTGAGCCGATACTCGAGTCCATCGTGGCTCGGAGTCGACCTCGGTCGCGGTCTCCCTCGACCTCCCGTTCGGGACCGAGGGCGTCGGGGCGGGTGCTCCAGGGCCCCGCGGGGTCGGACCCAGACTCTTCCTCGGACGAGTCCGCTTGGGAGACGGAGGACGAGGAGTCTCCCGATACCTTTAAGACTCGGTGCGTCCCTTCGGACTCACCGCAGTCTGAACCCCGGAGTAGGTCCCCTCCGGAGGACACCCGGTTCTCAGAGTTCGTCCGGGATATGGCCACTGCCTTGGCTATACCGGCGGATCCCGAGGAAGAGCCTCGAGCTGAAGAGCTCGAGGCCCTACAGTATGACTCTCCTCCGAAGGAGGTTCGAACGGCTCCTCTTCCATATGTGGGAGGCACCGGCCTCCAACTGGTTCTTAACAAGTGGGTCGATTCCATCTATCGACTCCGGAAGAGCCCTGGGTTTCAGAAGGCACAGCTACCACACCATTCCATGGTTGTGGAATCGGCCATGCATCGTCTGAAGAGTCAGAAGATGCACTCCGTGGTGCCTCCTGGCAGGGAGGCCCGAAACCTAGATGGTGTCGGTAGAAAGTGTTTTCAGAGCTCGATGCTTGCTTGCCGTGTCCAGTCGTACCAGCTGTACATGGGCATGTACTTGTGGGATCTGGCCAAGGAGTTGGCCGGATTCTCTGCTGGTCTCTCCGGGGAACCCTTGCAGAGATTTAAGTCCTTGTCCTCGGGGATTCAGGACTGCTCGAAGTTCATGTCCCGTGCCGCCTACGATGGCTTCGAGGCTTCGGCCCGAGTTGCGGCAGCCGGCATTGCGGCTCGACGCCAGGCATGGCTGCAGTCATCAGACCTCAAGCCATGGGTTCAAGACAAGTTGGTCGATGTCACTTGCCGAGGCGAAAACCTTTTTGGCAAGCCCATGACCGAGAAGGCCGCACAGCTCGAGACCGAGCACCTCACACGGACAAGGCTGTCGAGGAAGACCTCTGCCCCTTCTCATAAAAAGAAGGGCTCGGGTAAAAAGCCCTTTTACCCGAGGAAGGGCACTGCCTATAAACAGTACCCACATTATCAGGCTGCCCAAGCTGCCCCCCAGGGTCAGCAAACCAAGGGCCAGGGTAATGGGCCCTGTAGGCAGAGGACCCCAAGCCTCAGGCCCCTGCTACCACTCAGCAGGGTGGGGGCTTTTGACTCCTTGAGCATAGCCTCTCCTCCACTGCTCTCCCAACCCTGCACAGGAGGTCGTCTTGCCCTCTTTGCCCACCAGTGGCCCCTTATCACCGGAGACAGTTGGGTGCTGGAGATAATCCACAAGGGATATGCCCTCCATTTCCACCAACTGCCACCCCCATATTTTCCAGGGGAGCCTCCAAGGCCTCCTCTGCACACAGACCTTCTCCGTCAGGAGCTTCAGGGTCTGTTGGTGGACAGGGCGGTGGAGCCTGTGCCTCCCCACTTGCAAGGTCACAGATTCTACTCCAGGTATTTCCTGGTGCCCAAAAGGACCGGTGGCCTTCGTCCCATTCTGGACCTCAGGAACCTCAACAAGTTCCTAGTGAAAGAAAAGTTCAAGATGCTTACTCTTGGAACCCTTCTGCCCTACCTCCAGCAGGGAGATTAGCTATGCTCCTTAGATCTAAAGGATGCGTACACTCACATCCTCATTCATCCAGACCACAGAAAGTACCTAAGGTTCATCGTGGGAGGAAACCATTATCAGTACAGAGTGCTGCCTTTCGGCCTCACCTCTGCCCCCAGAGTCTTTACAAAGTGCTTAGCAGTGGTGGCGGCCTACCTGAGAAATCAGGGCATCTTTGTCTTCCCCTATCTGGACGACTGGCTCATCAGGGGTCAGACAGGTCAGGAGGCCAATCAAGCCACCCTCAGGACCATTGCTCTTCTGCAACACCTGGGGTTTGTCATAAACTTCGCAGAGTCCACTTTGCTCCCTTCCCAGAACTTGGAGTTCATAGGGGCAAGGTTGGACTCTCTCCTGGCAAAGGCATTCTTGCCAGAAGACAGAGCCCGAAGGTTGATGGCCTTGGCAAGTCAGTTTCTCAGCAGGTCCCTGGTCTCCGCCAGACTCTGCCTGCGGCTTCTAGGCCACATGGCATCGACAGTACATGTGACCCCCAATGCCAGGCTCCATATGAGGCCTGCACAGTGGTGCCTTCGGTCTCAGTGGTCACAGGCCACAGGCAACCTCAGAGACAGGATAAGGGTGTCCAGACCATTTCTGCACTCCCTCAACTGGTGGCTACACCCACCCAATCTGCTGAAAGGGGTGCCCTTTCAGATTCCAGATTACACAGTGATGCTAACAACAGATGCTTCCCTGCAGGGCTGGGGAGTGCATTGTCTGGGCAAGTGCACCCAGGGCCTCTGGTCTCCCTGGGAAGCTGCACAGCAGATCAAGCTCCTTGAACTCAGAGCTATTTGATTAGCACTCAAAGCTTTCACTCCTTCCCTGGCTCATCAGTCTGTCCTGATTCAGACAGACAACCAAGTTGCCATGTTTTATGTGAACAAACAGGGCAGAACTGGGTCCAGGATCCTTTGTCGGGAAGCTCAGGACCTTTGTTCTTTTGCCCTCAAGCACAACATGCTCCTCAGCGCTGAATACCTTCCTGGCCAGGACAACTACCTGGCAGACAGATTAAGCAGGATACTGCAGCCCCACGAGTGGCAGCTGCATCCTTCAGTGGTTCAGAAGATCTTCCTGAGATGGGGTCTCCCTTTGATGGATCTCTTTGCCAGCCTCATCAACAAGCAACTGCCACAGTTCTGCTCCAGGCAACCACATCCTCTGCGGACAGCAGCGGATGCTTTTCTGATATCTTGGTCTCAGGGCCTTCTCTATGCATTTCCTCCCACGCCCTTGGTGGCCCGAACCCTATTCAAGATTCTCCAGGACAAGGCCTCGGTCCTGCTGGTAGCTCCCAGGTGGCCGAGACAGCCTTGGTTTCCTCTGGAAAAGAGACGGCTGAGGGGAGATATGATAGAAGTCTATAAATTAATGAACGGAGTGGAACGGGTAAACATAGATCGATTGTTTACCTTATCAGAATATAGAAAGACTAGGGGACATGCAATGAAGCTACAGGGTAAAGTATTTAAGACTAATAAAAGAAAATATTTTTTCACTCAACATGTAATCAAACTCTGGAATTTGTTACCAGAGGATGTAGTAAAGGCTGTTAGTGTAGCTGGGTTTAAAAAAGGTTTGGACAAGTTCCTGGAGGAAAGGTCCATAAACCATTATTAAGAAGGGACCAAGGATATCAATGCTTGAACCAATACAAGCATTGTGGAACCTGTCCCCCTTGGGGAAACTGCTAGGTACGTATGACCTAGATTGGCCACTGCTGGAAACAGAATACTGGGCTTGATGGACCTTGGTCTGACCCAGTATGGCATATCTTATGTTCTTATGTTATGTTCTCTTCTGCTTCAACTGGTGGTGGATCCTCCACTGCCTCTGGGGTTGCAACCCGACCTTCTCACACAGGACCAGGGTTCCCTTCTGCACCCCAATCTCAAGTCTCTCAATTTGATGGCCTGGAGGCTGCAAGGGTAGTTTTGGCTCCTTGGGTCCTACCTCAGGAAGTTGAGGAGGTTGTCCTCGCCTCCAGGAAACAATCCACTAGGAAAACCTATGCTCTCAAGTGGAAAAGGTTTTCTGTGTGGTGTCACCTACGTACAGAGGATCCTTTCTCCTGTACTGTGCCAGTAGTTCTTCAGTACTTACTGCACTTATCCAATCAGGGACTTAAGTCCAATTCTGTTCGGATCCACCTCTCAGCTCTAGCAGCTCACCACTCATTGGTAGAGGGACAATCTCTATCTGGTCACCCCTTGGTGTCCCGCTTTCTCAGGGGCTTGCTTTCGCTCAAGCCTCCCATCCGTCGTCCTGCCCCTGAGTGGGAGCTGAATGTGGTCTTGCAGCAACTGACTCGCCCACCTTTTGAGCCAATGGCTACTTGTCCACTACGCTTCCTCTCCTGGAAGACGCTTTTCCTGATAGCCCTTACCTCGGCTAGGCAAGTAAGTGAGCTTCAGGCCCTGGTCTGTGACAGGCCTTACACCAGGATTTACAGAACAGGGTAGTCCTCAGGACTCATCCAAAGTTCCTCCCTAAGGTTGTCTCCTCTTTCCACCTCAATCAGGAGGTGGTTCTTCCAACATTCTTCCCTAGGCCTCATGCTAGCCAGGCTGAAGCAGTCCTGCATACCCTGGACTGTAGGAGGGCCTTATCCTTCTACCTTGACCGTACGCAGCCCATCACTGCCTGGAGAGGGAGTCCCATAGGGACAGTGCTTTTGGCCAGGCAGTACTCCGGAATCTCTGAGGTTTAGGCAACTCCTGCCCTCCTGCCCTCTGTTGGGCTACCGGTGGAGGTTGTGTCCTTGAAAAGCCTTTCTTTGCTGCTGAGACTAGAGGGAGTTCTCTTGTTCAGCCTGGGTTCCTCGGTAGCCCAGAGCTGAGGAGTCACCCATATTGTGAGCACTGACTTCCTGCTTGGTCCTGGAGAAAGAGTAGTTATTTACCTGTAACAGGTGTTCTCCAGGAGCAGCAGGAATCAGTCCTCACAACCCTCCCTCCTCCCCTTGGAGTTGCAGTTGTACATAGTTTATTTTTCATTTTTGTGTGCTGTTCTTAGCTATGTCATTTGACTGAGGTAAGATGGCACCTTTAGGTGGGAAGGGAACCGCGCATGCGTGCCTGCATTCCCAAAGGCTTTCATAGAAAGCTGGGGAAATGCTCCGCTGGAGCTTCATCGGCGCCGATGACACCCATATGTGAGGACTGATTCCTGCTGCTCCTGGAGAACACCTGTTACTGGTGAGTAACTACTCTTTCTCTACAGACTTAAGTTTGTTTTATGTGGGCTTGCTTCTGTTGAAGCGTCTCATAAAGCTTCCTGCTGTGTCTTGGGGCCTCAAGATGATGCCAGCCCAGCTGATGAAAGTTTCATTTGAGCCGCTAAACTCTTGTGAGCTGAAGTACCTGACCTGGAAGATCTTACGTTTGATGGCAGTCACGTCAGCATACACAGTTAGTGAGCTCCAGGCCTTAGCTGAATGATCAACTCTTTGTAAAGTTTTTCAACAATAAGATGGTTCTGTGCACACTTCCAAAGTTCCTGCCTGAGACGGCGTTGGATTTCCAACTTAAACTGTCAAGTATCCTTAAAATATTTTTTTCCCTGGTAAATGATGATCAATGTGCTTTGCATACCTTGTATTGTAAAAGAGCTTTATTCTTTTACTTGCAAGAGGCTAAAGCCCTTATAAACAAAACAAAACAAAAAAGAACACCTCAGTGGACTTTTTTGACTCCAGTAAACCTGGATCTGCCATAGCTAAGCACACATACATACGCTCTAATTTGGATAGCAGATTGCATTTCTTTCACTTGTGCCCAGGTGGGCTTGACCCTGGAAGGGGATGTCAAGGCTCATAATGTCAGAGTCATGGCACTTAAAGTCAGCCTTCATAGAAGAGATCTGCAAGGCTGTGACATGGACTTAACATATTCATATCTCACTAGTTTTTTGAACAGGGATTAGTAGCTTTGTAGGGAATTGAGGCCACCTCATACAATGACACTAGAGTGGGAGGACCCAAGCATGTGTGGTTCACTGTGTTAGAGATTTCTGCCGTGTTTACAATTTTTACAGCCTGAGCACAATCAGATGATGTCATCCATATGGGGATTAATATCCTGCTGTCTTGGGAAAATACCAGTGACAGGTAAGCGGCTTTGCTTTCTCTATTGCATGCACTGTTTTAAATGTACAGAAGTAAGGATTTTAGTAAGTAAAATAAATTCACAAACTTGGGGAGTGCATATGCACCGAACAGAAGAAGATCCCAGAGTCGTCATATCTGATAATTTTAGTATGGTAAAACAGTGAGACAAAGCAATGAAACAGCCAGAGGAATGCTAGGGTATATAAGAAGAAGAGGTGACAATGCCCCTGTACAAATCATTAGTAAGATCTTATCCTGAATACTGTGTCCAGCTCTGGAAGTCCATATCTCCCCAGAAATATTGACAGAGTTAAGTTGGCCTAGTGTGAAGTCTGTGCTTCAGGATATGCACACCCTAGAGGAGATGAAAGTGAGGGCGATATAACAGAGATGTTCCCCTGAAATATGTTTGTCTTTTGAAGTAACATAGTATATGATGGCAGATAAAGACTAGTACGGTCCATCTAGTCTGCCCAGCAAGGCGATAAGAATAGATGCACTTGCCGCTCAGTGCAGGTCACCCCTCCCCATGCCTTTGTTTTAAGGGTGTACCCACCAATCCGTGTAGGTCACCCCTATTTGTTGAAATATAAGAGAGAGTTATGTTTATTTTGATTTTATCCTGTTGCTATAAAGGTATCCACTGTGTCTGTCACATGCCATTTTGAATTTTGTCACATATGTTAAAAGGAATTGTAGAAATAGTATTGATTGCTTGTGTTTCTCAAATAACAGCAGCTCAACAGATTCACACACATGGAGGTCACTAAAGATAAAAATGTCTACTTGAATGTAAGGCTCATAGACATCTAAGCATAGAGACGGCCAGGTAGAAAAAGAGTTGTAGAAGATTAAACGGAGCCAAATAGATCAGAATTGAGGAGAGTCAAGCTTGACTTTATGCTGGCCAGGGGTTCAAGAACCTCTCTGAGGATGTCGGGTAAAAAAGACCAACGGATCAGTTGTGTGAGCTGTCAAAACCAAAGTACACCATTGAGGGTTGATATGTGGAAGTACATATGCACATATATCTGTGGCAGAGGTGGAAAAACTAAAGCCCATGGTTGTGAGTTGGGTCCTGGCCCACGGTGTTGAGAGCACATTACTTCCAAATAGAAGTGACATTAGAAACAAAAAAGATGAAGGAAACAAATGGCAGTTTTAGGCCAATATGGCAATTGAAGAGTGTGACTGCAGCAGTGAGCTTCAAGAGCTACATGTATCACAGCACAGCTTGAGGACACTTCAGCTATTGCTTGCCTTGGACAGGATGGCATGAGAAGACTTTACAGACATGACTTGGACAAGCAGAATGGCTATAATGTGGCTTCAGGGGGGGGGAAGGCAGTTATGGCATGATTGTAAAGTCACTCGTGTGATTTTCAAAACTAATTTAAGTACTTAAGGCTATCTACTTTTAAGTAAGTGAAAATGTCAGTCTTTGGTTTGCTATAAATTCATAATTACAAAGCGCCTCGGTTCAGACCATAGGGTTAACTCCTGCAACCAGCAGATGTGAGACAGAGAAAAACAGAACAGTGCTGTGATGTCATTCGTGCACCTTACACAGCACATCTAGGGGCACTGTTCAGTATTTTCTCTGTCTCGGCAGATCTTGTGTTTTTTCCCTCAACGTCTGGCCTATTGCTGCCCCTCACTTGAGATCTGGGCCAGTAGACCTGCTTAGGGGAGAGTAGGAGACTTCCCCTGCGCTGGACTGTGCTATAGGAGAGGGACAGCTTCTGACCATGAGGGTCAGCTCCGCTGTCTAGCTGCTCCTGCCAGTGCGGTGCCTAGCCTCAGTTGCTCCTGCTTCTACCCTTTCTTTCTTTTGTAAAAAAAAAAAAAAAAAATAGAAGCAATTAAGCTGCCTACCTCTGAGAGCCGTGACCGGCTCGGCAGACACCGTAGCTCCTCAGTCTCCTCCCATTTTACACTGCCCCTTCAAAGGCTTGAGATTAGCGGTGTTGTGCAAATCATAATGCGACTGTAATGATACTTACGTCACTATATTTATGGTCCTTTTTATTGAAATAATAGAACACACAGTACACATGGGGATTATGTTAAATTCTATCTTGTAATATAATTAAACAAAATTACTTATAGCCATGCTGTAACAATGCTGTTGTATTAGCCACTCCAATCTGAATCTTTGCATTTGCACCAAGTTCTGCTGCAGGATATGATGTAAAATAAAGCAGTTATCTGCATTGTTTAAGCACTATGTTGACATGCTTGACAACGTGTTCAGTATCCATTACCCATTCCTTCAGCTTATAAAGTGATCACATGACAGTTCCCATCCAGTTAGATCACACCTCACAGAACTGTCATCCATTCAACATCTGTTTTAAACCATGAGGATGAAATGTATTTAATTTGAAAATACACTGTTGTTCATACATATTTAATGCTTATCTTGATCACCTCCCCTCCAGTGTTTTGGGACATAGTCAATTGAACTGATCAAATGATGTTATGTGGGTCATCAGTCTCGAGCAATATTCCATATGTCTGATCTTAGATCTTAAAGGGTCACTGGGTACCCCCTGCATGCAGTAAATTGCATGGACATATTATCAAACAAATGATGCATATAGAATTAGTATGATTACTTTGCTTTAAATTCAATGGGCCTGATGTTCAGACTTGCTGCTAGTCAAACACCATGTTGTTCAGCCTAAATATCGGCAGGATTTTCAGTGAGAGTAACCAGATTGGAGCTGCCTCTGAATATCCCTGCCGAGCGGTGCAAACTCGGTACTTTCTCGGTTTGCCTGATTTTTCAGCTGGGACTTCACTGCATTACAATTCAAAACAGCTTTTTTTATAGCCCAAGCAATTTGGTTAAGTCCTGTGTGAAAAATGGGCAAACCAGATAATTGCTGAAACTTAGCTGGTTTATGACAACATCCCTCTCCTTCCTCCCCAACCCCCCCCCCCCCCCATTTTGCCTGCGGACCACCCTTGACTAACCAGATGTACAGAGATGGTCTGCAGTGATATTCAGCAGCACTCTCCAGATAGTGCGGCTGAATATCGCAGCCAGTGCCCTTAGCCAGCCTTTTGGCTGACCGGCTAAGGGCTTTGAATATCATCCTGCATGTGTCTTATGGTATCTGTCCAAGTAGGTCCAGTTAAAGTTTGGCCACAAACAGTAAGCACCTGCATTAAAAATGACTTGGATCTCTAATGAACAGCTGATCCAAAGGGAGGCAGAGCTGGTGAGCATTTCTTTGATATTTTTGCCATAAGTATTTGAAATTGGTAAGTCACTCTGAAAACATGTATGAATGTTCAATATATGCCAACGATCGTGATGACCCATTTAGCCTTAATGAAAGAAGATAGTAAGTACACAGGTCTGTTCTCTAGTTCCCTACAGTACAGTTGTAATAGCCACCTCCAGGTTTCTGAGCTTTATTGACAGTATACATAGGGTATCCCCTCTGATGAAATCTCAGTTTAAGATCAATGTCCTTTGTTTTATAATCATCCACAGAGGCACAAATCCTACATAATTTAAGAAATTGGCTGTATGGTAGGCCCATCTTCAGTCTGTGTGGTAGTAGTAGTAGTAGCTATGGAAATGCAATAAATTATTCCTTTTTACTGCTTTCCTGTATAATATAGTTATAATTTGGCCATTATGTTTATAACATTTGATATCCAAAAAATCAATTACATGTAAATGAGATGTCATTTTTAACTGTATGTTTATTTTACATTGATTCATCCATATGATAAATTGGTCTAGCTCTTCCTTGTTGCCTTTCTTTATAAACAAAATATCATTCAAAAAATGTTTCCAAATGACCATGTGAGAGTACCAGTGTGGCTGATAAATGTATTTCTCCGGGAACAAACAGGAAGTCAGTCCTCACATATGGATGGTGTTGGCACCGACAGAGTCCGCGTAGAAGCATCTCAGCTTTCAAAGAAAGCCTTTGGGAGATGCACCACACATGCATGGTCCACTTCCCACCCAAGGGTGCCAACTTGCCTCAGTCTCCTTTTTTTCTGTGGAGCCCTTCAAACATTGTCCTTTTTCTCCCAGAAAAAGTCAGATTTATTTTTTTTGTATTAGTTTTTATTAATGCACACTCATATAAACATAACAGTACATGACTGAAAAATACAGCAACAGTGACTCAACCCCCAGGTCACAGCCCATACATATCCCTTTAAACAGTAAAGACAGTACATAAATCCACTCACAAACTAAACCCCCCCCCCCCCGTCATATTTTTTTTTTATAGTTAAATTTTGTCTGGTTTGCGTACTGGTTCCTTCCTGCCCCCAAGCCACCTCAACTCTGTGTCGCTTCTCTGGTTTGTCTCTCCATTTTCCACTTTTTCATTGAGGTCTGCCTCAACTGGTGTTCATGCCCTTTTTCAACTGAAGCCTCAGACCCCTGCCGAGAGGCAGGGACCCCCCTTTTTCCAATGGCCTCAAGTGGCTTCAAAAAGTGTGACCGGTGTGGCAAAGTTATGTCACTTACTGATCCACACGACTGCTGCCTCCGATGCTTTGGCCCGGAGCATGATGACTCCAACTGGGAACTCTGCAGAGTAATGACCCCAAAGGCCTTAAAGTGTTGCCATCAGCAGCAGAAATTTTTTTTTCATAAGTCCAACTCCGTCCTGGAGTCTTCAGTAAAACCACGCTTCAGGGCCCCCTCCAATACCTCAGTGCTCAGCAAAGACAGAGCCTCCTCGGAGTCTTGCAGCCGCTGCTCCTCCAAGTGGAATTCCCTGGAGGTGGAGCATAAGAAGAAGAAATCCTTGAAGACCGCCTCGGAGGACGAATCAGGGAAGAAGGTGAAATCCCACCCCAGGTCCCGCAGCCCCAGGCATGTCCAAGGAGTCGGGGCAGCAGCAGCCCTCCAAGTTGCCCCGCAAGGAGCCATTGGCTCCCGCCAACGGGTCTCTGAGGCCATCCTCATCGAGGACTCCCCCTCGACAGTACTAATTCCGGGCCCAAAGTCCTCAGTGCCCATGTCGAAGACTGCAGAGCCAACTGGCATGGAGACCAGAGTAGCTGCCCTAGAAAACAGTATATCTGCCCTAGTAGCCATGCAGCGGGTGTTTGTCTGGCTCATCTGGTTCATCTTCCTCGATGATGGGACCCTCGACATTGAGGGCTTCCCTGGTCCTCGAGCACCATCGGCCTAGAGACGGCCCCAGTCAAGGTCCCGGTCTTCGTTGAGCGCCCACGGCTCGGACTGACGATCCTCCAGAGGTCCTGCACCATGGAGAGCGGTCTTTGACCAAGGTGATCGTGCGGTGTTGGGCTCGTACTTCGACTTTGAGTCTGAATGGGAGACCGAGGACGAAGAGTCCCCGGACATAAGAGACACGGTGATGTCCCCTTGGACCTGTCTCCCGCGATGACCCAACCCTGCTCCCCACTCGAGGATGTTGTGTTCCTCGATTTATTTTTTTTTTTTTTTGAGGGATATGGCCAAGGCTCTTGTGATCAAGGCCGAGGAAGACCTGCGAACTGAGGAATTGGAGATACTCCAATACGAGGCACACCCGAAGGAAACCCTTACGGTCCCAGTGCCCCTGATCCTCGACTGTCGCCGCATCTGGATGTGGGAAACACCAGCATCGGTACCAATTGTCAGTAGATGCCTCGATGCCTGTCTTGCTAACAACAAAGGCTGACACCTTGTGATGAAGACGTGCAGTTTATTCATAAAACAATCACTTATTTGACTTATTTAGAAAGGCAAGTAATTCTCTTAGTTACACATGAGTAGTGTGATAAGGAAGCTTATCATAGCTCAGGTAGGAGCTATAGAAAAGATGATGTGACTCTGAACAAGCAACCTGTCAGTTCTGGTAGAAGCAAGAAAACAGAGTTTTCACATAAAAGACTACCAGTCCCAGAATGCACCAGGTTTCCAGCAGCCATGAGAGGGGCTGAAGTGAGAGAATGTGTGTGCAATCAAGAGAGCTATGAGGTAATCCCTAAGCACTCATCTCAAAGGGCAGGGCCTGATTCAACACAGCTGCGCTGTGTTAGGGAGCAGCACACATTAGAACAGGATAAGAATAGAGCTTTTTCTTCAGATAACAGTTACTACAAGCTCCAGCCCAGTTTCAAGAACAGCTTCAGGAAGAGATACAGAGACAGCAATGGCTACAAGCACCAGTATCACCTGGAGAAACAGAAGCCAAGCCAAGCAGATAGAGAGAGAAGGAAACTCTCTGGAAGGAAGAGAAGAAAGGCCATTGGAAGGTCTGGGAGATTCCAAGGCAGTACTCATACTGGGAGGTATTCCAAAAGCCAGCAGAGTCCATTGGACTGGATTCAGCCAGAGGAATGGAGTGGCAGAGATAGGAATCACCAGTGGCTACCTGGAAGAGAGAAGACTGCATGTGGAAGGGACTTTCAGACCAAGGCCAGAAGGTATGTGAGAGAAGATCCAGTGTCCAGGGATCAAGATTGGAAGGCTGGACATCAGAATTGGATTACATATTGGCCAGGCTATACAGAGAGAAATAATGATAGCAGGAGAGGCTCAGGTATGAACACTGATCCAGACCCTATCTATAATAGAGAATGGCAGCAAGGGAATAAGCATTCTCATGATAGTGCCTTAATGAAAGACTCATCTGTGCCAATGTATGATATTGACCCTATGATTGTTGATGAAGAGGGAGATACAGCAGATGAAAATACAGTTTATATGGACTGTTCTCTATCTAAATGCTATTACTAGTTTTCTCTGAGCAAACACATCAGCCATCACAAAGAAACCTAACTTTGTTCTTTATTTCCACTGCAAACAGCTCTTAAAGCAGGATTTGGGCTCACACAGTAGCAGCCAGCCAGCTAAAGGCTTTCAGCTGGTCCATTGATAGTAATTAGGGCTGCACCTGATTGTGTGTGTGAGCAAGGGAGAATCACTGCTGAGATCGGCGTGGAAAAATAAGCAGAAATTAACCTAATCAGCAAAGTTTATTCTTTACTTTGTGCCTTTGTATTTGGTAATTATTTGCTAAGAAAACATTAGCTAATTGCCTGACAAGCTGAAGGTTGTTTCTGGTTTACTTTGTGACTTTTTGTTATCCATTTTAAACACTGCAAGCAAGTAACCTCATTTATAGTGCTATCAAGCATACATGTGCTGGGTGAATTAAACCCCATCAATAAAAGAAGTATTTTATTGATCTTACCACTTGGTTTCACAACTCAAATTATTGTCATCAGCTGTGTTTGGGAGTGAATGAACTACAATACCCACAATACCTTGCAAGAATCATATGAATATATGCATCGTCAAGATTGTGTAAGTTCTCACCCTAGGCAGCCGTCTGACAGTAGTTAGAAAAGATAACTAGAAAGCAATTAGAATAATGATAACTAAAAGCACTTAATTACAGAAGAAAAAGATAACTAGAAAGCTAATTACAGAAGAATAATACTTCACCGAAAGAGTTCTACTTCAGCTCCTGTCACACTTCGATTGAATGGATCCCTGATTCAACCAGACAAGAGAGACTTCTCAATTGGGAGTTTCTCTAGGCAATGCGTCCATTCTTAGAAGAAATCCATCTGTTTCTCTGTCTAGCTGAAAACAGGTACCCATTTTATCCAAGTGCAAGAACAATCCAGTTATTTCCTATCATGTGACATACACGTAGTATAGGGTCAGTTATCCATTAAGCACATTCAAGACACTGGCCAGGTGTTTGACAATGCTCAAGGGACACCCCCCCCCCCCCATGGTTTTAGAAGCTCAAAACTTCTACATTATAATTGATGAAGTCTTATCCTGTCTGCATTGGCCAGGAGAATCGTTTCCAAGGCTAGGTGAATTGTCCTCTTTGTCCTCTTTAATGGGTCTCCATTTGTTTGCTAGGAGAAGGACTCCTCCCTGATCTCCCAGTATCATTCTGTAGTTATGTAAATTGTTTCAACAGTTTCAAGTACCCCTATTTCAGTGGTTTCTTTTACTCCTTACTTACTGTTGAGGCATATTCACTGCTGAGGCATATTCACTACTGAGGCATAATCAATAGTCAAAATTCATCTGTACCACAATGCCATGTACCGGGTACACCGGAGCCCTGGGTTCCAGAAGGCTCAGCTCCCTCACATCTCAATGGTCATGGAGTCAGCCATGTGCCAGCTTAAGAGCCAAAAGAGACACTTGTCGGTACCACCCAGCAGGGAGGCCTGAGCCCTCGATGCCCTCAGCCGAAAGACTTTTCAGGGCTCAGTGCTAACATGCCGAATCCACTCATACGAGCTCTACATCAGCATGTACCTGAAGGAACTGTCGAGGGAGCTCGGGGGCTTCCTGGCAGGCCTCGATGGAGAACCCCTATAGAGGTTCAAGACCCTAACTTTGGCGGTAAAGGAATGTTCAAAGTTCCTGTCCTGGGCAGCCTATGATGGCTTCAAGTCATTGGCTAGGGTGGCTGCTGCAGGCATCGGGGCATGACATTAAGCATGGCTGCAGTCGTCCGGCCTGGAACAATGGGTACAGGATAAACTGATCAATGTCCCCTGCACAGGTGAAAACCTGTTCGGGAAACCCATGACTGACAAAGTGGCAGAGATAGAGACAGAGTATGTGACGAGAACCAGGCTCTCAAAAAAGACCTTGGTACAATGCTGAAAGAAAGCCCCGGGGGGAAAAAAGCCCTTCTTCCCGAGGAAGAAAGGGGGCTTCAGTACTACTCCGCACTTCCAAGCCTTCTAGGGCCCTCAGCAGGCCCAGCAACAAAAAAGGCCAGGGACATGGTCCCGGAAAGCATAAAGCCCCAGGCACTGGCTCAGGCCCAGCCTGGGGGAGGGGGGATCTTTTTCTGCCCAGAGGGGAGTGCCAAGCCCTGTTTGGCTATAGGTGGATAGCCATCACCACTGATACCTGGGTGTTACACATGGTGAAGGAGGGTTACCTCCTTCACCTACATAAGACGCTGCTCCCGCTCTTCCCAGGAGAGCCCACCAGGCTTCTCCTTCACCAGACCCTGCTCCTCACCGAGCTAGCAGGACTACTCCGGGACAAAGCAGTGGAGCCAGACCTAAAACATCTCTGGGGCACTGACTTCGATGTAAAAAAATGTAAGGTCATGCATTTGGGCTGCAACAATCCAAGGGAGCAATATAGTATAGGGGGTGAAGTACTTTTGTCCACTAAAGAAGAGCGGGACCTAGGTGTGGTTGTTTGTGATGATCTTAAAGTAGCTAAACAGGTAGAAAAGGCGACGGGAAAAGCTAGAAGCATGCTTGGGTGCATACGGAGAGGAATGGCTAGCAGAAAAAAGGAGGTGATAGTGCCTCTGTATAAGTCTTTGGTGCAATCTCATTTGGAGTATAGTGTGCAATTCTGGAGACCACACCTTCAAAAGGATGTGAATAGGATGGAGTCGGTGCAGAGGGTGGCTACTAAAATGGGTAGTGGTCTTCATTATAAAGCATATGAGGACAGACTTAAGGATCTTAATATGTACACCTTAGAGGAAAGGCGGGATAGAGGTGATATGATTGAGATGTTTAAATACCTCTGTGGCATAAATGTTCAGGGAGAGAGCCTCTTTCAATTGAAAGCAAGTTCTGCTACGAGGGGACATGAGATGAGGGTGAAGGGGGATAGATTCAGAAGTGATATGCGGAAATATTTCTTTATGGAAAGAGTAGTGGATCCGTGGAATAGTCTCCCAGTGGAGGTGGTAGAGATGAGGACAGTAACTGAATTCAAAAAAGCATGGGACAAACACAGAGGATCTCTAAAAGTAAAAAGGGGACTATTGTAGTTGTTGATATGGAAGGACAGACTAGATAGGCCATGTGGTCTTTTTCTGTTGTCATATTTCTATGTTTCTATGTTCTATGTTTCTACTCCAAGTACTTCCTTATCTCCAAGAGGACTGGGGGCCTCAGGCCCATCCTGGACCTGTGAGAACTCAACAGGTTTCTGGTCAGAGAGAAGTTCAAGATGTTCGTCCTTGGAACCCTGCTGCCATTGCTCCAGCAGGGAGACTTGGTTTGCTCCTTAGACCTAAAGAATGCTTACACTCACATCCTAATCCACTCCAGCCACAGAAAATACCTCTGGTTTGAGGTGGGGGACAGCACAACCAATACAGGGTACTGCCCTTCAGGCTGGCCTCGTCTCCAATGGTCTTCACAAAATGCCTTGTGATGGTCGCAGCCCACCTCAGACTTCAAGGGGCTTAGGTCTTTCCCTACCTGGATGACTGGCTCACAAAAGGGGACACAGCTGCAGAGGCACAATGTGCCACTGATGCACCATAAACGCCTTGCAGCACCTGGGGTTTGTCATAAACTACCCCAAGTCCCACCTTGCTCTCGCTCAGAGCCTAGTGTTCATAGGGGTGCAGCTGGACACCCTTCAGGAAAAAGCCTTTCTCCCTCAGGAGAGATCAGTACGCCTTAGGGAACTAGCCGCAGAGGTGAAATGGCACAGAACAATACCTGCTCGGCTTCTTCTTCGCCTACTGAGACACATGGCCTCTACTCCGTGTGACTCCAGATTCCCGCCTACACATGAGAGCAGCTCAGTGGTGCCTCCGCTTTCAGTGGACCCAAGCTACAGGCAGGCTTCAGGATAGAGTGCATGTGACCGGCCAGTTGGCGGACTCCCTCAGATGGTAGCAGAATCCAGGTCACCTTCAGGCTGGAATGCCCTTCTAGGCACCCACCCTCCAGAAAGTCCTCACCACAATGCCTCTCTAATGGGCTGCGGAGCGCATTATGAGAGCCTCCAGACACAAGGCTGCTGGTCCCAGAGAGAATCCGAAATGCAGATCAATCTGCTGGAATTAGGGCCATATTCCTGGCCCTCAAAGCCTTCAGCCACCAGCTGCAGCACCACGCAGTGCTGATCCAGACCAACAATCAGGTCACGATGTTCTGTGTAAACAAACAGGAGGGAATGGGACCATACTGCCTCTGCCAGGAGGTGGTAGCCCTCTGCTTTTCTGCCACATGCAGGGGGATGCTCCTGAAGGCTGTCTACCTTCCGGGCCAGGACAGTGTCTTGGTGGACAGGCTGAGCAGGGTATTCCAGCCACACGAGTGGCGCCTGGACCCAGCAATAGCCTCACGGCTGTTCCAGCTTTAGGGCATCCCAGTGATGGACCTGTTTGCCAGCCCGGACAATTCGCTGTTGCCCTGTTTCTGTCCCGCTGACTGCACCTGTCTCAGGTAGCAGCAGATGCATTCCTCATCCTGTGGTCGGAAGGCCTCCTGTACACCTTCCCCCCCAATGCCACTGATAGCCAAGACCCTGTTCAAGGCTCAACGTGACAGAGCGTCGCTAGTGCTGATAGCCCCTTAGTGGCCCAGACTGTCCTGGTTCCCACTGTTCCTCTCCCTATCGTCAGTATCGCTGATTCCCCTGGGCCAAGCCCCAGGACTACTCTCACAGGAGCAGGGCTCTCTTACATCCCAACCTGGGATCCTTCTCACTCATGGCTTGGCTGCTGAAAGGGTAGTGCTAGCTCCCTTCAACCTTCCATGGGATGTGGAAGACATCCTCCTGAGCTCTTGGAAGGCCTCCACGAGAAGGGCGCATGCCTTCAATTGGCGACATTTCTCACTGGTGCACAGAAAAGCAGACAAAACCATTCTCCTGCTCAGTGCACGTAATACTCCAATACCTGCTCCGTCTTTCGCAAGCGGGACTGAAGTCCAACTCAGAGCACACCTGAGCGCCATTGCGGTGCATCACCGCTCCGTCGAAGGGACGTCCCTCTCGGCTCAGCCCCTTGTGTCTTAGTTCCTGAGGGGCCTCATGTTGTCCAAACCCCCTGTCCACACTCAGGCAGCAGAATTGGACCTTAATGTAGTGTTCTCACAAGTCATTAAGCCTCTGTTTGAGCCTTTATCTACCTGCCACCTACAGTACCTCTCCTGGAAGGTCGCCTTCCTGGTAGCACTCGCATCAGCTCACAGAGTCTGAGCTCCAGGCTCTGATAGCAAAGCCTCCCTACACCAGGTTCTACAAGAACAGTGTGGTGCTCCGCATACACCTTCAGTTTCTTCCGAAGGTGGTGTCCTCATTCCATCTCAATCAGGAGGCAATACTCCCCATCTTCTTTCCCAGGCCTCACTCTGGCAGGGCAGAGGCTGTTCTCCATACTCTGGATTGCAAGAGAGCTCTGTCCTTCTACCTGCAATGGACTCGGGGCCACCGTAAAGCTCAACAGCTCAACAGCTTTTTGTATCTTATGACCTCAGCCGGCTGGGGCTCCCAGTGACTAAGCAAACTCTGTCCACTTGGGTGGCAGACTGCATTACCTTTGCCTACGAACAAAGAAGTTAAACAGGAAGTCAAATACTTAAGTATTATACTCGACCATTCGCTAACCATGGCCTCATATATAAAATCTGTAGCCAAGACAATCTACTTCAAATTGAAAACAATTCAACTACTCAGACCCCTACTGGATAACTACGATTTCCGCTCTGTTCTTCAGGCTCTCATTACACCACACTTTGATTATTGTAACAGCATTCTTTATGGATTACCCAAAAAAAACACACACCAACTCCAAATGGCACAGAATCTAGCCGCCGGTATAATTCACAATACATACTACTATGACCACTATGCCACTATTGCATATCCTCCACTGGTTACCCATTGAAGCTCGAACCAAATACAAATGTATAATGATAACTTCAAGCTATACAACAAAATCGCCCCTTCTTATCTTTCCTCCCTCATTATCCCTCAGGACTCCATCAGATCCAGAATAACTTATTCCCAGAATACTCTTAGAATTCCTGCACACATCGGTAACACAAATAAAGCCACCAGTTCAAGAGCATTCATGTTTGTTGCTCCTACCCTCTGGAACGCACTCCCAGACAACCTAAGATTAATAAAAGATCTTCAGTCTTTTTGAAAGGAACTTAAAATGTTCCTCTTCATTCAATACTTTAACCTCAATACCCCTAATCAGTCACTTTGAACACCATAATCCCTACCCTCGCACCTTACCTCCATTTATCATTAAGTATATGTCCCAGTTTCTTGTATACAGTCATGAACCAACCTATACATTATATCTTTTCACAAGTGTAAATAGTGTCATGACACTCGCCTGGGCCAAAGGCTTACAGGCATAGGGCTGCCAATGTTTGTCCTTTAATAAAGAGTTGCTATCCTTGTCTCCAGCAGGGAACTCTGGGACTTGTAGTTGATTCTTTTACTCAAGGACAAAGTAGTGTGAGACCATTGGGTTTTTTTTGTTTTTAATTTGAAAGTTTTTTATTGGCACACAACAAAATATTCAATACATAACGTACACCGTGCACCCCCCCCACGCATGTACCAATATACATTCCTTACATCATCAACAATCTTGAGAGGTCCCCTCTCTTAGTGCGTACACTTTTTTTTTTTCCATCCCATATACACTTTTTGCACTTTATACATATCCACCCCAACTTACAATACTGTACATTGGGCCAGCCGAAAATTCTCACCAACCGCTAAAAACGTCCCCATATATTACCAGCTTAGCTTCTACCGACCGGGCAAGTATTCTTCCAATTGGAACCACCCAGGCATAGTTAGCATAATATTGCCCCCCTTATCCCCCCCCCCGACCCTGTACCATCCCCCCCCTACCAACCCCCCAACCCTCTGACATTATGCATCATAGCATAAGGTCCTCACTCAACCCAGAATCGTGATATCGCACCTCAACATTACAATCAACTGTAAACTCGCCAGAAATAACCATTGTAAATCTTAACAGTAGGTGCAAAACTTTAACTTCCCTCCCAATGCATCTACAATTTGGGGAGGCAAGAATTGAAAACTACATCTATGCCCTCAACCTCACACTAACCCCTCCTTCTCCCCGCAGTCATTCCTCTGGACCCCCCCCCCCCCAACCCTCCAATGTTCATATCTTTCCCACATCTTGTTATACCTTTTAACAGTCTGCTTTTGATGGGCTTCTATTGCACAATACCCCCAAAGCTACTCCATTCTTCCCACCACCATCCGCTATTGGGGGGACACCCTGTTTCTTCCACCAGCGGAGAAGACACATCCGCCCTGCGATTACACAGTACCCCTGCAGTCTGCCTAGTTCTCCCCCTCCCTCTCCCATCACTCCTTCATTCAGTATCACCATACTAGGGGTAAAGCACACCTTCACCCTTGTGATGTCTTCCATAAACCTTTCCACCCCTCTCCAATAGTCCCGAACTGTCGGGCAACCCCACACCATATGTAGCAGATCCCCTCTAGCCCCACAGCCCTTCCAGCATTGATCCGAACTATTGGGATACAAGGCATGCAACCACACCGGGGTCCAATGCATTCTTAACCGTAGCTTATAGCTGTTTTCCAGCATTGCTGTTCCTGGAACTAATTTATGGGTTCGAATATAAATTCTTTCCCACCTCTCAGCATCCCACTGCCCTCCCAGCTGCTCCTCCCATTGTAACTGGTCCCGTATATCCCCCTGCTTAAATTCCCCCAGAAGTTTATATAACTTCGATATGATCCGATTAGGCATCCCTTTACTCCCCATCATCTCCTCAAATGGTGTAGGTTTCGCCATCCAATCTTGCTTCACCTCCCTCCGCTGGAGCCAGTACCACAGACTTACATAGGCATATCGATCTTGCTCCTCCAGGCAATATTTCTGTTTCAACTCCTCAAAGCCCCTAACCCTCCCCCCATCCCCCACCAATTGGCCCAACTTCCGCAACCCTTTCTCCCCCCACCGCCTAAAGACCCCTGCCGCCTCCCCCATCTTCCCCTCCATTATGCTCTGAAAAGGAGTTTCCCGGGAGTACTGTTTCCCCCCTAGTAGGTACCCCTTCCATTTCACCCAAACCTGTCTTGTAAGTTCTCTATAGGGATTCCCTTCCCCTTCCCTCCCCCCCAGGGTCCCAGATCCAGGCTCCCACCTCTACCCCCTCCTCTCCCTCCATCTCCACCCACCCAGGCCTCTCCACCCCCTCCTTCCATGTAAACAGTGCCCGAAGTTGCGCTGCTTCATAGTACCTAAGCAACGATGGGACCCCCAACCCCCCTCCTCTTTTGCCCTATACATAGTCGTCCGAGCGACTTTCGGGCGCTTCCCATCCCAAATAAACTGCAGAAGCAGATTTTGCATCTTATCTATTTCCTTTCTTACCAACCTACACGGCAGGGACATATATACAAACAACAACCTTGGAAGAATATTCATTTTCACCACTGCAATGCGCCCCAACCATGACAGATACAACCCCCTCCAACGTGATAAATCCTGCCTGATAGTCTCTACCAAACCCTGATAATTCCATTGCTTAATCCTGAAGAGAGGGGTCCCCAGCTGGATCCCCAAATATCTAAAACTCCCCGCCACCCACCGAAACTTAAAGTGATGTCGCAAGCTCTCTTCCACCCTGGGTGCCAAATTAAATCCCAGCAGTTCCGTTTTCCCTTGATTCATTTTATATCCTGCTAAGCGGCTGTACCTTTGTATAGCCGTCAGTAGCACTGGTAATGTTGTAAGCGGCTGTGTCAAAGTGAATATAACATCATCCGCAAACAGTCCAATCTTTTCCTCCCTCCCGCACATCCGTACCCCCTTGATATCCCCCGCTCGTCTAATGTAAGCTGCCAGCGGCTCGATAGCCAATGCAAACAATAAGGGCGATAATGGGCAGCCCTGTCTGGTACCTCTCTGGAGCTCAAAACTCTCAGAATACCCACCGTTTACCCGAACTCTAGCTCGCGGTCCCTGATATAGAGCTCTTATCCAACTGATGTACTTCCCTCCAAACCCCATTTTCTCCAAAACTTGAAACATAAAAGACCACTCCACCCGATCAAAAGCCTTTTCTGCGTCTACTGTGACTAGCACTGCCATTTCTTTAGTGCTCTGAAGTTGCCACATAACATTCAGAACCTTTCTCACATTATCACTACCCTGACGCCCCTTCACAAAGCCCGTCTGATCCGGGTGAATCAGTTGCGGCACTACATCCTGGATCCTATTTGCCAGTACTTTTGCCAAAATCTTTGCATCCAAATTTATTAAGGATATGGGTCTATATGATCCGCATACCCCCTTATCTTTGCCCGGTTTTGGCAAAACCGTTATACCAGCCTCCGCCATTGTTTGCGGGAGTCCCTCCCCCTGAAGCACCTTATTTACTACCTTGGTAAATATGGGTGTAATCTGTTCCGACATGACCTTTATAGAACTTCGCTGTATACCCATCTAACCCTGGCACCTTCCCCAATTTCAACATTGTTATAGCCCTCCTCACCTCCTCCTCCTGTATTTCCCGCCCAAGATATTCCCTTTCCTCCCCAGTCACCTGTGATAAACCACACTCCTCCAAAAATTCTGCAATATCCCTCTCTCCCACCTTCAGTTCACTTTCATACAGTTTCTCGTAATACTCCCGAAACACTCCCCTAATTCCCTTAGAGTTGTGTATCCATTCTCCTTTATTATTCTGAATACCCTCAACATACGCTGCCTGCCTCCTCCCCTTCAGGCGACTTGCCAGCACCCTCCCCGCCCGATTACCCCCTTCAAAATGGGCCTGCTTCAATACTGCCAGTTGGAATGCTATCTCTTGGGCCCGCAATTTACTCAACTCCGCTCTCGCCTTATTTTATTTATTTAACAGTTTTTATATACCGCGCTATTCATCATCAGCGTGGTTTACACTTTAACAACCTTATACTTAAGCATAAAACATATGTCAAGTTTACAGATAACAGGGAATGAAACCGGGACAATGGGGATAACGATAAGATAAGGTAATAACAAATATTCACAACTATTTACAGCAAATTAGGATAAGTTTTGAGTTTCATGGGTTAGGGATTGTGAGATTTTAATCTGGGGCAAGCAATGGAGTTTAGAGGCCTTACTTGACTAACCATAGTCAATGGTTTGGGTTGGAAGGGGGGGAGGTGGGGAGCTAGTGCCTTGGGAGAAGTATTGAAGGAAGAGGTGTGTTTTTAGAGATTTTCTGAATTGGGACAGGTCTTTCTGTGATCTGATGTTAGGAGGTAGCCTGTTCCAACATCTAGGGGCGAAGGATGAGAATGCTCTCATGGTAGTCAACTGTGTGAGTTTTGTTAGGTCTTTTGGGACCATTAGTGCATTTTCTGTTACAGATCTTCTGGATCTGGTGTTTTTAGAGTGGTGAAGTATGTCAGAAAGCGAGGATGGTGAGATTTGGTGGAACGCTTTGAAGGTCAAGAGAAGGGTTTTGTATAAGATCCTACATGTTATTGGGAGCCAATGAAGTTCAAACAGGATGGGGGTGATATGTTGACTCCTTGAAACCCCATATAGAACTCTGGCTGCTGTATTCATGGCCAACTGTAGGGGGATCAGAGTGCTCTTGGGGAGGCCATGTAGCACAATGTTTGCATAGTCAAAATGAGGGGTGACTAATGCCTGGAAGGTTGTGCGAAAGTCATTTGGTTCAAGCATGGGTCTGAGGGGTCGTAGAGTCCTGATCTTGTGATAGATGGATTTTACTGTACTTTTTATGTGTTCTTTGAACTCCAGTCGCTGGTCCAGTATGACACCTAGGTGTAACGTATCATGGTTTTGACTGGTAAGTCAGCATCTCTTGTTCTTAATGATGGTGGAGGGGGAGAAGTCTTTATTCCTTGTGACAATCAGGGCTTCCGTTTTCTTAAAATTGATTCAGAGATTTTGTGTGAGCAGCCAATCTGAGATTGCATTGAAGCAGGTGGTTAAAGGAGTGTAGTCAGGCTTTATCACATTAACTGGTGTGAATATAAGCACATCGTCAGCATAGATGAGGCATGAAATTCCAAATGAGCGGGTGATGTTGCAGATTGGCTGCATGTAGATATTAAATAGTAAAGCCGAGAGGGAGGAACCCTGGGGTACTCCTTGCTTCTGTCGGAAAGGCTAGGATGTAATGTTACCGATCCGGACCTGTTGCCATCGGTCCTCCAAATAAGATTTGCACCAGTTCCAAGCCGTTCCTTGTATCCCTTTTTCGTGGAGTCGGGCTAGGAGTTGGTCATGGTCAACGGAGTCAAAAGCTGCTGAAATGTCTAGGAAGACCATTGCAACTCCATTTTTAATATTGTCTATTGTATTAATGAGCGTGTTCATTAAAGAAGTCAGAAGAGTTTCGACTCCATGTGCTTCTCTGAATCCATGCTGGTTTGGATCTAGTGGTGCTTCAGAATCGATGTGCTGTTGAATCTGCCTCAGTGTAACCTTTTCTAGGATCTTGGCCAATAGGGGAATGCTTGAGATTGGACGGTAAGAGTCTTCCTTCTTTGGATCCAGTTTATTGTTTTTCAGTAAGGGACGAATGGAAGTCTGTTTGAGAGCTGTTGGGAATATCCCTGTGCTGAGTGATTGGTCGGCTATGGATGCTATGTATGGGCTAAGTTCTGTTCTCAATACTTTGATCCAGTGGGCTGGGCATGGGTCATTAGGGGCGGTGGTGGCATTGATGGAGGTTATAATTTCTTCAATTGTTTTGGGAGATGGAGATGAGAATTTATTAAGTATGAATTGGGCATTGGAAGGTTGTATGGTTTCGCTTGAGATTGATGTTGTGATTTTGATCATCTTGGACTGAATGTAGTTGGCATATAGTTGTGGTTGTACATATTCATGTTGTGGTGACGTAGGCTCTCTGGTTAGGGATTTTACTAATTGGAAAAGATCTCTAGGTTTGTTAAGAGACCGGCTAAGGAGTCTTGAATGATATTCTTTTCTCTAGTCCCAGGTTAGTTGACGATGGGATTTCAAGTGAGATAAGTAAGTGGCTTGGACATCAGGATTCAGAGAGTGTCTCCATTTCCTCTCTAATTTCCTCAGATGATGTAAGGAGGCTCGTACCTCAGCAGAGAACCATGGCGCGTTCTGTTTCTTGGGTATAGGTGAGTTGATAGAGGTTTGATTGTCTGTGGTGGGAAGTTGACGCAGTTCTAGTTCAGTACAGTCTCATTGATGTTGTCGGGTATATGAGAGAGACTTGGGATGATTTGAGAAGTGATTGCATCTCTGTCAAATGGTTTGAAACGTGTTTTTGAAGGTGGCTTGACATTTGATGGTTTGCTCAGAGATTCCTCAGCTGGTATGCAGAATGTGATAAGATTATGATCGGACCAGGGGACGGGGGTTGTTAAGAGCTCAAGTTGGTTTAGCAAGTGAGCGGATGAGGGTGGAGCGAAGATGAGATCGAGGAGGTTTCTTTGTTTATGAGTAGGGTTTTTTACAATTTGTCTATATTGTAAGTTGTCCATAGCATCAAGGAAGGAGTTTGATACTGATGGCAGTGTGGATGCCAGCTTGAAGTCTCCCAGGAGCCAATTAGGTTTGTCAGGATCTTTAGGGTTAATAGCAAGATCAATTATGTTTGCGAAATCATCAGCTGGAGCATTTGGAGCTCTGTAGATAAGATTTATGGTATTAACTTTGTTGGAGATGGATAAGGTATTTATGTGGTTTGTGACCTTGGTAGAGGTGGTGTGGTAGTTTAAATCAGTTCTTGCTATTATGCAGACACCTCCCCCTTTTCTGTTTTCTCTGTTGCAGGTGTAAATAGAGTAGTTAGGTGGGGGGTGCATTAGGACATTATCAGTATTGGAAAGCCAAGTTTCTGTGACCAGAAGGATGTCTAGTTTAAGGTTTGATATAAGATCAATGATGACAGGCCATTTGTTGCGGGCTGAACGTGCGTTAATAAGAGCGCACTTGAGGTCGTGTAAGGTGGTTTTTAGATTGGACCTTTTGGTGTTTGTTGCTTCGAGAGGTACATAGAAAAGGTAGCTGTGTCTATTGTTATATATACTCTGTGGGTGGTGGTGTTGATTTTGGTGGGGTTTCCTATGCCTGTATTGGTGTATAGGAATAGTGTTGAAGTCAGTTGATAGAGCAAATGAGGCATGTGAGATACCAGAGAGTATGGAGAGGAGCAAGAGGGCGATCATAGTAGTGGCCCTTATGGAGTTCCGCAAGCGTTCGTGGGTCCGCCACCCTCTGATGTACCTCCTCTAAGCGCCGCAGCTGTTGCAATAAGTCCCGTTCCACTGCCCCTTTTTCTTTCTTTACCCGTGCCCCCAAACTAACCAACTGTCTGCGAATTACTGCCTTTAAGCCATCCCATATCACCCCCATAGATACCTCCCCTGTATCATTTAGCCGGAGGTATTCCTTTATACTATCTTTAATCTTCCCCACATGTTCCTCCTCCTCTAACAGGGAATTATTGAGTCTCCAGAATTTTAGACTGTCATCTTTCCTACCCATATCAAATCGTACGCTCACTGGAGCGTGGTCCGACCATGTGATTGAACCATGTTCCACTTCCTGTATTCTCTCCAACCAGATTCCGCCCCCCATATCATGTCCAGCCTACTATATGAGCTATGCACTTGTGAATAGAATGTGTACTTCCGTTCCCCCAGATGCCAGCTTCTCCAAACATCTACCAGACCCAGGCTTTCTCGCAATTTATGCAGGCTGCGTCTATCCCCTCGCCCTCCTCCCCCCTGCCCCCCACTTGTGTCAATTCTGGGGTTACACGTCAAATTAAAGTCCCCCCCCATTATTATTGGAATACTCCCAAATCCCTCCAGCTCCTTCAAAAGTTGTTCATACGCCTCCCCCTGCCTCTCATTGGGACCATACAGACTTATCACCCATACCTCCTCCCTTTCAATTTGCAATAATACCCCCACCCATCTACCTCCTTTCCCTCGCCTGATATCCTTCACCATATTCTGGTACTCCCCCCCCCCCCCCACCAAGATTCCCCCCCCCCTTTCCGAGAGTTTAGTCTCTGTCCCGCCAGAACCACCTTGGGGTATTGCCTAGATTCCAACAAATATTCCTGCCAAACCCGCAAATGTGTTTCTTGTATGCACATAATATCTGCACCTATTCTTTTACCTTCCATCTCCACCAATCTTCGTTTCTGTCTCGTACGCAACCCTTTTACATTCAGTGTCATAATCTTTAGCCTTCTCTGCTTCCCACACCCCCCTCCCAGGTTCTCCCAACCCTCCCTTCCTCCCCCTTCCTTCCCCCCCTCCTCCCCCCTCTTATTTCTTACCCCTTTCGTCCTCCCCAAGTCATCATGCCCCATCCCTCCCACATCCTCTACTTCCAGAGGATCTCAGGAGTAGTGCGCCCCCTACCTTCCCCAGCCTTACACCTTCACATATCTCTTCCCCCTCCCTTCCGCCATCCCTCTCACCCTCCACCCTCTTCCACCAGCCCATATTCTCATCCCCTCTTCCCTCGCCACGTTCCACTCCTACTCCCTCTTTGCCCCTCCTTCCTTTCCCCTCCTCCCCTCCCCTCTCTACCCTGTACCTCCCTCCCTTTACCCTTCCTCATCTCCTTCCTTCCCTCCCCTCCCATCTTCCTACTCCCTCCCCCCTCTCCACACTCTCCCCACCTCCCCACCCTCATCTCCCCCATATTACTGTACAAAATACCTGTAGGATACTTATACAAACATTCTTAACCACAATACTCCACCACCACCCTTCAACACTTAGACCAGCATTTTCTTTTATGTTTCAGTCCTCAGGCTTCTTCAAGTTTCCTCCATCAGCCGGTCCTCTTGCAGCTCCTGCCCTTGTCTAGCCGCTCTTTTCTTCCTGCGCTCTGGGCTTCCCCCACCCTGCCCCTGCCACTCTCCTGTTGAGGGGCCTGTCCCCAGGACTGCCGCCTGGGTGCTCAGTCCCGCGTCCCGGATGGCCTTCATTGCCTCCTCCGGTGTCTGTGTCCGCCATGTCCGCCCTTTAAAGGTAAACGATAATCCAAAGGGATGCAGCCATCTGTATTTAATGTCCGCTCGACGCAGTAGTTGGGTAACAGGCTGCATCGCCCTCCTCCTCTGCAACATGCCCGCCGAGAGGTCTTCATATATGTGCACTGGGTAACATGAGGGCTCCTTCCCTCCTCATTTTGTTAACAATTTTCTCCTTAATTTTATAACGTGCTAGGCAGATGATAATGTCCCTGGGTTTGTTGCCAACTGGCTTTCCCAGTGCACGATGTGCTCTTTCAAGTTGTATGTTCATAGCGGTCACCTCCTCACCTCCCTTCCGTAGAGCCTCCAGGCACACTGAACGTGCAACCTTTTCACTGTCCTGAAATTCTTTCTCCTCTGGTATTCCGCGGAGTCTCAAATTATTGCGTCGAGAACGTTTTTCCAAATCTTCCAACTTATACAACAGGGCCTCGTATTGCGATCCCACCTGTACATTTCTCTGTGCCTCTCCTTCCTGTTGTTCAATCTCTTGTAACCTGTTCTCATGATCTCCCATTCTGCACACCAGTTCTCCAACTTCTTCCTTCAGGGGCCCCAGCACTTCGTTCAACTCACTCTTCACTGACTGCACCTCATTTTTAATTTCAAGAAACCAGTCTCTGAGCTCCGCTCTTGTGACATTTTGCGTATATTCCATTCCAGGGTCTTTTACATTCTCCATCTCCACTTCTCCCTGTGCACCGTGCCCTTCTTGGAGCTTTTTGATCTCCATCTGTCCTGTGTCGCCCTTCCCTCCTTGCGGCCCTGAGTACACATATTCTCTGAGATCTGCAGCTTTTCTTCTGGTGGTCATCTCAGCACCGGATTTCTCTGTCAGGCACTGCACTGGTCTTTCTATTCTCAGGCTCCCAAGCACTATGTGCGGACTTACAGAGCTCTTTCGCACTTCACTGGGATACACTGTCCTTCTGCTGATGCTCAGCTGCCGCCAGTTCCTCTCAGTGCCCCACCATGAGTCACACCGGTCTCACAGCTCTCTCACTGGCTTCAACACTGCAGGCTCTCAGCGTTCTCTGCCTTCTGAGAGCCTATGGGCCACCCTCCTCGGCCCCTTCTCACCTCCAGCACCACTGTGCACTGCTGTTTTCCCACTCCGGAGAGCTTCAAAACTTTTAAAGGCACGGGGCTGTATCTTCTACCTGCCTCTCATGCCGCCTCCACCGTTCCTCCGGGTGCCATTTTCTTCCCTCCACGCGGCCACACGGTCCTCCCGCTCATGTGGCTCACCGCCGCTTGATTCTACTGCCGCCGGCGTTCTGTCAATCGCGGTCGCCTCCCACCAGCTTCCCGCACCCGGGGCCACCACTTTCCGCCTCCGGGGGGTTGCGCTTTTCTTTTTAATGGCTGGGTCGGTGCCGGAGCAGCTCTCCTTCAAGCCACCATCGGCTCCGGTGACGTCACTTCCTCGAGACCATTGGTTTTTAAGGCAAAACAAGAATTTTTATTAAGGTTCCCATTAGCACTAAGGTTCAACGCAGACATAAGGATTATTCTCCAAGTAAATAATAACAGGAAACATATGCAACTGGAACTGAAGAAACTGAAAGAACCTTTAAACATGTGCAGCTGTTTTTATCAAAAACATTTCAGCAAGTAAATCACAGCTTCCTTTGTTCGTCCAGCACAGCTAAATTTCTTCATTTATCATGTGCTGCTTTGGTTATCAAACTCTAGGTTAAACAAGGGTTCTTTACCTTAGAAGAAGTTCTTGGCATTCACATGGCTAGGTAAAACCCTGCTTCTCGAAAAGCTTCTTCTGTTAACACTTTTTATCACCAACTTTCAAACTTCCTTCTTACACAAAGAACAGTCCATAGGAGACTCCTCAGTAACAGAATCCTGCCCAAAAGAGTCAATTTGCATTTCTTCCTGGGCTACGAAATGCTTGTCTGTCCCTGGGTTTTCATTAACTCCTTCAAGCTTACTGTTCTGTAAGAACTTCTGAATTTCCTTCCACAGCTGCTCTCCCTGATATGGAATATTTGTACCTTGAGAGTGGGGCTTCTTCCCTTGGATCAATTGCCTCAATGCTTCAATCGTGTTCAACTCTGGTTCTCTGCCCTCGGCTGGGTTCTGGTCACTTCCAGTTGTAACCATATTCACCCACCTTCTGGCAGCTTGAATTCTCTGAGCTGGTTCACGAACACTCTGCACTGCAATCTGATCCTCGTTGTCAGCAACTCTCCCAGCCACCCATCTGCTGGTTTCTGAATTAAGAGTACCTCTCTTACAAGGACTTCTTCCTCTGTTGCTGCTTCCTTTCTTGCTGGAGCCGTTCTCCAACTCAAAGTCAAACTTCCCACTTCTCCTTTTCCTCTCCTCTGAACAGGGCTTATAAAGCTGTTTCCTAACTAACACTCCCCTGTCTCTGCACAGGTGATTATCATTACCCTCCAAGCCTGCACTTACGTTAGAGCTTGAGTGTGGCTTGGCTTCAGCAACTACGTGCTTCTTTCCTTTGCCTGCAGTCTGAACCCTGTGAATACCTTGCTTGTTTCTCACCTTAAAGGCATATTCACTGTTTTCTTCTGTTTCCATCGGCTCAGCACAGCTCTCATCATCACAATAGTTACACATTACTACAATGTAAAATCATTGTTTACGTTTATTGTTCTGTCTAAATATGTTCCACTGATGTTATAATGTAAACCTGGTTACTGTTGTTTGTAAACCGTCACTGATCTTTGGAAGTGGTGGTATATAAATGTTAACAAATAAAATCCCACTGGACCAGAGAGTCACGGCGCACCGCATCAGGGCCATGGCTACTTCTGTGGCCAATCTGCATTCAGTTCCCATGATGTAAATTTGCTGGGCCGCCACCTGGTCTTCGGTTCATACCTTCGCAGCTCACTACTGCCTGGAAAGGAAGTCCCAATAGGACAGCACCTTCAGCCAGTCCATACTACTTAATCTTTTCGGGGTGTAGGCAACTCCTGCCCTCTGACCCACTACGTTCAGGCTACCGGCATGCTGGTTCTCTGTTGGACACCTGGGTCTTGTGAGAGTCTCTCTTAGGGATTCAGTTGCTGCTGATCACAGCTCACCTTTGCAGATCGCTGTGACATTTTTGTATAGGTCCTTGGTAGCCTCTAGCTGAGGAGTCCCATAAGTGTGAGGACTGACTTCATGCTTGTTCCTGGAGAAAGCGTGGTTACTCACCTATAACAGGTGTTCTCTGGGGGCAGCAGGAATCAGTCCTCACAACCCTCCCTCCTCCCCTTGGAGTTGCTTCTTTTCCATCTTTTATTTATGCCGTCTTAGCTATGTCATTGGACTGAGGCAAGATGGCACCCTTGGGCAGGAAGTGGACCATGCATGCATGGTGCATCTCCCAAAGGCTTTATTTGAATGCTGGGGAGATGCTTTCATGCGGGCTTTGTTGGTGCCGACGTCATCCAAATGTGAGGACTGATTCCTGCTGTCCCCGGAGTACAGAGGCCTCCATGGCTGTGCTAAATACCTGCATATCGGCTATTATACCAAAATTAATTTTGTGTAAATACCATTTTCTGTAATGCAATAATAAATGTTTTGGGAAGCCAAAGGGGTATCTCGGTTGTTCAGTAATAGAAATAGCCTCTGACTGGTCAGTATTGGTGTATGACAATACTGCATCTAATGTGACTAGTCAGCTATGCACAGATATTTGACACATTTTACATAAAATGTAGTAGTGCCCCTGATGTATGATTTCACTATGGAAGCTTAATGTTTATAAAGTGTACTTAGAGACCCTTTAAGATCAGACTTACAGAACACTGCTCGAGATTTGTGACTCACACAACATCAGCACCTATGGTGCGACATAGCATTGACATGGAACATTCGTCTGATCAGTTCAAATGGCAGGTAATTGACAGTTTCCCAGAACACTGGATGGAGAGGTGATTAAGACAGGTTTAAACGCAGATGTTGAATGAATAGCACGTGTGTGAGGTGTGATCTGATTGGATGGTAATTGTCATGTGATCACTTTATAAACAGAAAGAATGAGCAATGGACACTCAGTGCTTCATCAGAATAGATACGTGTCGTCGAACATATCACCTACCACACACACTCACCTGCTGCCATCCATGTAATTAACTCAAACATAATGTTGTAAATGGTCTCATAATCTCTCTGTAAATATGTCTGCCAAATACTCACTGCAAATATGTTTACTATTATAAATAAGTTACTATGAATTACCCTGCATGAAATGTGATTCAATATTTTAGTTGTGTTCACTGGTCTCTGTAAAAGATATGGTTCCCTGTAAACTGCTTTGATTCATGATAAGGCGGTATAAAAAAACAACTAAATAAAAAAAATAAATATAAATAAATATCAGCATAGTGCTTCAACAATGCAGATAAGTGCTTTATTTTAAACTATACACTGAGGCAGAACTCAGCCAAATGTGATGTTTCGGAGTGGATTGGACAGCACAATAGCATTGTTACAGCATGGCTATAAGTATTGTTGATTAGTTATATTACAAGATAGAACACACAGTACACATTGGGGATTATGTTCAGTGGTGTTATTGTATTTCAGTAAAAAGGGCCATAAATATACTGAAGTAAGTGTCATTCCATTCAGTTAAAATCCAGTCCGATATAAATTTATGATTTATGGCAAAATACAAGCTGACATTTTCACCTCCTTAAAAGGCTGATAACCTTAAGTATTTTGAGAAATTAGTTTCGGAAATCACATGAGCTCAGTTCAGTGAAATCTTTATATCAGTCGACTATGCACTATGGACTATAATTGCGTGTATGTCTGTAAAGGAGGCATAGTAGCCCTGGTGTAGCCTTGATGAGCATGGCAGTTCCAACATAGCTTAAAGGAGCATAGTGGCCATTGTGTTATGGCCCAGTGTATATGATTATTTGGAGCTTCAGGGTACATGATGCACTAGAGTGGTTCTGATGAGGAATTTTCCTTAGGACACAATTGGATGGGAGGGGGGAGGTTTTGAAGTCATCATATTAGGGCCCTGAAGTGCAAATGTCTGAAATTCCAGAAGGCTTGTAGCTCTTATTAGCACTGGAAATCAGAAATGTTGATTCAAACAGCTCTCTGACTGGGGGTGGGGGGTGGGGATCACAAGTTTCAATAGCCTCAGAATGGGTATTAGCACAGTGCACAGACAACGAGGTTACTTACCTGTAACGGGAGTTCTCCGTGGACAGCAGGATAAGTCAGCCACACTTGGTGACGTCCTCCGGGCGGAGCCGAGTATACGGAAGTGCTCTCTCTAGAGCTCCGAAAGGTGAGCCCTCCTGGGCCCACCTTAGGTAGCCCATCCTACCGGTCCGCCCCCTGGTCCGGCCAGTGAGTTCCTAGCTAGCCAGTTCCCGGACAGGGAGCGGATTCGGCATGTTGACCTCCTCCAGGGGAGGTGGGCGGGATTGTGTGGCTGACTTATCCTGCTGTCCACGGAGAACTCCCGTTACAGGTAAGTAACCTCGTTTTCTCTCCATGGACCAGCAGGATTGCGTCAGCCACACTTGGTGCCTCCCTAGCTGCAGGTATGCTGAGGTGGAGGAGGAGTAGCCTAGTGGTACATAGAGGATTAGGCGTGGAGCTTAGTGCAAACTTTATTGCATTAACACACGTGAACTGTGCAATAACATAAGAACAAGTTGAAGATTCGTTAACCAACAGCAACAACAACAATGTGCAATTAGTGCAAGAAATGTGCAACAATGCAAATTAGTGCAAAAACTAGTACAATACAGCGGCTGTGCAATCGGCCATAACAAAGGTCTGGGAGGGCCTAAGCAGCTTCTCTTGTGTCCATTGCCGTGGAGAGGATGGCTGTTCCTAGGGCGCAGTCCTCCTGAGCCTTGAGGTCGAGGCAGTAGTGCTTTTGGAACGTGCGCGGAGAGGTCCAGGTGGCCGCTCTGCAGACGTCCAGCAGAGGAACAGAACGGAGGTTGGCTATTGTGGTGGCCATAGCCCTGAGCTTGTGAGGGCCCACTCTTGGCCGGTTCTGTGTGCCTGTGGGATCAAGGCAATGAGAGACACATGAGGCGATCCAGTGCGAAAGGGTTCTCTTGTTGACAGGCCTGCCTGGCCTGCTGGGGTCGAAGGATACGAACAATTGCTCGCCTTTGCGAACGGGTTCCGTGCGGAGCAAGTATACCCTGAGGGCCCGCAGACAATCAAGCGTGTGCAGGCGGCTTTCTTAGGAGGCGTGAGGTTCTGGGAAGAAAGCCGGAAGCTCAATGGATTGGTTCACGTGGAAGGCAGAGGCCACCTTGGGCACGAACTTGGGGTTGGTCCTCAGGGATGCTCTATCCTGGTGCAATTGCGTGTAGGGTGGATGGGACATCAAGGCTTGTAGCTCGCTGATTCTTCGGGCAGATGTGATGGCCACGAGAAACAGTGTTTTCCAGGAGACATACTTCATTTCGGCCGACTCCAGTGGCTCGAAGGGTTCCCTGGTCAGGCGAAGAAGTACAGTGTTGAGGTCCCAAGCTGGCACGGGACATCTGAGCGGGGGTTTAAGATTTGCCAGGCCCTTCATAAAGCGATTGGTCAAGGGTAGTGCTACAATGGAGGTAGCCCCTTTGGGCTGAGCATGGAAAGCTGCGATCGCAGATAGATGCACTCGGACAGATTGAGTCTGCAGGCCAAGGTTAGAGAGCGAAGTCAGGTACCGCAGGACCTCGGGAAGCGGGCAAGTGGTGGGCTGCAGGCCTTGTGATGCGCACCAGATGCCGAATCTCTTCCACTTGAGGCCATAAGACTTCCTGGTGGAGGGCCTCCTGGCCGCTAGAACCACTTCTTGTACTTCTGACGGGAGCATGAGAGAAGAAAGGCTCAACCGCTCAACCTCCAGGCAGTGAGCGCTAGGGCTTTGAGGTTCGGGTGCATTGTTTTGCCTCCATCCTGCGTGAGAAGGTCTGGCTTGAGTGGCAGGCGTATGGGTTCCGCTCGTGCTAGGCGTTGTAGTAGTGCAAACCACATCTGTCGGGGCCAGTAGGGTGCCACTAGGATGGCTCGGGCCTTGTCGCGAGCCAGCCGCTGGAGTGTCGCTGGAATGAGAGGTGTCGGGGGAAAGGCATACACCAGAGACCACTCCCCCCAGTACACGTCGAATGCATCCGCTGCCAGTCGCTTGCTGGACGGGTGCCTGGAGCAAAAGAGGGGGCATTTTGCGTTCTGCTCCGTGGCAAACAGGTCGATGCTCGGGCGGCCCCAATGGCAGAAGAGACTGTCGGTGACTTCCGGGAGGAGTGTCCACTCGTGCGGCTGCAGCTGCCTGCTGAGTTTGTCAGCTAAGGTATTCTGATTGCCGGGTAGATAAGAGGCACGGAGACAGCACCCGTGTGTTAAGGCCAGGGACCAGATCTGTAGAGCCTCCTTGCAGAGGGAACGAGAAGCTGTGCCCCCTTGCTTGTTGATGTAGAACATAGCCACTTGGTTGTCCGTCTGGATGAGGATGGATTTGTTCTGCACGTGCGTTAAGAACGCTTGGAGGGCATACTTGATGGCCCTTAGCTCCAGGAGGTTGATGTGTAGGAGTGCCTCCTGCGGCGACCATGCCCCTTGTGTGCTGAATTGTAAAATGTGTGCACCCCAGCCCAAGTTGGATGCATCCGTAGTCAAGGTCAGTTGGTGCTCGGGTGGATGCAAGTCCTTCCCTCCCGAGAGATTCGTCGAAACAGTCCACCAGTGTAGCTGGGTCTTGATTCTGGTGGTCATTGGTATGCGGGTGGAGAGGGGTTGCGAGTGTTGGTTCCAGTGGGTGCGTAGGTGACACTGTAGCGGCCGCATCCGCAACCTGGCGATGTGGATAACAGACGTTGTGGCGGACATGTGGCCCAGAAGGCGTAGGATGGACTTCGCCGAGGCAGTCTCCGCAGAAGCCAGGCTGGCCGCAAGCGATGTCAGAGCCGCAAGCCTGCGTTGTGGAAGGAACGCCTTCGAGAGCTGGGTGTCGATCTCCGCCCCGATGAACTCCAACCTCTGTGAGGGGATGCGCTGCGACTTGTTGTAGTTGATCACGAACCCCAGGGAAGATAACAGAGACTCGGTTATGCTCAGGGCTTCTTGGAGCTCCGGTGATGATGGGGCTTGTGATAAGGAAGCTTATCATAGCTCAGGTAGGAGCTATAGAAAAGATGATGTGACTCTGAACAAGCAACCTGTCAGTTCTGGTAGAAGCAAGAAAACAGAGTTTTCACATAAAAGACTACCAGTCCCAGAATGCACCAGGTTTCCAGCAGCCATGAGAGGGGCTGAAGTGAGAGAATGTGTGTGCAATCAAGAGAGCTATGAGGTAATCCCTAAGCACTCATCTCAAAGGGCAGGGCCTGATTCAACACAGCTGCGCTGTGTTAGGGAGCAGCACACATTAGGACAGAATAAGAATAGAGCTTATTCTTCAGATAACGGTTACTACAAGCTCCAGCCCAGCTTCAGGGAGAGCTTCAGCAAGGGCTACAAGCTCCAGCCCAGCTTCAGCAACAGCTACAGAGGGAGGAAGAGATACAGAGACAGCAACGGCTACAAGCACCAGTATCACCTGGAGAAACAGAAGCCAAGCCAAGCGGATAGAGAGAGAAGGAAACTCTCTGGAAGGAAGAGAAGAAAGGCCCTTGGAAGGTCTGGGAGATTCCAAGGCAGTACTCATACTGGGAGGTATTCCAAAAGCCAGCAGAGTCCATTGGACTGGATTCAGCCAGAGGAATGGAGTGGCAGAGATAGGAATCACCAGTGGCTACCTGGAAGAGAGAAGACTGCATGTGGAAGGGACTTTCAGACCAAGGCCAGAAGGTATGTGAGAGAAGATCCAGTGTCCAGGGATCAAGATTGGAAGGCTGGACATCAGAATTGGATTACATATTGGCCAGGCTATACAGAGAGGAATAATGATAGCAGGAGAGGCTCAGGTATGAACACTGATCCAGACCCTATCTATAATAGAGAGTGGCAGCAAGGGAATGAGCATTCTCATGATAGTGCCTTAATGAAAGACTCGTCTGTGCCAATGTATGATAGTGACCATATGCTGATTGATACAGCAGATGAAAATACAGTTTATATGGACTGTTCTCTATCTAAATGCTATTACTAGTTTTCTCTGAGCAAACACATCAGCCATCACAAAGAAACCTAACTTTGTTCCTTATTTCCACTGCAAACAGCTCTTAAAGCAGGATTTGGGCTCACATAGTAGCAGCCAGCCAGCTAAAGGCTTTCAGCTGGTCCATTGATAGTAATTAGGGCTGCACCTGATTGTGGGTGTGAGCAAGGGAGAATCCCTGCTGAGATCGGCGTGGAAAATAAGCAGAAGTTAACCTAACCAGCAAAGTTTATTCTTTACTTTGTGCCTTTGTATTTGGTAATTATTTGCTAAGAAAACATTAGCTAATTGCCTGACAAGCTGAAGGTTGTTTTCTGGTTTACTTTGTGACTTTTTGTTATCCATTTTAAACACTGCAAGCAAGTAACCTCATTTATAGTGCTATCAAGCATACATGTGCTGGGTGAATTAAACCCCATCAATAAAAGAAGTATTTTATTGATCTTACCACTTGGTTTCACAACTCAAATTATTGTCATCAGCTGTGTTTGGGAGTGAATGAACTACAATACCCACAATACCTTGCAAGAATCATATGAATATATGCATCGTCAAGATTGTGTAAGTTCTCACCCTAGGCAGCCGTCTGACAGGCTGTGAGGAGCCAGTCGTCCAGGTATGGAAAGATGGATATATTCCGCCTGCGGAGGTGCGCTGCGGGTACTGCCACACACTTCGTGAATACTCGTGGAGCTGGCGAGAGGCCGAAGGGAAGGACTTTGTACTGGTAATGTTGTCCCAGTACTGTGAAGCGAAGGTATTGCCTGTGTGACTTGTGGATGCGGATGTGGGTGTAGGCATCCTGCAGGTCCAGGGATGCCATCCAGTCGCCGGGTTGAATTAGGGGCAGGATGGAGTTGAGGGAGTACATCCTGAATTTTTCCTTGACGATGAACTTGTTGAGTTTGCGGAGGTCGAGGATGGGTCGGACGCCGCCTTTCGGTTTGGGAATGAGGAAGTACCTGGAGTAAAACCCAGAGTTTATCTGGTCCGATGGTACCTGCTCTATGGCACCGGAGGACAGCAGGTGCATCAGTTCGGTGGCCATGGCTAGGCGAAGATGCGGTGGTGTAGCGCTGATGGGATGGATACTTTGGTGAGGCGCGGAGCTGAACCGTATTCGGTAGCCTTCTCGAATGATTTCGAGAACCCAGGAGTCGGAGGAGATGCTTTGCCACTCGTTTAGGAAGTGAGTCAGGCGACCCCCGATCCGGATGGCCACTGGGGGGTAGGCGTCAAAAGGATGGCCCACTCTTCGCAGGGGGTGGGTTATTCTTCTTTTGTTTGCGGTCCTGCTGTGAGTTGCGTTGGTGAGCGGGTACGTTGTAGGAGTTGCTTCTGTATTTGTTAGGCTGCCATTTCCTGTTGGTGGGGTACTTTTTGTTGGAAGAGTAGTACGAGCGTCTGTGGAAGTTGCCCTTATGCACTCCACTGTGGCGCTCGAAGCCTTCTTCTGCAAGGGTTTGCAGAGTGGTGCACTGCTCTTTCATATCGTTGACGGTGTCTTTAACTTTGTCTCCAAAGAGCGATTCCCCTGAGCAGGGTGCGTTGGCTATACCGTCATGTGTGTCCTCACGGAGGCCAGAGGCTCTGAGCCATGCCCAGC
Organism: Ichthyophis bannanicus; assembly: GCA_033557465.1. Lineage (NCBI taxonomy): Eukaryota > Metazoa > Chordata > Amphibia > Gymnophiona > Ichthyophiidae > Ichthyophis > Ichthyophis bannanicus. Next base: position 663,703,631 of record CM066033.1, read on the forward strand.
GCCTCGCAGATATAGCCGTAGCGGCGGTGCGTGGGGCCGTGTCGAATGAGTCAAAGGTTGCGCTTGCCAGGTGCTTGCTGCATTCAGACAAATCGAGAAGGGCAGTGGAGAGTAGAGCCTGGGATTCCTTGGGCAGAGATGCAGTAGATGTTCGCAAGGTCGCCATGCAGGTGTCCATGAACAGGACTTGCTGGAATTGGTGAGATGCGATTTTGGCGCTAAGCATAGCCCCTTGGAACACCTTCTTCCCGATGTCGTCCAGGAGCTTGTTGTCTCTGCCAGGGGGGCTATTGGCGTGGGTGCGCGAGGACTTGATGCGCTTGAGCGCTGAAGACACGACAATGGAGTTGTGTGGAAGCTGGGGTTGAGAGAATCCAGGAGCAGGCTTCACTTGATACTTGTAGTCGAGCCGCCTGGGAAACGGTCTACCAGATGCTGGTGTCTGCCACAGTTTGGAGTGATTGTCTAGTAGCCTCTGGTGTACTGGCAGTGCGAAGGCAGGTTTTGGTGTCGCGAGGTATTTTAGAACCTCTGGGACCGTCTCCCCTGAGGCCTTGGTGACATTCAAAGCGAGGGTAGAGGCCAGTTTTGCCAAAAACTTGGGGTAGGTGAGGTCCTCCGGAGGCGGGGGGTCCTCTGTTTCAGCGGACTGCGTCTTCTCGGAGTTGGTATGCTCGATGGAAGCCGAACCCACCACTGCTGCTTCGATTTCGTGGTCCTCTGCGGTGCAGTCAGGCGAATGGACTTCGTAGACTGGATCAGGTGAGGGTTCATGGGCAGGTTCTCTGATCCTCCCCTCCGGGGTGGAGGTAAGCGCTGCTCCCGGAGGTGTCTGTGCACGCTCTGCGCTGGGGGAGAGCGAGACGCGTGCCGTGGGTGTCGTTGGAGCAGATTGTCTCACCAGCTGGGTTAACAAGTTGAGGATAGCAGAAGACGTACTGTGGCTGGATCTGCTGCGTCTGGAAGTGCTCCGCTGTCCGCTGCTGTCGCTGTGGGAATCATCCCGGCGGCTCTTGCGGCATTGGGAGCGGTGGCGGTGGTGCCTGTTGTGCCTGCGGCGTTTCGATGTCTGTGCTCCATGTCCAGAGTCACTGCTGCTGCTGCGCCCGCTTTGCCTGGTCCGCTTCCCGCGGTGGGAGGATCTATGCCCCGAGGTGCTCTTGTTGTGGCTGCTGGCTCTGGTGCACGGAGCACTGGCGTTTGAGGGTTTAAGAGTTTCTGCATGTCCCCCGAGCTCACTGCTGTGCAGGGGGTTGATAGAGGGCAGATATGAGCTGCTGCAGGGCTCCCCTGCTGCGATTCCCGCGGCGATCAGGCTGGTCGGGTTGTTAAGCTGGAGCAGGGTCAAAGCTTCCCCGAGGCACGGAGGGACAGAGCTCTGTACAGTGTCTCTCAGCGTTGAGGCCCCGCCCCCTGCGTGGGCGGAGTTGGAGGACCCGGGCCGAGGCTGGGAGGACTGAAGGAGGGCGCCATCTTGGGCAGCATGGACAGGAGCTGCAGAGGGCTGCCGTGAGTAGAAGAGTCTATCGGCAAGCCCCAGGGCGTTCAAAAGAGCAGCCGGATTTAAAAAATCAGCAGAGCTCACCTCCGGTGTGCCGCGGGTGACGGCGCTAGGTCCGGGGGCAGCGGCGGAGTCCTTACTGTGCACTGAAGCGTCCAGGGAAATGGCCGGAGCTTTACCAGCAGCAGGGCTTACCTCTGTTGGAGCGCGGGTGGCGGCGCTTGATCCTGAAGCAGCAGCAGGGTCCCTGATGTGCATCGGGCTGGGAACGGAGGCCCCATATGGTGCGTCCCGCCGGGAGGGAGTCCAGTCGGCAGCAGTGGAGGCACGGCTGAGGATGGAGGCCCGTTCAGGCACATCCTGGGTCGGCGGAGGGTCAGCCTGATGCGTGGAAGCAGAGCACACCTCATGGTAGCCTTTCTTCATTTCTCCACAGTGGGAGCATCCGTGCGAGGTATGTTTCTTGTTGCCACAGTGAGGGCATTTTTTTGCATAGTGTTTGGGCATAGTTTGGCTAAAAAGTAAAAACAAAGAAATAAACAAATGAGAGCAGAGCAGGGTCCGTCTTGCTGGCAAGGCGGAAGAACGAAAACTGGCCGGACCAGGGGGCGGACCGGTAGGATGGGCTACCTAAGGTGGGCCCAGGAGGGCTCACCTTTCGGAGCTCTAGAGAGAGCACTTCCGTATACTCGGCTCCGCCCGGAGGACGTCACCAAGTGTGGCTGACGCAATCCTGCTGGTCCATGGAGAACTTTTTTTTAGTATGGTAGCCTTCTGAAAGCATAAACTTAAGAATTTTCATCAGGTATACAACATGTGGCAGTGTGGAGGGGGGAGTACACTCTCTGGTATACCTGAAAAGGGAATGCAGCAAACTACAACTCTGAGAAGCATGATCTGTGTTAGTTCCTGAAGGAAGCATGCTTTGGCATCAACTCTTGAGGCGGCTGGAACAAATGCTGGGTCTGGACTGAGGCCATGCTGTCCAAAGATTTGACAGCTTCAAATGAAGAAACACTTTTTTTTTGAAATAGTTCGGAGTGGAAAAACAGATGAGATGCAGTGTATTTTCTCGAGGGCCATGCTTGCCAGGTTGCATATGTTCCCAAAGCATCAGGGTTCCCAGAATCTGCAAATACCCTTATCTCCAGGAAGAAGCAGGAATACAGTTTTCACATATGGGTGACATCGGCATCGACAGAGCCTGACACAGGTATACTCCCCAACATCCAATAGGAATGCTTTTGGGAGCGTCACTTCATGCATGCGTGTCTGCCTTCCCAGCAATTCTCTTCAGTCATCTTTTTTCCGCAGAGCCATTAGGACCTTGTCCTAGTCCCATCATGAAGAGACTGCTGCACGAATCATATCAGGAACTGCAAGACAGGAGCACATCACACCCACCTTAAAGGACTTACACTGGCTTCCAATCGGTGCACGCATCAAATACAAAACTATCATAAACATATTCAAGATAAAACACCATACATCAGCCTACACACCCTCATACAATCAGACACCAGTACGCGTCCCAGAAGAAAACAAACCCACAACAGAGTCAGCACCCCAAGTGAATACAAACACACACGCAAGGACACAACAGACAGAGCACTCTCAATGGCCGCTCCAACAATATGGAACAAACTCCCGGACGACTTGAGGGCCACTACAGACCTAAAAGACTTCAGAAACAGCTGAAAACCATACTGTTCATAGAACACTATGGACACATCACATAACTTCAGAGAATGAACAACAGCACATGATCCCGCCTAACCAATGTATGCATGGAACTTGTTTTTGCACCACTGTATATAGCCCACTCTGTAAATAGCTCATACCAATCTAGCACACAACACAACACACACTCAATTTCCCCCCACTGCATGTATAACACACTCACTTGACCTGATTGTTTGCTGTGATACCACCTTGATTATTAAGATAAGGCGGTTTAGAAATACTGTTAAATAAATAAAATAAAATAAAATAAATTTAAAGTTTTTTCAGTAACTCTCTGGTACTTCTACTTTGCCTTCCCATCACCTGGAGCGGTCCCGCATTGTTCCGGTGCCACTTTCTTTTTACTTTTCATATATTTTCTTTGTTTTATCGTTGTGTTTTTTCATTTGGGCACCATTGCCCACTTTGATTTGGCTTCTGTTCTTTTTTCCAAAATGGAGAAACCCCACAGTGAGTTCAAAAAATGTATTAAGTGCTGTAGTACCATCTTGGCCACCGACCAGCACGACTAGTGTTTAAAATGTCTAGGCCTCAACCATGATGTTTCCTCCTGTGCTTCCTGCAAGCATATGACAGCAAGAGGGCTCAAGAACCGAGAGCAGCAGAGAGTTAAGCTGTTTCGATCAGACTCAGCCCCTTCGGCACACTCCTCAGAGCCCTCCACGCCATTAAAGTCGTTGCATGATCCCAGTCATCATCGGCGTCAAAGCATAGCAAGAAGCATCTCCGTCAGAAAAGGTATCAAAAGCCTCTGAGTCGGCATCGAAAGGTTCCCGTTCTTCAGTGTCAACATCGGACTCCGAAGCTAGTCATTGGCACGGTCATTCATCGGTGGATCCAGACTTGGGCCATCTGGCCCAGCTGCCTCAGCAGGAGGATACCCCCTCCAAAGCCACAGAGGGGCTCGGGAATGCTCCTGGGACTAAGTCCTCGGTGGAGCCCCTGATACCTTGCTTTGGGGATTGTGACTCAGGCTTCCGGGCTGGATGTCATACAATCCTCTCCAGTCTTCTTCAATGAGTGGGTCCAGACCATCGAACGGAATCTGGCTACAATCCTGGTGGCCATTGTACTGGGACCTTCAAGACCCTCTGGTTCTACCTTGGAGCATACTGCTCTGGTGCATTCACTTGAAGCCGGTGCCCTTGATGCTTCTGGAGCCCTCACTGAGGTATTGGTCCCTCCACGCTCGGAGCCTCCAACAACCCCGGTTCATCACATGCAGTGCATTCCGGCTCTGAGATGCTCATCATGCTCATCGACCTTCGACGTCAGGAGCCGAGCATTGTCTGCATCGAGGTACCAAGAAACATTACTTTGGTTTCCTAACGGACACAGATTCGATGTCATCCGACTCAGATCCTGAATCTGTGGTTTCTGTCGGGACATTCCTTTGGATCCTTCTCTACCACATGAGAGGCGTTTGTCACCACCGGAGGACATGTCCTTTCAGGACTTCACAAAGAACACGGCAGTGTCCCTTTTAGTCTCATTGACAACGGAACTGCAACCAAGAGTGGAGGAGTTAGAGATCCTCCAGTATCCTTCGGCACCGAAGGAAGCAGCTACCCTTCATATTCATAACATCTTGAAGAACTTAATGGCTCAGATGTGGGAAGCATCACTCTCTGCTTCTGTCATTAACTGGAGATTGGCTACACTGTATCAAGTCCCTCCTTGCCTAGACTTCCAGAAGCCACAACTACCCTACCACTCCATGACAGTGGAGTCCGCCTTGAGGAGGATCAAAAGTTCCAAGAACCATTCCTCGGTTCCTCCAGGCAAGGATGCTAGGACCCTCAATGCTTTTGGCTGAAAAGCATTCCAAGCTGTCATGTTGGGGTCCAGAATCAATCCCTACATGCTCTATTTGGGCATATTCTTAAGGGATGTATCCAGGGACTTATCCTCATAAGTATTTAGTTCTTCATGCCCAGAACACCTCTGTTCCTAACTAGAGCAGCTTTCAATGCTTTTGAGGCTACTATCAAGACAGCAGCAGCCTGTATTGGGGCAAGGAGGACTGCATGGCTGCATGTCTCAGATTTGGAGCAGTGGGTACAAGATAAACTCATTAACATCCCTTGCAATAATGAGAATCAGTTTGGGAAGGGCTGGCATGCAAAGGCAAGGGAGATCGAAACAGACGATCTCACCATGAAGCGCCTGTCCAGGAAGACAGCTGATCAGAGCAAGAAAAAGACTTCTACTAAGAAGCCCTTCTACCCAAAAAAGAGGAGGTATTATCCATCCTTCCCCTCATACTCTGCCTATCAGCCTCAACAATCCCAATAGAAACAACAGGGTCCTCATCAACTCAGAAAACCTAAAACATCTAAGGGTCAACCCACTTCACAACCTCAATCTCTGGTGAGCTTTTGACGCCTTTCTAGAGGGCATAGTCAGTCAACCTTGTGGGCCTGGTTTCCCCACAAATGTTCCCCAAATATTACCAATTGCCAATGAATAGTTCAGAAAACAGTTGCTTGGCTACAAAAAGGTTTATTTAGCATAGCAAAAATAATTGTAAATGCAGAATAGCAAATGTCTGTCTGAGAGATGGCAGGCAATGTTCCCCACCCCCGGATGGGGAGAGGGAAGGCTGCCCATCTGATTCTCTATAGTTGCTGTCTTATATACCCTCTGTAGCAACTTCTGCACAAATTCTTATTCCGTGTGCAAAACTTGCTGTGCCGTCTGCAAAGGCTTCTTCCCTGGGATCCTCCCTTAATTATCAGGTCATTTGTAGCTCATGTTACAAGGCCAGCTTATCTGTACAGTAACTGCAACTCCCTGCTTCCTTTGTTCTGTACATGATGTAGCATTTTCTTTGGCACTATTTTGTAATCTTCAGGGCCTAGAGTATTTCTTCTCACCAGTTCCCTTCTAGCATGGCCTATTTTCAGCCTGGGCCTATCCTTTGCACACTTCTTTCCAAAGTATGGCTCCTTAGGCTTTATTATAGCAGGCTGCAAATACTCTCTCTTCCATAGCCCACATGTTTGTCTTTTGTGCCATCCATACGATGCTTGTGTAAGTTGCAAACAGGCAAGAGTGCAGTCAGAGGAAACATATGAAGCAGACCTGAGCAACAGTAAGCCTGGGTAAAATTATCCCTTCAATTCCAACTTATTCCTTCATTCCCCAATTTTTCTTTTGCTTTTCTCTCGTGTAGGGGGCAAAGGTAGGAAATCCAAGCTAAGGGCCATGGATAACAACCATTTGTGACAGAGAGGGATCATCATACTCATACTGCTCCCTAGAGACAATATACAGAGTCTTAGTAGGTTGTATCATAAACCGCTTACAGCAACCAAGTAAGATGGAAAAAATATAGCATGCAATAATACCAAAAGCTGCAATACTTAACAAAATAATGAAGAAAGCTTGGAGCCTTTGTTTGCTCCCAGCCTTCAGGTGACATACACATAGTACACAATCAAGATGCTGGTCAGACATCTGAGAATGCTCAGGGGAGACACCCCCCATGGTTTTAGAAGTTCAAAACCTCTACATTATAATTGATGAATTCGCCTTATTCTCTCTACATTGGCTAGGTGAATGTTTCTATATTGGCTAAGAGAATTGTTTCAAAGACTAGGTGAATTGTTCTTTTGTTTTCGTTAATGGCTCTCCATTTGCTAGGAGAAGAATTCCTCCCTGGTCCTTCAGTATCCCTTAGGCTAGATGTGTAAGCACTTTCTCACCAGACTGCAAATACAGCTTTGGTGTCAGGGCTAGCAAGCTGGCTCAGCATGATTTCTCAGTTGATTTCTCACATGCAGAATGGCTCAAAAGTCCAACCTCCCTGCAAAGTTCAACATTCCCTACTGATCCAAACAAATCTGTACATTCCACCTGTGGATCAGCAAGGATATTACACATAAGCAGTGGCTGAATTGCCTTTGTAATTCATTTGGAAATACAATAATAATAATTGCCAAAGCCAAATGGCTTGTAGATCTCAGTTACTTTCCAAGGAAACAATAACAATACATAAGACAGAAAATCATACACAAAAGCCCCTAATCAGTCCAATAGTCCTATTCCTATTTTCAGTTAATTTGGTTTGTCTCAAAAGTTGAACCTCTCATTCTCATAGGTGGATATCTTGGCCTTTGTTTTCAATGTGACACACTGATCCAGATAGGGACTCCTTCACACATTTCTGCGGTGTGTAGTTCAGAGTTCTTGGGATGGTCTGTTCCATCTGGATTCTGGCCAATTTTCTCTGTTGGACTCTCTGGATTGCAATTGGTGACATGGCTCCAGGCCTCATTCAGAAGAGCAGCACCAATAGTAAATAAAAGACTAAATATGCTAGATTAGATTTCACAATGAGACAATGCAATGCGACAAACTTAATTTCATCCACATTTACTTAGGATCATAACTATTTCGTATGGTGTCAACTATGTCTCTCAGTTTGATAAACTCCTTGTCTCTCTATCACTGGAGATTCCTTTGCTGGTAGGAAATATTCCATTATGCCCTTGACTGACCTTTACATGTTTATAGATCAGACAAGTTGCACACACATGTTCTGCAATTTTGGCAAGTTTTAGAATTATACCAATTTTGTGAGAATTTGTCATCAGATCTTCCCCCTTTGCCTCTGCATGCCTGGGCAGTACATATAGAGGAAAAGGAAGACAAAAAAGCATCTGGAAGTACCACATGGCTAGTGTGGGTTTTCCAAAGCTCATCAGGGTGCAAGGTGCACCTAGCGTGTCTCCAGGTGTCTATTTCAAATTGTGGAGTATGTGTTGGGGCTTAGATGAATTCCTAAATTGAAGATTCTGGAGACGGCATAGTTGATATTCATTAAGCAGATACGTCACTTTAAATTACCCTCATCACGTTAATATCCATCAGAGTCCTTCCTCTTAATATCCCACTTCATCCCTCACAACACTTTTTCATCACTTGCATCAATCGACCAACTACATACATAGGTCCTTCTCATGTTTTTTATACCATACTAATGTATCCAAGGCTGCTAAGAACATTAAACAATTGTTAAAAACCTAGTATTGTAAACAAATGGTAAATTTAGATTCTTCTCAATAAGCATAACAGTATGAGTAAACAGTGTCTCTTTCCCACTAACTTAATTGGTGTAGTTCTAAATGGACATGTGCTCATTCTAAATAGCAACTGTCTAAACAATCTAGGTAAAGTCTTTAAACTAAATCTGAAAACAATGAAGTTATGTTAAAGCAAATTACTCAGTTACAGCTAACCTTGATGTTATCTTACTAATTGTGATTGCTATTAAATTTCTAAATAACCCTACAGCTCTTTGTGTTTCTATAATATATGAACAATAATTATGCCCTCTATGAGGTGCTTGCCACAATATATAAAATTCATTTTTTTAACTCTTTAAGTTTCAAAGACAAGGAACAGACACATAACAACCTTCTTATTTACTCAGGATTTAAATCATTTTCAAGTTGCAATCTGGTAACTACTGACTCAGGATGGCCCATTGTCCTTCAGGGCTCTTAACCTCTACTTTGAAGGTCAAAGGAAAACAGAAGCAGTTGCCTTAATTTTCTATCTTTTTGTTTGTTTCGTTCAGCTTTAGTAAAGAACTCTGGTCAGTTGAGCTCCAGGGACTATAAAACCTCAGTGCTTTATGCTTAACAGCCTATCTGATCAGAATAAGGTGTTTCTCTTAAGAAATTTCACTCTGCATACTGAACCCTGAACTAGACCCTCCCCCTGGATAGTTCTGAAAAGAAACATGCCTTAACAACAGCTAAAACAAGTAGTATAGGCTTCGCTTCTTCATAATCTTATAAGGATTTTCCATAACAATTAATACTAGCTCTACAGGATAGTCATTTTGTTTATCGGTGACACAGGACCAGATTTGAATCTTTGATTTCTGCCTAACATTCTTTTGTTTAAGCTGTTATGACAGCAGTTCTACTGTAGCCTCTTTTAACTAAGATGAGGTGCTCCAATTGGGGTTTACCACATTTATGAAATAAAATATGATCCCTAATTTTCGTTAAAATGAGCGGATCGAATGATCCTCCCACTGGCCAGGCGAGAGTAGGATTCTTTTTCGCCCATTTCTCCCATTTTATAGAACAATCTTTTATGGAGGATTCCAACAGGGGGTTCAGTTTAATGAGGCAGTCTATGGGGTTAGGGCCGGACTCAGCCCCTTTCTTATTATCTACCCCCTCTTTGGATTTTTTCTTAAACATTCTCCTTAACTGTCCCTCTTCCTATAATCTGTAAACCTGGTGTTTTCACTGTTTGGGGACACTTTAATTACAGGAAAGACCCTGTTAATAATTTCGCCTTTTACCGATCTGAAATTGAACCTATTTATCTGCAGAAGAGCTGGCAACTTCATTTTTTTTTTTTTTTACAAAACCTCTTTATCTACATCACCCTGGTGTGGCAGGAAGTGATCCTGTAACTAGGACCTGTCCTCCAGGTGATGTAAAACCCTCTCGCGCTGAGGAAGTTTCTCCAGGGCCATGTGCCCATGAGGGAAGGGTTAGGACAGCCGTTATAGTTGGTGATTCGATCATTAGGCATGTAGATAGCTGGCTGGCTGGTGGACGTGAGGATCGCCTGGTAACATGCCTGCCTGGTGCGAAGGTAGCGGACCTCACGCGCCACCTAGATAAGGTCTTAGATAGTGCTGGGGAGGAGTCTGCTGTCTTGGTACATGTCGGTACCAATGACATAGGAAAATGTGGTAGGGAGGTTCTGGAGGCTAAATTTAGGCTTTTAGGTAGGAAGTTGAAATCCAGAACTTCCATGGTAGCATTCTCCAAAATGCTTCCTGTTCCACGCGCAGGACCCAAAAGGCAGGCAGAGCTCCGGAGTCTCAATGCGTGGATGAGACAATGGTGCAGAGATGAGGGTTTTGGATTTGTTAGGAACTGAGGGGCTCTTCCGAAGGGATGGGCTTCACCTTAACCGGGATGGAACCAGGCTGCTGGCATTAACCTTTAAAAAGGAGATAGAGCAGCTTTTAAACTAGATATTAGGGGAAAGCCGACAGTCGCCCAAGAGCGGATGGTTCGGAAGAATGTATCCTTGAAGGATACTACCAAAAGCAGAGAGATTCCACAAAAGAGTAAAGTAGCCCAAATGCCCTCAAGTATGGAGCAGACAGAGCTTAAAGATCCCAATTTACCCATGTCTAACAATAGCCAAATTAACATGAATAAAATACATTCTCTAAAATGCTTGTATGCAAATGCTAGAAGTCTAAAGAATAAGATGGGAGAGTTAGAATATATAGCACTAAATGAAAGGTTAGATATGATTGGAATATCAGAGACATGGTGGAAGGAGGACAACCAGTGGGACACTGATACCTGGGTACAAACTATATCGTAATGATAGAGCTGATCAAATTGGTGGAGGGGTTGCGCTCTATGTTAGAGAGGGCATTGACTCAGAAAGGATTAAAGTTTTGCAGGAAACAAAATCTGCTGTAGAATCTATATGGATTGAAATTCCATATAAAGGGGGGAAGGCAATGGCAGTGGGGGTGTACTATCGAGCGCCTGGCCAGAATGACCAAATGGATGATGAAATGCTCAAAGAAATCAAGGAAGCTAACAAAAGTTACAGCGCAGTAATAATGGGTGATTTCAATTACCCCGGTATAGACTGGGTCAGTGTCACGGCAGGACATGCTAGGGAGATAAAGTTCCTAGCTGAAATAAATGACTGCTTCTTGGAGCAGCTGGTTCATGAACCAACCAGAGGGGAAGCCATATTAGACCTAGTCCTTAGTGGAACACCAGATCTAGTGCAAGAGATAAGGGTGTTGGGGCCACTTGGCAATAGTGATAATAGCATGATCGCCTTTGATTTAATTAGTGGAGGAGGGATAGTAAGGAAATCCACAGTACGACCTTTTAACTTTCGAAAGGGAGACTATGATAAAATGAGGAAAACAGTTAAGAAAAAACTAAAAGGAGCAGTTGCAAAGGTTAAAGACGTACATCAAGCTTGGGTGTTGTTGAAAAATACTATCTTGGAAGCCCAGACCAGCTGTATTCCACGCTTTAAGAAAAGTGGAAGGAAGTCCAAAAAACTGCCAGCATGGTTTAAAGGTGAGGTCAGAGAGGCTGTTGTTGCCAAAAAAGCATCTTTCAGGAAATGGAAAAAAGAGCCAAACGACGAAACCTGGAAACAGCACAAGCACTGGCAAGTCAAATGCAAGGCATTGATAAGGCAGGCAAAGAGAGAATTTGAGAAGAAGCTTGCTGCGGAAGCAAAAACGCGAAATAAAGACCTTTTCAAGTACATTCGTAGCAAAAAACCTGTGAGAGAGTCAGTTGGTCCATTAGATGATAAAGGGGTTAAAGGAGCACTAAGAGGGCGACAATGCGATAGCGGAGAGACTGAATGAATTCTTTGCTTCGGTCTTTACTGAGGAAGATGTAGGGATGTTACCCATGACTGAAGTGGTATTTAAAGATGCAGAAGAATTGAAGGAAATATCGATACATCGGGAAGATGTCTTACAACTATTAGATAAACTGAAGAGTAGCAAATCACCTGGGCCGGATGGTATACATCCAAGGGTGTTGAAAGAACTGAAATATGAGATTGCAGACCTGCTATCAGTAATCTGTGAACTATCATTAAAATCATCTCTAATACCTGAAGATTGGAGGATCGCCAATGTAACACCAATTTTTAAAAAGGGTTCCAGGGGTGATCCGGAAAACTACAGACCGGTGAGCCTGACGTCAGTACCGGGAAAAATGGTAGAAACCATCATAAAGAATAAAATTACTCAGCATGTAGATAGTCACAACCTAATGGGAGACTGCCAACATGGCTTTAGACAAGGAAGATCTTGTCTTACTAATCTGTTATGTTTTTTTGAAGGAGTGAATAAACAGGTGGACAAAGGTGAGTCGGTTGATATTGTGTATCTGGACTTTCAGAAAGCCTTTGACAAGGTCCCTCATCAGAGACTTTTGGCAAAACTAAAGGGTCATGGGATAGGAGGCAGTGTACTATTGTGGATCAGGAACTGGTTAAAAGATAGAAAGCAGAGGGTAGGGCTAAATGGCCAATTTTCCCAATGGAGAAAGGTGAATAGTGGTGTACCCCAGGGATCTGTGCTGGGTCCGCTGCTTTTTGACATATTCATAAATGACCTGGAAAGTGGAATAACGAGTGAGGTTATCAAATTTGCAGATGACACAAAACTATTTAAAGTTGTTAAAACCCAAGAGAATTGTGAAAACTTGCAAGAGGATCTTGATAAATTGGAAGACTGGGCATCAAAATGGCAGATGAAATTTAATGTGGACAAGTGCAAGGTTATGCACCTAGGGAAGAACAACCCAAACTATGGTTACACGATGCAAGGTTCCACATTAGGAACCACCACCCAGGAAAAAGATTTAGGCGTCATTGTGGATACCATGTTAAAACCCTCGGCCCAGTGTGCAGCGGCGGCCAAGAGAGCAAATAGAATGCTAGGTATGATAAGGAAAGGAATGGAAAATAAAACAAAAGATATTATAATGCCTCTATATCGTTCCATGGTGAGACCGCACCTTGAATATTGTTTGCAATTCTGGTTGCCGTATCTTAAAAAGGATATAGCGATTTTAAAAAAGGTACAGAGAAGAGCCACCAAAATGGTAAAGGGGATGGAAGGATACTCCTATGAAGAAAGGCTAAAAAGGTTAGGGCTCTTTAACCTGGAAAAGAGACAGCTGAGGGGAGATATGATAGAAGTCTATAAATTAATGAACGGAGTGGAACGGGTAAACGTAGATCGATTGTTTACCTTATCAGAATATAGAAAGACTAGGGGACATGCAATGAAGCTACAGGGTAAACTATTTAAGACTAATAAAAGAAAATATTTTTTCAATCAACGTGTAATCAAACTCTGGAATTTGTTACCGGAGGATGTAGTAAAGGCTGTTAGTGTAGCTGGGTTTAAAAAAGGTTTGGACAAGTTCCTGGAGGAAAGGTCCATAAACCATTATTAAGAAGTGACCGAAGATATCAGTGCTTGACCCTGTACAAGCATTGTGGAACTTGTGTCTCTTGGGGAAACTGCTAGGTTCATATGACCTAGATTGGCCACTGTTGGAAACAGAATACTGGGCTTGATGGGCCTTGGTCTGACCCAGTATGGCATATCTTATGTTCTTATGTACAGAGGGACGAAGGTACAAAATCCAGGACTCATACAAACACGCTGTCCTTACGCTTTGTCCATCTCCGGCCATCCCTCTCGTGAGAGTACGAAACCGTGGATCAGGACTCCACAGTCGCTTCGTACGCAATTGTACGTCTCACACATACACAGTCAATCCTGGAGACATTAAGACTTAATGTCTGGGCAAAACTTCATTTCCCTAATATTTACAACTAGGTACAAAAACACTCTAACATTTGCTACATAACAGAACATTAATTGCATAAAAGACACATGTGCACATGTAAATTCGCTACTCACCCACTAGTTGAACCAGGTAAGCCTTCTGTCCTTGCTGGGCGGACAGGAAACACAATACTTACCACTGGAGTCTTCCCAGGATATCCAAATCTCTCGTACGCCCTGTTTTCGTCCAGACAGACGGTACCTGTTTTCTTTTCGTCCAGGCAGATGGTACCTTTTCTCAATATCTTTACTCTCAGGCAAAAAATATAGCCAGAGGAAACGCTGGGCAATTTAGAAAATTTAGGAGTTTTAAAACTCAGGAGGCCGGTTTTCAGGCACCAATTGTAGGCTGGTTTCCCCACAAATGTTCCCCAAATATTACCAATTGCCAATGAGTAGTTCAGACAACAGTTGCTTGGCTACAAAAACTTTTATTTAGCATAGCAAAAATAATTGTAAATGCAGAATAGCAAATGTCTGTCTGAGAGATGTCAGGCAACGTTCCCCACCCCCAGATGGGGAGAGGGAAGGCTGCCCGTCTGATTCTCTATAGTTGCTATCTTATATACCCTCTGTAGCAATTTCTGCACAAATTCTTATTCCGTGTGCAAAACTTGCTGTGCCGTCTGCAAAAGATTGCAAAGCCGTCTGCAAAACTTAAAGCCATCTGCAAAAGTCTGCAGGGCTGTCTGCAAAGGTTTGCTAGTGTTGCTTGCAAAAGTCAGAGCTGTCTGCAAAAGTTTGCAAAGGCTTCTTCCCTGGGATCCTCCCTTAATTATCAGGTCATTTGTAGCTCATGTTACAAGGCCAGCTTATCTGTACAGTGACTGCAACTCCCTGCTTCCTTTGTTCTGTACATGATGTAGCATTTTCTTTGGCACTATTTTGTAATCTTCAGGGCCTAGAGTATTTCTTCTCACCAGTTCCCTTCTAGCATGGCCTATTTTCAGCCTGGGCCTATCCTTTGCACACTTCTGTCCAAAGTATGGCTCCTTAGGCTTTATTATAGCAGGCCGCAAATACTCTCTCTTCCATATCCCACACGTTTGTCTTTTGTGCCATCCATACGATGCTTGTGTAAGTTGCAAACAGGCAAGAGTGCAGTCAGAGGAAACATATGAAGCAGACCTGAGCAACAGTAAGCCTCGGTAAAATTATCCCTTCAATTCCAAATTATCCCTTCAACTTCTTCAGCCTCCCTTCCCTCGTCACATCCCAGGGAGATTGACGAATTTTGCACACACATGGCCCCTCATCACCCTAGAACCCTGGACTTTACAACTCGTCAGTGTGGGCTATCAGCTCAAATTCAAGGCTGTATCCCCCCAATTTCTTTGTGGGCGAAGCCAATATGGATCTCCACCTCTCCACTCTGCTGCTGCAGGAGATCAGGTCTCTAACATCTCAGGGAGTTGTCGAAGATGTCCCTCTACCACAGCAAGGTCTGGGGTTCTATTCCCGATACTTCCACATCCCAAAAAAGATAGATGGCTTCAGGCCTGTCCTCAAAGTGAGAAATCTCAACAAATTCCTAGTGAGGGAAAAGTTCAAGATGATCTCTCTAGGGGTGCTTCTCCCCTGTCTTCAGCAAGACGACTGGCTTTGCTCTCTAGATCTGAAAGATGCTTACACGCACGTCTTGATCCACCCACTGTACAGACAGTATCTCAGATTTGTCTTCCAGGGGCACCACTATTAATTTCGGTTTCTTCCCTTCAGGCTGGCTTTGGCACCAAGAGTCTTCACAAAGTGCCTTGCAGTCGTAGCAGTCTACCTGCGCACCTTGGGAATCTTTGTCTACCCTTATTTAGATGACAGGCTCATCAAGGGAAATACCCCTCAAATAGTGGCCACATCACTTCAACAGACCATTCTCGTTCTGTAACATCTATGGTTTGTGGTAAATTACCCTAAATCCCACCTGACTCCAACACAAACTCTAGAGGTCATAGGAACTCAGCTCAATACAAAAAGAGCTCGGGCCTACTTGCCAGAAGACCACCTCCATCGCCTAGTTGCCCTGGCGATCCACTGCTAACAGTGACCCTCACGGCTCGTGACATGCTAAGTCTCCTCGGTCACATGGCCTCCACAGTCCATGTTGTTCCATATGCCCATTTACATATGCACACAGCACAGTGGACTCTCTCCGAGCAGTGAATGCAGTTGACAGGTCACCTCTCAGACAGGATCACCATTTCATCACACCTGATGAACTCCCTCCATTGATGGCAAGCACCCCAAAACATTCTCGTAGGGTTACCTTTTCAAAGGTCTATACCGCAGTGTACGCTGACCACCGATGCTTACAAGCACGGCTGGGGAGCACATCTCCAAGACCTCACCACACAGGGCCAATGAACCCCTCGGGAGACCTCTCAACACACAAATCTTTTGGAGCTCGGGGCAATTGCAAATGCCCTCAAGGTTTTTGTCCTCATCAAACGGAGCAAACGGTACTTGTTCAGACTGACAATCAAATTGCCATGTTCTTTGTCAACAAGCAGGGCGATATGGGTTCTTGCCCCCTATGCAGTGAGGCAACCCATCTTTGGGATTTTGCAATATCCCATCACATCCATCCCCAAGCCATTTATCTCCCTGGGGAGGATAATCTCTTAGCTGATAGGCTCAGATGGGTCCTTCATCCACATGAGTGGATGCTCTTATCACCAGATGGCACAGCGCTTTTTCCATTTATGGGGGATGCCCATAGTGGACCTCTTTGCTTCTCCAGTGAATGCCCAGATGCCTCGCTTCTGTTCAAGGATACCCTCTCCACACATTGAAAGCTCAGATGCTTTCCTCCATCATTGAGGGTAGGGTCTGCTTTATGCATTTCCGCCAGTCCCTCTCACTCCAAAGACACTTTTTAAAGTTACAGTTGGACAGGGGCAAAATGATTCTAATTGCCCCATTTTGATCCTGTCAATCATGGTTTCCCCTACTTCCTCGTCTGATCAGTCATCCTCTCCAGTTAGGTTATGCACCCCACCTGCTCTCTCAGGACCAGAGAACACTACTTCATTCCCAGCCTCAAGACTGCGCTTGATGGCATGGCTGCTGAGTGCTTCATTCTCTCTGACCTAGGATTCCCAGACGATGTAACTGAAACCTTACTTGTTTCTAGGAAGAATTCTATGAGACGTACCTATGCCTTTAAGTGGTGCAGATTTTCCTTCTGGTGCTTCCAGAGAGCTCTCAGTCCTTTCAGTTGTGCAGTAAACCACCTGCTGCAGTACTTTTTGCATCTCTCTTCATCTGGTCTGAAGACTAATTCTGTCTGAGTACACTTGAGTGCAGTTGCAGCCTCTCACCACCCAATTGGAGATCACCCAGTTTCTTCTCATCCGCTGATGGGGTGGTTCATGCGAGGGCTTCTTTTAGCAAAGCCACCATATGCTCCCTCCCCACGGTGGCATGGGACCTTAACATTGTCTTCACGCAACTTCTAAGACCCCCCTTTGAACCCTTGACCATGGCTCCTCTCAGGTTTCTTAATTGGAAAGTTGCTTTTCTCATTGCTCTGACCTCAGCACATAGAGTTAGTGAGTTACAGGCTCTGGTGGAGTACGCTCCATACGCTTGTTTCCACTGTGATAAGGTGGTCCTTAGGATTCGCCCTTCCAAAAGTGGTTACACCTTTCCATCTGAACCAAACCATATCTCTTCTGACTATTTTTCCTAGGCGGCACACTTCTAAGGCAAAAGCAACAATGCACACTTAGAACGCAAATGCTCTTTTGAAGTCCTATCTTGACCGAACTAAGAATCATCGCCAATCCTCCCAACTATTTGTGTCTTTTGACCCTAGTCACCTGGGTCTCTCGGTTTCCAAAAAGACTATTTCCAACTGAATTGCTGACTGCATATCTTTCGCATATGCTCAAGCTAGTCTATCCCTTCATGGACATGTCACGGCACACAATGTCCGAGCCATGGCTCTGTCTCGCTTTCTGAGATTTGCCAGGCAGCCACTTGGTCTTTGCTACATATCTTTGCTGCCCACTATTGCATTGACAAAGACGTCGGTCGAGATGCTCAATTTGGGCAAGCTATCAAGAAACCTCTTTCAGATTTAGGACAACTCTGCCCACCATCCATCTTCGACAACGCAACAGGAGTGTGCCCAGAGGGCTGAGTCTGACGGATCCCTTCTTTACCCTGTTTTAGTTCCAGTCTCCTCTCTTCTGCTGGGTAGTCGTGGGCTAGGGAGTCCCATATGTGAAGACTTCATTCCCGCTTTTTCCTGGAGATAGTGTAGTTACTCACCTGTAACAGTTCATCTCTTGGAACAGCAGGAATCAGTCTTCACAATCTGCCCACCTCCCCTCTGAGTTGTCATTCCATTTTCTATTTATCTTTTTCTCATACGGGGGTTTTCTCTGCTGACTGAGTAGTATATAGCGGACGGCGGGAAGGCAGACATGCATGCTCCCAAAAGCATTCCTATTGGATGCTGGGGAGTGTACCCGTGCCGGGCACTGTCTATGCCAATGTCACCCATATGTGTGAAGACTGATGCCTACTGTTCCCGGAGATCACCTGTTACAGGTGAGTAACTATACTGCAGTAAGACAGTGAAAATCTCACCACTATCACTGGTCAAGTCTACAGAAAAGGTCTGCATTCTCAAAGAGATGATAGCCCCTCATATGGTATTCTCTGGCTGCACAAAGGCAGTCTGACCTAAGGAATAGGTAAGTAGGTAAGTCCACGAAGATGACAAAACTCCTAAGGTGTAATTTTTTATATAACACTGAATAATTTCTCCTTAAAAGAGAAAAAAATGTTAGATTAGTACAGATGATTTTACAGAGTAGAAAATAGCTTCTTTCAGAGGCTTAAAAAGAAATGAACTGGGAGTTTGAGGTAGCTTGTGACAGTTAAGTAACTGCCTGGTTGCTTACCAGTCTGTGTCAAAAACTCATGAGAGGTGTCTTCATATCTTTCTCCAGGACCAAGCAGGAAGTCAGTCCTCACTTATGGGTGACGTCGGCGCCGACGGAGCCCTCACGGAGAAATTTTCCCCAGCTTTCGCAGAAAGCCTTTGGGCATTGCAGCGCGCATGCGTGGTCCCCTTCCCGCCTAGGGATGCCATCTTGCTCAGTCTTCTTTTTTCCGCGGAGCCCTACAGACGTAGTCTGTTACTGCCGCAGAAAAGTTGATTTCTTTGATTTGTTTTTACGTTAAATTTTTCTCGGTTCGTGTGTTCCTCTTCCCGCCGGGCCTCGATATCCTCTATTGGGCCCGTCTACGTTTTATTTTATTCCAACTGGCATTCCCGCCACTTTTTTCCTTCATCCCTGGCAGCGCGGTCTTTCGACCTTGCCGGGGTTCTTTTTCCCCCGATGGCTGCCAGCGGTTTTAAAAAGTGTGATCGTTGTATCAGACTCATGTCTCTCACCGACACGCATGACTGCTGCCGCCGCTGCCTCGGGGCCGAGCATGACCCTATGAGCTGCGGCCCATGCAGCAAGATGTCCTCGAAGGCGCTCAGGAGCCGGCAGTCGCAAAGGGATCGGATCTTCTCTGACTCCGCGCGGACCTCGTCAGAGGCCTCGACGCCTTGTTGCTCCGGCTCGGAGCATCGTCTGAGTTCTTCTCAGCGGGGCTCCCCCGGCCGGGAACACCGACGGGAGAAGAAGCCCGCGAGGGTGGAGCCGGGAGGCGATCCCGGTCCTTCGAGGGACAGGTCACCTAGCCCGGCCCGACACCCCGGGCCGTCGGAGGGGGAAAGGCCTTCGAAGCTTCCTCGTCTCGAAGTGGAGTCTCCTAGACACGTGAGTGCTATAGTCCTCCTGGACTCCCCCACGGATGAACCGACGTCGGGCCCGACGCCGTCGGGGCCCGAGTCGGCGGCTGCTGGGTCTTCTGAGCTTGATCTCAGACTGACGTCCTTGGAGCGCAGTATATCTGCCTTCATGGACCAGCAGCGGGCATGGATCACCGGCCTCGCCAGTGCATCTGCCCCGACCACCGGGACGTCGATGCTTCAGTCGACCCCGGAGGCCGAGTCGATCCTCGAGTCCATGCGAGCTCGAGTCGATCCTCGACCTAGGTCTCCCTCGGCTTCCCATTCGGGACCGAGGTCCTCGACGCCGGCCTCGGCGTCGGGGCGGCGGTCCCCGGGCCCCGCCTGCGTGGAACCGCTCGATTCCTCCTCGGAGGAGTCGGGCTGGGACACGGAGGAGGACGAGTCACCCGGTTCTTTCCAGACTCGATGCGTCCCCTCCGATTCGCCCGAGTCGGAGCCTCGGAGGCGGTCCCCCCCGGAGGATACCCGGTTCTCCGACTTCGTGAGGGGCATGGCCAAGGCTTTGGCCTTCCCCGCGGATCCGGAGGAGGAACCCCGAGCCGAGGAGCTCGAGGCCTTTCCATATGACTCCCCCCCGAGGGAGGCCTTCACTGTACCGGTTCCCCGGATGCTGGAGCGGCTTCTCTTCCGCATGTGGGAGAGCCCAGCCTCTACGCCAGTGTTGAGCAAGCGGGTCGATTCCATGTATCGAGTCCGCAAGAGCCCCGGGTTCCAGAAGGCGCAGCTTCCGCACCACTCCATGGTGGTGGAGTCGGCCATGCATCGACTTAAGAGTCAAAAGCTGCACTCCTCGGTGCCCCTGGGTAAGGAGGCCCGGAACCTGGACGCCCTCGGTAGGAAGTGCTTCCAGGGCTCTATGCTTGCTTGTCGGGTCCAGACATATCAGCTGTATATGGGTATGTACCTCCGAGACCTGGCGAAAGAAATTTAGGGTTTCTCTGCCGGTCTCTCCGAGGAACCCTTGCAGCGGTTCCAGGCCTTATCCTCAGGGATTCGAGAATGTTCGAAGTTCATTTCTCGAGCGGCCTATGATGGCTTCGAAGCATCGGCTCGGGTAGCCGGAGCCGGCATCGGGGCTCGCTGCCAGGCTTGGCTTCAATCATCCGACCTCGAACCATGGGTGCAGGACAAGTTGGTCGATGTTCCTTGCCGAGGGGAAAACCTCTTCGGCAAACCCATGGCCGAAAAGGCGGCGGAGCTCGAGTCCGAGACTCTCACCAGGACTCGCCTCTCCAGGAAGTCCTCGGCCCCTTCACAGAAGAAGAAGGGCTCGGGCAAAAAGCCTTTTTACCCGAGGAAAGTGTTTGCTTATACGCATCACCAACCACAATGTCAGGCCACTACCCCCCTTCAGGGGCAGCGGCCTAGGGGACAGGGTAACGGTTCCCGGAAGCAAAAAGCCCCCAAACCCACCACGCAGGCCCCGGCCCAGCAGGGTGGAGGTTTTTGACTATGCCAGCACGGGGGGTCGGCTGACCCACTTTGCTCACAGGTGGTCAGCCATTACATCCGATGCCTGGGTGTTGCAGGTGGTCCACAAGGGCTACCTCCTGCGTTTTCACCAGGTGCCCCCCCTCTACTTCCCAGGGGAGCCTTCCAGACCCCCGCTGCACGAGGACATACTCCTTCAGGAGCTGCAAAGCCTGCTTCAAGAACAGGAGCCAGTGCCCCAACACTTGTGGGGTCACGGGTTTTACTCGAGGTACTTCCTGGTTCCAAAGAGAACAGGAGGCCTCAGGCCCATTCTGGACTTGCGCAACCTCAACAAGTTCCTGCAGCGGGACAGGTTCAAGATGCTTACCCTTGGAACCCTACTGCCCTACCTCCAGCGGGGAGATTGGCTATGCTCCTTGGATCTAAAGGATGCTTATACCCACATCCTTATTCATCCGGACCACCGACAATACCTAAGGTTTGTGGTGGCAGGGAATCATTATCAGTACCGAGTGCTGCCTTTTGGCCTGTCCTCCGCTCCCAGGGTGTTCACGAAGTGCCTGGCAGTGGTGGCAGCCTTCCTGAGGCTTCAAGGCCTCTTCGTCTTCCCATACCTGGACGACTGGCTCATCCGGGCGTCGTCGGCTCCAGAGGTCGCCCAGGCCGCCCAACGTACGGTGGCTCTGCTTCAGCACTTGGGCTTCGTCATAAACTTCGAAAAGTCCGCTTTGCTCCCCTCTGAGGACCTCGAGTTCATAGGGGCACGGCTGGACACTCGGCGGGCTCGTGCCTTCTTGCCTCTGGAACGGGCCAACAGGCTCATGGCCCTAGCTGGCGGGTTCAGCGGCGAGTCGCCGGCCCCTGCCAGACAGTTCCTGCAGTTGCTCGGGCACATGGCCTCCACGGTCCATGTCACTCCGAACGCCCGTCTACATATGAGACATACCCAGTGGCATCAGGCCACAGGGAGGCTGTCAGACCTGTTACAGGTTTCCGACCGTCTGGTCTCCTCCCTACAATGGTGGCTTCACCTGCCCAATCTAGTGCTTGGCATGCCCTTTCAGTCTCCACCGCTGTCCCGGGTGCTCACGACAGGTGCTTCCCTCCTAGGTTGGGGGGCGCACTGTCGGGGGACATGCACTCAAGGCCTTTGGACGCCTTGGGAAGCCGCCCAGCAGATAAACTTCCTGGAGCTCCGGGCGATCCGCCTAGCTCTGCGGACCTTCTCTCACCTAACGTTCGGTCAGTCCGTACTGGTGCAGACGGACAATCAGGTGGCAATGTTCTACGTGAACAAACAGGGGGGCACGGGCTCCCTCCTTCTATGTCAGGAAGCCCGGAGGCTGTGCTCTTGGGCGGTCGATCACGACATCCTCCTCAAGGCGGTTTACCTGCCAGGGCAGGACAACTGCCTGGCGGACAAGCTGAGCCGGATCCTGCTACCACACGAATGGAAGTTGAACCCCGCGGTGGTTCAGCAGATCTTCCTCCAGTGGGGCTCTCCCACCGTGGACCTGTTTGCCAGTCCCCTGAACAGGCAGCTCCCCAGGTTCTGCTCCCGGCACCCTCATCCTCTTCGAGTAGCGCCAGATGCTTTCCTCATCTCGTGGTCCACGGGTCTGCTGTATGCCTTCCCTCCCACGCCACGGGTGTCCCGGACATTGTTCAAAGTTGTCCAGGACGGGGCCTCTGTGATCCTGGTAGCGCCCCGGTGGCCGAGACAACCGTGGTTCCCTCTGCTTCTACAGCTGGCGGTGGACACCCCTCTCCCTCTGGGGTTTCAGCCTGATCTCCTGACCCAGGATCAGGGAACTCTTCTGCACCCCAACCTCCGGGCTCTGCACCTGATGGCCTGGCTGCTGAAAGGGTAGTCCTAGCTCCGCTTCTGCTACCCCCGGAGGTGGAGGCCGTCGTCCTAGCATCTCAGCGACCTTCCACCCGGAAATCTTACGCCCTCAAATGGCATCGTTTCTCGGTTTGGTGTTCTCAGCGATCTGAGGACCGCTTCGCTTGTTTAGTATCGGTGGTACTGCAATATTTGCTTCACCTATCCGATCTAGGTCTCAAATCCAACTCTGTCAGAGTCCACCTCAGTGCTCTCTCTGCACATCATTCACCGGTTGAAGGCCAGCCTCTCTCTTCGCACCCCTTGGTGGCGCGTTTCCTCAGAGGCCTCCTTCTACTTAAGCCTCCGTTGCGCCCCCCAGCCCCTGACTGGGACCTCAACGTGGTTCTGCAAAGGCTTACCTGCCCACCTTTTGAGCCCATGGCTACCTGCCCTCTTCGTTTCCTCTCCTGGAAAACTCTCTTCTTGGTAGCCCTCACTTCCGCGAGGCGAGTGAGTGAGCTACAAGCCCTAGTGTCGGAGCCCCCGTACACTAGGTTCTACAGGAATAGGGTAGTCCTGCGGACCCACCCCAAGTTTCTTCCAAAGGTGGTCTCCCACTTTCACATCAACCAGGAGGTGGTTCTTCCGACCTTCTTTCCCAGGCCGCACACCAGCCGAGCTGAGACAGTGCTGCATACCCTGGACTGTAGAAGAGCCTTATCGTTCTACCTTGACCGTACGCGAGAGCATAGAAAAGCGGTCCAGCTTTTCGTCTCGTTCGACCCCAATCGGTTGGGGGTACCTGTCTCTAAGCGTACTCTGTCCATCTGTGTAGCCGACTGTATCGCCTGGACTTACGGGGCAGCCGGTCTCTCCTTGGAAAGTCGTGTCACGGCGCATCGGGTCAGGGCGAAGGCCGCGTCTGTGGCTCACCTCCGCTCTGTTCCATTGGCAGACATCTGCCGGGCCGCTACTTGGTCTTCAGGTCAGACCTTTGCGGCTCATTACTGCCTGGAAAGGGAGTCCCGCAGGGACAGTGCTTTCGGTCAGGCAGTCCTCCACAATCTCTTTGAGGTTTAGGCAACTCCTACCCTCCGGCCCCGGCGTTGGCTACCGGCCGGATGCGTATTCAGAGAAGATTCCTTCCCTCTGTACTGTTGAGCCTCAGGGAGCTCTTTTTAGGCTTGAGGTCTCCGGTAGCCTTAAGCTTGGGAGTCCCATAAGTGAGGACTGACTTCCTGCTTGGTCCTGGAGAAAGAGTAGTTACTCACCTGTAACAGGTGTTCTCCAGGAGCAGCAGGAATCAGTCCTCACTACCCTCCCTCCTCCCCTCGGAGTTGCAGTCATTCTTTTTGCATATTTTTGCTAACTTTTGCTGTCTTGCCGCTATGTCATCAGACTGAGCAAGATGGCATCCCTAGGCAGGAAGGGGACTGCGCATGCGCGCTGCAATGCCCAAAGGCTTTCTGCGAAAGCTGGGGAAAATTGCTCCGCGAGGGCTCCGTCGGCGCCGACGTCACCCATAAGTAAGGACTGATTCCTGCTGCTCCTGGAGAACACCTGTTACAGGTGAGTAACTACTCTTACTGGCTAGGTCACATGACTCATGTTTGGATCCATTGAAGCTGTGGGTAAGAGAATTTTTCATGGAAACTGGTGGATGTATAAAACAATCACCAAAGGAGGTGATGGAGGCATAAACAGCAACTGAATTAAAAAAAAAAAAAGCCTGGCTAAATCCCCAAGGGCTGTTAACTGGGGAACTGAAGGAAAGCCGCCGATTAATTAGGGCCTATCTTATGCAACAGGAAGGGAAATAGGCAGACTAAATGGGTCTTCTGGTCTTTATCTTCCATGGTGATCTGTATTTTTGTGGTTTCATTGCTTCTTGTAAAATATTGAAATTATTCTCTTTAGCTTGGTTTCTCTTCCTTATTTGTTGATATCCATTTCTGGATTTAAATTTTTATTTCTCTTACTTTTTTTCTCTCCTTCAGACAAAGTTATAAGGGATTATGATTTTGCTGAGGTGCTAAAGAGAAGCATTTGCTTGGAGCAGAGCACTCAGGCTTGGTGTGAAAATTGTGAGAAATACCAGCCCACGGTAAGACAAAATCCTTGGAAATGGGAATGGAGGGTACAGAGTATTCAATAGTATGCAGGATAGTCCCTTTTCTCGTGTAAGGGGAAGTTATCAGCAAAGAGCACTCTCGCTGTTTCTGTGGTCATTTATTTCTCTGTTTCTAACTAAGGTTCAGACAAGGAACATCCGCTGTCTGCCTGATGTTTTGGCTATTAATTGTGAAGTAAACAGCACCAAAGAGGCTGACTTTTGGAAAACACAAGCGGAGGTAATTATTGCTCTGGTGGTTCATTTAATTTAATAATTTGTAAACTACTTTTCCGGATTACAAATCTGATCAAGGCAATGTACAGTTAAAAACTCTGATAATTCAGAACAGATCAAATGTAATAGTAGGTTAATACATATAAATCAAAATAGAAATGATAGTTATGGAGACATCCAGATGGCAGATGCACTTTAATGTGGACAAGTGCAAAGTGATGCATACAGGGAAGAATAACCCAAAATATAGCTGCACAAGCTAGGTTCCACATTAAGAGTCACAACTCAGGAAAGATGATATCATCTTTTGTTCAGCCACCATAAAAGCAAACAGAATGTTAGAAATTATTCAGAAAGGAATAGAGAAGAAAACAAGAATATCATAATACTTCTGTATCATTCTATGGGCAACTGCACCATAAGTATTATGTGCAATTCTGGTTACCTCATCTCAAAAAGAAAGAATTAGAAAGGTACACAGAAGAATGACCAAAATGATAAAGGGGATGGAACAACTCCCCTATGAAGAAAGGCTAAATAGTTTAGGGCTCTTCAGCTTGGAGATATGATAAAGGTCTATAAAATCATAACTGGAGTGGAAATGGTAAATGCGAATAGGTTGTTTACTCTTTCAAAAAGTACAAAAATTAGGGGATGTGCCCTGAAGTTATTAAGTAGTACATTTAAAAGAAATTGGGGAGAATATTTTTTTCACTAAATACAGTACATAATTATGCTCTGGTATTATCGGAGGATGTGGTTAAACCAAGGTACACTAACTGCTTTTAATAAGGTTTGGACAGTTTCCTGGAGGGAAAGGTAGACTTGGGGAAGGCCACAGTTTATCCCTGAGCATAAACAGCATAGAATCTGTCTATATTTTGGGAACCTGGATTGGCCACTGTTGGAAACATAATACCAGACTTGATGGGCATTTTGGTCTGATGTAATATAGAAGTTCCTATGTTCTGATATTTTATGTTCATCTAATGCATTCATTTGATGTACCATCTGTTGCATAAACAATGTGATTTACAAGAAATAGAACCCACTCTTGATTCCAGTGATAAAACTAAGCATTTTTTTATGCGTAGCTGTGAACTAAATCTGTCTGCCACACTACCACTGGGTGTAAGCCAGGCTTTTAATTTGTTTTCTAAAAATAAAATAGCTGGATTCTAATCTGAATTTCCTTGAAAAAGTTGGAAGCAGCTGAGGAAAAAGTTCTTGCTCTCATCCTAACATGGTTTATAACCTTCAAGGGGATTTTATGAGCACTGTGATTACTTGTTTTGCCTTAGGTATTCTGTGTTCCTATCCTACTTGCAAACTCTTGAATGCAGTCACTAGCAGCTGAGAAGCTCTTCTTGTGCCAGCCAGGACTGAAGGAATTAATACTGCCCTCTTGTTTCAAAATGGAGGCATTTCCTGCCTTGCTTCGGGAAGTTAGAATATTGTT
Organism: Ichthyophis bannanicus; assembly: GCA_033557465.1. Lineage (NCBI taxonomy): Eukaryota > Metazoa > Chordata > Amphibia > Gymnophiona > Ichthyophiidae > Ichthyophis > Ichthyophis bannanicus. Next base: position 663,730,166 of record CM066033.1, read on the forward strand.
GGGTTTTGTGCGTATTTCTAGATTATGCAGTGGTGTGGTTTAAAATTTGCTTATGAATACAAATAGGAGATCAATGCATCTACATCAAATCTATATGTACATAAAAAATCATAGAACCAAAAAAATTTCTGTCTATGTAGCTTTTTCTTTTATACCAACAAATAAACGATGAAAGTTCTATTCCTATTATTCTTCTTTCTATTATTGAGTATCGATATTAATTAATTAATTAGAATCAGGCAATGGTCTCAGACTATCAATGAAATAAATACTGCTTTAAGTCCAGACGTGGCTTTAAACTCATCATTTACCCCAAAAGATAATAAATGTGCACCACCAATATACAGACTCCCATGCGTGCTTTCTTCACATATCTTTATATCATTCCCGTGTCCAGATTTAGCTCAGTGATTCCCAATGTTCATAATATTTCAAATCAACACCCTACTACCTGAGTGAATCCTTTGTGACTGATATATACAGAACACACCTCTATTTTTTTGTCGGAAGTTATTGCCATGAGAGATTCCTCCCTCTTGAAGCGTAACTTCCCTTTTAATCAATTTTGTGGTAACCGAACCACTGCATAAAATATTGTGAAATAATTGCATTTAAACTTAATGCTATATCACAATAACTTCTTTATTTGTCAACTCTGCAGATCACAACGAACACAGCACTGCGTTTAGAGCCACGCTCTAATTTCTGGCCCTGTTTCAACGCTTAAGATTCTGCAAACAGCATGTACTCATCTCATTGAAGCGTCCAGCCACATTAAATTTCAGCGTCCAGCCATATTAGCTCGTTCTTTTCAACGCTTGACTCCAAGAAGTAGCTCAATTCGCACTCCTCTTGTGACGGACACTTCCGTTATTTCAGTCTCACTTACCGATCTGGAACTTAGGTAACAGCGAGAGAATTTAAACCGTCTTCCAATTAGAGACCGCTATGTCATAACAGGCTCATCCAATCTATTTCCAGATTTAGTCCCTTGGACTCTAGAGATCCAATACGAAAAATCCAACTTTGTTCTAGCCATTGGAGACGTTGTTCCCTGTCTCCGCCTCTAGGGCTCTCTGGAACGTGATCAATAATTCGCCATTTAAATTCTGCAAATGTATGCTCTAATTCCAAGCAATGTTGAACCAAAGGGGCAGAAACTATTGCATTCCGTATTCGCGACGCGTGTTCATGCAATCGGAGTCTAACCTTCCGAATAGTCCGTCCTATGTAAAGTTTCGCACAAGGGAAAACTAATGCACCTGGTCTTCACACACAGACAACCCGTTATAAAATTACCTTTTCAACATTTTTACAATGATTGAGAAATTACAAATGGAGCCATCTGTAGAGGGGGAGAGAGTAAGCCCAGTGGGAATGGGGAGGGGAAAAGGCAGTACTGCCAATTTAATCAGTTCCAGGAGGTGGGATTTTTGGCTAGTCCTGATTTTCAATTTATATTCCAATATAGTGTGGTATTTGTAGTTTCTGATTTTACCCATAATGTATCAGGATGGGCTTGTCCGAAATCCAGGGCTGGACTCAGATCTCTGCTGGAACTGGATAACTTGGCATTTCTGGAAAGGAAGTGGAGGTAATTCTCAGGATTTTCATTTTTTGACATTTTATTATGTATGTTTTTGTAATACAGCTTAGGAGTGTTGATAGGCGGTTTATAATTTTTAAATAAATAAATCTTCTATTCAAGAAGCCCTTAGACATAATCAAATATTTACACTCAAAGATTCATCTTACCATAGAAATAACAGTAACTGAATATCATATACATAAACATGAAGGACAGTCTTAACTAGATCCTATGCTCTATGGGAGTTCCCTCCTTGCCTGTGATATACCAGATCCTGCTTCCTGTGGTGTTTGTTTCTTCCCTGCCTGTGCCTTTCATGTTTCAGAAACTTGCTCATTGGTGTGTTCTGTAATGTGGTGCCTTGTTTTTTTTGTTTTATTTTGTGATTAGTATGCTTTTAAGAAGGCAGTGAAGAAGGCTGAGGTAGAGGTCCCTAACAGCAGAGAATGTCGCCCAGGAGAATGGTGAGAACAATGGATGGGAAGAGGGAGAGAGCTTATTCCAAGGTGGAAGTGTGTGTATCTGTGTTTGGGGGAGAGGAAGAAGGGCTTTAGTCAAATTGAGTGTGTGTTTGGGAGCAATGCAAACGCAGAGTGGCAGTTTATTTTTTTTCCATTTAACATTTTTATTGAACCTTATATCATATAAGTTACAAACTTCTTCTTAACTCAACATTGCATGGATATACTACCACACCAATCTGTCATTATCTTTGCTATTTCCCCCTCAATTCTAATACAACATTGTTTTATTGTCTCATCAACTACCCTCCCCCCCTCTCAAGTATCCCCCCCCTTTATAGACAAACTACTTAATCTCCACCCCTTCTCGTGTGTATCACTTATACATATTCATGCTTTCGCCAATGACATCAAATCCCAATCCTTTATTCACTGCGCGGTTTTACATGGTCTTCCCCTCCTTCTTGGTTACTTTCCATTTCCCCAGCCATTTCCATTTCGTCTCTCCGGGCCAGTCCAGGAACATGAGGGTTGTCAACCTTCTCTAGCAGCTGAGGACTGAATTCTGAAGTTTTGCTGGGTAGACGTCTGGCTCCCTCTGCTGGCCAAACCTCAGTCTATTCAGTCCTCAGCAGCTGTAGGTCGCCTGTTCCTGTCTGGCTCCCGGAGAGAGGAAGAAGTTGTTGGAAATTGGCACACTCCTTTTTTTGTTTTCTTTGACTGCCTTCGTATTTGAAGAGTAGAGCCCTAGCAGGGTTCTGCTAAGCCCATCTGCAGGTTAAGTTCGCTTGGGGTGTGACCCAGAGCGGTCGGCGATCCGGAGCAAGGGAGGCAGGGCCTGCCTCAGTCGGCAGCTCCGGCTACCGGGGGAGCAGGCGAAGTGGTGCTGGGAGCCCCAGAGACCATCGGCCGCCCCTGAAGGCATGTTCACACTGCCGCTAGCAGCGGGGGTGCTTGGCTTGCATTAGGGATCGCTATACCCGAAGTCGGGTTCAGGTACATGTGTTTTGCTTTTCAGTCAAGCTGGTTCCTGCGTTTTTCGTAGCGGCGGTTTTCGTCGGCGTGGTGCACGGGGGTTAAATCGTCTGTGGGTGATTGTTTTTCTTCGGGATTTCGGCGGTTTGAGTGCTCAGGGGTCTATTAGCAGTTTTCGCTTCTTTTTGCCGCCATGGAGAGCAAGCCCGAAGTTAGCGGTTCTGTAGGAGGGCCCCAGACCAGCGCGGAAAAGGTGGGAATGGCGGCCATGTCGGCGCCGGCTCCGGGGTTGCAGTCGAGTCAGGACAAACCTGCTAAAAAGAAGTGCAAATCCAAAACATCAGAGCACGTGGGGGAAGCTCCCTCACAGTCTCTGCATTCTGTACAGGGGGGCTTGGAATCGGTATTTTCTGCAGATTTTATTTTAGCCTTACATCAAGCTTATTGTATGAAATGGCAGCATGCGCAGGTCAAGGGCTCTGTCCCCCTGCCCGGGCATCCTGGGGGCAAGCAGCCTTCTCTGTCGGACCCGGGGGAAGGCTCCTCCAGTAGGTCCTTAGGAGTTGGGATGGGGACCGAGGGCATCGGTCAGCCCATCTTGGAGCTACCAGGCGCGGAAGGAGGAGAGATTCTATCAGAGTCTGGGCTAGAATGGCCTATGGATTTTGAAGACCCTGAGATGAGTGCCAGTGAGGATCCTGGTAGGTTTCGGGTGTTTAGGAAAGAGGAGTTAGGGGCTCTCATTGCCCAAACTTTGGCAGTTTTAAATATTGCCTTGCCAGCGGCGCCGGAGGAGTCCTTAGAAGACCCTCTCTTGCAGGGTTTTAAAGTGGAGCAGAATTGTTTTCCAGTTCACAGAGTCATGAAGCAGATGGTGGAATCTGAGTGGGAATGTCCGGAGACTTCCTTACGGGGGGCTCGGGCTATCGGCCGCTTCTATCCTTTACCGCAGGAGTTATTACGGCTGCCTAAGGTGGATGCCTTGGTTTCGGCAGTCACTAAGAAGACGACTATTCCTGTGGAAGGCGCGGCTGCCCTAAAGGACTTGCAGGATAGGAAATTGGAGTCCCTGCTAAAGCAGAACTTTGAGTCTTGCGCGCTGGCATTGAGAGCAGCTATCTGTGGAGCGTACGTTTCTCGAGCCTCCATTAGGTGGATACAGGGCAGCTCTCTCTCTCGCAAGGACGAGGACGAAGGCGCGAAACTAGAATCGGCGTCTGCTTACTTGGCAGACGCTTTTTATGATCTAGTAAGGATTTCAGCAAAATCCATGGCAACTGCAGTTGTGGCTAGAAGATTTCTCTGGTTACGAAATTGGGCGGCGGATGCCTCCTCTAAAGCGAGGCTGAGTAAGCTTCCGTTTAAAGGCTCCCTGCTCTTTGGAGCGGCCTTGGAACAGATCGTTAAGGATCTCAGGGACTCGAAAGGTGGCCGGCTGCCAGAGGACCGTCCAAAGATTCAGAAACCTGGCGTTTTGCACAAGGGCCCTTCGAGGGAGTTTCGCAGATTCCGGGGATCCCGTTTTGCCCCGTACCCAAGGGGTCGCTTTGCGCCCAGAGGTCAGTCCTTTCGGGGAGCTAGAGGATTCGGTAGAGGTTATTTCAGATCCCAGCATGTTAGCAATAAAAAGCCGCAATGAAAGGAGGGTGGTCCAGGCAGAGATCCCGGTAGGGGGATGGCTTCAGGGCTTTCTTTCTGTCTGGGCCACGATAACGTCAAACCAATGGGTACTCAAAATAATTTGCAATGGTTACGCTCTGGAGTTCGCTTGTCAATTGGCAGAGGCCTTCGTTTTGTCCCCATGCGGATCTGTGGAAAAGCAAAGGGCGGTAACGGCCACTCTGCAAAGATTGTTGAGTCTGCAGGCGGTAGTTCCAGTTCCCCCCAGGCCAGTTAGGCTCAGGTCGATACTCAATTTATTTTGTCGTTCCCAAGAAAGAGGGTTCGTTTCGTCCTATTTTGGACCTCAAACACGTGAACCTCTGTTTGAGGGTTCCTCATTTCTGCATGGAGACTCTTCGGTCAGTGATTCGGTCTGTGCGTCCGACGGAGATCCTTACTTCCATAGATCTTACCGAGGCTTATCTTCACATTCCAATCCGGCCGGAACACCAGCGGTTTCTACGGTTTGCGGTGCATATGGGTCATTTCCAGTTCCGAGCCTTGCCGTTTGGCTTGGCCACGGCGCCGCGGACCTTCACGAAAGTGATGGTGGTGGTGGTGGCGGCAGCTGCGTTGAGGTGCGAAGGGATCCTGGTGCATCCGTCCCTCGACGACTGGCTGATTCGAGCGCCGTCTGAGTCGCTGTCGGCAACGGCGCGGGTGGTTCATCTCCTGGAACAGCTTGGTTGGGTGATCAACCAATCCAAGAGTCAGTTACAACCGGTAAGTCATCTCCAGTACTTGGGAGCCATTTTCGATACGGAGATCGGCGCAATTTTTCTTCCGGAAGATTATGAGGCAGGTGGCGGAGTTCTTGCGTCAAAAGGCGCCAACGGTGTGGCGTTATTTACAGCTCCTAGGATCGATGACGGCGACGTTAGACCTGGTGCCTTGGGCGAGAGCCCATATGCGTCCATTGCAGCATGCGTTGCTGTCACGGTGGTCGCCTCAGGAGCATCCTTTTACGCGGCGGTTACCCAGGTCGCAGGAAGTGAGCGACAGCCTTCGGTGGTGGTTAGATCCTGTCCACCTGAGGGCGGGCGTCCCCTTACGGCAACCGGACTGGGTCCTCGTAACGACAGATGCCAGCCTCGCGGGCTGGGTAGCGTATTGTCAAGCTTCCATGGCGCAAGGCCTTCGGTCGCCAGAGCTGCAGAGGGCGTCCATAAATTTTTTTGGAGCTCAGGGCCGTTTTCCTGGCTCTTTGCGAGTTTCTTCCCCTCATAGGCAACAAAGCGGTGAGAGTGTTTTCGGACAATGCGGTGACGGTGTCCTATATCAATCGACAAGGAGGAACCGGGCATGCCCTATTGTTGGAGGAGGGTCAGCGGTTAATGGATTGGGCGGAGTTACATCTGGTAGCCATTTCGGCCGCGCATGTGGCAGGAAAAGACAATGTGCAGGCCGATTTCCTCAGCCGCCATGTGATCGATCCCGGGGAATGGGAGTTGAACGTGGCAGTTTTTCGCGATCTGGCCCGACGGTGGGGGCCGCCAGTGATGGACTTGATGGCCACCTTCGACAATGCCAAAGCCATTCGGTTTTTCAGCAGACGCAGGGAGCGTATGTCGGAGGGGCTCGACGGCCTAGCGCAGTCATGGCCGACCAGGGTATTGCTTTATGTCTTCCCTCCATAGCCAATGATAGGGAGAGTACTTCGGAGGATAGAGAGGCATGACGGTCGGGTGATTCTTATCGCCCTGGATTGGCCCAGGAGAGGGTGGTATGCGGATTTGGTGCGTCTCTTGGTAGACCGTCCCTGGAAGCTTCTCAATCGGTCGGATCTCTTAGTTCAGGGCCCTCTGATCATGCCAAATGTTGATCGCTTCTCGCTTATGGCTTGGCTATTGAAAGGGACCGGTTGAAGCGGAGGGGCTATTCCTCTTCCGTTATTGGCACCTTATTGCAGGCTCGGAGGAGCTCGACGTCGTTAGCTTATATCCGCGTTTGGCGGGTCTTTGAGAACTGGGGCGAGGAACGGAGTTGTCGTCCGCGAGATGTGTTGGTGCCGCAAGTGCTGTCTTTTCTTCAGGACGAGCTGGATAAAGGTTTAGCCCTCAGTACTATTAGGGTTCAGTTAGCGGCCATTTCCTGTTTTCGCGGTTCCGTTAGAGGTCGCCGTCTGTCTACTCATCCCGATGTCCTTCGGTTCTTGAAAGCGGTAAAGAACATTCGTCCTCCTCTTCGGGTAGTGGTTCCTGCGTGGGATCTGAATCTAGTGCTGGAGGCATTGGTGAGACCTCCCTTTGAGCCGGTTGCGGAGGTTCCGCTTCGGGAGCTTTCCTGGAAGGTGGCTTTCTTGTTGGCTTTGTGTTCTGCGCGGAGAATTTCAGATCTTCAGGCGCTTTCCTGTAAGGCTCCGTATCTCCAGTTTTCAATGGAAAAAGTGATGTTACGGGCAGTTCCGTCGTTTCTGCCAAAGGTGGTGTCCATGTTTCACATGAATCAGACTATTTCGCTGCCGACTTTTCAGAAACAGGGTCAGCTCCCTATCGATAGAGTCCTGGAGAAGTTGGATTTAGGGAGAATGCTCAAAAAGTACCTTCACAGAACCAAGTCTTTCCGCAAGTCGGAACGCTTGTTTGTCCTCTTTGGGGGACCTAGGAAAGGGGAAGCAGCGTCCAAGGCGAGATGGGTGAAGCAGGCCATACTGGCAGCATATAGCGCAGGGGGGCATTCGCCCCCAGAGGGGCTTAGAGCGCATTCCACTCGGGGTCATGCGGCGTCATGGGCCGAGTTGGCTTTGATTCCTCTGGTAGATATTTGCCGGGCGGCTACTTGGTCTTCGCTTCACACGTTTGCAAAGCATTACTGTTTGGATGTTCAAGCCCGTGGGGATGCGAATGTTGGGGCTTCCGCCGTCATAGCGGGCTTGGCGGGTCCCTCCCGAGGTTAGTTACTGCTTTGGTACTTCCCTCATGTTCCTGGACTGGCCCTGAGAGACGAAATGGAAGTAGAAATTAGGCCTTACCTGCTAATTGTCTTTCCTTGAGTACTCTCCGGGCCAGTCCAGGACCCACCCAGATCATTAGCATTATGTCCAGGAGGGGCGTCCGTCGTTTGGGTCCTCCACCGCCCTTTTGCCGCGGCTTCCGGGTTGACTGGTCAGTCAGCAACAGTAAGAAACTCGTAGGGTGCTCTGTTTTTCGATTCTGTACGTGGGGTGGTCGATGGGGCTGCCTCGCTTTTCTGTCACCCACAGTTGCAAACGGGAAAAAAAAAAAAAAGGGGATCTTGGCCAGTCGCAGCTGCCGTTCTGAGTGGTGGTTGCGCTGTCTCCCTTGCCTGTTTAGGTTTTTCGGGTACGTTCTCATTGTGCTGCTTCAGTTTTAGGTGCTGTTCATAGTCTGCTTTGTTAGAGATAGACTGAGTTTTGGCCAGCAGAGGGAGCCAGACGTCTACCCAGCAAAACTTCAGAATTCAGTCCTCAGCTGCTAGAGAAGGTTGACAACTCTCATGTTCCTGGACTGGCTCGGAGAGTACTCAAGGAAAGACAATTAGCATGTAAGGCCTAATTTCTACTTCCAAACACACTGCCATTGTTCCATCCCCTTTTCCATGTCGCAACCCTGTCAGTCGATGCATCAAACATAGATCCTCCATTCTTCTGATAAACCCTGCACTTTTGGGCCGCCCCACCCCCAACCAATGTTGTGCTATTTCGTTTCTTGCTGCTACTATGCAGTGATGTAATATCCCTCTCTCCCCAATATCCTCCCTCCCCAATACCTCTGGTGTTTTCTGCAATTTATGTCCCGTCATTTCAGAAATTATTGATAATACCTCTTCCCAAAAGCCTTGAATCTGTCCACACTTCCACCACATGTGCATCATATCCCCTCTCTCTGGACACCCTCTCCAACACTGGTCTGATGTTCCCCTCCCCGCCCTTTTTTGTCTTGTTGGTGTCCAGTACCACCTATAGAGTACCTTATAGGCATTTTCTTTTATTTGAGTAGCAATAGATTTATTTTATTTATTTATTTATTTAAAGTTTCTTATATACCGCGCTATTTATCATCAGCGCGGTTTACATAGAACAAAACAATCTCGGTACATTTGAAACACGTATGAGTTACAGATAACAGGTCAAGAAACTTGGTTAACAAGGGCAACTATTTACAATACAATAATGATTGACTATTTGTATTCCCGCTATAGTCTGTATGACTTTATCCCACCTTTCCTCTGTCCATTGTACGTCTAGATCTGCCTCCCATTTCTACATAAACTCTAATTTACCCTCCCCACCTTCCATTAGCCCTTTATAGGTCTTGGACAGGAGACCTTTGCGACCTAAGTTTCCTGAGCAAAGGGCCTCAAACCACCCTCTATTACTCCACAGGTCCCACCATACACCCCGTTGCCTCACAAAGTGACCAACCTGGGTATAACTATAATAATCATTGCTAGATAATCCATATAGATCCTTAATCCCCTCAAAATCCCTTATCCCTTCCTCCACCACTATCTGGGAGATGTGTGTAAGTTCCTGCTCTGCCCATCTCCTAAGTATCTGCCCCCCTAGTCCCTGTCCCCTCTCGAAACACGCCTCTAGTGTCATCCCCGGTATATATCTTTTATCCTGTACTAAGATTTTCCTTGTTCTCCGCCAAATCTGCAAAATATGCCCCACAAAGGGGTTCAGCCCTCTACTGGCTGAAGCTGTACACCCCCTCCATACCAACGTTTCCAACCCCACTCCCCTTACCGAATCTGCTTCCATCCTAACCCAATGCTTTTGTTTTTCTCTGTGCCAATCATACATTGTTTTCAATTGCGCAGCTATATAATATTTGCTAAAATTGGGGATCCCCAGCCCCCCTCTTCCCTGGGTTTCTGCAATATGGACATTGCCACCCTCGGGCCCTTATTTTGCCATATAAATCGAGTGATGCTTTGTTGTAACTGCTTTAGCTTTTGCCGTGGTATGTCTATCGGCAACGCCTGAAACAAAAACAAAAAACGGGGCAATAGCATCATTTTTACTGTTGCAATGTGACCGAACCAGGATAAATGTCCCCGCCCCCACCTGTCCAAGAGAATTTCTACTTGCCTGAACAGCTTTTTATAGTTTAAATCATATAGGCCCTCTAGCTTGTTGCTTATCTGAATCCCTAAATACCTTATCTCCCCCTTTGCCCACCTAAATGGGTACCGCTTTCTTAATCTCGTCTTGCTCCTCCTCTGGTACTGACAAATTCAAAATTTCCAATTTTGCCCAATTTATAGTGAATCCTGACAGCCTCTCATATTCCTCTAATTCCCACATTAATATTGGTATTGAGCATCTCGGCCGGGCCACACTCAGTATAATGTAATCCGTAAACAATGATATCCTATATTCTCCCGTTCCTACCTTTATACCCCGCAAATCCTCCCTTTCTCTCACTCGCTCTGCGAATGGCTCCAATGATATCGCAAATAAAATGGGTGACAATGGGCATCCCTGCCTTGTCCCTCTCCCCTGCTCAAAAAAGCCCAAATACGCTCCATTTACCCTGATGCATGCCTTCGGGTTTCTGTACAGTGCTTCCACCCAACCCTTAAATTCCCCTCCCAACCCCATTCTATCCATGACCTGAAAAAGAAAGGGACAGTACAAGGAGAGCAAACCAACTCTCGCAACACCAACCAGAAAACACAAAAAGCGAGAGAGATGTGATGACACAGATGCTTGATCCAAGAAGCTTTATTGAATTCCCCAACGCGTTTCGGCGGAACGCCTTCCTCAGGGGGTATCAAACTAACAAAAATAACATAAATAGAATTATACATTAGAACATATTAAAAACATATAAGTAAAAATGAATCAAAATTAACAATAATAACACGGGCATGGATAAAGGATAAAAATAAAACATCACCACAGTGGACTGGTTATGTATGCACAGATGGTAATCCATATATATTTATCAACTTATACATAAATGATATATAAACACTCCAAGTTAAGAAAGACGCAGGGCAGAAAAGCAATACACAAATAAAATCAAATAAAAGACACATAACAGGTAATACTCACTAATGCGGATCGTGAAAAGATAGTCTGTATATTGAAATGTGACAGACGTTCACCTTTGGCCAAACTATACTAGGGCCATGTGCATAAATAGCATTAAGCTGCAACAAATAACAACATCAATAAAGGGTTATAATAAAAACTTCAAAAATGTGATACACAAGGAGACCAAAAAAGATATATAAATAGATACTTAAATCAATGGTGTGGTTTTTAAAAAAACCTTTGGGAACAAACACACTGTAAATGCATAAAAGGTACATAATAAAAATACAAATACACCACATAAATAACATATTAGGAACCATCATTGAATAATATAATAAAATGAATACCATCGATAAATAGTGCTAAGACCATAAATTATTATAAAACCAATAAATAACAGAGGATCTGAATCCAAAACGAAAAGGACTTCACTTGGACGTAAATTGGAGGGGACTACATATAGCATTAAACCAATAGTGGCTCAAAAATGTTATACTCTAGATAATATGCCATAAAAAGGATTGTGTATTAAAGTTTATATGTATTTAAAAGAAAACTAATCTATGCTGCTAATTATAAAGATTGTTAATATCATAATTACATAATAGCTTAATTAGATGACTCCTAAAAATATAAATCACAGCGGGGAATGTTACTACACTAAAGGAACTACTAAAAACTATAAATCAAACCATATTCATTGGGTAAAAGAGGTGAGTAACTTAGACTACCATTTGGTGTACTAATATCTGACGGCATGTTTTTGCAAGTGAAAGAGAACAAAAAGACCACTCCTAATATTGAGCCGATGTAGAGGGCTCAAAAATGTATTCTGAATGATGATGTACCATAAAGGACACAAAAAAGAACTTGTAAAACCAGCTTGTATGTTAAGGAGGAATTTAGAGATTGTGGAGAGATTACCGACGAGATAGTTTGTTCAAAGGTTTACTGGAATAATACAACTTTCACAGGGGACCGATCTTATCGATGTGTGAATTTTAATGTAGAGAAACCAACATTGTCTCTTTACCAAAGTGCCGATGTATAACTATAAGTAAACAAATTAATACCTTACAAGAGCAACTTGTGTATTAAAAAATTGATCACCGACAATACAGTGTCCTTTGTACTCAAAAAATCTACCGAAGTAATGTGACTGTCATAGGGGACCGAACTCTTCAATGCATCTAAATTAAATTATCTCTTTACCCAAGTATCGATAAAGGTTATCAGCTAACAAATTAAAAACATAAGTTATTAAATACTAGTAAACCATATGAATATGTATAAAAAACAATATAAATATGTATAAAAAACACGTAGCGCATAAGTCATACTTTGTATATATTTATTCATAGAAGAGTGCTACTCAATACTACTGCTTGCAAGGGCGATATCTTTTTTTAAAAAATTGGCAAGGCACATGTATCATCTTCTATGTGTATTTAGGAAGGTATTGTTCAGTACTGCTGCTTGTATAATCAAGAACATAAAACTTCAAATTAAAGCAACGATGTGTGTTAGACCAACAGATTACTAACTGTCAAAAACTCCACATAAAGTTGCATAAAGTGAACATTAGAGAAGCAACAAATGCCGAAACAACCTTGTGTCTTGAAAGGAACGTAACCTCTAAGAATTGAAGAGTGAACTGAAGAGAAACGCCGAAGTTTAAAAACCGCTGAAGAAACCACGCCAAAACTTGGGGGCGTGGTTTCAGTCAGAATCAAATTACAAATGCCAAATAAAAGCAAGCTTGTCAGTGTATGAACCAACATAGTAACAGATTGGAAATACCAGCGTTTAGTCTTGAAAATGATATAGTCAAAAAGAAACCATCATCAATAAACCTCAAATAGAATGATTAAAAATGAATATGGTACATAGTTAAAAAAGGGGGGTGATAGCAAATCATTCAGATGACGTAATACAGATATATATATTATTTCAAATATCGATGAACCTCAATAATAATAATAGAGGATGATGGCAAAACATTCAGATGAGGTGAAACTGATGTATGCATACATTTTTAATCATTCTATTTGAGGTTTATTGATGATGATTTCTTTTTGACTATATCATTTTCAAGAGTAAACGCTGCTATTTCCAATCTGTTACTATGTTGGTTCATACATTGACAAGCTTGCTTTTATTTGGCATTTGTAATTTGATTCTGACTGAAACCACGCCCCCAAGTTTTGGCGCGGTTTCTTCAGCGGTTTTTAAACTTCGGCGTTTCTCTTCAGTTCACTCTTCAATTCTTAGAGGTTACGTTCCTTTCAAGACACAAGGTTGTTTCGGCATTTGTTGCTTCTCTAATGTTCACTTTATGCAACTTTATGTGGAGTTTTTGACGGTTAGTAATCTGTTGGTCTAACACACATCGTTGCTTTAATTTGTAGTTTTATGTTCTTGATTATACAAGCAGCAGTACTGAACAATACCTTCCTAAATACACATAGAAGATGATACATGTGCCTTGCCAATTTTTAAAAAAAAGATATCGCCCTTGCAAGCAGTAGTATTGAGTAGCACTCTTCTATGAATAAATATATACAAAGTATGACTTATGCGCTACGTGTTTTTTATACATATTTATATTGTTTTTTTATACATATTCATATGGTTTACTAGTATTTAATAACTTATGTTTTTAATTTGTTAGCTGATAACCTTTATCGATACTTGGGTAAAGAGATAATTTAATTTAGATGCATTGAAGAGTTCGGTCCCCTATGACAGTCACATTACTTCGGTAGATTTTCTGAGTACACAGGACACTGTATTGTCGGTGATCAATTTTTTAATACACAAGTTGCTCTTGTAAGGTATTAATTTGTTTACTTATAGTTATACATCGGCACTTTGGTAAAGAGACAATGTTGGTTTCTCTACATTAAAATTCACACATCGATAAGATCGGTCCCCTGTGAAAGTTGTATTATTCCAGTAAACCTTTGAACAAACTATCTCGTCGGTAATCTCTCCACAATCTCTAAATTCCTCCTTAACATACAAGCTGGTTTTACAAGTTCTTTTTTGTGTCCTTTATGGTACATCATCATTCAGAATACATTTTTGAGCCCTCTACATCGGCTCAATATTAGGAGTGGTCTTTTTGTTCTCTTTCGCTTGCGAAAAACATGCCGTCAGATATTAGTACACCAAATGGTAGTCTAAGTTACTCACCTCTTTTACCCAATGAATATGGTTTGATTTATAGTTTTTAGTAGTTCCTTTAGTGTAGTAACATTCCCCGCTGTGATTTACATTTTTAGGAGTCATCTAATTAAGCTATTATGTAATTATGATATTAACAATCTTTATAATTAGCAGCATAGATTAGTTTTCTTTTAAATACATATAAACTTTAATACATGATCCTTTTTTATGGCATATTATCTAGAGTATAACATTTTTGAGCCACTATTGGTTTAATGCTATATGTAGTCCCCTCCAATTTACGTCCAAGTGAAGTCCTTTTCGTTTTGGATTCAGATCCTCTGTTGTTATTTATTGGTTTTATAGTAATTTATGGTCTTAGCACTATTTATCGATGGTATTCATTTTATTATATTATTCAATGATGGTTCCTAATATGTTATTTATGTGGTGTATTTGTATTTTTATTATGTACCTTTTATGCATTTACAGTGTGTTTGTTCCCAAAGGTTTTTTTAAAAACCACACCATTGATTTAAGTATCTATTTATATATCTTTTTTGGTCTCCTTGTGTATCACATTTTGGAAGTTTTTATTATAACCCTTTATTGATGTTGTTATGTGTTGCAGCTTAATGCTATTTATGCACATGGCCCTAGTATAGTTTGGCCAAAGGTGAACGTCTGTCACATTTCAATATACAGACTATCTTTTCACGATCCGCATTAGTGAGTATTACCTGTTATATGTCTTTTATTTGATTTTATTTGTGTATTGCTTTTCTGCCCTGCGTCTTTATTAACTTGGAGTGTTTATATATCATTTATGTATAAGTTGATAAATATATATGGATTACCATCTGTGCATACATAACCAGTCCTCTGTGGTGATGTTTTATTTTTATCCTTTATCCATGCCCGTGTTATTGTTAATTTTGATTCATTTTTACTTATATGTTTTTAATATGTTCTAATGTATAATTCTATTTGTTATTTTTGTTAGTTTGATACCCCCTGAGGAAGGCGTTCCGCCGAAACGCGTTGGGGAATTCAATAAAGCTTCTTGGATCAAGCATCTGTGTCATCACATCTCTCTCGCTTTTTGTGTTTTCTGAAAAAGAAAGGTCCAGGACACCTGGTCAAATGCTTTCTCCGCGTCTAAAGAGATGAGCAAGGCCTCCTTATCACTTTGCCCCACCGACCAAATAGTGCTCAAAATCTTCCTGATATTATCCGCCACCTGCCTCCCTGGAATAAAGCCCGCATGATCTTGGTGGATCAGCTTCCTGATTAACCTTGTTTAAACGGATTGCTAAAATTTTAGCCAACAATTTAGCATTTAAGTTGAGCAATGAAATGGGTCTATACGACACACATTCTTGCTGATCCTTACCTTCTTTATGAATTACCGTTATCCTGGCCCATCCCTTAGTAGCTGCTAGCACCCCACCTTCCCTTGGTAAATTAAACAGCCTCAATAATGAAGCTGTTAAAAGCTCCCTGAATTTCCTATAAAATCGTGCTGTTAGCCCATCCAATCCCGGTGCCTTATCTACCTTTAACTGTTGTATAGCCTGCTGGATCTCCTCTGCTACAATTGCCGTATTTAACCGGTTTTGTTTCTCTTTACTCAATTTTGGGATCTTAATTGAGTCTAGATAACTTTGTATTCTTTCCAGATCCGGAGCTGCCCAGGCCGCATATAGCTCTTGATAGTATCTTTTAAAGGCCATCTTTATGAACTAATTTCCCTTCCCAGTCCTTTATTTGCAATATTTGTGACCTTAATTTCCGTTGTTTCAAGCGTTGCGCCATATAACGCCCCACTTTGTTTCCCCCCCTCAAAAAAACCCTGTTTCAATAATTGCATTCGGTATCTGATACTTTCGGCTTGCATAGCGTTTAATTGCCCTCGAACAGCCAGCACTTGGCCTCTATATGTTCCTCTTCCATCTTGCCCATCTAATGCTTCCAGTTCCATTAATTTTTCTCTCAGTTCCCGTTCTCTCTCCTCCCTCTCCCTCTTCTTGCGTGCCCCCCATTTGAGGAAGACTCCCCGCACTACTGCCTTATACCCGTCCCACACTCCCCCCCAGGTCACCTCTCCATTATCATTCCATCGGAAATATTCCACTGTCTCCCGCTCTGTCTCCTTATGAACCCTCTCATCCTCCATCAGAGATTCATTTAACATCCAGAACTGGATGCCTCCTCCCTTCCCCACCATGGTCAGCCTGACCTCCACCAATGCATGGTCTGACCATGTGATAGAGTCCATGTCCACCCCTTTGATCCTACCCGCCAACTCCTTTGTTATCCAAATAGCATCTATTCTGGAGTATGAGCCATGTACATGAGAAAAATATGAAAACTGCCTTTTCCGGGGATGTTGGAATCGCCATGAATCTATCAAGCAATGCTGTGCAACAAAGTTTCGATATTTTCTCCTATCTGCTCTTTTCCCCTCCCTTTTCCCCGTTGCATCCCTATCTGGGTTCCATGTTAAATTGAAATCTTCCCCCACGTATAATTTTGCCTTCCCCTAGTTTCCCCACCTCCTCGCCTAATTTTGCCCAAAATTCCCCTTGCCCCCCTGTTGGTGCATAGACATTTATTAGACAATACCATTCATTTCCTATTCGTATTCGTAACATTATATATCTTCCCTCTTTATCTCGAATTACCTTCTGTACCTCCACCTTGAGTTTAGAGGGTATAAGGACTGCCACCCCACCCTTCTTTTTTTCCACTGTGTTTGATGCATACAGACATATTCCATAACCCTTGGGTTTGACCATGTGTTCTGTTGCCCTTGTTAAGTGTGTTTCCTGTAAGAGCACCAACGCCGTTCCTTGACGTCTTACTTCTTTATACAATTTCTGTCATTTAATTGGCGAATTAAGTCCTTTAACATTCAATGTTACAACTTTTAGCTCACCTTGTATATTGTATTACCTCCCCCTTCTCTGTCCCACTTTGTCTGTCTACCTCCTCCCCCCTCCATCTTCCCCCCTCCCCCTCCCCCTTCCCCCCTCCCCCTCCATCTTTCCACTCCTCACAGGAGATATGACTTCCATTAAGGTAACCGACTATCAGGCTGCGGCCTTTGCTGCCCGCCTGTCCTCCTCATCCCCACCCTCCTCCTCCTTCCTCCCTCCCCCCTCCCTTCCCTAACTCCCCTACCTTGTACTCCATCTGCCCCCAGTGGCAGTGTTTTTAAGAGATGCTCAGTTTGTGTGTGAAAGCGTGACCTGTTAGTGATTGGAGGAATGCAGGGTGGGGTATAAGACCAGTGGGAGAGTACCATGGGATTATGGAAATTAGTGATCCCCCTTCCTTTTCTTCCTGCAATATGAGTACACCGCAAAAGGTCAGTGACAGGACACTTATGGCTAATCCCTGTCTCTCCTGTCTTTACAGGGAGGAGTTTGGTAACTCGGAGATTGCTCCTCTGCCACCCTCTGTGAACGAGCTGAAGGATGTGTGGACTCCTTATTCCATCAGAATGAAACTTTCCAAAAACAAGGAGTTAGAGGTGCTGAACTGGAGTGATAGTGACGAGGTGAGTGGTCGTTCTCCTTCCTGGACATGAAGGGGCCTGGGATCTCTCACTTCAGAAATATTTCAGTTATTCCTTTCTTACTGATTAAGCATGCTCACCAGACCAGTCCAGAATGAGTGGGTTATGCCCGTTAGCCAGCAGATGGAGACAGAGAACAAAGGCTTGTGAGCTTTGCCCTATATAGGGCACTGTGCAGCCACATGCTCCTCCAATATTCTCTATCTTCAGCAGATGATAGATGGGGTATACTCTGCAGTATGGATGCAGAGACCGGTAGATGAGACTCCTGAGCCCATTTGGAGAACTGGGCACCCAACTGAGTCTAGAAAGCTGTGTTCTCCATGAACAAGCAGGAAATAAGTTCTCACATATGAGTGATGTCACCAATGGAACCCTGCAAGGAACGCTCCCCAGCTTCCAAAGGAAGCTTTTGGGAGATACACTGCACATGCACGCCTGCCTTCCCACCCACTGCTGTGCCTTATTTCTGCAAGGAAAAAAGTTTGGAAAAAAGTTTTCTATCTGGCCATCATGACCAGGTTTTTTCTCTTCATTTCTTTTCTGCCTGTTGTTGGTTAGTCTTTTGGGTTTTTTGGGGGGTTTTCTAGGCTTTTTGTATATTTTTCCCCCTTGGGGTGGTTTTCCCACCCACGATAGTTTTTCAGTTTAGCTTTGACAAAGCGGTGTTTTTCGGCATGTCTAAGCTAGCTAGTGGCTTTAAGAAATGCACCAAGTGTGGCAAGACCATTTCTGCCACCAACCGATATAACTGGTGCTTACAATGCCTTGGGCCCGACCACAAGCCGACGTCCTGTGAGCTCTGCTTGGCATGCTGAGAGCTAAAGGGTTGGGAAAAGCAGGAGTCGTCCCTCTTCAGCTCATCTGATTCAGCATCCTTAGCCCCGACCCCCTCGTCTACACCTGCAAAAAGTCCTGAGGTGGCAAAGGGGAAGGAGCAGCATGATCAGTCAGAGCAGAGGGGCCCGAGCAATGAGGGGAGACTCTCTGCAGAATCCCCATTGATGTCGATGGGGGAGCACCGGGATAAGTTCTGGGTGCAGTATTATTGCAGTCCTCCTTGATGCAATGCGGAGAGCAATGGCTGAGAGCAGCCAACCAAGCTTCTCTGGTGGGAGGACCCGACCTAGACGGTGGAGTCCACACCCAGTGCCCAGGAGGGGCAGCAGGATGTCTCCCGATGCACCTATCATTGTGGACTCCTTGCCCGAGGTGTTGATGCCCCTTGCAGATGGTGATTCTGGGGGAATGTCTTTGAGCCCTAGCAGCTCACTTGGCGGCAGTGGAAGCCTTGCGGAATGCAAGCTTCGCAGCATGGAATGCATCATCACCGCACTCCTTCCAGCCTATCCTCCAAGGTAGTGACATTGAGTGGGAGATCGGTATCAACTCCAATTGCCGGACTGGCTACTGAAGTACCTCTTGCACCTCTCTCACTCCTGGCTGAAGTCTAATTCTGTGCGAGTTCACCTCAGCGCGATTGGGGCCTACTATCGTGGCTGTGGGGGGGAAGCTGATTTCGGCCCAGCCTCTGGTGGCCCGGTTCATGTGGGGTCTGCTCTTGAAACCCTTGCTTGGGACCTCAGTGTGATCTTCGGCCAGCTAATGTGGACTCCTCTTGAGCCACTGGACTCATGTCCACTGAAATTCTTGACCTGGAAGGTCCTCTTCCTTTGGCCATCATGTCGGCACAACATGTCAATGAGCTCCAAGTTCTGGTTGCTCACCCTCTGTATACCAGGTTTCACCAGAATTGGGTGGTGCTCCATACACCCCCCCGCTTTCTGCCAAAGGTGGTCTCAGCGCTGCACCTCAACCAGTCCATTGTCTTTCTGATGTTCTTCCCCTGGCCTCACGCAACCTGCGGTGAGGCAACTTTGCACAAACTGGACTGTAAGCATGCGTTGGCCTTCTGTCTGTAACACACGAAGGTGTACCATCAATCAACACATAGCCATTTGTCTCCTTTGACCCCAATAGGCTGGGTGTCGCTGTCTCAAAACTTCTGTGATCCCTCTGGCTAGTGTACTGCATCGCTCATGGGTATTCTCTGGTTGGGTTGAGTCATGTCATGGCTCACGATGTCCGTGTGATACCTGCATCAGTGGCCAACCTCTGTTCTGTGTCTGCAGAGGAAATCTGCAGGGCTGTAGCATGGTCTTTGGTCCATACCTTTGCAGCCCACTGCAGTCTGGATGGGGATTCTCGATGGGACAGCAATTTTTGCCAGGCTGTACTCTGACATCTCTTTGGGTCTTAGAGTCAACTCCTACCCATCGGCCTTTCTGTCCGTCCAGGCTAGCTGCTGAAGATCCCCTCAGGTCGATGTCTGCGGAGGATATTGAATCAGATGAGTCCCTCGACAGGACTAACTTTCTGGTCTTCCTGACTTCTCCATTTCTAGTTGCCCGGTTGGGATCTCCTTGGGTTTTGGTAGCCTGTAACTTGGAAGTCCCATATGTGAGGACTTATTTCCTACTTGTTCACAGAGAAAGTGTAGTTACTCACATGTAGCCGTGTTCTCTGTGAACAGCGGGAATAAGTCCTCACAATCCTCCCACCTCTCCAGGGAGTTGCCTATTTGACTCCTGCTATATTATTGTACTGGAGAATATGGCGCCGTGGCGGGGGGGACGGCAGGCACGCAAATACTGTGTACCTCCCAAAAGCTTCCTTTGGAAGATGAGGAACATTCTGTGCAGGGCTCCGTTGGTGACATCACCCATATGTGAGGACTAACTTATTTATTTAAATGTATTTCTATACCGCTTTTACATAAGAACATAAGATATGCCATACTGGGTCAGACCAAGGTCCATCAAGCCCAGTATTCCGTTTCCAACAGTGGCCAATCTAGGTCATATGTACCTAGCAGTTTCCCCAAGGGACACAGGTTCCACAATGCTTGTCTTGCTTCAAGCATTGATATCCTGGGTCCCTTCTTAATAATGGTTTATGGACCTTTCCTCCAGGAACTTGTCCAAACCTTTTTAAACCCAGCTACACTAACAGCCTTTACTACATCCTCCGGTAACAAATTCCAGAGTTTGATTACACGTTGAGTGAAAAAATATTTTCTTTTATTAGTCTTAAATAGTTTACCCTGTAGCTTCATTGCATGTCCCCTAGTCTTTCTGTATTCTGATAAGGTAAACAATCGATCTACGTTTACCCGTTCCACTCCGTTCATTAATTTATAGACTTCTATCATATCTCCCCTCAGCCATCTCTTTTCCAGGTTAAAGAGCCCTAACCTTTTTAGCCTTTCTTCATAGGAGTATCCTTCCATCCCCTTTACCATTTTGGTGGCTCTTCTCTGAACCTTTTCTAAAATCGCTATATCCTTTTTAAGATACGGCGACCAGAATTGCACACAGTATTCAAGGTGCGGTCTCACCATGGAACGATATAAAGGCATTATAATATCTTTTGTTTTATTTTCCATTCCTTTCCTTATCATACCTAGCATTCTATTTGCTCTCTTGGCCGCCGCTGCACACTGGGCCGAGGGTTTTAACATGGTATCCACAATGACGCCTAAATCATTTTCCTGGGTGGTGGTTCCTAATGTGGAACCTTGCATCGTGTAACCATAGTTTGGGTTGTTCTTCCCTAGGTGCATAACCTTGCACTTGTCCACATTAAATTTCATCTGCCATTTTGATGCCCAGTCTTCCAATTTATCAAGATCCTCTTGCAATTTTCCACAATCCTCTTGGGTTTTAACAACTTTAAATAGTTTTGTGTCATCTGCAAATTTGACAACCTCACTCGTTATTCCACTTTCCAGGTCATTTATGAATATGTCAAAAAGCAGCGGACCCAGCACAGATCACTGGGGTACACCACTATTCACCTTTCTCCATTGGGAAAATTGGCCATTTAGCCCTACCCTCTGCTTTCTATCTTTTAACCAGTTCCTGATCCACAATAGTACACTGCCTCCTATCCCATGACTCTTTAGTTTTGCCAAAAGTCTCTGATGAGGGACCTTGTCAAAGGCTTTCTGAAAGTCCAGATACACAATATCAACCGACTCACCTTTGTCCACCTGATTATTCACTCCTTCAAAAAAGCATAACAGATTATTAAGACAAGATCTTCCTTGTCTAAAGCCATGTTGGCTGTCTCCCATTAGGTCATGACTATCTACATGCTGAGTAATTTTATTCTTTATGATGGTTTCTACCATTTTTCCCGGTACTGATGTCAGGCTCACCGGTCTGTAGTTTCCCGGATCACCCCTGGAACCCTTTTTAAAAATTGGTGTTACATTGGCGATCCTCCAATCTTCAGGTATTAGAGATGATTTTAATGATAGTTCACAGATTACTAATAACAGGTCTGCAATCTCATATTTCAGTTCTTTCAACACCCTTGGATGTATACCATCCGGCCCAGGTGATTTGCTACTCTTCAGTTTATCTAATAGTTGTAATACATCTTCCCGATGTATCGATATTTCCTTCAATTCTTCCGCACCTTTAAATACCACTTCAGTCATGGGTAACATCCCTACATCTTCCTCAGTAAAGACTGAAGCAAAGAATTCATTCAATCTCTCCGCTATCGCCTTGTCGCCTCTTAGTGCGCCTTTAACCCCTTTATCATCTAATGGACCAACTGACTCTCTCACAGGTTTTTTGCTACGAATGTACTTGAAAAGGTCTTTACTTCGCGTTTTTGCTTCCGCAGCAAGCTTCTTCTCAGATTCTCCCTTTGCCTGCCTTATCAATGCCTTGCATTTGACTTGCCAGTGCTTGTGCTGTTTCCAGGTTTCGTCGTTTGGCTGTTTTTTCCATTTCCTGAAAGATGCTTTTTTTGGCAACAACAGCCTCTCTGACCTCACCTTTAAACCATGCTGGCAGTTTTTTGGACTTCCTTCCACTTTTCTTAAAGCGAGGAATACAGCTGGTCTGGGCTTCCAAGATAGTATTTTTCAACAACAGCCAAGCCTGATGTACGTCTTTAACCTTTGCAACTGCTCCTTTTAGTTTTTTCTTAACTGTTTTTCTCATTTTATCATAGTCTCCCTTTCCAAAGTTAAAAGGTAGTACTGTGGATTTCCTTACTATCCCTCCTCCACTAATTAAATCAAAGGCGATCATGCTATGATCACTATTGCAAGTGGCCCCAACAACCTTATCTCTTGCACTAGATCTGGTGTTCCACTAAGGACTAGGTCTAATATGGCTTCCCCTCTGGTCGGTTCATGAACCAGCTGCTCCAACATAATTCAAAGTGGTTTATGTTGAACAAATAACGTATAGAGCGCAATATGTCCCGTTTACATAGAACAATAACTAGAGGGCTTACAGGAAGCATTTGTATACAATAGGAACATAGTAACATAACATACAATGGCAGATAAAGACCAGCATGGTCCATCTAGTCCGCCCAGCAAGGCGGCAAGAGTAGGTGCACCTGCCGCTCCATGCAGATCACCCCTCCCCATATCTTTGTTTAGGGGTGTACCACCGCTCCATGTAGGTCACCCCTATTTGTTCAGATATAAGAGATAGTTATGTTTGTTTTGATTTTATCCTGTTGCTATAAAGGGATCCACTGTATTTCCCCATATCTTTTTGAATTTTGTCACTGTATTTGTCCCCACCACTTCCATCAGGAGGGCATTCCAAGCATCCACCATCCTTTCAATGAAAAAAGTATTTCCTGACATTGCCTTTCATTTTCCCCCTTGCAGCTTCATGTTATGCCCTCTAGTTTTACAGCTTCCTCGTCTTTGGAAGAGGTTTGTTTCATCATTAATACTCTTTAAGTATTTAAAGGTCTGAATCATATCTCTCTTGTCCCTCCTCTCCTCCAGAGTGTACATATTTAGGTCTTCAAGTCTTTTCTCATAAGTCTGACGAAGGCTCCAAATCATTTTGGTCACCTTCCTCTGAACTTCTTCCAGCCTTTTTATATCCTTTGCGAGATATGGTCTTCAAAACTGAGCACAATATTCCAAGTGAGTTCTCACCCCCTATCGCATACAATTCCCTTGGATTTCTGCTTCCCAAGTGCATGACGCTTCACTTCTTCACATTAAATCTTAACTGCCAAGTATTAGACCATTCTTCCAGCTTTTGTAGATCTTTCCTCATGGTCTCCACTCCCTCAGGGGAGTCCACTCTGTTGCAAATTTTCGTGTCATTTGCAAAAAGACGGACTTTTCCATTCAGACCTTCAGCAATATCACTCACAAATATATTGAACAGTACCGGTGCCAGGACCGAACCCTGAGGCACACCGCTAATCACCTTCCTTTCATCCGCGTGAGTTCCATTTACTGTTGCCTTCTGTCGCCTCGCAGTCAACCAATTTCTGATCCAGTTCATCACCTTGGGACCCATCCCCAAGCTGTTGAGTTTATTGATAAGCCTCCTATGAGGAACAGTATCAAAGACTTTGCTGAAATCTAGGTAGATCACATCCATCGCATGCTCTTGATCTAGTTCTCTGGTCACCCAGTCAAAGAACTCAGATTTGTTTGGCAATTCTTATAACTAATTACAAGTGGAGATATGACATGGACAATCTCCAGGAACAAGCAGGAATGTAGTCTTCACATATGGGTATCGTCGGTACCGACGGAGCCTGCGCGGGAATGCTCCCCAGCGTCCAATTAGAAAGCTTTTGGGAGCATCCCACAGCGCCTGCGTGCTGCCTTCCCGCCTTTCCCAACTGCCTCTCTCCAGCTCTTCATTTTCTGCAGAGCCAGCAGGTCGTGTTCCTGTCACTGCAGAAAATTTTCCTTCTTTTTTGTGGTCGCGTCTGCCTTCCTCGACGCTTTACCGGTACCGCCGGTTTTTCTTTATTTCTTTTCTTTAAAAAAAAAACAAATCTTAGTACTTTTTTTCCCATTTTTTCCAGGTTCACGCGCCATTTTAGACCTTAGGCCCAAGATATTTTCCACAACGGAAAAACCCTCTTTGGGTTTTAAAAAGTGCACCAAGTGTGACGGTACCATCTCCGTCACTGACACCCATGAGTGGTGTCTTAAATGTTTAGGTCCTGACCACTCCATCACGGAATGTATGGCCTGTGCCATGATGTCCAAGAGAGGTCGACAGAACCGAGCTGCCAAGCTCAGTACCCTGTTTCCCTCTGATGCAGCTTCGGTGGCATCGACGTCTTCCAGGGCTTCGTCTTCCTCCCGTGGATCTCAGGTAACTAAACATAAGTCTAGCCGGTCCTCAAAGGGTAGATCTCCCTCTAAGCATCGAGATGCCTCTGGCGTTGCCCTTGAGGATTCTGCACCGGCAAAATTGCCCCGGCGGGAGGCTTCGGCTTCCAAAGCATTATCGGGGCTCCAGGACGTTCTCGAGGCCTCGACCTCGGCAGAACTACTGGTGCCATGCTCTGGGGTACCGGTGGTCTTCTCCGGTACCGACATCCAGGCATCGGCAGCGTCGATAGACCAGAGGGTCCTGGCTATTGAACGCAGTCTGGCGGCTCTCCTTGTGGCATCGACACCCTCGGAACCGCATCAGACAGTTCAACCGGTAACGGCACCGATTCCGGTATCGGTACAAGTACCGACAGCATCGACATCGGCGTCAGCGTCCGCATTGCCGGCACCCAGTCATGCGATGCCTTCCGGTACCGATACACCGGTACTGATTCCCCTCAGTACCGACTTCAGTCGGTACGGGTAACGGGCTCTTCAAGTGCATCCGGACAGAAGGTACTTCGAGTCCTCAGAGGAATCTGAGGATTCTGACAGTTCTGTCGATGCAGGAATACTTCTCCCAGAGAAGCCTTCCTCCCCTAAATGCAGGATGTCTCCTCCAGAGTACATTTCCTTTCAGGATTTCATCAGGGAGGTGGCTCGAGGTCTGTCCATTACTGTGGCTCCTGAAACAGAGCCCAGAGCAAAGGAGTTTGAAATTTTACAATATCCTAAAACTCCTAAGGAGGCAGCTACCTTGCCCATCCATGAGATCTTGCATGATCTCATGCTAAGAATATGGGAGACATCTCTTACCACCTCTGCTCACTCTCGTAGACTGGATACTCTGTATCAAGTCCCTCGTCCTGGTTTCCAGAAAACTCAGCTTCCTCACCACTCTATTGTAGTGGAATCAGCTATGAGAAGGATCAAGAGTGCAAAAAGGCATGCCTCTAATCCTCCAGGACGTGAGTGCAGAACTTTGGATGCTTTTGGGCGTCGTGTTTTCCAAGCTTCCATGCTTTCTGCCAGGATCAGTTCCTATAGTTTATATATGGGAATGTTCCTGAAAGAAGTCGCAGGAGATTTAGAGGTTTTGAGCCCTCTTCTTCCTGAGGATAGAAGACAGGACTTTCTCACATTGGTCAAACATGCCCAGGATGTTTCTAAATTTGTCAACCGTGCAGCTTTTGACTGTTTTGAGTGCATAAGCAGAACCTCTGCCATTGCCATAGGTGCACGTAGAATTGCTTGGCTCCAGGCATCTGATCTGGAGCTCTGGGTACAAGACAAACTGGAAAATATTCCTTGTACTGGTGAGAACCTGTTTGGCAAAGATTGGCAGGCAAAGGCCAATGAGTTGGATGCTGACAACTCCACCTTGGATAGAATTATCCAAGGCCACAGCTGATCCTGCAAGAAAGAAATCTTTCAAGAAACCATTCTTTTCCAAAAAGAAAAAAGGTTTTATCCTGCTTATTCCCAGCAGGGACGTTCTGCAGGTCAACCTGTGCGGAAAGGTCAGCAACCACCCAAACAAAGGAAAGCAAAGACTGCTAAGCCTCAACCGTCTCAGCAGTCTCAGCCTCCACAAGGCCTTTGACTTTCAGCTAGAGAACTTAGCCTTCCTGGCTCTCAATGGACCAGAGCCTTCCACCATTCCAGGAAGGTTGTGCCATTTTGCCCCAGATGGGGACAGATCACAGCAGAGCATTGGACACTCTCCATCATAAAAGAGGGGTACAAGCTTCATTTTCTGAACATGCCCCCTCCCACAATGATAAGACAGTTCAATTCTCACACCTCTCTCATCAACCTGTTAGATCAAGAGGTCACCATGCTTCTTGCCCAAGGGGCAATAGAAGAAGTACCCATCCATCAACAGGGTACAGGGTTTTACTCCCCCTATTTCCTTATCCCAAAGAAAACAGGGGGATACAGACTTATTTTAGACCTCAGAGAATTGAACAAATTCCTGTTCAAAGAGAAATTCAAGATGATTTCTCCAGGAACTCTGCTGCCATACCTTCAGAGTCAGGATTGGCTTTGTTCTCTAGATCTCAAGGATGCGTACACCCATGTTTTCATCCATCCAACACACAGAAGGTTCCTTCGGTTCCTTTTTCAAGAGAAGCACTATCAATACAGAGTGCTTCCTTTTGGTCTGGCCTCTTCACCAAGGGTGTTCACAAAATGCATGGCAGTGGTAGCTGCATTTCTGCGCACTCTGGGAATATTCATTTTCCCTTATTTGGACGACTCGCTCATTCGAGCTCCCACTCAGTCAGAGGCCAAGAGTTCTCTAGCCTGCACAATGAGTATCCTTCAGTATTTAGGGCTGATAATAAACATCCCAAAATCCAATTTAACCCCTACTCAGTCCCTGGAGTTTATAGGGGCGTTGCTGGATACCACAAAGGCAAGGGCCTATCTCCCCCAGGCCCGTTGCCTTCGCTTAGTGCAGTTAGCTTCTCAAGCAAAGTTGAAGCCTCACTTAACTGCTCGAGAGATGTTACAGTTACTAGGCCACATGTCATCCACCGTGCATGTGGTACCATATGCTCGCCTTCACATGAGAGCAGCTCAGTGGACTTTATCCACCCAATGGACCCAGGCATTAGACTGCCTGTCAGACAAAATAGCAAACACAGGTCGCCTCATTTTGTCCCTCCAGTGATGGAAGTCCCCTCAAAACCTGTTGCTGGGGTCCCCCTTTCAGCAGTCTCTACCCCAAGCATCTCTCACAACAGATGCTTCTCCAATGGGGTGGGAAGCTCATCTACAAGACCTCTCCACCCAGGGCATCTGGTCCCCACAGGACAGTTGTCTACATATCAATCTCTTGGAACTCAGAGCAATCTTCCTTGCTCTGCGGGTGTTCCACACCCTGCTCAGCTGCAAGACAGTCCTTATCCACACGGACAATCAGGTAGCCATGTTCTATGTGAACAAGCAGGGCGGAACTGGCTCTCTGTCGCTTTGCAACGAAGCTTTGCGACTGTGGGCCCTCGCCAGAGAGCATCAGATTCATCTTCTGGCAGTTTATTTTCTAGGCGTTCAAAACTCTTGGGCAGACAGGCTCAGTCGAGTTCTGCTTCCACACGAGTGGTCACTACATGTGGACCAGGTGGCCAGGATTTTTCAGGTTTGGGGAACCCCGGACATAGACCTCTTTGCAAGTCCGTGGAATGCCAAACTTCCCCGGTTCTGTTCCAGAACTCCGGCTCAGGGAGCTCAGGCAAGGGATGTTTTCCTCCTTCACTGGGGTCAAGACTTCCTGTATGCCTTTCCACCCATTCCCCTAATTCCCAAAACCCTGTTCAAGCTTCAGAGAGACAGAGGCCACATGATTCTCATAGCTCCACATTGGCCACGGCAAGTGTGGTACCCTCTGCTTCTACATCTCTCTCAAGCTCCCTCCCTCGAGTTAGGGTCTGCTCCAGATCTCCTATCTCAAGAGGACGGAAAGTTATGGCATCCCAATCCCCAGTCTCTGCATCTCAGGGCTTGGTTGCTGAAGGCCTAGATTTCCAAGATCTTCATCTTTCTCAACAGGTGAAAGATGTTCTTTATGCTTCCAGAAAACCTTCCACTAGACGTTCTTATGCTTTCAAGTGGAAGAGGTTTACTGTCTGGTGCTCTGAGAAGGGTCTTAACCCCCTTGCCATACCCCTGGAATCTTTGCTGGAGTATCTCCTCCATCTGTCTAATGCAGGCCTTAAAACAAATTCAGTAAGGGTCCATTTGAGTGCTATTGCAGCTTCCCTTAAGCTTCTAAATGGACAACCTATTTCCTCTCATCCTCTTGTAGCAAGGTTCATGAGAGGCCTCCTTTTAACAAAGCCTCCCATTAGACCACCTCCGGTGGCATTGGGACTTGAACCTGGTTCTTGGTCAGCTTATGAAGCCGCCTTTTGAACCTTTGGCTACCACCTCCTTGAAATACCTTTCTTGGAAAGTTATCTTTCTCATTGCAGTCACATCAGCACGTCATATTAGTGAATTGCAAGCACTCGTAGCTAATCCACCTTATACAAGGTTCCATCATGACAAGGTAGTCCTTAGGACTCATCCACACTTTATGCCTAAGGTAGTCTCGCCCTTTCACCTCAACGAGGAGGTCTACCTACCTGTCTTTTTTCCAGGGCCTCATGCATCAAGTGCAGAGAGGAATCTTCATACCCTGGACTGTGAAACAGCTCTGGCTTTTTATTTACAAAGGACACAGCAACATAGAAAGTCCTCTCAGCTCTTTGTTGCCTTTGATCCTTCTCATTTGGGACTACCAGTCTCCAAGAGAACACTATCCAACTGGATTGCCCAGTGTATTTCTTTCGCCTATCAGAGTAAGAACCTTTCTCTGGAGGGCCATGTCACAGCTCACAATGTGAGGGCCATGGCAGCCTCAATGGCTCATCTAAACTCTGTCTCTATTGACGACATCTGTCGAGCAGCCACTTGGGCCTCGGTTCATACCTTCACAGCCCATTACTGCTTGGACAAGGACTCCCGCCGGGATGCCTTGTTTGGTCAGGCTGTTCTCAAACACCTGTTCCATACTTAATCAACTCCTACCCACCATCCCTGATGGGATGCCAGAGATCCATGGGGGGAAGTGGAGCCCTGTCCCAGGGACACACAACTTCTGGGGTCTCTCCCTGGCATCTAAAGCTAGGGAGTCCCCATATGTGAAGACTCATTCCTGCTTGTTCCTGGAGATAGCACAGTTACTTACCTGTAACAGGTGATCTCTGGGAACAGCAGGAATAAGTCTTCACAACCCACTCACCTCCCCTAGGAGTTGTATCTCTCTATCTATCTTTCTTTTCCCTCTCTCTCTCTATTTGTCTCAGCTTTAAAACCCAACTGAGGAGAGACAGTTGGGAAAGGCGGGAAGGCAGCACGCAGGCGCTGTGGGATGCTCCCAAAAGCTTTCTGATTGGACACTGGGGAGCGTTCCCACGCAGGCTCCGTCGGTACCGACGATACCCATATGTGAAGATTAAATTCCTGCTGTTCCCGGAGATCACCTGTTACAGGTGAGTAACTATGCTTTACTGAAAATGTATCTATAGAGGGAATTTAAGCACGTGCAAGATTGTCCATCGAGGGGTGTACATCTGATTGTGCTAAGTGCCCGAGAAGCATTGGTTGAATGTTATCTTGTGCCTTTGAATTTAGGACGGATTGAAAGTGATCCTGGAATCCTGTGATGTCCTGGAATCCTCTTGGGGCTTGTGGGAGGGTGTTCCATAATGAAGAGGCAAAGAGCGAAAGTGCCCGATTGCAAGTGGCTTGTTTAAACTTTTTTTTTTTGTATGGAGAGGAGATGCAGAGAGCTCTGTCTGCGAGGTCTGTCATTTTTTGGCATGGAGATGCAGGATTGGAGGCAGTTAGCTGAAGAATCGTGTATAATTCTGAAGATAGTGACAAGAACTTTGTATCTTATTCTGGGTATGATGGGCAGCCAGGGCAGTTGAAAACGTATGGGGGTAATATGTGCTTGTCGTGGGGCAGTGGTGATTAATCTTGCCACTGCATTTTGAGCCATCTGGAGGGGTGAATTGTTTGGGGGAAGCCATGATATATAATGTTGGCATAAACAAGAATTGATGTGATTAAACATTGGCAAACCGTACGGAATAGCTCGGAGCTGATGGAGGACATAGGTTTCCTAAGGTCCTTAATCTAAGGTAGACTGAGTTAGTAGTTTTCTTTATTTGTGATTGAAGGTTCATTTTCTGATCAAGGATGTTGCCTAGATATTTGATTTCCGGTTTTACTTGGATTTGGTGGCCATTGAAGTTCGGAGAACTTGGTGGAGAAGAGTGGTCAGAGAAAACATGGAGGGCTTCAGTTTTTTCCTGATTGATGAATAAATTGCGTTGCTGGAGCCACTATTTTATGTCAGAGAAGCAGTTGGATATTTATTTTATTTATTTATTTATCCAGTTTTATATACCACCTTTTCCTTCAATCAAAGTGGTTCACAATGGGATATTTATTTATTTGTGAGTTTTATATATTGTTATTTTGTGTGATCATAGTATATTAAATACAATTTTAGTAGGGGTAAAGGGAATAAAAAGGCAGGTTATGAGCATTGGGAAGGACCGTAGTGCTCAGAAAATAGAAGCGTTTTAACAACTTGCGGAAGTTCTTAATGTCCTGTGTGGATCTCATATGTTCAGGTAAAGAGTTCCAAAGCATGGGGGCAGCGAGCGATGGAGCTCTTCTGACTGTAGACTGATTGATTGGAGCGTTGGTATTCAGCAGGAGTATCATATTACTGTGCCTGGGCCTTATGCTGGAGTCCTTGATTATCAGGCTTTGAAGGGCAGTGGCTGAGATATTGTGAAAGATTCGGAAGATGTTTAGAGTTGTTTTGAATTGTGCGCGTGAAAAGATGGGGAGCCAGTGAAGCTGTTGTAGGATTGGGGTGATATGTTCTTTTCTGGAAGTATTTGTGATAATCCTAGCTGCCGTATTTTGAACCAATTGGAGAAGTCTGGTTTTTGGTATTGAAAGGCATGTAGAACATAATATCGTCCGCATATATTTGGTAGTGAAGCTTATAGTGTTTGAATATGGCACATATGGGTTGGAGGAAGATATTAAACATTAAGGCTGAGAGACTTGAGCCCTAGGGGACTCCTTGAAGCTGTTGGAGCTGAAGGGAGGTTGTGATGCCTATTTGCACTTGTTGTCTTCTATCACTCAGATAAGACTGGAACCAGTTCAAGGTTGAGTTACATAGTCCGTTCTCCAGGAACAAGCAGGAAGTCAGTCCTCACATATGGGTGACGTCGGCACCGATGGAACCCACGTGGAGCATTTCCCCAGCTTTCAAAGAAAGCGTTTGGGAATGCCATCACGCATGTGTGGTCCCCTTCCTGCCCATGGGTGCCATCTTACTCAGTCTCCCTTTTTCCACGGAGCCCTTCGGACGTGTGTCTCGTCCTCGGAAAAAGCTTCTCTATTCCAACCAGGTTTTTTTGCTTCTGACCTTTGCTGGTCCTTTTCCCGCTTCCTGAGCACCTCTGCTTCAGCCCTGGTTTCGGGTTTTTCCTTTTTGCGTTTCACTGCGCTTTGCGCTCTTTTTAACCGCTGGCCACGTCAAGGGTCTTTGACCTCGCAGGGGTCCTTCCTCCAATGGCCTCTGGTTTTAAGAAATGTGATAGATGCTCCAAAAACATGTCGCTCACGGACACCCATGACTGTTGTCTCAGGTGTCTAGGAGCTGACCATGACCCGGAGCTATTCTCCCTCTGTAAGATGTCCTCCAAGGCCATCCAGAGTCGTAAGCAGAAGCTGGATGGTCTCTTCCATAAGGCAGCCCCAGTATCCCAGTAGCCTCCCGCTCTTTGGCCCCGCAACCCCTGGATTCTCCCAAGGCTCTTCCCTGGGCCTGGCGGCACTCTGACCAGGGATCGCCCGAATGCAAGTGGAAGAAGAAGAAGGCCATGAGGACTCTATCAGGGGTATCGGACAAGCTTGAGAGGTCATATGCCTGGTCTCTCAGCCCCCCTCGGCAAACTTTGGAGTCTAAGAGGGAGCGGCCTAGTAAGGTACATCGAACTGATACTGAGGCCTCCGGCAAAGGCGCCCAATCTCCCGAAGGTTGTCCTGGTGAGGACCCCCTCTCCTCCTCAACACCTGATCTGATCACCCTTCTTTGGTGTCGAAGGGCCCCACTCCCGAGTGGGAGGCCTGAATGCTGGCCTTGGAGTGCAGTATTTCTGCGTTCCTCACTGCCCAGCAGATGCTGGCGCACCAGGCCCTGCCAGCATGCGCCTTGAGACCGCAGGGACCTCGACCTCGAGGACTCCCCGGGCCGCTGCAGTGACCCCTGAGAGCCAAAAGCCTTGTGAGGATCCTCTGTGCAGGTCTCAATCTCCATCCCAGTCCTTGGATGCGAGATCTTCTCGGGTGAGTGCCTCCGGCTCTGGGCAGGCTTTGGCCTCGGGAGCCCAGCACAGGTTACTGACCCATCTTGAGCTGCCCGACCTCGAGTTCTCCACGGACTACTCAGAGTGGGAGTCCAACGGGGAAACCTCCCTGGAGACTCGGTCCCACCAAGACCTCCCCTCGGACCCCTTTCTGCCATCCCAGAGGTGGCAGTCACCTCCCGAGGACACCTCCTTTCTGGAGTTCATCCAAGACATGGCGTGGGCCCTAGCGCTCGCCACAGAGTCGGAGGAGGATATTCTTCAATATGAAGCCCCTCCAAAGGAAACTCTCGGTGCCAGTTCCTCCCATTCTGAACTGACTCCTCCTCCGCTTGTGGGACACCCCGGCCTCTGTCCCTATCTGTGAACAAGCGCCTGGACACTATGTATAGGGTTCAGCGGGGCCCGTGGTTTCAGAAAGCCCAGCTTCCTCACACCTCGATGGTGGTCGAATCGGCCATATGGAAGCTAAAGTGCCCGAAGACTCATTCTTCGGTCCCGCCAGGCAGAGAGTCTCATACCCTCGATGCCCTCGGACGCAAGGCTTATCAAGGCTCCATGCTGTCATGCCACATCCAAGCTTACCAATTATACATTGGGATGTTCCTCTGTGACCTCACTAGAGAAATCGGAGGCTTTGTGGCGGGCCTTGACAGAGATCATCTCTGACATTTTCAGGCCCTCTCGAAGTCCATTGGGGAATGCTCGAAGTACCTCTCGCAAGCGGCGTATGATGGCTTTGAGTCTTCCGCCTGGGTGGCAGCGGCTGGCATCGGAGCCCGCCGACAGACTTGGCTCAAGTCCTCAGATCTGGAGCAGTGGGTCCAGGAAAAGCTGCTGGACGTCCCTTGCCTCGGGGAACAACTGTTTGGCAAGCCCATGGAGGATAAGGCAGCGGAGATTGAAACGGAATATGTGGCTCAAACTCGCCTCTGCCGGAAAACCTCCTCCCTCCCCAGGAAGAAACAGCAGAGCAAGAAGCCTTTCCTCCACCGGAAGGGGCTCCCGTACAGGGGCTACCCATGCTACCTGCCAGCATCGACCCCCGTCAGGGCAAGAGCATGGCTCACGGCCCTCGTAAACCAAAGGGTCCAAAGACCCAACCCCCGGTGCCGGCTCAGCCATCCTCAGGGTTTTGATGCCAATCGGCATAGCCTCTCGTCCACTGACAGATCGGCTGTCCGTTGAGGGGCATCTGGTCCACTTCTCCCACATGTGGGAGTCCATCTCCACCGATGCCTGGGTCCTCCAGGTCATTCAGGAGGGCTTTCTTCTCCATCTGGACCAGCTCCCTCCTCCGTACTTCCCCAGGGAGCCAAGGTGGCTTCCCCATCACCAGGCCCTCCTGAGTCAGGAGCTTGCCGGCCTCCTCAAGGACGGTTCAGTAGAACCAGTCCCACCGCACCTTAGAGGACGGGGGTTTTACTCCCAATACTTCCATCCTTGACCTGCGGAACCTAAACAAATTTCTGGTGCGGGAGAAGTTCAAAATGCTCTGCCTTGGAATGCTACTGCCCTACCTCCAGCAGGACAATTGGCTATGCTCCTTGGACTTAAAGGATGCTTATGCTCACATCCTCATCCATCCCAAGCACAGAAAGTACCTCTGCTTCATGGTTCAGGAAAACCATTACCAGTACAGGGGCTTCCCTTTGGCCTCGCGTCTGCCCCACGAGTCAACACAAAATACCTGGCCATGGCTGTAAGGCACCTTCGTCTATCCCTATCTAGACGACTGACTCGTAACAGGGGGCACAGCCTCCGAAGCCCGGCAGGCCACAGACCATACCATTCACCTCCTGGAGCATCCTGGGTTTGTAATCAATTACCCAAAGTCCCACCTCACTCCATTTCAGTCCCTGGAGTTCATTGGGGTTTACTTGGACACCCTGCGGGCCATGGCTTTCCTTCCTCAGGACAGGGCGGACTGCCTTGCGTTCCTGGCATCTGAAGTGCAATGCCACAGTGGCGTCTTGGCCCGGACAGTGTTTCACCTTCTTGGCCACATGGTCTCCACAGTCCATGTCGTGCCCAATGCCTGCCTCAACATGCGGGCGACGCAGTGGTGCCTCCGAGCACAGTGGGCACAATCGACCGGCCGCCTCAGAGACCCCCATCTGTCATGCTCGGCATGGCGGAAACTCTCGCAAGGTGGCAGGAGGTTCAGAACTTGCTTTGAGGCATGCCTTCCAAGCTCTGACACATCAAGTGATCTTGACTACAGACGCCTCCCTAGTGGGCTAGGGAGCCCACTGCGAGGGGCAGCACACTTCCACATCTTGTACCGCCACCCCTCCTTTATCTTTAGGTCTGCAAATCACTTATCTCCTCACCTTAGTGGGCGCTTCCTCCATATATAGGAAAATATTCTCCACTGTACTAATTTCATCATTGTAGTCTGGGCTGGTATGGGCAGGGACATAAAAAAAAAACAGCAGTCTGAGCAGCACATTCATCTTGATTATGGCTATCCGGCCATACCAGGAGAAGCAGTTCTTATTCCTTCTACTAAGATCATTTAGTACCTTCTTGCATAGGGGTTCATAATTAAATTTCATTAAATCCTTCCACTAACTTCCTATTTGCACCCCCAGGTATATGAAATGTTTCTTGGCCCATTGAAATGGAAATGCTTCCTTTAATCTATTTTCTAAATCTGGTGGTAAAACCAGATTGAGAATTTCCGCTTTTCCCATGTTCATGTTGTATCCTGACCTAGCACTATATTCCTGTATATCCCGCATCAAGCATGATAGCATGGTCAGGAGTTGTGTAATAAAATAAATTGCATCGTCTGCAAAGAACGAAATCTTATATTCTTTGGTTCCAACCCAGAACCCTTTTATGTCGGCCTGGGCTCGTAGCTTCACTGCTAATGGTTTAATTACTAGAACAAACAAGATCGGCGATAGAGGGCACCCCTGCCGTGTTCCTTGACCTAGTGGAAATTCTTAGGAGTATTCTCCATTTACCCTTACTCTAGCATGTGTTTCTGTATATAAAGCATTTATCCACCTTAAGAATTTCTCCCCGAATCCATTTTTTCCAGAACTGCAAACATGAATGGCCATTCTACTCGGTCGAATGCTTTTTCAGCATCCACTGCCATTACTAGAGAGGGAGTTTTATCCTTCTGGGTTATCCATATTAAGTTTAAGAGCTTGCTTATGTTATCACTGGCTTGTTGACCCGGGATAAAGCCTGTTTGGTCTGCCTCAATCAGTCTTGACAAAACGTTTTGTACTCTATTTACCAGCACCTTTGCCAGAATCATCGCATCCAAATTGATTAGAGATATAGGGCGGTAGGAAGTACTGTCCCACATCCTTGCCTGGTTTTGGTAGGATGGTGATCTCCACTGTCCTAGCCAATATTGATAACTCCTTGCCTCTCAGAACTCCATTGAACACTGACGTTAATTCTGGGATTAGCTCTGTTGCAAACTTTTGATACAGGGTGGCTGTCATTCTGTCAAGGCCTGGTGCCTTGCCTTCTTTTAACTCCTTGATGGCTTTCAATACTTCTGCTCCTTCTACATCCCTATCCAGCCATGCCCCTTCCTCGTCCTCTAATTTGGATAAAGTTATTTCATCTAGATAATCATGTAGTGGCCTTTCCTCTGCTTTATATTCTGATTGGTATAATTTCTGATAAAAATCACTGAATACCCGGAGGATTTTCTTCATTCCCATCTCTCAATGCCCCTCTCGGTTTGTGAACTTCCCTATATGTCGCGCTTGTCTTTCATGCTTCTTC
This sequence comes from Ichthyophis bannanicus, assembly GCA_033557465.1. NCBI lineage: Eukaryota > Metazoa > Chordata > Amphibia > Gymnophiona > Ichthyophiidae > Ichthyophis > Ichthyophis bannanicus. Next base: position 663,766,489 of record CM066033.1, read on the forward strand.
CTGGCTAAATATCTACCTGGATTGTTCCCTGAAATGAACATATAGTGCCGCAACTTAATAAGCTTGAAGGCCCATTCCTCAGCTTTGAGTGCTTCTAGCTCTTGGGGTAGGGTTGTCAATTGCCTCTGCGTCCGTTTCCCTTCCTGTTTCCCATGTTATACAGTTAGCAACTGGATTTTGCCTCTCAACTCTATTTCTTTCTATTCCTTTTGTTTTTTCATCTTAGATCCTACTGAAATTAGGTGGCCCCTAAGGACTGCCTTGAGCTCATCCCATAGTCCTCTCTTTTGCCCCTCAGTTTCTATTGTGAGTACCATGGGTGCATGGTCAGACCAAGTGATTGGTCCAATTTGTAATATCCTGGATACGCTCTACTATTGATGTATCTATCCATAGCAGTCTGCTATAGGTTTCATGTGCGTGGGAATAGAAGGTGTATTCGTGACTATTGCCTCTTCGGTATCGCCATGCCTCCTGCATCCCTAATTTCTTCATTGTCGCCTGTAGCCCGAGCCGAGCCCCTCTACTACCCCCTCCCCTTGTAGTGTCCAACCTAGGATTCACTATTGCATTGAAGTCCCCACTCAGCATTAAGTGCCCTCTCACGTGGTCTTGTAGTCTGGCTCTCATTTGTTTATAGAATTCCCTTTGTTGTTGGTTATGGGCATATATACTATTCAGTGTGACCTCCCAGCCATTGATCTTCTTTGTCCACAATATGAACCTCCCTTCTGAGTCTCTTAAAAGTTCCGTTTCTTCTAAAACCAAATCTTTTAAAAACAAGGCCTACACCTCTTTTCTTGGGTTGTGCTCTATTCGTGGCCATGTATATTCAATCATATTGACCACCTTTCAGCCACCCCTCCTGCTCCTATATGAGATGAGCTTCCTGCACCATCAGAATATCCGCCCATATGCGTTCCCCCTTTCTCAAAAGTGATTTTCTTTATTGCCATACATTTAACCCTTTAAAATTAAGTGTCATGACCCTGTAGGACCCATGATTTATAATTAAGATATCTATCTCTCTTAAAATACGGACTTCCCTTCCCCCTTCCCTCCCCCGACCTTCCATCCGTCCCTCATTCATGCCCTCCTTCTCGGAGCTTTTCCAGCTCATGTTCCCTAATGGAAAGACTCAGCCCAAGTATGCCCTCACCCCTTCATTTTTCTCTGTCTTGTATTCCCCTTCCCCGCTTTGCCAAATATTTCCTCACTTACTCCTTCCCCTTTCATCACCTTTGCTCCCTTTATCCCACAGGCCCACACCCCCATCGTTCCTTTTTCATCTTGTTCACAGTAGTCCCCCCTCCCTCCACACCTCATGAAATGTAAGAATCAAAAGAGGGGAGAAGGAAAGAAAAAAAAAAAAGGACCTCGCAACCTCCGCTGCTTTGACAGACAGACAGGTGGGAGGTGTGTATTGCTACACCATTGTCCCCTAAAACAATTCAACTGCTTTTTCAGCGGTCCTCGCTCTCTTGTCTGGTACTTCTTTTCTTCTGCTGCTCCTTTTTATCAATTTTCTTCCATTTAGGTTGGGGAGGTCCTCCGCCCCAATGTTTCCCCTCCTCTGCCGTTTCGGGTATTTCCTGTAGCTCTGCCTCTTTCATTGCTGCAGTCAGTTCTGGTATGCTCATAGCTCTTTTAGTGACTCCATTAACTGTGAATGCCATACCTATCGGATACAGCCATTTGTATTTATATCCAGCCTCACGAAGGCATTTTGTACATCAGTTCCATTCTTTATGCCTTTGTAATGTCACCTGTGCAAGGTCATCAAACACAGCCACCCGATTGCCATTCCACAGAAATTGCCCTGCCACCCTCATTCGTCAAGCTATTTCCTCCTCCTGAGCATAATTATGCAGACAAATTGCAATGTCCCAAAGGCGTTTGGCTCAAATGGGTCCCAGAGCTCTATGAGCTCTGTCTATTTTTATCGGGCTACTCGGGCATTCTTCCTCACCGCCAGAGTTCTGCAGAAGAGCTGTACACATATCCTGGCTACCTGCTTACAGTTGCAGTATTTTTCTTACTTCTTTAATTCTTAGAATATTCCACCTGGAGCGGTTCTCCAAATCCTTTATCTTCAATTGTAATTGTTTATTTGCCAGTTCCTTAGAAAAAATAGAGGTCTCCAATGCACCTACGAGGGTTGCTATTTATATTTCTGGCCTAATAATGAAAAAACAAATATTTATGATCGAAATTGGTTTTATTGTTTTTCAAAATATTCTCCATGAAGATCAATACACTTTTGCATGCGTTTGAACCAATTTTCGAAGCACTTTTTCCACTCCGATTGAGGTAACTCCAAAACATGCGTTTTGAATGCATCAACCGCATCTTCGGGTGTTGAAAATCGTTGACCACGTAATTTTTTGATGTGCAGGAATAAAAAGAAGTCATTGGGTGCCAAATCAGGGCTGTACGGTGGATGACCCATCAATTCGATGTTTTGGCCTGTCAAAAATTCCTTTGTTTGAGCCGATGTGTGAGAGCTCGCATTGTCATGATGAAGAATTATTCGCCTCTTCTTTGACTTTTTCCGAATATCTCCGAAGACTTCTGGTAAACAAATGGTCATGTACCATTCAGAATTGACCGTCCTACGTTGCTCTAACGGCACTGTCGCCACGTGACCGGTAATGCCAAAGAAACAGGCAACCATTTGCTTCAAAGTGCTTCTTCCGCGAACAACTTTTGTTGGATTTGGCTCATCTTGGAAGACCCATACAGTCGATTGCTGTTTTGTTTCGGGCTCATATGCATAGATCCATGATTCGTCACCTGTGTAGATGTTATACACAGTCTTTGATGCACCTTGAACGTATTTTTTCAACATTTCCTTGCACCAATTGACACGAGCCTTCTTTTGAGCGTTTGTCAGATTATGCGGAATCCAACGCGAACAAATCTTTTTTACGGCCAAATGATCATGCAATATCTTATTGATGCTTGTCATACTAATGCCCAAAGATGCCTCAATTTCACGGTATGTCACATGACGATCTTGCTTTATCAGTTCACACACAGCATTGATATTTTCTGGCACAACAACAGATTTTGGACAACCCTGACGGAATTTGTCCTGGAGCAAACGTCGGCCACGATTGAATTCGTTATACCAGTTTTTTACAGTGCTGTAGGATGGTGCTTTATCGCCGTATAAAAAATTAAGTTCATCGATGCACTCTTGTCTTGATAATCCACGTTGAAAGTTATGAAAAATAATCACACGAAAATGTTCACGAGTTAATTCCATTTTTCGCCCGAGATGAATTTTTCAAGTTACTGTAAACAACAAATCGCGCTCAAATGATAAAATGTTATGAATAAGGTTATGTTCAACAATGTCAGTGTTCCAATGGAACCATTGGATGGCTCCTGGCAACACTTAGTGTTGCTAAGGCCAGAAATATAAATAGCAACCCTCGTATTTAGCCCTGCATTTCCTCTATGTGCATTTCGGTATCTTCTATGCGTCGGCCTACTTCCTGAATATCGCTTTTCAATTTGCCCAGCACTACTTCTACTTCTGTCCTCACCTTTGCTATGTCTACTTTTATTTCATTGAACCAAGAGCAGAGCTCTGATCTGATAATTTGTATCACTGTGCTTTCTCCTGCCAGCATTCTGCTCATAGCTGCCCCCACGGCTGTGCTCCCTCGTCATCAGGCGCCATTTTTTCAGCCGCCTCCTCCTCCACCCTCTAGCCGACATATTCAAACTCTCTTAAGTCCGCTGTTTTTGCGTCTCATAGTGGTCGTCTTGCCTGCTGCTGGAGGCCCATGTGTTCCCACTGCTATCCGGGGTTTTTACTGCTGGGGCTCAGAATAAACACTCGTTTGCGTTAAATGGAGAGCCCTTCACTCTCCCATCCGCATGGCTGGGCTGACGTCACTTCTCCACCTTTGTACAGTCTTTTCCAGTATTTCTGATGTCAATGGAGTTGATGAGATGGGTCAGTAAGGGTGTTTTTGTTGGGTTTTTTTAGGCTTGGTCTCACTGAGCTGTGTGTTAGTTGTTTCGGTATGTGACCCCGAGAAAGAGACTTGTTGATTTATGTTTTGTATGTAAGTGCTGAGATGTGATCTGGAAATTTTAACCAGCTTACCGGGCAGGGGTCAAGGGTTGAAGTAGTTGTGTTTAGATTTGTTATGATATCCTCAATATTCTTAAGGGATGGAAGAGTGAATTCAGACCAGGTAAATAGGGAAGGTTCAGGAGGAGGAGTGGAGTATGGGACTAGGATTCCAGAGGGAATGCACTGCTGCTTAGATCTAAGGTAGTCAGCTATTTTCAATGGGCATATCCCTTGTGAGGAGTTTTGAGTGTTGTGCTCTCTTAGGAGATTCCTGGTGATCAGATAAAGTTCTCGGAGTTTGTTAAGGGCATTCATAATGGACCTAGTATAATAATCTTTCTCCAGTAACAAGCAGGAAATCAGCCCTCACATATGGGTGACGTCAGCACCGACAGAGCCTGTGCGGAAGCATTTCACCAGCTTTCAAAGAAAGCCTTTGGGATATGCTACCATGCATGCATGGTCCCCTTCCCGCCTAAGGGTGCTATCTTGCTCAGTTTCCTTTTTTTCTGCAGAGCCCAACGGATGTGAGTCCTGTTTCCCTGGAAAAATTCACATTATTTTCCTTAAAAGTTAAGTTTTTCCTGGTTAGCAACCGGTTTCTCTTCCCACCTTGAGCTGGCACAATCCCTGGCACCATTCTCGGCTTCCCTTTTCATTGAGGTCTCCTCGACCAGCATTTGCGCCTTTTTTCGCCTGGGGGTTGTCGACCCCATCTGGGTGCTTACCCCCATGTGTCTCCCAGTGGATTCAAAAAATGTGACCACTGCAGTCAAACCATGTCAGTAACAGACACCCATGACTGCTGCTTGTGCTGTCTGGGCCCGGACCATGAAAGCACCTCCTGTGACCTGTGCCAGACCATGAAGCCTGAAACCAACAGAAAAAGGTCGGAGTTGCAAGAGAAATTGTTCCCCAGGTCTGACTCGGCACCGGCCTCTCTAACGCCGAGCTGCAAATCCAGCACATCCCACGAGGCCCGAGCATCCTCTTAGTCCCACGGTGGCGGCTCCTCTGAGAAGACCTCAAACTCTGAGAAAAAGAAATCTTTGAAGTCCGCCAAAGTTGCAGTGGAGAAACCCTGAAAAACCACCTGGAGAGACTCTGGTGACTCTGAGAAGTGCCCCACCAAGGTCCTCAGGAAGGGTTCCTCGGCTAGCGGAGACTGTGCGAGGTTCCTCGAGGCTGTAGTCCTTGTTGAGGACACACTCACACAAGAGTGTGGTGTTGGGCCCGCTATCCTTGGTGCCTGCGCCGAAGGCTGTGGAGCCTTCTGGTTTGGAAACTAGAATGGTGGCCTTGGAGAAGAACATCACTGCTATCCCTAGCTCTGCAGTAGGCATTGATGACTGGTTCGTCCACTTCATCTGCCCCGATGACCGGACCCTCGACTGTGAGGGAGCCCTGGTCATCAAGTCAAGCTCCAAGCGCCACCGACCTCGGGAAAGCCCTAAGCGCTGGTTGCGATCCCGGTCCCGTTCTAAGGGCATCTGGTCCTTGCCGGCCAATGTCTGATTCGGACCGCAGGTCCTTCAATGCCGGCCTCAAAACAAGGAGTCACAGGGCCTCGGACTTGTCACCGCTCGACTCTGAGTGGGAGACAGACAATGAGGCTTCTCTGGACACCAAGCAACACTGAGATATTCCCTCGGACCCAGCACCCCGGCGCCACTCTCCTCTGGAGGACGTGATCTTCCATGACTTTGTCAGGGATATAGCCAGAGCCCCCTCGGTGCAAACCGAGGTAGAGGAAGATCTGCGCACTGAGGAGTTGGAGATTCTTCAGTATGAGTCTCCACCCAAGGAAACCTTCATGGTGCCTGTGCAGCCGATCCTTGAAAGGCTACTACTTTGGATATGGGAAACGCTGGCATCTGTACCGACGGCGACCCGGCGTCTCGACGCCATGTACTGCATTCAGAAGGGCCCTGAGTTCCACAAACCCAAGCTCCTGCATATCTCCATGGTCGTCGAGTCAACCATGTAGAAACTTAAGAGCCAGAAGATCCAATTCTTGGTTCCCCTGGGAGGGAGGCCAGAGCCCTCGACGCCGTTGGGCGCAAGTGCTACCAAGGTTCAATGTTTGGATGCCGGATCCAGCTTTATATAGGCATGTACCTAAAGACTCGGAGCCAAGAGCTGTTGGGGTTTGCGGCAGGCCTCTTTGGGGAAGCCCTCCAACGGTTCCAAGCCCTGACCTCGGGGATCAAGGACTGTTCCAAGTCCTTCTGCCAGGCAGCCTATGATGGCTTTGAGTCAGCGGCTCAGGTAGCCATGGCTTGGCTCAGAGCCTGACGCCAAGCCTAGCTACAATCCTCCGACTTCGAGCAATGGGTCCAAGACAAGCTGCTCGACGTCATCTGCACTGGGGAGAACCTGTTCAAATACATGGCCAATAAAGTGGCCGAGATTGAGGCCGACGTGGTGACTTGCCAGAGGCTCCCTAAGAAAACCTCATCCCATCCCCGCAAAAGAACACCGGGGAAGAGGCCCCTTTTCCTGAGGAAAACAGGGTCCTTTGGGCAGGGTCACCACTACCAGCCCTTCTCAGACCAGCAGCAGAATTCTCATCCCAGAAGGCAAGGGCACCGGGGCTCAGAAACCTAAAGCATCTAAGCTACAGACTCCAGTTCCCACCCAGCCTAGCGGGGAGCTTTTGACTTCCAGGGCAGGACCTCCCCTCTCCCAGGAGATCTTTACCAGCCCACAGGGGGGGGCGCCTGATGCTCTTTGCCCACAGATGATCTACAATCACCGCGGACCAATAGGTACTGAAGGTGGTCAGAGAGGGATACCTTCTCAATCTACAGCAGATTCCATCTAGATTCTTTCCCGGAGAGCTGGTGTGACCCCTCCTTCACCAGACCCTGCTGCTGTCAGAGCTTGCAGGTCTTCTCAGGGACAGTGCAGTAGAGCCTGTACCAAAACACCTATGGGGCACAAGCTTCTACTCCAGGTACTTCTTCGTTCCAAAGAGGACTGGGGGCCTCAGGCCCATTCTAGACCTGCAAAACTTTAAACAAGTTTCTGGTGAAGAAGAAGTTCAAGATGCTGGCCCTTGGAACGCTGCTGCCTTACCTCCGCCAGGGAGACTGGCTGTGCTCCTTGGACCTAAAGGATGCGTACACCCACATCCTAAACCAATCCTCCCACAGGCAGTACCTAAGGTTTGTGATAGGAGGAGAACACTACCAGTATAGGGTGCTACCATTCAGCCTCTCATCCTCACCAAGGATCTTTACGAAATGCCTAGTGGTAGTAGCTGCCCACCAGCATCTGCAACGGGCCTTCATTTTCCCTTACTTAGGCAACTGGCTCATCAGAAGCAGCACAGCTGCACAGGCCAGTCAGGCCGCAGGATGTGCAACCCTCCTGCTGTAGCACCTGGGATTCATCATCAACTACCCCAAATCTCACCTCTTTCCAACCCAGAGTCTGGAGTTCATAGGTGCTCAGCTTGACACATTACAGCCAAGGCTGTCCTACCCAGTGACAAGGCAGAATGTCTCAGGCAGCTAGCAGTGGAAGTTCAACCCTGCCAGTCAGTGCCAGCTCATCTCCTCCTCCGCCCTCTGGGTCATATGGCCTCCACAGTCCACGTGACCCCGCTAGCCCACTTACACATGCGGGCAACCCAGTGGTGCCTCCACTCGCAATGGACACAAGCCATAGGCAGACTGCGAGACAGGATCAGGGTAACCTGCCAGCTGGAAGACTCCCTCAGCTGGTGGCAACTTCTCCACCACCTACTAGCAGGGATGCCCTTCCAGGCCCTGCATCCCAGAGACCTGACCACGGATGCCTCCCTCCTAGGTTGGGGAGCGCACTGCGGGGACACCTGTACACAAGGCAGCTGTTCCAGGTGGAATCGCGTCTTCAGATCAATCCCCTGGAGCTCAGGGAGTTATACCTGGCACTATGGCATTTTGCCACTGCCTGCGACACCAGTCCATACTGATTCAGTCGGACAACCAAGTCACCATGTTTTACGTCAACAAGCAGGGGGGCATAGGGTCATACTCCCTCTGCCAGGAAGTGGTGACCCTTCTGTCCTTTGCAGTGCGCAACAACATGCTTCTGCAGACAGTTCACCTCCTGGATCAGGACGACCTCCTGGCGGACAGTCTGCCCACACGAGTGGCACCTGGAACCCAGAGTGGCCGCTTGACTCTACCGCCTCTGGGGCCAGGCCCGTGATTAACCTATTCGCAACCCTGGACAACACCCAGCTGCCCCACTTCTGCTCGTCATACCAAAAAAACACTCCCCTTATTCCACAACCCTAAAGATATAGTATCAAAACATTTTTTTTTGTTGGACTTAGTGCCTTGAGTGAAAAATCTCTCCTGTAGCATCAATATCCTTTTTATTCGTTTTAAGGAGCTAAAAATGCAACTCACTTTCCACAGTCATAGTGAAAACTTAAGGAGATTCACATCCAGTGATCATCTTTAAACCTTTAAAATAAATGTAATTATCGCCAACTTATCCCAGTGTTTGTAGATTCTCCAACGGTTTGTATCAGCTGTAATGTGCTATTTCCGCTCAGACCTCCCTAAATCGTGTAGTCCCGCGGTTTGCACCATAAATCATTCCATTCTTCTTTATAAGCATGCCATTCAAGATTTCTATTTCCTCATAAGAACGGCTTTTAATTCAACAGCATAGACAGCATAAGCTACATAGCGCCATGCTGCCTATCAAATTTTTTGATACTATATCTTTAGGGTTGTGGAAGAAGGGGAGTGTTTTTTTGGTATAATGGATTAACTTCCCTTGGGTGATTTGTTGATTACCACTTCTGCTCATGGCAACCACACCCAGAGAGGGTGGCAGCAGATGCCTTCCTGATCCTGTGGACAGAAGCCTCTTCTATGCTTTCCCGCCGATCCCTCTGATTGCCAAGACCCTCTTCAAGGTCTAGCCTAAGGGAGCATCTCTAATACTAATCGCCCCCAGGTAGTCCAGACTGCCCTGGTTCCCACTGCTGCTCTCCCTGACGGCGGCACTCTCGGTCCTACAGGGCCGTACCTTAGATCTCCTGACATAGGAGGAGGGAGCTCCCTCCTGCACCCCAATCTGGGGTCTCTAACACAACAGCGTGGCTGCTGAAAGGATAGCATTGGCCCTTTCAACCTCCCAAAGGAGGTTGAGGAAGTCCTGGTAGCCTTCCAAAAGCCCTCCACTAAGTGAGCTTACGCCTTCATATGGCGAAGATTCTCCGTATGGTGTGCGGAGAGATGGGAGAACCCGTTCTCCTGCCAGGTGCAGTTAGTGCTCCAGTACCTATTGCATCTGTCGCATACTGGGCTGAAGTCCAACTCAGTAAAAGTGCACCTGAGTGCAATAGCTGCACATCACCTCCCTATTGAGGGCAAACCCCTCTCGGGTCAGCCCTTGGTCTCTCTGTTCCTCTGGGGCCTCCTGTTGTCTAAGCCTCCTGTCCACCCTCTGGCGGCAGAGTGGGACCTCAACGTGGTGCTCTCACAGCTCACCAGACCACATTTCGAGCCGCTAGCCTCTTGCCATCTGCGGTATCTTTCATGGAAGGTTGCCTTCCTGGTGGCCCTCAAATCCACTCGGAGAATAAATGAACTTCAGGCCCTGGTGGCAGAGCCACCAAATACAAGATTCTACAAGAACAGGGTGGTGCTCCGCACCCACCCCAAATTCCTCCCAAAAGTGGTATCTCCTTTCCACCTCAACCAGGAGGTAGTTCTTCCCACGGCCTCACACCAGTCGGGAGGAAATTGTACTCTATGCACTGGATTGCAAACAGGCCCTGTCCTTCTACTTACAGCAGACTCAGGGCCATCGCAAAGCTCCTCACCTTTTAATTTCTTATGATCCGAGCAGACTGGGGCTCCCCCATGACTAAGCAAACTCTGTCCACTTGGGTGGCGGACTGCATTGCCCTCGCCTATAAGCGAGCTGGGCTCTCTCTGGAACACCGGACCATGGCACATCACGTGAGAGCACTGGCAACATCAGTGGCGAACCTGCACTCAGTGCCGGTGACGGAGATCTGCAAGGCTGCTACATGGCCTTCAGTTCACACGTTCGCAGCTCACTACTGCCTGGAGAGTGAGTCCTGTCGGGACAGTGCCTTCGGCCAGGCAGTACTCCGTAATATTTTTGGGGTGTAGGCAACTCCTGCCCTCCGACCCTTCTGTTTTTAGGCTACCGGAGTGATGATGCTGCTGGACGCTAGTGTCTTGCAGAGTCTCTCAGTTGGGGACTCATCTTCTGCAACTCACGGCTACCTGACTTGACCGCCGTTGGTGCTGTTGTGGTTTGATCCTCGGCAGCCTGGAGCTAGGAAGTCCCATATGTGAGGACTGACTTCCTGCTTCTTCCTGGAGAAAGCATAGTTACTTACCTGTAACAGGTGTTCTCCAGGGACAGCAGGAATCAGTCCTCACAATCCTCCATCCTCTCCTGAGAGTTGCCTTCCTACCTTGTTTTAGTTTTTTCTACCTTACTAGCTATGTCATCTGTCTGAGCAAGATGACACCCTTGGGCAGGAAGGGGACCACGCATGCATGGTAGCATATACCAAAGACTTTCTTTGAAAGTTGGGGAAATGCTTCTGTGCGGGCTCCATCGGTGCCAACATCATCCATATGTGAGGACTGATTCTTGCTATCCCCGGAGAACACCTGTTACAGGTGAGTAACTACACTTTTTTCATTCTCAATGATTCTTTACTGTAGGCTCTGTGTTTTTGGGTGAAAGTGATCTTGGTGGACTGGTCTCGTGACTGTCGCCATTTACATTCCAGACGCCGTAATTCATGGTTTTGTTTTTGTAAGGATGCTGAGTACCAGGGTCAAAGTTCTTCCATTTGGGAGGGTTTTTCCTAGGGGTGCTCTGGCTGCAGATTCAATAATTATGTTTCAGTTATTGACGAGTTTCAAGTTCGTCTTGAGGGTCAATTAGATTCAGTCGAGGAATCGCTGATTTAATAAATGCTTCATTGTTGTATTTACGTAAATTATGTGTTGGATGGTGCAGGTTATTGGCAGTAGGTGAGTAGGACTTTGAGGGAATTGTGAATTGAATTGTCACATGGTCTGACCATGGTACAGGTGTGATTGTAATTATATTCTGTTGATGGCTAGGTTGCAGATTATCAGGTAAAAATATTAGATTGTGTATTTCTTTTGCAATGTGTTGGCTTGGATACAATTTGTGTGTAGTGAAGTGAATCCATGGCTTCCAGGAATGATGTTGACTGGCTGAGAGGCATAGAAGAGAGTTTGGGGGCTTATGAGGGGTTGGGAGAACACAAGCTGTTTCTAGGATCGTGGTGAGCTCAGAGGCATTGCCCTGCAGTGGTCTATATATAAGGCATAGTGAAATGTCTTATTTCTGCTGTTCACGGAGAACTGCTACAGGTGAGTAATTACGCTTTTTTGGGTATCCATTGTTGGGCCCTATGGAATACCTGGACGCCCATCTTTTTTGATACTGTATGAGGGACAAACAGTAGTGAGGTACGCTGACGGTGCAGCCATGTTTTTTCACCATGGTGGGTGGAGACCTGCTGGACTGGGATTCCAAGGGGAGGTGAGAGGATGAGACACGAGCAGCAGAGTGGCACTGGGTTTTTGGCTGCCAGGCTGCTGCCAGGTAGATTTAAGTACAGCTACAGAAGAACTGCGGGGTTGCTGCTTGCTAGCTTTAGGCAATGCCTGCAAGTAGCACCTGGGGCAGCACAGAAGCTGAAACTTGGTGGTTGAGGACTGCTCAGCACTGAGGGCAGCACGGAGCACTTCTGGTGTTGAGGCCCTTGGAGCTGTGGTTGCAGCAGTTTTGTTGGCGGCAGTGATCGCAAGAGGGGCCGCAGGGAGTAATGCCGTCCAACTGCACAAGGAGGTTGCTGTGTCAGGCTGCCTATCTTCATGCAGCTGAGGAAGCTCAGAAGAGGCAGTTCTGGTCACAGTGGGGCATATTTGGGCTGTTTTTAAGAAACCCCAATTCTGTCCAGCGCATGCTGGATTATGAAGGCGCTCGGATGCATTCCCTCTGTAGAGCTTGGGAGGTCTCTAAGGCTTAAGAGTATATAGAAGCACCCACTACTTTGTTGAAGCAGCATGAGACCAGCCACCATTTTTGGGCTAAGTGCAGGGACCTGTACTACTTTCTGTTCTTTTCCCCATAGAGGTTCCAGAGGGAACTTAGAAGGATGTTTTTTGTCTCCAGCAGGTTTTGTAGGTGGCTTTGGGTCAGTGGACTCCTTAACCACTAGGTACTTTTACGTATGCGTTAATCTTTTTCTGGTACCCACAAAACCAAGTGACAATAGTCAGTACTCAACTGGGCCTGTGGGATTAGTATTCATTTGTAACACTGTCTCTTGTTATCAGGCAGATGATCTTGTTCTGTCATAACTGGAAGGCCTGGGTATTCCACTCCCCTTTCTTAACTCCTCCTGTTGGTTTTTCATGACTATGGAGTCTGGGTGGGCTCCGTGTGTCAGGATCTCGTGTAACGTGGCAGCTGTCAAGGATGGAGCTATGTGAGAATTTGGGGGTGGGGAGTATAAGTGTTTTTTGCTTTGGCTACAGGAAACATTTCTGCTATTTTAGGGCTGCTTCTCAGTTTAAGTTAATGCCTTGCAGTCTCTGTGCCATTGTCATTTGGGGCTTTGCTGGTTGAAGATTCTGTGGTGTATGATCTTGAAGATTTAGTGTTTCCTTGAATTTTGTCCATGCCATTATGGGTAGCCAGTGCAGCTGTCGGAGTACTGGTGTTGTGTTCGTATTTGGACGTGCCTGTGATTATGCACGCTGCAGTGTTTTGAACCAGTTGAAGTGGGTGTACAGAGTGTTTGGATAACCCCTGATGGAGTGAATTTCTGTAGTCCAGTATGGGGGTAATGACTGCCTGGCATACTGTGCGGAAGTGTTCTTGGCTGAGGATTGGCTTGAGTCATCTGATGATCTTTAAACTGTGGTATGCTTTTGCTGCAGTCTTGTTAATGTGGGAATGGAGATTCAGGTTCTTGTCTATGATGACACCAAGGACTTTACTTCGTCCTTTGTTGTGATTGTCCTGTGTAGTATGTTGATTTCTTCGGGTGGGTTGAATGTTGTGCTCCTGGAAATAAACATTGCTTCAGTTTTATCAAAGTTTACCTTGAGGTTATTGTCGGCGAGCCAGGTGTTCGCATGTTCGAGGCACTCGGTCATTGAGGTTATATCAGGGGTGCTCAGGTCGATTGGGGTGTACACCATTACATTATCTGTGTACAGGTGATATTGTATGTTGTGTTGCCTGATGATGCTGCATATGGGCTGTATGTAGATGTTGAACAGTATTGATGAGATGGCCAATCCCTGTGGTATTCCTTGCATGGCAAATTGAGCTGATTTCTTTTCCCAGGTGGGCCCACGCCTGAGGGCCTCGCTAGAGGGCCCTTTGGTGTGGCCCTTAAGCGTGGCCCTTAAGCGCGGACCAAGTACCGGCCAAAGATCCGCGCACCAAGCCCTCATCTAAGTTAACTCTGCTGCCTTGTCTTGCCTGGACTATCCATTACTTGTATAAGTTAATGCTGTTACCTTGCCTGGACAATCCATTGCTTGTAGATTAATTGCATAGAACTTGCTACCCATTGTTTGCATTGTTTGCTTTGTAAAACAGCTCACGCTGCATAAGCCTATTATCTCCAGGAACAAACAGGAATGTAGTCCTCACATATGGGTATCGTCAGTACTGACGGAGCCTGCGCGGGAACGCTCCCCAGCGTCCAATAGGAAAGCTTTTGGGAGCATCCCACAGCGCCTGCATGCTGCCTTTCCGCCTTTCCCAACTGTCCCTCTCCAGTTCTTCGTTTTCCGCAGAGCCGACAGGTCGCACATCCTGTCACCGCAGAAAAAACCCCCTTCTATTCTTCTTTTTTGTGGTCGCGTCTGCCTTCCCTCGATGCGACACCGGTACCGCCGGTTCTTCTTTCTTTTCTTCTTAAAATAAAAAAAATAATAAAAAAACCTTTCTTCTGGAGTCTTTCCAGTAATTTTTCTCTTCAGGTGCCACGTGCCATTTTGGGCACTAGGCCCAACTTTTTCTTCAGAATGGAAAAACCCGCTTCGGATTTTAAAGAGTGTTCTAAGTGTGGCGGTACCATCTCCGTCACCGACACCCATGAGTGGTGCGTCAAATGTTTAGGTCCTGACCACTCTATTTCAGAGTGTGTTGCCTGTGGGATGATGTCGAAAAGGGGCCGGAAGAACCGAGCTGCTAAACATAGCACCTTTTTTCCCTCTGATGCAGCCTCCGTGGCATCGACGTCTTCCAGGGCTTCATCTTCCTCCAATGGATCTCAGGTAACTAAACATAAATCTAGCCGGTCCTCAAAGGGTAGATCTCCTTCTAGACAGTGAGATGCCTCTGGCGTTGCCCTTGAGGGACTTTCATCTGCAAAATTGCCCCAGCGGGAGGCTTCGGCTTCCAAAGCACTAACTGGGCTCCAGGATGTTCTCGAGGCTTCAACCTCGGCAAAACACTGGTGCCATGCTCTGGGGTACCGGCTGCTTCATCTGGTACCGATACCCAAGCATTGGCAGCGTCGATAGACCAGAGATTCTTGGCTATTGAACGCAGTCTGGCGGCTCTTCTCACGGCCTCGATGCCTCTGAAACTGCTTCAGACAATTCAACCAGTACCGGCACTGACTGTATCGACATCGACAGGTATTCTACTGGGACCGAGTCATGCGTATCCATCCTGTATCGACAAGTCTGTACCGGACCACTCCGATGCCGACTTCAATCGGTACTGGTACCGTACTTTGCACGATCACCCAGATCGGAGATACTTCGAATCCTCAGATGAGTCTGAAGACTCTGAAAGCTTTGCCGATACCAGAGTACTACTTCCTGAGGATTCCTCTTCTCCTCAGCGTAGGATGTCTCCACCAGAGGATATGTCCTTTCAGGATTTTATCCGAGATGTGGCCCGAGGTCTTTCCATCACAGTGGCTTCTGAAAAAGAGCCTAGGGCAAAGGAATTAGAAATCCTACAATACCCTAAAGCTCCCAAGGAGGCAGCTACCTTACCTATTCATGAGATATTGCATGACCTCATGTTAAGGATGTGGGAAACACCTCTAACCACATCTCCTCACTCTCAAAGACTCGACATCATGTATCTAGTTCCTCCTTGTCCTAGGTTTCAGAAGACTCAGTTACCACACCATTCCATGGTGGTGGAATCAGCTATGAGAAGGATAAAGAGTGCAAAAAGGCATGCATCTAATCCTCCAGGACGTGAGTGTAGGACTCTTGACGCCTTTGGACGTCGAACCTTCCAGGCTTCCATGCTTTCTGCTAGGATCAGTTCCTATATCTTATATATGGGAATGTTCCTTAAGGAGGTCACAGGAGATTTAGAGCTGATGAGCCCTCTCCTTCCTGATGATAAAAGGCAAGATTACTTTGCCCTTGTCAGACATGCTCAGGATGTTTCCAAGTTTGTGAATCATGCAGCCTTTGACTGCTTTGAGTGTATAAGCAGAACTTCTGCTATTGCCATAGGTGCATGTAGGATTGTCTCGCTCCAGGCATCTGACTTGGAAATTTGGGTACAGGATAAACTAGGGAATATTCCTTGCACAGGAGAGAATCTCTTTGGCAAGAATTGGCAGGAAAAAGCTAATGAGATAGATGCTGACAATATCACTCTGGATAGATTGTCTAAATCTACAGCTGATCCTGTGAGGAAAAACTCCTGTAAGAAACCATTCTTCAATAAGAATAAGTTTTACCCCTCCTATACTCAACAGGGGCATCGTTTAGGTCAGTCTGCCCAAAAGGGACAGCAGCAACAACCTAGACTAAGACAAAAGCAGCTAAGCCTCAATCGGCTCAGCAGCCTCCACAGGGGCTTTGACTTCTATCTAGAGAACTTTGCCTTCTGGCCCTGAACGGCCCAGAACCCTCCACCATACCAGGAAGGTTATGTCATTTTGCCCCCAGATGGGGTCAGATAACAGCAGATTCTGCAGGACCAAGCAGGAAGTCAGTCCTCACATATGGGTGACATCGGCGTCGACGGAGCCCTCGTGTAGAGCAATTCCCCAGCTTTCAAAGAAAGCCTTTGTGAATGCAGCGCACATGCGCGGTCCCCTTCCCGCCCAAGGGTGCCATCTTGCTCAGTCTTCTTTTTTCCGTGGAGCCCAATGGACGTGGGTCCTAGTCACCCGGTTAAAAGTAGATTTTTTTTCTTCTAAGATTCATAGTTTTTGCCTGTTCGACGCCAGTTCCCCTTCCCGCCTGGGCACGGTACACCGGTATTGAGCCCGGATCTGTGTTTTTTTCATTTTTTGTCCTTCGAGACTAGCGTTCCCGCTCTTTTTCTTTTTCACTGGCAGCCCGGTCGTTTGACCTTGCAGGGGCCCATTTTCCCCTGATGGCTGCCAGCGGGCTCAAAAAGTGTGAGCGGTGTAAGAAACTGATGTCTCTCACCGATACACACGACTACTGCCTCCGCTGCCTCGGGCCCGATCATGACCCGATGATCTGTGGCCCATGTGGCAAAATGTTCTCGAAGGCGTTGAGGAGCCATCAGCATCAGCGGGAAAGGATCTTCTCTGACTCCGCGTCCAGCCGGGCCCAGACTTCGTCAGAGGCCTCGACGTCTCGGGAGTCCGACTCCGAGCATCGTTGGGGCTCCTCTGAGTGGGGGTCTCCTTCACGGGAACACAAAAGGAAGAAGAAACCCGTGAGGGTGGCGTCGGTGGACGCTCTTGGTCCCTCGAGGGCCAGGTCGCATAGCCCCGACCGCCGTCCCGGGTCATCAGAGCTAGAGAGGCCTACTAAATTGCCTCGTGTGGAGCCGGAGTCCCCGAGTCACGTGAGTGCTGTAGTCTTCGTGGCCTCTCTTCCGGGGGAGCCGACGCCGCCGTCGGGGGCCGAGTCGGGGGCTGCTGAGTCTCCTGAGCTTGGACTTAGGTTGATGGCCTTGGAGAGCAGCTTGGCTGCCTTCATGGAACAGCAGCAGGTGCTGATCGCCGGTCTGACCGGGGCATCTACCCCAACCACCGGGACCTCGATGTCTAAGTCGACCCCGGAGGCCGAGCCAATCCTCGAGTCCATGCGGTCTCGGGTCAATCCTCAGCCAAGGTCTCCCTTGGCCTCCTGTGTGGGGCCGAAGTCGTCGACGCCGGTACCCTCGGTGTCGGGGCAGATGGCATCAGGGCCCGTCCGGCCAGAGCCGCTCGATTCCTCCTCGGAGGGGTCGGGTTGGGAGACGGAGGACGAGGAGTCCCCAGACACTTTTCGGACCCAGTGCGTCCCATCGGACTCACCGGAGTCTGAACCTCGGAGAAGGTCCCCCCTGGAGGATACCCAGTTCTCGGACTTCATGAAGGGATATGGCCAAAGCCTTGGCCTTCCCTGCGGATCCCGAGGAGGAGTCTCGAGCCAAAGAGCTCGAGGCCCTCCAGTATGACTCTCCCCCAAGGGAGGCCTTTACTGTACCGGTTCCTCCGATGCTGCTCTTCTGCATGTGGGAGGCACCGGCCTTGGCGCCGGTTCTCAGCAAACGGGTCGATTTCATTTATCGAGTCCGTAAGAGCCCTGGGTTCCAGAAGGCACAGCTACCGCATCACTCCATGGTTGTGAAATCAGCCATGCATCGTCTGAAGAGTCAGAAGATGCACTCCTCGGTGCCCCCTGGCCGGGAGGCCCAGAACCTGGATGCCCTCAGTAGAAAGTGCTTCCAGGGCTCTATGCTGGCGTGCCGTGTCCAGACTTACCAGCTGTACATGGGCATGTACCTCCGAGACCTGGCAAAGGAGATTGCCGGGTTCTCTGCTGGCCTCTCCGAGGAACCTTTGCAGAGGTTCAAGGCTTTGTCATTGGGTATTCGAGAGTGCTTGAAGTTGTTTTTTTTTTTGTTTTTTTGTTTTTTTGTAACTTTTATTTAAACATACATAATACATGCCAACCACAATAAACGACAAGCCTCCGAGGGGTGAGTTCTTATCCCCCCGGAGGTTACCAAACCATACATCAATGGCAATGAATAACAAAGAATCATACAAATACAGTTTCTTTTCTCTTTTTGTGTATGTTGTGAAACCCAACTAATCCCATCCCCCTCCCCACCATACCCCCCCTCCCCCTCCCCCTCCCCTTAATCCTAGTGGTACATATTAACACTCACCCAAATGCTATCGCCGGTGTCTCACCGGCCCCTTAGTGCCAGCTTAACAGCCAACCTTCAGCACTTCATTACGGCTGAGTGGGCCCAAATTTTGGATATATGATTCCCAAATTAACAAAAAGTGGGACCACCTCTTCACATTACCCCTGGCTCGCCATCATTCTGCCAGCATCAGTTGGTGGAGGCTATTCCGCCATTCCCAAAAAGACGGGGGCTGCCGGTCTCGCCACCTCCTGAGTATAGGCCCCTTCCCCACCAAACAGGCCTTCCGAACCCAAAGCCGCACCCACCTTCCCTGGGGAAGGGAAGAGTTCAGTTGGTCCAACACCACCAGGGGACCAGACCAAGGAACCCGCTGTCGTAGACACCGAGCAATCCAAGAGCTTATTCTGGACCAATAAGATCGAATATGTTTACATTCCCACCACATGTGGAAGAGAGTAGCCAGGGGCTCAGCACATCTAGGACAGGACCCATCAGCAGCCGCCAGGTGACTACGCAAAGCTCTTCGAGGGGAAAAATATGCCCGCGTAATACACTTAAATTGAATTTCTCTCCACCTGGCCCCCTCAACCAAATCTGGTATTCGTCGAAGCGCCCCTTGACTGAACCCGGTGGAATCTCTTGTCGCAATTCAATAGCCCAGGCCCGTTCTACAGCGCCATATTCCGGCAGGACTCCGTAGGGCCCCAATCGTGCCCTCAGAGTAGCTATGGTCGGGCGATTGTCCCCCCCCCCCCCAGTTCAAAGAATTCCAAAATCTGTGCAGAGCGCTCCACAGCAAGCTCCTCTGCTGGCAATGTAGCTACGTAATGGGCCAACTGTAAGTAAGCAAAACAAGATTTAGGCTGTAGATCGTATTCCCCCTGGATCTGCGGGAAGGTTTTGCATCTGCCGGCCACATCAACCACGTGCCCTACGAGTCGAATACCCTGTGCCGTCCAGGCGCGAAAAGAACTCGACTCAGAACCCGGGGTGAAACCCACGTTCCCCCGGATCGGCAACCAACAAGAGACCCGCCAACTTCGTTTCCAAAAAAGGTTTAGCTGTCGCCAGGCACGACGTACGGAGCTCAGCAAGCCACTGCGCTTAACATACATGGGCAAACTGTCACTTTCCATGTGCAGAACGGCCAGAATAGCATGGGGAGCTGCCAGGGCTTCTTCCATCGCCCTAGGGGTATAGAGTTCCGTCTCACCCAACCAGTCCGCCAAATGTCGGGCCTGACAGGCCAACGCATAAAGCCTAAAATCCGGGAAACCAACCCCTCCCTGCTTCCAGGTACCTGTCAAGCGACGTAAAGGAATACGGGCTCTCGCCCCCTTCCAAAGAAATCGTTGTATGTCCTTCTCTAGCCCATGCAAATCCTTGTTCAACAACCAAACCGGTAGCGTTTGCAGCCAGTATAGTAGCCGTGGAAGTATCACCATTTTCACCGCAGCTATCCGGCCCAATAGCGATAACGGCAGAAATTGCCAGGCATTCAATTGGGCACGTATTCGAGAGGTGACTCGGTCTAAGTTACGGGCATACAGCTCTTGTGGAAACCGGGTAATCATTTTCCCAAGTAAACAAACTGGTTCACTGCCCATTTCAGTGGAAACTCCCCACCCCATGTCCCTTGGATTTTACCAGACACATCTAGGGCCTCCGACTTTTCTCTATTGATACGAAACCCGGCAAAACTACCAAACAAAGTAAATTCCGCTAACAGTCGGGGGAGAGACTTCTCGGGATCTAGCAAATGGACCAGCAGATCGTCCGCAAAGGCGGAGACCTTGAAACCCTGGCTGCCGATCTTCACTCCCCTAATACTATTATCCAGTTCCATCCGGCGGATCAATGGGTCCACCGATAAAACGAATAGGAGGGGGGACAAGGGGCATCCCTGCCTCGTACCCCGCCCCAAGGAAATGGGCTCCGATAGCGCTCCATTGCACAGCACCCGGGCTGTCGGGGCAAAGTACAAAGTCTGCACCATTTCACAGAAGGGTACCCCAAGCCCATATCTCGGCAGCAGATATTGAAGATAAGTCCAATGAACCCTATCAAATGCCTTTTCGGCGTCAAAACTGACAAGCAACGATTGTAATTGATGCTGCTGAATCCACTCCAAGGAAGCCACAACCTTCCTCACGTTACGAACCGCATACCTCCCCCTGACAAAACCCACTTGGGAACCATGAACCAGATCCCCCAAGACCTCTGCTAGGCGCTCCGCGACTATTTTAGCCAATATCTTGGAATCAAAGTTCAACAGTGAAATGGGTCGGTAAGAGGCAGCTTGGGTAAGATCTTTCCCCGGCTTAGGTATCAGGACAATATGTGCTTGGTTGGTCTCCTTCCTCACGGGTCCCTGCATCCTGCGTTGGTCAAAAGTTGCAACTAATAGGGGGCCCAATGATTCCGATAGAAGTTTATAATATTCAGCCCCAAAGCCATCTGGTCCCGGGGATTTATAACAAGTGGCATTCGAGATAACTTGGTTAACCTCTTGAAGAGAGATCGGACGCCCCAATTGCTCTTTCTGCGCCTCGCTCACCTGAGGCAGGTCAAGGCCCTTCAAGTACTCCTCCATCCTGACAGGGGACCCCTCTTCAGCAGTATAGAGTTGCTGAAAGAACTCTTGGAACACAGCCAGTATGGCACCCTTATCCTTCTGGAGGGCACCTTGAGAATCCCTTAGGGCCGCCACCGTTCTCCCAGCCCTTGGGCCCTTCAAACACCGTCCCAGTGTTTTACCCGGCTTATCACCGTAGCAATGTAGTTTGTAGCGGTAATAAAGCAGCGACTTTTTCGCTCGGCTATGTAGGAGCTCGTTAAGTGTCGCTTGGATTTCCCACAGTCTCTTCCTATTCTGAAGGTTGGGATATTGGGCATTGACGCGCCTCGCCGTAGTCACAGACCTTTCCAATTTAATTATTTGTTCCGCCATTAAACTCTTCCGGCGAGCTACATACCCAATAATGTCACCTCTCAAAACCACTTTGGCGGTCTCCCACAGCAAGGCCGGGTCATCCAAATGGCCTTGGTGATTCGCCTCAAAGTCCTGCCAACGCTGGCGGAGAAAGCAAACAAATCGGGTATCTTTGTAGAGCTCTATGGGAAACCGCCAAATGCGGGCCTGGGGACCATCCCCTCCCCCTAACCAATGCAAATCCAGCGAGATCGGGGCATGATCCGAAATTTCGGTAGGTCCGATGTGGGCCTCCGCAACAAAGGTAAAGAGCGTCTCGGATGTCAGCAAGTAATCTATCCTAGCACTTGTGCCATGTGCGCGGGAAAGATGGGTAAAGTCCCGTTCAGTTGGGTGGAGCAGCCGCCAGGGGTCTACCAACCCAAGTCGATCGCGGAGAGCTTGCAGAGCTTGAGCAGTCACCTTCCTATCCCACGATCCCAACCCCCTAGATGTGTCTAAGTCAACATCTAAAACCCCATTGAAATCCCCCCCTAGGATCAGCGGCCGTTCAGCTAATTGCTCCACTTTCGCTGCCAGGCGGTGATACAGTCCCTGGTCCAATGTATTAGGGCTATATATATTACCTAAAATGACCGCCTTACCCTCCAACTCTCCTTGTATCAGCAAAAAGCGCCCGCTAGAATCAGCGACCACTTGTTCCAACGTGAACCGCACCTGTTTACGTATCAGAATGACCACTCCCCCCTTTTTGCCTACTGCCGGGGCACCCCACATCTGGCCCACCCAGTCCCTACACAATTTATTATGTTCCTCGGCTGTCTGATGTGTCTCTTGCAAAAGTGCGATATCGCAGTGCTGCCTGGCCAAGGCCTTCAGTATTTTATATCTTTTCACTGGACTCCCCAGCCCACAGACATTCCATGATACAACCCTCAGAGTGGAGCTACTTTAACAGAAGTAAACTCCGGTACGATATTTGTCTGCGGATATGGGTAGGGCCCCCCCCAGCCTAGGGCCCCCCCATGGGTCTTCATCACTACTCATGCTCTGCCCACATAGGATTACAAGAGTGTTGTCCCCCCCCCTTAACAAGTTATTCATCCCAAAGCTCATGTGGATACCCCCTCCCCCCTTCAACCCCTCCCCGTCCCCCCTCTCCTCCTCCCCCATCCCCTCTCCCTGCCCCCCCCAACCAAACCCCTCCTGGTTCTGTAGGCCCCCCCTTCGCATAGTCACTGTCGATGTGTCCCGGCCCCCCAGCACCCCTTAAAACAAGACTCAGCTCCCACCCCCAGGCATACACCAAGCGGTCAATGTTACAAAAATAATAATGAGAAATAGACATGTAGCCAACAGCCAGTGTTCCCGCCAAGTCTATACAGGCTATATGCGCATAAAACAGCAGCCATGTGTAGCCCTGGAAGGCCGAAGATTTTTTTTTTTTTTTTTCTCCCCCGCAGAATGAGACTCAAAATCATACACTTCAAAATCCAACCAGCCATCAGGACACATTATGCACCCCACATTGACTGCAGAGGGAAACACTATAGAACTTGTGAAAACTGGAAATACACAACAACTGCTGAATTGAAAAATATCTGTGTTGGTTTCCCTCAGAGTCAAAACCATGCTTTCCGTGCGCTCTACAACAGGGTATGCGCGTTCATAGGGCAACTCAGAGGGAACAAAGCCAACAGTAATAAACATTAGATGCTAAAGAGCAGGCAACTCTATGCAATAACTTGCCCTCAGGGCCGCTAGGCCTAGATTCCAGGCTCCTCCGTGAAAAATGGAGCAGGGTATCGCGCTAGAGTCATGAGACGGGCCCAGACAGTTATTGTTGGATTGTGTTTTCCACTGCGAGCCTGCTCCTCCAGCCACCATCACCAATAAAAGACCACTCGCCCGTCCAGTCTCTCATGGAGGCCCCTGCTGTGAGGGGGAGAATGATTTCACCAGTTGGTCAATGTACGGTGCAGCCTCCTCCGAAGACCCGGCGCCCGTTCTCCTGCAGCACGTGTAGCCGGGCTGGGTATTGGACAGAAAATTTAATATTGGCTCCAAGGAGTTTTTGGCACAGCGGCGCATATGCCCTGCGTCGCTTGCTCACCACTGCAGAAAAGTCCTGGGCAATTCGGATCCGTGCAGTATCGTGCTCCACAGTACCCCTCTTCCGCGCCTCACGCAGAACAGACTCTTTCTGTTGGAAGTGCAGATATTTTGCCAGCACTACTCTGGGTCGTGGGTCCTTCGAGGTTTTCGGGCCCAGTCTGTGAGCCCGCTCAATAACGACCGCCATAGATGGATCTCCAGACACCCCTAGGAGGGATGCCGATAGGGCTGCCACGTACTGCCTTAAGTCTCTATCCCCTACAGCATCGGGGATGCCCAAGAACCTTAAGTTGCTGCGCCTCGAGCGATTCTCGAGGTCATCAAGTTTCTCCTCTTGGGCCCTGAGCGTCGCCCGCACAAGCTGCAGCTCCTGGGAAAGTTTCTCCACTTCCCCTTCTGTGTGTGCAATGCGGCCCTCCGCCTCCTGCATGCGAGTGCTGAAGGCATCCACCGATGTCTGCAAAGTGTCCAGCCTACTCCGCAGGGTATCAAACTGAGCGGTAAGTGCCCCGGTGACCGCCGCTGATATTTCTTCTGCGGAGACCGCTGCTGCCGTAGGTTGTAATGCCGCCGCGTGCGGTGGCGATTCCGCCATTTTCGGGGCTCCTAGCACGCGGTCTTTCTCCCTCCGTACACCCCTCACCGCAGAGGCCATCCCCTCCGGACGTCGGCCGGTAAGTCCCGACAGGTCCCGGTGTTAGATGGGGTGGGATTTGCCGTTGTCGTACCCCGAAAGGGGTACTATGTAGCTGTTGGAGAGCTGTGGGGCCCGGAGCTCAGTGGAAGCACGTCTTCCCCAAGCTCACCACATCACGTGACTCTCGAGAGTGCTTGAAGTTTATATCTCGAGCAGCCTATGATGGCTTCGAGGCTTCGGCCCGAGTAGCAGCAGCCGGCATCGGTGCACGCCGTCAGGCCTGGCTACAGTCATCGGACCTTGAGCCATGGGTCCAGGACAAGTTGGTTGATGTCCCTTGCCGAGGTGAGAACCTCTTTGGCAAACCCATGGCTGAAAAGGCTGCAGAAATCGAGACTGAGACTCTCACCAGGACAAGGCTGTCCAGGAAGACTTCTGCCCCTTATCAGAAGAAGACGGGCTCGAGGAAAAAGCCCTTTTACCCGAGGAAGGCCTCTGCCTACAAATCCTACCTTCATTTCCAGGCCTCTACAGCTCCGCAACAGGGTCAGCAGCCCAAGGTGCAGGGACATGGGCCCCGGAGGCAGAAAACCCCCAAGCCGCCAGCACCGGCTCCTGCACAGCAGGGAGCGGGATTTTGACTCCCACTGCATAGCCTCTCCCCCACAGCTGGCTCCGCTCAGCACAGGGGGCCGGCTGACTCTGTATGCCCACAAATGGTCAGCTGTAACAGGGGATACCTGGGTACTAAGCATAGTCCAACAGGGCTACTTGCTCTACTTCAACCAGTTACCCACCTCCTATTTTCCAGGGGAGCCTCCAAGACTCCCTCTTCACAGGAACCTCCTCCTTCAGGAGTTGGCAAGTCTTCTACAGGAGCAGGCGGTGGAACTGATGCCTCACCACCTGATAGGATGAGGCTTCTAGTCCAGGTACTTGCTGGTACCAAAAAGGACAGGAGGCCTCAGGCCCATCCTAGACTTGTGAAATCTCAACAAGTTCCTGGAGAGGGAAAAGTTCAAGATGCTTACCCTTGGAATACTGCTGCCCTACCTCCAGCAGGGAGATTGGCTATGCTTCTTAGACCTAAAGGATGCTTATACTCACATCCTCATTCATCCAGACCACAGACAATATCTCAGATTTGTAGTGGGAGGAAAGCATTTTCAGTACAGGGTACTTCCATTTGGCCTAACCTCCGCACCCAGGGTTTTCACCAAATGCCTGGTGGTGGTGGTGGCCTATCTCAGAAACCAGGGCATCTTTGTCTTTCCATACCTGGACGACTGGCTCATCAGGGGTCAGTCTCCACAGGAGGCCAGACAGGCCACTCTTCGCACTGTCTCTCTCCTCCAGCACCTGGGCTTCGTCATAAACTTCGCAAAGTCCACTTTGCTCCCCTCTCAGGGACATAGAGTTCATAGGGGCAAGGTTGGATACCTTACAAGCAATGGCTTATTTGCCCGAGAACAGAGCTCACAGACTGATGGCTCTGGCCCAGCAGTTTTGCAGTGGATCTCTGGTCTTTGCCAGACATTTCCTGAGGCTTTTGGGCCACATGGCATCTACAGTCCATGTAACTCCGAATGCTTGTCTGCATATGCGGCCTGCTCAATGGTGCCTCAGAGTTCAGTGGATACAGGCCGCAGGAGACTTAAGGGACAGAGTAAGAGTGTCCAGACTACTAGCGGCCTCCCTGCAATGGTGGCTTCATCTCCCCAACCTGATCAAAGGGGTGCCTTTTCAAACACCACCACACACACAGGTGCTGACGACCGATGCTTCTCTGCAAGGATGGGGTGCACATTGCCAGGGGGCATGCACTCAGGGCCTCTGGTCCCCTTGGGAGGCCACACAGCAGATCAATCTGTTGGAGTTGCGAGCTATTCGACTGGCTCTGCAGACTTTGTCATGTCCTCTCTCACCAGTCTGTCTTGATTCAGACAGACAACCAAGTAGCAATGTTCTATGTGAACAAATAAGGGGGCACAGGTTCCAGGCTTCTGTGTCAGGAAGTGCAGGTCCTGTGCGCCTTTGCGGTCAAGCAAGGCATGTTTCTCAAGGCAGTCTATCTACCTGGCCAAGAGAATTACCTGGCAGACAGGTTGAGCAGGATTCTACAGCCTCACGAATGGCATTTGAATCCCCTGGTAGTCCAGCAGATCTTCTTCAAATGGGGTCTTCCAACCATCGATCTCTTTGCCAGTCCACTGAACAGTCAGCTGCCCAGGTTCTATTCCAGACAACCAGATCCTCTGCGAATAGCAGCAGATGCCTTCCTAATATCTTGGTCTACGGGCCTCCTGTATGCGTTTCCTCCAACGCCTCTAGTGGCCCAAACCCTATTCAAGGTTCTTCAGGACAGGGCCTTGGTGATTCTGGTAGCCCCCAGATGGCCGAGACAACCATGGTTCCCACTCCTCCTGCAATTGGCAGTGGACACTCCCCTCCCTCTGGGGGTGCAACCCGATCGCCTGTCTCAGGATCAGGGGTCTCTCCTGCACCCCAACCTCCAGTCCCTCCATTTGATGGCCTGGCTGCTGAAAGGGTAGTTCTAGCCCCCTTACTTCTCCCTAAGGAAGTGGAGGAGGTGGTTTTGGCCTCTAGGAGACAATCCACCCGGAAATCTTATGCCCTCAAGTGGCGTAGGTTCTCCACCTGGTGTGCTCAGCACCAAGAGGATCCGTATTCGTGCCTGGTACCAGTGGTGCTGCAATATCTGCTTCACCTGTCAGACCTAGGCCTTAAATCCAACTCTGTTAGTGTCCACCTCAGTGCTCTGTCAGCGCACCACTCCCCGGTGGAAGGCCAGTCTGTCGGTTCATCCCTTAGTGGCCCACTTCCTCAGAGGCCTGTTATTGCTCAAGCCTCCGGTTCGTCCACCAGCCCGAGTGGGATTTGAATGTGGTCTTGCAACAACATACTCGCCCACCGTTTGAGCCAATGTCTACCTGTCATTTACGCTTCCTTTCCTGGAAGGCCGCCTTCTTGGTGGCTCTTACCTCGGCCAGGCGTGTGAGTGAACTACAGGCTCTGGTTTCTGATAGACCGTACACACGGTTCTATAAGAACAGGGTGGTCTTAAGGACCCATCCTAAGTTCCTTCCAAAGGTTGTCTCCTCTTTCCACCTCAATCAGGAGGTGGTTCTTCCGACCTTTTTTCCCAGGCCACATGCCAGCCGGGCTGAAATGGTCTTGCATACCCTGGACTGTAGGAGGGCGTTGTCTTTCTACATTGACTGTACGCAGGGACATCGAAGGGCTGTTTAGCTCTTCGTATCTTTTGACCCTAATAAGCTGGGGTCACCTGTTTCCAAGCGTACCCTATCCATTTGGGTAGCAGACTGTATCGCCTGGGCGTACAGGGCAGCCGGCCTCTCCTTGCAGGGTCGAGTCACGGCCCACCGTGTAAGGGCGAAGGCTGCATCAGTAGCTCATCTCCGCTCTGTTCCGTTGGCAGACATCTGCCGGGCCGCTACTTGGTCTTCAAGCCAGACTTTTGCGGCCCATTACTGTCTCGAGAGGGAGTCCCGCAGGGACAGTGCTTTTGGACAGGCGGTACTCTGTAATCTCTTTGAGGTTTAGGCAACTCCTACACTCCAGCCCTTGTGTTGGGCTACCGTTCGGGGGCGTTTTCAGAGAAGATTCTTATCTCGCATGCTGACGCTCTAGAGGGAGCTTATTGTTCAGCTTTGGGTTCTCGGTAGCCTAGAGCTGGGGAGTCTCATATGTGAGGACTGACTTCCTGCTTGGTCCTGGAGAAAGAGTAGTTACTCACCTGTAACAGGTGTTCTCCAGGAGCAGCAGGAATCGGTCCTCACGACCCTCCCTCCTCCCCTTGGAGTTGCAGTCATATGATTTATTTTTTCTATTTTTGCTGTCTTTTAGCTATGTCATCAGACTGAGCAAGATGGCACCCTTGGGTGGGAAGGGGACCGCCCATGTGCGCTGCATTCCCAAAGGCTTTCTTTGAAAGCTGGGGAATTGCTCCGCATGAGGGCTCCGTCGTTGTTGACGCCGACGTCAACGTCACCCATATGTGAGGACTGATTCCTGCTGCTCCTGGAGAACACCTGTTACAGGTGAGTAACTACTCTAAATTGGACCCTGTCTGTTGTAAGAGAGGGGTACAAGCTTCATTTCCTCAGCATGCCCCCCCCTACAATGGTAAAACAGTTCAATTCTCAGACCTCTCTCAACGACCAGTTAGGTCAAGAGGTCACTGTGCTCCTTGCTCAAGGGGCAATAGAAGAGGTACCCATTCCCCAACGGGGTACAGGGTTTTACTCCCCCTATTTCCTTATTCCAAAGAGAACAGGAGGACACAGACCCATTTTAGACCTCAGAGAATTGAACAAATTCCTGTTCAAAGAGAAGTTCAAAATGATTTCTCTAGGAACTCTGCTGCCATACCTTCAGAGTCAGGATTGGCTTTGTTCTCTAGATCTCAAGGATGCATGCACTCATGTTCTCATCCATCCAACTCATCGAAAGTTCCTTCGCTTTCTGTTTCAAGGGAAGCACTACCAATACAGGGTTCTTCCTTTTGGCCTGGCCTCTGCACCAAGGGTGTTCACAAAATGCATGGCTGTGGTGGTAGCATTTCTCTGCACCCTAGGGATATTCGTCTTCCCTTACTTAAACGACTGGCTCATTCGCGCCCCTTCAGAGCCAGAGGCCAGGGTTGCTCTCTCTCGCACAATGCGCATCCTTCAGTATTTGGGACTTGTCATATACTTCCCAAAATCCATCCTTGCTCCCACTCAGTCCCTGGAGTTTATAGGAGCTCTGCTGGATACCAGACAGACAAGGGCCTACCTTCCACAGCCCCGCTGCCTTCGCATTGTGCAGTTAGCTTCCCAAGCAGTGCTAAAACCTCACCTCACTGCTCGGGAAATGTTACAATTGCTAGGCCACAGGGCAGCCACCGTGCATGTGGTTCCTTATGCTCACCTTCATATGAGGGCAGCCCAGTGGACGTTATCCACTCAGTGGACTCAGGGGTCAGGTTGCCTGTCGGACAAAATAGCAAACTCAGATCGCCTTATTTTGTCCCTCCAATGGTGGCAGTCACTCCAAAACCTTTTGGTGGGGTCTCCTTTTCAGCAACCCCCATCCCAAGCCACTCCAACAACAGATGCCTCACAGGTGGTTTGGGGAGCCCACCTGCAGGTCCTCTCTACCCAAGGTACCTGGACTCCACAGGAGGCCTATCTCCATATCAATCTCCTGGAACTCAGAGCAATCTTCCTTGCTCTTCCAGTATTCCACACCCAGCTCAGCTACAAGACAGTCCTAGTTCAAACGGACAATCAAGTAGCCATGTTCTATGTGAACAAGCAGGATGGAACAGGCTCTCTGTCGCTATCCAACGAAGCTTTGCAACTATGGGCCCTCGCCAGAGCATCAGATTCATCTCCTTGCGGTGTATCTTCCAGGCATTCAAAACTCTTGGGCAGACAGACTCAGTCGAGTTCTGCTTCCACACGAATGGTCTCTCCATGCAGACCAGGTGGCCAAAATTTTTCAAGTTTGGGGAACCCCGGACATAGACCTCTTTGCAAGTCTGCTGAATGCCAAACTTCCGGTTCTGTTCCAGAATTCCGGCTCAGGGTTGTCAGGCCAGGGATGCTTTCCTCCTCCATTGGGGCCAGGACTTCCTGTATGCCTTTCCACCCATTCCCCTAATTCCCAAAACCCTATTCAAGTTTCAGAGAGACAGAGGTCATATGATTCTCATAGCTGCACATTTGGCCAAGGCAAATGTGGTACCCTCTGCTCCTACATCTCTCTCAAGCTCCGCCTCTGGAGTTAGGATCTGCTCCAGATCTCCTTTCCCAGGAGGACAGGATGTTGTGGCATCCCAATCCCCAGTCTCTGCATCTCAGGGCCTGATTGCTGAAAGCCTAGAACTTCACGGTCTTAACCTTTCTCAGCAGGTAAAGGATATCCTTTATGCTTCCAGGAAGCCTTCCACAAGACGTTCTTATGCATTCAAGTGGAAAAGGTTTACCATATGGTGCTCGCAGAAGGGTCTTAAGCCTCTTGCGATACCTCTGGAATCATTACTGGAGTATCTCCTTCATTTATCTAATGCATGGCTTAAGACAAATTCAGTGAGTGTTCATTTGAGTGCTTTTGCAGCTTCTTTCAAGCCTCCAAATGGACAACCTATTTCCTCTCATTGTGAGATTTATGAGAGGCCTTCTTTTAACTAAGCCTCTCATTAAGCCGCCACCGGTGGCATGGGACTTAAATCTGGTTCTTGGGCAGCTCATGAAGCCGCCTTTTGAACCATTAGCTACTACCTCTTTGAAATTCCTTTCCTGGAAGGTCATCTTTCTTATTGCAATCACCTCAGCACGTCGCATCAGTGAATTGCAAGCGTTGGTGGCTGTTCCTCCTTATACAAGGTTCCATCATAAGGTAGTCCTTAGAACTCATCCACACTTTATGCCAAAGGTGGTGTCACCTTTTCATTTAAATCAAGCGGTTTATCTTCCTGTATTTTTCCCAAGGCCTCACGCCTCAAATGCAGAAAGGAATCTTCATACTTTGGACTGTAAAAGGGCTTTGGCCTTTTACTTGCAAAGGACACAGCAACATAGAAAGTCCTCTCAACTCTTTGTTGCTTTTGATCCTAGTCATTTGGGATTTCCAGTCTCCAAAAGAATACTGTCCAGCTGGATTGCACAGTGTATTTCTTTTGCCTATGAGAGTAAGAACCTTCCTCTTGAAGGCCTTGTCATAGCTCACAATGTGAGAGCCATGGCAGCCTCTATGGCTCATCTTCACTCTGTCTCTATTGACGACATCTGTCGAGCAGCTACTTGGGCTTCGGTTCATACCTTCACAGCCCATTACTGCTTAGACAAGGACTCCCGCCGGGATGCCTTGTTTGGTCAGGCTGTTCTTCAACACCTGTTCCATACTTAATCAACTCCTACCCACCATCCCTGGTAGGATGCTAGAGATCCATGGGGGGAAGTGGAGCCCTTTCACAGGGGCACACAACCTCTGGGGTCTTCTCCCTGGCATCTGCAGCTAGGGAGTCCCATATGTGAAGACTACATTCCTGCTTGTTCCTGGAGATAGCATAGTTACTCACCTGTAACAGGTGATCTCCAGGAACAGCAGGAATTTAGTCTTCAGAACCCACCCACCTCCTCTAGGAGTTGTATCTCTCTCTCTTTCTCTCTTTCCCTCTCTCTTTGTCTCAGCTTTAAACTCAACTGGAGAGGGACAGTTGGGAAAGGCGGAAAGGCAGCACGCAGGCGCTGTGGGATGCTCCCAAAAGCTTTCCTATTGGACGCTGGGGAGCGTTCCCGCGCAGGCTCTGTCGGTACCAACTATACCCATATGTGAAGACTAAATTCCTGCTGTTCCCGGAGATCACCTGTTACAGGTGAGTAACTATGCTAACTCTATTAACTCAACTACCACCTCGTAGATATTCTGCGAACTTAACCACAAGTAACACAACACACAGAATAAAGATACCACTACTAATGCAAAACTACACCTATAGGACACAACCCAAGTTGAGTCCAGGTCAGTAAACCACAAACCCTATCCCAGGTCAGTAAAATACAAGTTATAAAATGCATTCCATTACCCACTACTTCATGGCCTATCTCACACTCCTCCACATGTTTGCCCTCCTGCACACATAGCATCAGACGCAACGAACAAATCCCCTTGATCAACCTACATACCACCCAACCCAGATGCACACCAGCATCAGACATATCCAAAGAACGCCAACAATCAAAGAATACAGCCCATAAACCATACAATGCTACACATAATACACCTCTCACCACACAAATAATGAACACACAAACCCAATCATAACAACAAACATCAGGTGTGCTCTACTAAACACCAGATTTATCAGGAACAAACCAAATACTATCCTTGACCTAATCCACGACAAGAAGCTTGATAAAATATGCATCACCAAGACCTGGCTAGACGACTCAGACCAGGTCATATTAAACCAAGTAACCCCAACAGGATGCTCGGCATTTAACTGCATCAGAGCACAAAAGAGAGGAGGAGGAGTACTAATACTTACCAGAAAGGAATACAGATTCAGAATAATTGCCATCACCAACACAATCGAATCTAACACACTCACTATAGCCAACAAGTACCTAACCATCTCCCTCACATACAGACCACCCGGAACCACAACTGAACACCTATCCACAGTAATCGAAACAATATGCGCACACAACAAAAGACACAAACCCCTCGTTGCACTAGGAGACTACAACCTAACATCCGCACCCACCAGAGAAACTGCAACGTTCTTAAAAGCCATGGAATCATTAAAATACTGCCAGACAATTAATGCCCCAATGCGCCAACATGGTACAACTCCGGACATGGTCTTCATGCCAATGCAACTAGTGGAACAGAACAAGACCAAAAAACCAACAATTACGCCAGTCCCCTGGTCAGACCACCATGTAATTGAATTCACCATGACCCTGAATAACCCCGCCCAGTGCAAAGAAGATGAAAGAATAACTAGACGGTTCAAAACTTCAACAGGAACACGACATCCTGAACCTAAACATAGAAGAATGGAACACAATAATATCCAACGCAGCATCTGCCCCAGCCATCAAAGAACCACAAACATGCAAGAGATCCAATGCCCCATGGTACTCACATGAAATCAGAGTTGCAAAGCGCACACTCAGAAGACTGGAAAGAAAATGGAGAGGGGACAAATCAGACAACCTCCTAACCCAATACAGAGACAAACAACTGGAATATAACAATCTAATAAATGAGCGCAGACAGCAACACCATACCAACCTAATCATGAAATCTACTAATAAACCAAGAGAACTCTTTAGCATTGTCCAAAAGCTCACCAAGGATGACACACAACAAAGCACCCACCATCTTGACCCACAAAAATATGCAGACTACATGAAGTCAAAATACACCAACCAAACATGCTCTACTTCACCATAAACAAACGATCTTACGATAAAAAAGCAACGTCAAACATGGGAGAGCTTCAACATACCAACAAAGCAGCAAGTAGAAGACATTATATCTGGACTAAACACAACAACTTCACCATCAGACCCTTGCCCAGTGACTTGGATCAAAGCTACAAAAAGCCAGCTCTCTCATCACATTCAAAAAAATCGTCAAAGATTCACTCCAAGGATAAATGCCGCGATGGCGGCTCCTCCGTAAAGACCCTGGAAAGAAAAAGAAGAAATCCTTGAGACCGGTTGAGGTTCCACCAGTGAAACCCAGTAAGGTCCTGCGGCGGGACTCATGCGACTCCGTGCAGTGCCCCCTTAAGGTCTCTAAGCCAGCGGTAACCATGCGAGGCTCCTCGAGGCTGTGATCCTCGCCGAGGACACATTCACAAGAGTGCCGGCGTTGGGCCCGAGGCCCTCGGTGCCCACGACTACAGCTGCAGAGTCTTCTGGCATTGAATCCAGAATGGCGGCCCTGGAGCAGAATACTTCTGCCATCCTGGCCTTGCAGCAGGCGATGATGTCAGGTTTGTCTGCATCATCTGCCCAGGCAACCAGGCCCCGAGCGCCACAGGGCTCGGGCGAACCCTTGGCACCAATCGTGATCCCAGTTCCAATCCTCAGATGTCCAGTCTTCTCCGGCCAGTTTCCGGCAGTTCGATCTGAGATCCACCAGAGGATCCCAGTTCCTCGGAGTCCTCGATGCTCTCCGGCTCTGATTAGGAGACCGACATCGAGGCCTTTCCCGAGACCTCTCAGCACCGAAATGTCCCTTCGGAGCCATCTCCCCCAGAACCCTGGCACCATCCCCCCCCCGCCCCCCCTGAGGACATGGCCCAGGCCCTTTCAGTCCTGACAGAGTCAGAGGAGGACCTGCGCACTTAAGAACTGGAGATTCTCCAGTATGAGTCCCCGCCAAAGGAGACTCATGGTACCGGTACAGCCCATCCTCGAGAAGGCTGCTCCTGTGGATGTGGGAAACCCCGGCCTCTGTGCCGGTGATCAGCCGATGCCTCAATGCTATCTACCGCATCAAGAAGGGCCCGGGTTTCCAAAAGTCCCAACTCCCGCATAACTCCATGGTCGTGGAGTCCGCTATGCAAAAGCTGAAAAGCCAGAAGAATTACTCTTCTGTTCTCCTGGGCAGAGAGACCCGAAACCTTGATGCCCTCAGGCGCAAGTGCTTCCAGGGATCCATGCTGGGCTGTCGGATACAGGCCTATGAATTGTACATAGGCATGTACCTCAAGGGCCTCATCCAAGAACTGGCGGGCTGCTCTGCAGGCCTTGCCGGGAAACCCCTCCAGAGGTTCGAAGCCCTGAAAGCTGGGATCCAGGATTGTTCGAATTTCCTATCCCGTGCCGCCTACGACAGCTTTGAATCCACAGCCTGACCTTGAGCAATGGGTGCAAGAGAAATTGCTCGATGTCGCCTGCACTGGGGAAAACTTGTTTGGCAAGTCCATGGCCAACAAGGTGGCCAAGATAGAGGCCAAGGTCATGACCAGGCAGAGGCTCTCGAGGAAAACCTCAACCCTTCCCTGTAAAAAAAAAAAAAAAAAATGTTGGGGAAAAAGACCACTTTTTCTGAGGGGAAAAAAGGGGTCTTTTCACCAGGGCTATTACCAACCCTACTCGGGGCAACAGCAACAGGGCCCCCATCTCAAGAACCAGGGTCATGGGCAGAGGAAGCAAAAGACTCAGAAATCTCAGCCACCAGTTCCAGCCCAGCCTGGGGGGAGCTTTTGACTTCCCGGGCAGGGCCGCCTCTCCCCCGGGAGACCCTCCCCAGCCCACAGGGGGCCGTCTGGCGCTCTTTGCCCACAGGTGGGCCGGGGTCACCATGGACCAGTGGGTCCTATAGGTGGTAAAGGATGACTTTCTCCTCAGGTCCCAACAAACACCCCCAGGGTTCTTCCCAGGAGAGCCAGAGCGGCCTTCACCAGACCTTGCTCCTCTCCAAACTTGCAGGTTTGCTCAAGGACAAGGCAGTAGAACCTGTACCCAGGTTTTGGTGGGGAAAAGGTTTCTACAACACCAGGTATTTCCTTGTCCTTAAAAGAACTGGGGGCCTCAGGCCCATACTAGAACTGTGAAACCTGGTTTCTGGTGAGGGAGAAGATCAAGATGCTCTCCCTTGGAACCCTGCTGCCCTACCTCCATCAGGGAGATTGGTTGTGCTCCTTAGACCTAAAGGATGCATATACCTATATCCTGATCCACCCCTCCCACAGACAGTACCTAAGGTTCGTGGTGGGAGGAGAGCACTACCAGTACAGCGTGCTTCAATTCAGCCTGGCTTCCTCACCAAGAGTCTTTACAAAGTGCCTGGCGGTCGTGGCTGCCCACATGCGCCTACAAGGGGCCTTCATCTTCCCCTGTCTGGACAACTGGTTCATCAAAGACAGCATGGCCTCTAAGGCCAGCCAGGCCACAAGGCGAACAATCTGCCTCGTGCAGCACCTAGGGTTTGTCATCAGCTACCCCAAATCCCACCTCTCTCCAGCCCAAAACCTGGAGTTCATAGGTGCCCAGATGGAAACGTTACAGGTCAAGGCCATCCTCTCAAAGGAAAGGGCACATCGCCTCGTGCAGCTGGCGGGAGAGATGCAGACTCACCAGTCCATACCAGCTCACCGCCGCCTCTGCCTACTGGACCACATTACTACTACTACTATTCAGCACTTATATAGTGCCACGCATGCAGCGCTGTACAGCCAAAACATACAAGAGACAGTCCCTGCTCATCAGAGTCATGCTCATCTGAGTTTACAATCTAGTCGCAATAATACAGAGCATTAGGCAATTCAGTGCAAAGCCCAGTATGGTCTTTACAATTCGGTCATGAAAATTGATTGGGGTTAGGTTAGATAAGGATAGAAGTCAGGATCTGAAAGCGACAGCGAAGAGGTGGGTCTTCAACCTGGATTTGAAGAGGGCCAGGGAGGGTGCCTGACGAATGGACATGGGTAGGCTGTTCCAGGCGTGAGGTGCAGCAAGGTGAAAGGAGTGAAGTCGGGAGTTAGCTGTGCGAGTGAAAGGCCTAGATAGAATTAATTTGCTAGCGGAACGAAGTTCCCGAGAGGGGACGTAGGGAGAGATAAGAGATGTGAAATATTGAGGGGCCATAGAGTGAATACATTTATAGGTGAGTAGGAGAAGTTTGAATTGGATGTGGAATTGGATAGGGAGCCAGTGAAGCGACTTGAGAAGAGGAGTAATGTGAGCATGGCGAGATTGGCGGAAGATTAGTCGAGCAGCGTAATTTTGTATAGATTGAAGGGGAAGGAGATGGCTTATGGAGAGACCAGCAAGGAGTAGGTTGCAGTAGTCGAGGTGAGAGGAGATTAAGGAGTGGATAAGCATTTTGGTAGTGTGTTCAGAAAGGAAGGGGTGGATTTTGCTAATGTCGTAGAGAAAGAAGCGGCAGGTCTTAGCTACAAGCTGGATATGTGCGGAGAAGGAGAGAGAGGTGTCAAAGATAACCCCTAGATTGTGGGCCGAGGGAACAGGAAGGATAGTAGATCCATCCACATAGACTGAGAAGGGGGGGAAGAGGAGGGGAGGAGTTGGGGGAAAGACAAGGAGTTCAGTCTTGGCCATGTTCAATTTCAATCGGCGATGAGACCTCCAGGCAGCGATGTCAGAAAGGCAGGCAGAGATCTTGGTGTGGATTGCTGGAGAGATATTAGGTGTAGAGAGGTAGATTTGGGAGTCATCGGCATAGAGATGGTACTGAAAGCCATGGGAGGAGATAAGTGTGCCAAGGGCTTGGGTATAGAGAGAGAAATGGAGGGGGCCCAAGACGGATCCTTGGGGTACACCAACATGGAGTGGAGTAGGAGAGGAGGAGGAGGAGCCGCCAGAGCAAAC
This sequence comes from Ichthyophis bannanicus, assembly GCA_033557465.1. Lineage (NCBI taxonomy): Eukaryota > Metazoa > Chordata > Amphibia > Gymnophiona > Ichthyophiidae > Ichthyophis > Ichthyophis bannanicus. Next base: position 663,803,301 of record CM066033.1, read on the forward strand.
GCTGAAAGAGCGATGGGAGAGGTAGGAGGAGAACCAAGATAGTACGGAGCCCTTGAAACCAAGCGAGGAGAGGGTGGAGAGGAGAAGATTGTGGTAAACAGTGTCAAAGGCAGCGGAGAGGTCAAGAAGGATGAGGATAGAGTAGTGGCCCTTAGATTTAGCGAGGAACAAATCATTGGAGACTTTTGTAAGAGCCGTTTCAGTGGAGTGTAGGGGACGGAAGCCGGATTGTAGTGGGTCCAGGAGGGGCCTGGGAGGTGAGGAAGTCAAGGTCGCGGCGGTGGACTGCTCGTTCTAGTAGTTTAGATATGTAGGGAAGGAGGGAGATGGGTCAATAGTTAGAAGGACAGGTGGGATCGAGTGAGGGTTTCTTGAGGAGGGATGTGACAACAGCATGTTTGAAGTCTACGGGGACAGTTGCAGTGGAGAGTGAAAGGTTGAGAATATGAGCAATGGAGGGGACAACAGTGGGGGAGATGGGGCGTAGGAGATGGGTGGGGATAGGGTCAGAGGAACAGGTGGTGGGTTTGGAGGAGGAAATAAGGAGTGCGGTTTCCTCTTCGGAGATCATGGGGAAGGAGGAGAGGGTAGCAGAGGAAGTGAGGATGGGGGGGGAGAAATTGGGGAGGGGGGAGGTAGATGAGGGGGTGGGGAATTGGAGGGTGATCTTGTGGATTTTGTCATGGAAGTAGTCGGCTAGGGTTTGAGCAGAAAGGGAGGGCGGGGGCACCTTGAGGAGAGAATTGGTGTTAAAGAGGCGGCGAGGATCAGAGGCAAGGGAGTTGGTCAGATGGATGTAGTATTCTTGTTTGGCCAGTGCTATGGCTGACTGGAAGGAGCCAAGCATGAATTTGAAGTGTAGAAGGTCTAACGGGGAGCGGGATTTGGACCAAGCACGTTCAGCAGAACGGGCACAGATGCATAGATAGCAGGTTGTGGATGAAAGCCAAGGCTGGGGGGCAGATCGTCTGACAGGACATGGGGTGGGTGGGGCAAGGGTGTCGAAGGCCGATGATAGTACAGCATTATAAGAGGATACTGCCTCGTCAACGGACTTGGAGGACATAATGGAGGAAAGAGAAGGTGAAATGATGGAGGACAGAGTCAGGGGATCGATAATATGGAAGTTTCTAATTAGGTCTGAGGAGACAGGACAAGGTTGAGACAGCGGAAGCTGAAGATTAAAGGTTAAAAGGTGATGGTCAGATGAGGGAAGGATTGAGTTGCAGACGTTTGAGGGAGAGGAATTAGAGAAGAGTATTAGGTCAAGGCAATGGCCGTGTAGGTGGGTGTGGGCAGTGGAGCAAAGTTGGAGGTCAAACGAGGAGGTGAGGGCGTGGAACTTTGAAGCATGGGGATCGGAGGGGTTGTCGACGTGAATGTTAAAATCGCCGAGAATAAGAGTGGGGTAAGAGGGATCCAGAAAGACGGAAAGCCAGGAGTCAACGTTGGTGAGGAAGATCGATCTGGAATTGTCGGGTGGGCTATTTGGAGGGGAAGTGGTGTGAAGAGGCGAATGGAGTGGACTTCAAATGAGAGGGAGGAGTGTGAATGAGGCAGCAGGAGGGGTTGGAATTGACAAGAGGGAGCAAGAAGAAGCCCAACACCACCACCGCGATCCGTAGATCGAGGTGTATGGGAGAACTGGTAGCCCCCGTGGCAGAGAGCAGCAATAGATGCGGTATCGTCTGGGAGGAGCCAGGTCTTAGTTAGGGCAAGAAGATGTAGCGCATTGGAGATAAAGAGGTCGTGAGTAAAAGGAAGTTTGTTATATACTGAGCATGCGTTCCATAGGGCATATGAGAACAGGAGAGAGGAGGGGGAAAGGAGAGGGATATGGATAAGGTTGGATAAGGTACGTGAAGATTTCTTTTCAGACTAAGACAGCGGCCTAGGGGGGCTGTTACGTGAGGATTTATTTCCAGAGTAGTATAGAGATTTAGAGGGGCCAGGGTACGGGTGGGTATCTCTAGATGCGTGTGCCCTCCAAGAGGGATGGGAAGTGAGGGGTGAATGAAGGGTGATATTGATGAAGTCAGATAGGTTGTGTGAGGATCTCTTTTTAGAGTGAGATGAAACTATAACGGGGATAGGGTTGGGGTTGATATCACTGGATGAGTGATTGGGGCATGAGTGAGGGAGGGCGGAAGGGGAGAGGAGCAGGATATGGATGAGATTAGATAAGGTCCGTGAGGAATTCTTCTTAGAGTGAGAAAGAAATCGAGGGGGGCCAGGGTTGGGGTTGATATTACCTGATGAGAGAAGGAGGAGTAGTAGAGAGCGGGGTAAAATGGAGGCCGTACAGCAGAAGCGAGGGTGGGGTTTCCTTAAAGAGAGAGGGGCTGGTTGAATGAGGGGGAGGGTGTGATGAAGCTCAAGAGCAGATGCTAGGTTAGAAGACAGAATGGAGGAAGAAGTGAGGAAGGTAGAGGGGGGGAGTAGTGGGGAGAGGAGTGAGGGTGCTGGTAGGAGGGGAGGCAGTTGGGGAGTATGAGGAAGAGAAATAGTGTGATGTGGGGCCATGGAAGAGGAGTAGTGGGGCTATGCAGCATATGTTATCTTACAACAATGAGGTGGCTGAGGATTCTAAGCACTATACGGTATATTATGGGTTACGTGGGAACTACACGCTATGCAATATAGGTTAGAATACAAGCAATGGGTAGTGCTACAGCCTGTGTACCAAAGTTCTATGCAGGCAATGGGTAGCAAGTTCTATGCCAGCGGTGGGAGCAGGTTCAAAGCAGAGTTACTTGCCCGATGTGCAGCCCGATGGCGCCCCTCTTGTTTAAAGGGCGGATGGCCAGGAGACGTTGGTTTCATTGGTGGTCTGCGCTGGCAATCAGTTTCTGCCTTGGCTGATCACAACTTGTTCAGTTTAGGAAGGTGTTTAGTAAGGTGCCCACCTCCGAGTACCGCCTAAGGGCCACGCCAAAGGGCCCTCTGGCGAAGCCCTCAGACGCAGGCCCGCCAGGCGCAGGCACACCGGAGCGCTCTGAAATTAAATGTCCCGTGGCTGGGGATTCAGTGGGCCTGATTGGCCTTGGCGTGGGGGAGGAGGGCAGAGCTTACCAGCCTGCTGCCTCGTCTGACGCCAATTGGGTCTCCCTGCTGGTGCTGCTGTTCCCGCGCCGGAGCGCTCTGAAATTAAATGTCCCGCAGCTGGGGATTCAGTGGGCCTGATTGGCCTTGGTGTGGGGGAGGAGGGTGGAGCTTACCAGCCTGCTCACTTCGGCCGACGCCGATCGGGTCTCCCTGCTGGTGCTGCTGCTGCTGCTGTTCCCATGTTGGAACGCTCTGAAATTAAATGTCCCGCGGCCACATGGTCTCCACAGTCCACGTCATGCCCCTAGCCCACTTGCACATGCGGGCAACCCAGTGGTGCCTCCACTCCCAGTGGACTCAGGCCACAGGTAGGTTGCGGGACAGGGTCAGGGTCACCTGCCAACTGCGGACTCTCTCAACTGGTGGCAGTCCCTATGCTACCTCCAAGCAGGGATGCCCTTCCAAGCACCCACAACGCAGAGGGTCCTGACCACAGATGCCTCACTCCTGGGTTGGGGGGCACACTGCGGAGACCTCCGCACTCAAGGCAGCTGGTTGCAGGAGGAGTCGCTCCTGCAGATCAACCTTCTGGAACTCAGGACCCTCTCCCTGGCCTTGTAAGCATTCCGCCATCTGTGCAACTGCCCTGTGCTGATCCAGACAGACAACCATGTTTTATGTGAACAAGCAGGGGAACACTGGTTCATACTCCCTCTGCCAGGAAGTGGTGGCTCTCCTCTCCTTTTTGGTATGCCACGGAATGCTCCTACAAGCAGTATACCTTCTATGTAAGGACAATTGCTCAGTGGACAAACTCAGCAGAGTTCTCCGCCCATGATGGGCCTGTTCGCCTCCCCAGACAACATGCAGCTGCCCCGCTACTGCTCACACCAGCTGCACCCGGGAGGGTAGCAGCGAATGCCTTCCTGATTCAGTGGTCTGAGGGCCTCCTCTATGCCTTCTCACTGACACCGCTGGTGGCCAAGACCCTCTTCAAGGTTCAGAGCGAGCAGGCATCAATAATTCTCCAAGACCAAGCAAGAAGTCAGTCCTCACATATGGGTGACGTCGGCACCGACAGAGCCCTCATGCGGAGCATTTCCCCAGCTTTCAAAGAAAGCCTTTGGGAATTGCAGCGCGCATGCGCGGTCCCCTTCCCGCCCGAGGGTGCCATCTTGCTCAGTCTTCTTTTTTCCCCGAGGAAAAAGTTGATTTTCCCTGTTTTTTTCTCTTTTTTCTCCGGTTCAACGCCGGATCCTTTTCCCGCTCGGACCGATACGCCGGTATCGAGTCCTTTTTCTCTTTTTCGGTTTTTGTCCTTTGTGACTGGCGTTCGCGCCTTTTTTCTTTTTTCCCTAGTAGCCCGGTCTTTTGACCTAGCAGGGGCCCTTTTTCCCCCGATGGCTACCAGCGGGTTTAAGAAATGTGATTGGTGTAAGAAACTTATGTCTCTTACCGACACACATGACTGCTGCCTCCGCTGCCTCGGACCCGATCATGACCCGATGATCTGTGGTCCGTGTGGCAAAATGTCCTCGAAGGCGTTGAGGAGTCGGCAGCACCAAAAGGATAGGATTTTTTCTGACTCCGCGTCCGGCCGAGCCCGGACCTCGTCAGAGGCCTCGACATCTCGAAACTCCGGCCCCGAACAGCGTCGGGGTTCCTCTGAGCGGGGGTCTCCTTCGCGGTAACATCGCAGGAAGAAGAAACCCACGAGGGCGGCGTCGGTGGACGCTCCTGGTTCCTCGAGAGCCAGGTCGCATAGCCCCGATAGCCGTCCCGGGTCTTCGGAGTCGGAGAGGCCTGCCAAACATCCTCGTGTCGAGATGGAGTCTCCTGGACACGTAAGTGCTGTTGTCCTCGTGGACTCTCCTCCGAGGGAGCCGACGTTGGGCCCGACGCCGTCGGGGCCCGAGTCGGGGGCTGTTGGGTCTCCTGAGCTCGGACTCAGGTTGATGGCCTTGGAGAGCAGCTTCGCTGCCTTCATGGAACAGCAGCGGGCATTGATCGCCGGTCTCACCGGTGCATCTGCCCCGACCACCAGGACCTCGATGTCCAAGTCGACCCCGGAGGCCGAGCCGATCCTCGAGTCCATGCGGGCTCGAGTCGATCCTCGGCCACGGTCTCCCTCCCGTTCGGGGCGAGGTCATCGACGCCGATACCCTCGGCGTCGGGGCGGAGGGCATCGGTGCCCGCCCGACCGGAGCCACTCGATTCCTCCTCCGAGGAGTCGGGCTGGGAGACGGAGGACGAAGAGTCACCCGACACTCATCGGACTCGCCCGAGTCTGAACCTCGGAGACGATCCCCACCGGAGGATACCCGGTTCTCGGACTTCGTGCGGGATATGGCCAAGGCCCTGGCCTTCCCCGCGGATCCCGAGGAGGAGCCTCGAGCCGAGGAGCTTGAGGCCCTCCAGTATGACTCTCCCCCGAAGGAGGCCTTTACTGTTCCGGTTCCTCCGATGCTGGAGCGGCTGCTCTTCCGCATGTGGGAGACCCCGGCCTCGACGCCGGTGTTAAGCAAGCGGGTCGTTTCAATCTATCGAGTCCGCAAGAGCCCCGGGTTCCAAAAGGCACAATTACCGCACCACTCCATGGTTGTGGAATCGGCCATGCATCGACTGAAAAGTCAGAAGATGCACTCCTTGGTGCCTCCCGGCCGGGAGGCCCGGAACCTGGATGCCCTCGGTAAGAAGTGCTTCCAGGGCTCTATGCTTGCTTGCCGTGTCCAGACATACCAGCTCTACATGACACACAACGGACCTGCAACAGCTCTACACAACGGACCTGCAACAGAGCATTCGAACTCTATGCTCCATCCCTCTGGAACTCTCTCTACCAAACCACATCAGGAACAACGCTGACATCACATCATTTAAGAAACAGCTGAAGACAATCCTATTCCGTGAACATCTCTGAACAGAAGCACCACCATGACCTAATACATAGATTCAGCAGAAATATACATGTCCATGTCTACCCAAATCGTTAATTGTTGCCCCCTGGTGATGGCTCCCACCCTAAAGAAAAATTACCCCCCTCCCCTATGTTATATGTTACACCGCTTTGACCCGGTGAAAAGCGGGATATAAATGCAGTTAAATAAATAAATAAATAAACATGGGCATGTACCTCCGAGACCTGGCAAAGGAGATTGCCGGGTTCTCTGCTGGTCTCTCTGAGGAACCTTTGCAGAGGTTCCAGGCCTTGTCCACTGGTATTCGGGAGTGCTCGAAGTTTATCTCTCGAGCAGCCTACGATGGTTTCGAGGTTTCGGCCCGAGTAGCCGGGGCCGGCATCGGTGCCCGCCGACAGGCTTGGCTACAGTCATCCGACCTCGAGCCATGGTTACAGGACAAGTTGGTCGATGTCCCCTGCCGGGGTGAAAACCTTTTCGGCAAACCCATGGCTGAAAAGGCTGCTGAGCTCGAGACAGAGACTCTCACCAGGACTAGGCTGTCCAGAAAAACCTCTGCCCCTTCTCAGAAAAAGAAGGGCTAAGGAAAAAAGACCTTTTACCTGAGGAAGTCATCTGCCTATAAACCATACCCTCATTATCAGGCCTCTGCAGCTCCCCAACAGGGTCAGCAGGCCAAGGGGCAGGGTCAAGGGCCCCGTAGGCAGAAGGCCCCCAAGCCACCTACACCGGCCCCTGCTCAGCAGGGTGGGGGTTTTTGACTCAGAAAGCATAGCCTCTTCTCCTCAGCTGGCTTCTCTCAGCACAGGAGGCCAGCTGGCCCACTTTGCCCACAGGTGGTCAGCCGTCACATCAGATACCTGGGTTCTTCATATAGTCCAAAAGGGCTATCTTCTCCATTTTCACCAGGTACCTCCCTCCTACTTTCCAGGGGAGCCTTCAAGACTCCCTCTGCACAGGGACCTACTCCTTCAGGAGTTGGCAAGTCTGCTAAAGGATCAGGCTGTGGAACCGGTGCCCCACCACCTGAGAGGTCACGGCTTTTATTCCAGGTACTTTCTGGTACCAAAAAGGACAGGAGGCCTCCGACCCATCCTAGACTTGCGCAACGTCAACAAGTTCCTGGAGAGGGAAAAGTTCAAGATGCTTACCCTTGGAATCCTGCTGCCCTACCTCCAGCAGGGAGACTGGCTGTGCTCCTTATATCTAAAGGATGCGTATACTCATATCCTTATTCATCCAGGCCACAGACAATATCTCAGATTTGTTGTGGGGGGAAACCACTATCAGTACAGAGTACTACCCTTTGGCCTGTCCTCCACTCCCAGGGTGTTCACCAAGTGCCTGGCAATGGTGGCGGCCTACCTGAGGCTTCAAGGTCTTTTTGTGTTTCCGTACCTGGACGACTGGCTCATAAGGGGCCAATCTTCCCAGGAGGCCAATCAAGCCACCCTTCGCACTGTGGCTCTACTTCAGCACTTGGGGTTTGTCATAAACTTCGCAAAGTCCATTTTGCTCCCGTCCCAGAACTTAGAATTCATAGGGGCCAGACTAGACACTCTTCAAGCGAAGGCTTTTCTACCTATGGACAGAGCCCACAGGCTGATGGATCTGGCCAGGCAGTTTCGCAGCAATTCCCTGGTCTCTGCCAGGCAATTCCTGTGACTACTCGGCCATATGGCTTCCACGGTTCATGTCACCCCCAATGCCCGCCTGCACATGCGGCCGGCTCAGTGGAGCCTTTGCACTCAGTGGCATCAGGCCATGGGGAGCCTAGCGGACTCAGTACAGATATCAGACCTGCTAGTCTCCTCTCTGCAATGGTGGCTTCATCTTCCGAATCTGGTACTCTGAGTGGTTTTTCAATCCCCTCCGCATTCTCAAGTGCTGACAACGGATGCTTCTCTTCTCGGTTGGGGAGCACATTGCCAAGGGGCATGTACTCAAGGTCTATGAACCCCTTGGGAAGCTGCTCAACAGATAAACTTCCTGGAGCTACGGGCGATACGCTTAGCTCTGAGAGCCTTCTCCCACCTCGCCTCTCACCAGTCTGTACTGGTCTAGACGGACAATCAAGTTGCCATGTTATACGTGAACAAGCAAGGAGGCACAGGCTCCTTCTATGTCAGGAGGCACAAAGGCTGTGCTCTTGGGCCGTCTCTCACGGAATCCTCCTAAAGGCTGTCTACCTCCCAGGTCAAGAAAATTGCCTGGCGGACAGACTGAGCAGGGTCCTGCAACCACACGAATGGAGGTTGAACCCGTTGGTGGTTCAGCAGGTCTTTCTCAGGTGGGGCCTCCCCACCATGGATCTGAACCGGCAACTCCCGAGATTCTGCTCCAGACAACCGCATCCTCTCAGAGTAGCAGCGGATGCGTTTCTGATCTCGTGGTCCACGGGCCTACTGTATGCGTTTCCTCCCACGCCACTAGTGTCCAGAACGCTGTTCTAAGTCCTCAGGGACGGGGCTTCATTGATCCTGATAGCCCCCAGGTGGCCGAGGCAACCGTGGTTCCCGCTTCTGCTGCAGCTAGCGGTGGACACCCCTCTTCCTCTGGGGTTTCAACACGATCTCCTGTCTCAGGATCAGGGGACTCTCTTGCACCCCAACCTCCAGTCCCTTCATCTGATGGCCTGGCTGCTGAAAGGGTAGTCCTGGCTCCCCTACTACTGCCTCGAGAGGTGGAAGATGTGGTCTTGGCCTCTAGGCGACAATCCACCAGGAAATCCTACGCTCTTAAGTGGCGTAGATTCTCCGCTTGGTGTGCTCAGCACAGCGAGAATCCCTTCTCGTGCTTGGTAGCGGTAGTGTTGCAATATTTGCTTTACCTCTCCAATCTGGGCCTTATGTCTAACTCTGTCAGAGTTCACCTTAGTGCTATCTCAGCGCACCAAGTGGATGGGAGGCCTCTTTCTAGCCACCCTTTGGTGGCTCGTTTTCTCAGAGGCCTCCTCCTGCTCAAGCCTCCTTTACGTCCACCAGCCTCTGAGTGGGATCTCAATGTGGTCTTGCAGCGGATTACTTGTCTGCCATTTGAACCTATGGCTACCTGCCCTCTCCGTTTTCTCTCCTGGAAAACCTTGTTTTTGGTAGCTCTTACCTCTGCTAGGAGAGTGAGTGAACTTCAGGCACTAGTGTCTGATCCTCCTTACACTAGGTTCTACAGGAATAGGATAGTCTTACGGACTCTCACCCTAAGTTTCTTCCTAAGGTTGTCTCACCTTTTCACCTCAATCAGGAGGTGGTTCTTCCAACCTTCTTTCCCAGGCCGCATGCCAACCGGGCTGAGATGGTTTTGCATACCCTGGACTGTAGGAGGGCGTTGTCCTTCTACCTTGACCGTACGCGGGAGCATCGGAGGGCTGTTCAGCTCTTCGTTTCTTTTGACCCCAATAAGTTGGGGCTACCTGTCTCCAAGCGTACTGTGTCCATGTGGGTCGCTGACTGTATCGCCTGGGCTTATGGGGCAGCCAGCCTCTCGTTGGAGGGTCGAGTCACGGCTCATCGTGTCAGGGCGAAGGCTGCATCGGTGGCTCATCTCCACTCTGTTCCGTTGGCAGACATCTGCCGGGCCGCTACTTGGTCTTCAAGCCAGACTTTTGCGGCCCATTACTGCCTTGAGAGGGAGTCCCGCAGGGACAGTGCTTTCGGACAGGCAGTACTCCATAATCTCTTTGGGGTTTAGGCAACTCCTACCCTCTGGCCCTGGTGTTGGGCTACCGGTCGGGGGCGTTCTCAGTGAAGATTCCTTCCTTGCGTGCTGACGAGCTAGAGGGAGCTCATTTTTTCCGCTTGGGGTCTCCGGTAGCCTTAAGCTGGGGAGTCCCATATGTGAGGACTGACTTCCTGCTTGGTCCTGGAGAAAGAGTAGTTACTCACCTGTAACAGGTGTTCTCCAGGAGCAGCAGGAATCAGTCCTCACAACCCTCCCTCCTCCCCTTGGAGTTGCAGTCATATGATTTGTTTTGCTAATTTTTTTTGCTGTCTTTTAGCTATGTCATCAGACTGAGCAAGATGGCACCCTTGGGCGGGAAGGGGACCGCGCATGCGCGCTGCAATTCCCAAAGGCTTTCTTTGAAAGCTGGGGAAATGCTCCGCACGAGGGCTCCGTCGGCGCCGATGTCACCCATATGTGAGGACTGATTCCTGCTGCTCCTGGAGAACACCTGTTACAGGTGAGTAACTACTCTTTCTGATCACCCCCAGATGGGCCTGACAACCCTGGTTCCCCTCTGTTGCTCTCCTCATCGGTGGCACTCCCAGTCCTTCTGAGTTGGGATCCGGACCTCCTGTCCCAGGAGGACTCCCTCCTGCACCCCAACCTGAGGTTGCTAGCGTTAACGGTATGGCTGCTGAAAGGGTAGCCTTAGCACCTTTCAGTCTCCCGGGGAAGTCGAAGAGATCCTCCTAGCCTCCTGAAAACCCTCCCTCAGACGAGCGTACGCCTTCAAATAGAAAATATTCTCTATTTGGTGTGCAGAGAGAGGAGAGAACCCTTCCTTATGCCGCATGCAACTAGTGCTACAGTACTTAACTGCACCTCTCGCACACCGGCCTGCAGTCTAATTCGATGAGAGTGCACCTGAGTGCCATAACCGCTCACCATCATCCTGTAGAAGAGAAATTCCTCTCACACCAGTCTGTGGTCTCCAGGTTCCTCTGGGGCCTCTCTGCCCTCCGGCGGAATGGGACCTTAATGTGGTGCTCTCCCAACTCACCAGACCGCTGTTTGAGCCTCTGGCCACCTGCTATTTGAAATACCTCTCCTGGAAAGTTTTTTTCTGGTGGCCATCACGTCCGCTCAGAGAGTGAGTGAACTCCAGGCCTTGGTGGCCAAACCTCCATATACAAGGTTCTATAAGAACAGGGTAGTGCTCCACACACACCCCAAATCCCTCCCCAAAGTGGTATCTATCTTCCATCACAACCAGGAGGTTGTCCTTCCCACCTTTTTTCCACGGCCCCATGCCAGCAGGGAGGAACTCATATTGCATACGCTAGATTGTAAGTGGGCCCTGTCCTTCTACCTGCAGAGCACCCAGGCCCATTACGAAGCTCCTCAGCTCTTTGTGTCATATGACTCCAATAAACTGGGGCTCCCGGTAACAAAGCGAACTCTACCCACTTGGGTGACGAACTGCATTGCTCTCGCCTATGAGTGAGCAGGCCTCTCCATTGAGCACTGCACATCACGTGTGGACTATGGCCATATCGGTAGCCAACCTCCGTTCAGTGCCAGGTGACAGAAATCTGCAGGGCCACCACATAGTCTTCGATTCATACATTTGTAGCTCATTATTGCCTAGAGAGCGAGTCCCTCAGGGACAGTGTGCCTTCGGGCAGGCAGTACTCCGTAATATTTTCCGAGTGTAGGCAACTCCTGCCCTCCGACCCTTCTGTGTTCAGGCTACCAGAGTGATAGTGTCGCTGGATGCTAGGATCTTGCAGAGTCTCTTTGTCAGGTCTCACCTTCTGCAACTCACAGCTACCCGATTGGTCGCCATTGATGCTGTCGTGGTTCGGGCTTCGGCAGCCTAGAGCTACCCATATGTGAGGACTGACTTCTGCTTGTTCCTGGAGAAAGCGTAGTTACTCACCTATAGCAGGTGTTCTCCGGGAACAGCAGGAATCTGTCCTCACAATCCTCCTTCCTCCCCTTGGAGTTGCCTTCCTACATTGTTTTAAGTCTTTTTTCCGCTTTGTCATCTGACTGACCAAGATGGCACCCTTGGGCAGGACGGGGACCACACATGTGTGGTAGCATTCCCAAAGGCTTTCTGTGAAAGCTCTGTGTGGGCTCCATTGGTGTCAACGTCACTCATATGTGAGGACTGATTCCTCACCTGTTACAGGTAAGTAACTAGACTGTGGAAGTGGACATAAGGGGATTATACAGGAGGGAATGGGAGAAAATTTATCAGTGTGGAGTAAATGGACAACTTATGTGCTGTTTTTTTGAGCATTTTATTAATATTAGCAAGTTTTGTCTAATACATAGTAACATAGTGAATGACAGCAGATAAAGATTGGCATAGTCCATCTAGTCTACCCAGTAAGGTGGCTACAGTTGTAGAGTAGCACATACCGCTTTGGGCAGGTTACTCCCCCTCTATGCCTTGGCTTAAGGTTGTACCTGCTGCTCCAGGCAGGTTACCCCTCTCTATGAAGTTATTTACGTTTACTTTGATTTCATCCTCTTGCTTTGTAGTGATCCTGTGTGTTTGTCCCATGCCTTTTTAAATTCTGTTACTGTTTTTGCTCCCACCACTTCCTTTCAGAGAGCATTCCAGGCATCCACCATCCTTTTTGTGAGAAATAATTCCTGATGTTTTTAAATTTCATTTCATGTCCTCTGGATCTACTGCTTCCCCATCTTTGAAAAAGGTTTGTTAATTAATACCCTTTAAGTACTTAAAAGTCTATTTTATATCCCCCCCCCCCCCGTCTTGTCTCTCTTCTCTAGGGTATACATTTAGGCTTCAAGTCTTTTCTTATATGTCTTCTGACGCATGTCCCATATCATCTTGGTCGCCTTTCTCTGAACCATTCAACAATGACCTGTACAGAAACACCAATACCTCCTCCTTCCTGCCTCTACTTGCTGTAATGATTCAATAAACAGTTAAATACAGAAAGAATACTCTCTTGGGGCATCTAGTTGCACTTTGTTTTACTGAAGGATGATAGATTGCATCCTTTTAGGAGGATGATGGACAATGACAACTGTTCCCAAGGAAAAGAAGGGCAGTTCACAATGTGGGTTATACAAACGTATTTCTGTGATGAATATTGGTATTCCTGTTCGGTAATCCAGTTTAGTCCTCCAACATCGGGTAGTGCCCCTCCTCCTGCAGCCGGGAGACTGGACCAATCAAATCTTCTGTAGTATATATGCAGCAGGAGCTCCCAGAAGTCCCCAGTGTGTCCAGTCTCCCTGCAGCTGGAGGACTTCTGTGCCCTTGCTGGGCACGCTAAGTGACATTTGAAGGAGCAACACTAGTTAGTTAGTTCTTTTGGGGTTTATTTCTGGTCCTTTATATTCTATTTCTTTTGCTAGGTAGCTGTATCTTTAAAAAAGAAAAAGACACAGGAGACTTTCTGGGGAAAGCCAGACCTGCCTTGGGCTCCTGCCTTGCTGCCTGGGAATCTCTGAAGCCTGGGTTGAGCTCTCCCCAAGGCTGTTCGGGGAAGAGCCATACCGGCTGCAACATTGCCTGTCACTTGGAGAAGTGGGCTGAGTTCCTTGCTGTTCCCAGAGCTGGTAGGAATTTTCCTTGTTTTAAGCTCTCTGTTCTTTGCTTGGGCAGAGGCTCTGTCGGCTCCCCTGGCTTCCAAATTGCACTTTTTCCTGCTTTTTTTTGCTTGCCCTGTATTAGAGGGTCGTTTTCTTTCTTTTCCATATTATTTGGGTACCTTTGTATTTTCGCGCCGTTTTTTACCGAGGGTGAAAAAGTGCGGCGGCCATTTTGGATTTCTAAAGTGTGCTTTTTAAGGGCACTTTTTAACACTTGCGCACGGGTTCCCCTGGTGTTTTTGGGGTTTCTTTTGCTGGCGATTTTGCTCAGGGCACCCCTAGGATTCTGGGGAGTATTTTGTTTACTGTAAAAAAAAAAAAAAAAAAAAAAAAAAAAAGGTTTTAAATTTAATACTGTGCTGAATTGAATAAGGTTAGTCCCCTTGGTGTGGGCTTCCCTGTTCCTGTTGCCTTATTTTTCCCTGAGAGCAGGTGGCCTTGGCATGGCTGCCAAACCTCAGTGTGTAATTTGTGGCTCCCGCAGAGGTACAATGACTGACTCTGGAATCTGTAAGAGCTGTGCTGCAGTTTCTTCAGAACTGGAGCTGCCTATTGAAATTAAGGAACAGCATGTGCCCGGGGACCCTTCCCTTTCGGGGGACAGTGTCCCTTCACCGAGCATCCTTCCTTCTGGTCTGGGCCCGGCGTCTAGTACGTCGGTCCCTGAGCTCCAGCAGGCGGCTATGGTAGCATCGCCTATAGACTTTTCCCCGGATTTTGTTCTTCTCATGCATCAGGCCTTCCGCTTAAGCCGGTCTGGTCATTTGCCGGAGGCTTGGCCCGCCTCTCTCCCCCCAGCATCCGCGGTCAAGCGGCCCAGGTTGGGGGACCAGGGTCAGGACGCCCTTTGCCTCCCGGATTCCGAGACTGAGGGGGATCCGGATATTGAGGCGGAGGAGTTAGAAGACGGAGAGCTTCCAGAACTGGAAGATCAGGCTCGCATCATTCGGGTGTTTCGAAGGGACGAGCTGGTACCTTTGGTCACGGAGTCTCTCCAAGCACTTAACCTCTCTGCGGTGCGGCCGCTGGAGGAGGAGGGTCTCGAGGATCCTCTCATTCAGGCGGTCAGGGATGCCCAGGTAGTTTTTCCTGTGCACCGAGTAGTTGAGCAGATGATCCATGCGGAATGGGAGCAACCGGAATCCGCTTTGGAAGGGATTCGGACCATGAATCGTCTTTACCCCCTTGCAGACAAGGACAGGGACTTGTTTAAGTCTCCACGGGGGGATGCTGCCGTTTCGGCAGTGACTAAGAAAACCACCATCCCGGTTGAAGGGGCCGCGGCCCTGAGGGATGTTCAGGACAAAAAGGTTGATAATTTGTTGAAGCAAGCCTTCGAGACCAACGCCTTATCGTTACAAGCTTCTATTTGTGGGGCGTGGGTAGCTCGAGCTTGTTTGCGATGGTCGCAGCACCTGCGCTCGGGGTCCGGTATGGACCAACAGGGGCTGTTGGACGTTACCCGCGTGGAGTCGGGATCGGCCTACTTGGCGGATCTGTGTTATGATTTAATACGCTCCCTAGCTAATAGCATGGCCTCCATGGTAGCGGCACGACGGTCCATCTGGTTGCGCAATTGGGCGGCCGACGGTTCTTCCAAGTCTCGCCTCAGTAAACTACCCTTTAAGGGCAGGTTGTTATTTGGTGAGGCTCTGGATAAGTTGGTGAAGGATCTCGGTGAGTCTAAGGGTGGTCGGCTTCCAGAGGATAAGCCTAAGCTTAATAGGTCGTCCACCTCAGCGCGCGGCCAGTTTCGGGATGCGCGCAGATTTCGTTCTTCCCGGCTGTGGACTTCGCAGCGCGGTCGTTTTGGAACCCGTCATCAAGGGTTTCGTGGTTTCAGAGGAGCGGGAAGGGGCTTCTCCGGAGCCGCCTCTTCCTCGGCCTCTTCCTTTAATCGCAAGCCACAATGAAACGAGGCGGGCTCTAGAGGAAGACCCGGTCATCGGGAGTCGTTTGCGCGACTTTCTTCCTTCTTGGGCCCAAATTACGTCAGATCGGTGGGTGCTGCAGATTATAGAAGAAGGTTATGCCCTAGAGTTTGCGCACCCACTTCCGGATTCGTTTGTTCTGTCTCCCAACAAGGGAGCTCAAAAGGCGCGGGACATCCGCGTGACCCTGGATCGGCTTCCCTCTCTGGGGGCCGTGGTTCCGGTCCCGCCCTTGGAAAGAGGCGCAGGTCGCTACTCCATCTATTTTGTGGTTCCCAAAAAGGGCGGTTCCCTTCGTCCGATCTTGGATCTCAAAGGCGTGAATCGCGCTCTCAGAGTACCGCACTTTCGCATGGAGACCCTGCGGTCAGTCATCGTAGCGGTGCGTCAAGGGGAATTTTTGACATCCCTCGATCTTACAGAGGCCTATTTACACATTCCCATCCGGCCCTCCCATCAACGGTTTCTCCGCTTTGCGCTCCCGTGGGGCCATTTTCAATTCCGGGCCATGCCGTTCGGACTCGCCACGGCTCCCCGCACCTTCACAAAGGTAATGGTTGTAGTCGCGGCGGCGTTGCGCAAGGAGGGCATCCTGGTCCATCCATATCTCGACGACTGGTTGATTCGAGCGAAGTCCAGTCGGGAGTGTGTGCAAGTCACGAGCAGGGTGGTGGATCTCCTTTGGTCCCTCGGATGGGTGGTGAACGAATGCAAGAGTTGTCTGTCTCCGTCACAGGATCTCGAGTATCTGGGAGTCCGCTTCGACACAGCAAGGGGCTTGGTGTGCCTTCCAGAGCGACGCGTGCTGGCGTTGCGGGCTCTGGTCCGTCTCTTCCGGGGGATGCCAGCTCCGTCGGCGTGGTGGTACCTGCGGCTCCTCGGCACGATGGCGGCGACCTTGGAGGTGGTGCCTTGGGCGCGCTTCCACATGCGTCCGCTACAGAGTGCTCTTCTGCGACGTTGGTCCAACCAGTTCGACTCGCTGAACAAGAGATTGCCTTGCCCAAAGACGGTTCGCCGATCCCTCCGGTGGTGGCTCTCCGCCGAGAACCTGTCGCGAGGGATTCCCTTGGAGCCTCCTCTGTGGGTTCCGTTCACGACGGATGCGAGCTTAACCGGCTGGGGGCTCACTGCGAGTCCCGCTTTGCTCAGGGGGAATGGTCTTCCCTGGAGGCCTCTTGGTCGATCAACCGTCTCGAATTGCGGGCAGTCCGGCTAGCCCTGGTGGACCTGGAGACCCTGGTTCTCGGGCGGCCGGTGAGAGTCCTGTCGGACAATGCGTCCACTGTAGCTTACATCAATCGCCAAGGGGGTACCGGCAGCGTGGCCCTGGAGGCAGAAGCGGCGGCCTTGTTCAACTGGGTGCAAACTCGCCTTCCAGCAATCTCGGCGGCTCACATTGCGGGCGTAGACAATGTCCAGGCCGATTTTCTCAGCAGAGTGCGGGTGGACCCCGGAGAATGGGAGCTAAACTCACAGGTTTACGCACAAATCGTCCGGCGGTGGGGTCCACCCATCATGGATCTCATGGCGACCTTTCAATCAGCCAAGACAGGGCGCTTCTTCAGCAGGCGAAGGGAGCGCATGTCCGAGGGGCTCGACGCTCTCATTCAGCCATGGCCAACGTCCGGTCTTCTTTATGTCTTTCCTCCGTGGGCTCTGATCGGCCGGGTCGTACAACGTATAGAGATCCACCGGGGTCGCGTGTTACTGGTGGCCCCGGATTGGCCCCGGAGGCCCTGGTATGCCGATCTGGTCCGGTTGAGCGACGGCGTTCCTTGGCTCCTGCCCGCGCTACCGGATCTTCTTCTTCAGGGTCCCTTGCGGATGCCCCAAGTGGATCGATTCTCGCTTACGGTTTGGCCATTGAGAGGGCTCGGCTGAAAAGGAAGGGCTACTCCCCCGCGGTGATTTCTACCCTTCTGCGGGCGAGGAAAACGTCCACTTCTCTTACTTACGTTCGGATTTGGAGGATTTTTGAAGACTGGTGCTCCCGGCGGGGAGTCCGGGCGGCGACGGTTTCAGTGCCCGTCGTTTTAAGTTTTCTTCAGGATGGTTTCGATAAGGGCCTTGCGGCTAGTTCCCTAAAAGTCCAGCTGGCGGCTATCTCGTGTTACCGCGGCAAGGTTTTGGGTCGTCTGCTCGGGGCTCATCCGGATGTACGCTGATTCCTTACGGCTGTTTTTCATTTGCGGCCCTCCCGCAGAGTTTTCGTTCCTCCTTGGGACTTGAATTTAGTTCTGAGGGCCCTGGTTCGTGAACCTTTTGAGCCCCTGCGCAGGGCGTCTCTGAAAGATCTCACGCTGAAGGCGGTTTTTCTTGTAGCCATCTGTTCAGCACGGCGCATTTCAGATCTGCATGCATTGTCCTGTCGAGAGCCTTTCTTGTCTTTTTCCGCGGCTCGGATCGTTCTCCGTCCGGTTCCTTCCTTTCTGCCAAAGGTGGTGTCTCCCTTTCACATGAATCAGGCAGTGTTTCTTCCAGTGCTTTCTTCGCAATCTGTCGGGTCAACGGACAAAGGTCTTCTCCGGCTCGATGTGGGTCGTACGCTCCATCGTTATTTAACGGTTACCGAGTCTTTTCGGAAATCTGACCGGCTTTTCGTGCTCTTCGGGGGTGCGCGTAAAGGGGAAGCGGCGGCTAAAGCCTCCATTGCTAGATGGCTCAAAGAGGCGATCGCGTCCGCGTATCTGTTGCAACAGCGGTCTGTTCCGGAGGGTCTGAGGGCTCATTCTACTAGGGCTCAGGCGACCTCTTGGGCGGAGTATAGCCTGGTTCCGCCGGCAGATATCTGTAGGGCGGCCACTTGGTCGTCTCTGCATGCTTTCAGTAGACACTATCGCTTAGATGTGTCAGCGGCTCGGGATTCCTGTTTTGGTTCGGCGGTTCTGCGCGCCGGATGGCAAGGTCCCGCCCGGTCTTAACTGCTCTGTTACATCCCGATGTTGGAGGACTAAACTGGATTACCGAACAGGAAATGGAAATTACACTAACCTGGTAATTGTAGTTCCTGGAGGGTCCAGTTTAGTCCTCCTTCCCTCCCGACTATCTGCTAATGTGGTGCGGCGCGCCTTTCCGAACGGTTGATATTAAGACGGTTCCTCTTGCCGTTCGGTCCCTCTGTGGCAGCCGCGTTTTTTGCAGAGGCTCTTCCCTGTCTCGGGGTTCAGGCAGCTCCTGAACTTCTGGTGGGGAGCGGTGTTTTGATTCCTGAGGCGTCGGTGCCGGCGCAATGCAGTGTTCTGACTTCCTCGTTTGGGGAGGGGGTTGGATATTCCTTGGGGGGGAACAAATTGTTCTTTAATTAGGTCATTTTGTATATTAATCTAATGTGTTGCTTCGTTAAGTATGCTTTGTTACTAGTACACTGGGGACTTCTGGGAGCTCCTGCTGCATATATACTACAGAAGATTTGATTGGTCCAGTCTCCCGGCTGCAGGAGGAGGGGCACTACCCGATGTTGGAGGACTAAACTGGACCCTCCAGGAACTACAATTACCAGGTTAGTGTAATTTCCATTTAAATTGCTTGTGAAGATTTTGGCAATCCAATTAAAAGTGGTTACCCATCCTTTGGTACATAAAGATCAATCTAGATATATGGTGTGGAGGCAGGTGGCAGATAATGTGTGGCACCACCTTGATTTTATCTGGCTTGTGCAACAGGAGAATAAGCCATCTGTGCCGCTGTTGATCTATGCCAAGAAGGCTTCGGTCAAGTTTATTTGGCTATTATGTTTTCACAGATGCCCATTTTCTTAAGTGGCTGCAAATAACATATAGATCCCCACTAGTGTATATTAAAATTAATTGAAGGTGTTCTGATTTCTTTCAGCTACAGAAAGATATCTGACAGGGCAAATAATGGTGATATGGAGCACCCTTATCTATGGGGTGACAGCAGGGAAGGGGGATAGAATATAAAATGTTGTTTGCCAATGACATTGTTTTGCTATTACCACCCCCCCCCCCCCCCCAAGGCCTCAATGCCTAACTTAACTAAGAAGTTGTCTACTTTTGGTAGAATTTCTAGCTTTAAAGGAAACTTTAAAAACTCTGAATATCAGTTTACCAGATCAGTAAACCTATCACATTAAGGCAGACTTCCCCTTTAGACATACTAGGGAGTATGTTAAATATTTAGGGGAAAAAGACTAGTGATTGTATTACAGTGAATGGAGTATGGTTGAAATATAATCTCACAGCTTGGGCATATTGTCATTATCAAGATGAATACTCTCCCAGAACTGGCTTGCCCACCATGCAGTGCGGGAACTTCTAGGCAGTGGCAAAGAGTAATTACAGCCTGAGCAAAACAAGAGGCCCTGACTTCACCCAAAGAACTGTCAGCACATACTTTCTCTGCAGGGAGGGTGGACAGTTTTCAGATAGTCCATTTACCTGGGTAAATGGCCTTT
Source organism: Ichthyophis bannanicus (assembly GCA_033557465.1). Lineage (NCBI taxonomy): Eukaryota > Metazoa > Chordata > Amphibia > Gymnophiona > Ichthyophiidae > Ichthyophis > Ichthyophis bannanicus. The sequence continues at coordinate 663,822,908 of CM066033.1, forward strand.
GGAAATGGTTCTTATTAAATCTACTGTGTTTATGAAACACAGTTTTAATATTTAAAAGCTGATGTCCAGTTATGCATTTTTACAAGTTTGTTTCAGGAGGGGTGAGGGATATAGGGGTGATCATGTTAAGTTTAATTATCAAATTATTGGGAAGGATGAGGATGCCACGGGTCTGAAAGTTAATTAAAGAGAGCGCAAAGCTTAAAGTCTCGTAGGGCGCTTCATGGTCTGCATCAGCTCTGTACTCTCACTTGGCAGCATTAGAAATAACAAAGCTAGGGGAATCTCCTCATAAGCTTTTAAAAGCACTTCAGGAAAAAAATTTATTTGATTATATTTGGAAGACAGAACCTCTGAGAGCATCTCAGGCAGTTTTGCTGTCATCTGCAAAGCAAGGGGGATTGGCCATACCTAGCTTTAAATCTACTATATTGCATCACAGCTTCAGTTTCTTTTAGAATGGCAAAGCAATGGGTGCGACAGAACAGCGCTGCCTTGGTCAGGTCCCACTGCATGTGCTTAACAGAAGAATTACTAAACCATATACGCATCTGACTTTGCAAGTATAGGACGCTTACAGGGATAGGTTAGTGGTAAGCAAGAAATATTTGAGACTTTCTGCCTGGTCTTGCACAGGAGGTCTTCTGTAGATGGGAGCTGTTTAAGTTAGTTATCAGAAGCTGGAAAATTTCTATCCTTTGAAGACCCTACAGGAGGTTTTAACTTATTGGCTACAGAAAAGTATGGATATATATACAGCATAAGCACTTCCTAGGAGGACAAAAAACTTGAGAGCAATTTGAGAAAGGAAAAATACCTTTTGAATATTGTGTGGACAATTAGTACGTTGCAGAGAAGCACTATCACATTTATACTCCTTGCCATATTCTCTGATGGTTAAAAAGAAACCCAAGCCCAGAAATCTGATCTGTTTTCAATAGCAGAGCAGGATGACTAGTTGCATAAATATATATCTGGGATAATTCCCGAAAATGTCTCTCTGCCCTATTGGTGGAGAATAGCTATCAATTATTCTATTGCTGGTTAAATAAAATCTACCCTGCTGTTTGGCTCTCTGCTGGAGGGACTCTACTTAGCAGGGAGACACTTTTATCCCTGTAGTTTAGACATACTGGATAAACGTTCCCCACACCATACAGGATATTAAGTTAATTTAGAGATGGATACTAAAATTGTTCTTTTACACTACCCCCCCTCCAGTGGTCTGCTCACAGTACCCCTTTTTATTTATTTAGACAGATTTGTATACCACCTTATCCTTTAATCAAAGTGGTCACATTACATCACAATTGGTGGGTTACATTTAACAAGTGGGTATTTAACACCATTTAACGTGGGTGCTTAACAACATTTAAACAGGACAACATGTGGATACTTAACAACATTTAGACAACATGTGGGTACTTAACAACATTTAGACATTTTGCCAGTATAGTTATAGGGGTATTTAAGTGCATTGTATAATGGACTCGATTGTCCGGTTAGGTCAAGTAGGTGTGTAGATGGTGGAGGTATCTAGTTGTCAGAGGTTGTTGTATTGCTGTGTGTTGTTGCATTAATGTTTGGGTAGGGAATATTGTCTGTATGTTCATATGTTTCAATAAAAAGCAGGGTTTTGAGGGCTTTGAGGAACTCTGTGATGTCGTCCGTTGCCCTCAGGCTTGTTGGGAGAGAGTTCCATAGGGTGGACGCCAGTAGTGATGGGGCTCTCTTTGAGGTTATTTGTTTAGTCTTGTGATATCCTGTAGGTGTGCCGATCATGTTGTTAGTGCTGGTCCTTCTTGGTCTATTGCTGATATCTCTTGTTATGATGTGTTGTAGTGCGTCTGCTGAGAGATGGTGAATGATCTTAAAGATAATCATGATTGTTTTAAATTTTGCTGCTGTTACCATTGGGAGCCAGTGCAGTTGTTGTAAGACAGGGGTGATATATTCATCTCTTGGTGTGTCTGTTATGATGTGTGCTGTAGTGTTTTGTACCATCTGGAGTGGGTGTAGGGTTTGTTGAGGGGAGGCCTTGATATAGTGAGTTTCCGTAGTCCAGCAAAGGTGTGATGAGTGCTTGGCATACTGTGCGGAAGTGGTCCTGACAGAGCAATGGCTTGATCTTTCTGATGACTCTTAAGCGTTGATATGCCTTATTTGCAGTTTTAGAGATGTGGGATTTCATGTTTAAGGCTCTGTCCAGTGTGATGCCCAGGTACTTAACTTCATCTTTGACTACTATGAGTTTGTTTAGGATGCTAATAGTTTGTGGTGGAACGAAGGTGGGGTTCCTGGTGATGCACATTGCCTCTGTTTTATCGAAGTTGACCATTAGGTTGTTGGCAGTGAGCCAGGCATTCTTGTCTTCCAAGCATTTAGTTATTGTTGTTTGAACAGTATGGTACCCTGCCTGGTGGTTAAAAGATGATCTTTGGGTGAACCAGGAGAGGAATGAGGGATATACTTGTTTCTGTTTTGTTTTTGGTGGGGGTGGGGGTGGGGGTGGGGGGGAGGTGGTGGTACTAATGGAAAGTTTGGATTTCTGATTTGTAGCAATTTTATCTGCTCTTAGGATCTTGTTTAGCATACATATACAAGATATCCATAATCTTGGAGCATTTTGTATTGCCAGTCCTAGGAGTTTCACTGCCCCTACAATGCACACAGATACTCCTCCAGCAGTGGCATTCAAGAGTCCTCCATAGTATTGAAAAAAACCACACTAGCAGTGAAAGATTCCAGATATGTGCCTTTCAGTATACAGATGCTGCTGAACCAGGAGCTGTTTGGAAGGAGCTGTTTGGAAGGGAGGGTGCAGTACTGGAAGCATCAGTGTGATAATTTGTCCTTTCCTCTACAGGCTAGCTGCACACAGGAAGAAGAGGGCACATACATTTATGACCTGATGGCCACTGTAGTACATATCCTGGACTCTCGGACTGGAGGAAGCCTAGTGGCCCACATCAAGGTTGGGGAGACTTATCACCAGAGGAAGGAAGTGAGTGATATGCTGTCTTGAAGAGGGAAGGTTTGAACTGTCTCCAGATTATTGTGGGTTTGCATGCTGTTTGCAGGAGCTCCCATTGGTGGGAAAGATTGGACCTTACCTTTCTCTACACTAACCTTAATGGTCTCTCACTAGATAGGATGGGCTCTTTCAGTCAACCAACCACTTGCACCTAACAGACCAAGAAGAACCTCAGAGTCAAACATGCTAACAATCCCAAAAGAAATGACAAGATGCACCAAAACAACAGCTAACAGAGCTTTCCGACTCTGTGCCCCAAGACTATGGAATACCTTACCGGCACATATCAGGGCAATCCCCAACTTGAGCCAGTTCAGGAAGGCCCTTAAACATTTCCTCTTCATCAAATATCTCACTGACAACACTGAACCTCAGTCCCACTTGAATAGCGAGAACTTCAGCAATAGTAGTAGTCAACCAGGCAAGCCCTCGCAACACGTGTCCCCAACAATGTAAAACACCAAACAGTATCCTTTTCTCGCTACACTTCTTATGTATATAGTTTACCCTGTTATCCAAGTTCCATATCCTGTTAATTGTAATGACCAAACATATGCAACTTGTCGGATGTTTCTGTTCCATGTAAACCGCGCTGATGTCGAATAGTGCGGTATATAAGAAATGTTAATAAATAAATAAATAAATATTAACGAGGTCAGTGCCGTTACCTTGGGTTAGAGCTGTGCACTAAAGCTCAGCACATGGTTTCTAACTCAAGCCTAATGCAAAAACTTTGTTCTTCAGTGCTGTAAAAAAGGAGTATGCAAATGAACTTTGCACAAAAACCGTGCGCCAACATGTGAGATCATGTGCAGACCTATCTGCACATGCCAGATGCATGCACACATTGATCAATGTTAGCAGCAGCCGAGTCGACACCTACTGCACATATGTTGGTCTGTTATGCACGTAGCAGTCTTCTGGTGAACTTGTGCTAACCCACTTCCCTTCCCTGATGTTTCCTGCATCTGTTATGAAAACCACTATGATGTGCAGGCCACTGGCGGTATATGAATCTTGCAAATAAATTATTATGTAAGTGCATAATAGCATTACAGCACAGGCACAGATGTTATGCATATGCAACTCCAAAGTGCATACACAGTTCAGCACTTTGGAGTTAAATGCGCATCACATCCGCACATATGCTGGTATGCTATTCTGCATATAAATAATAGTGCAAAAACTGCTATACACAGAATAGCATTGCAACATGTGTGTGCAGAAGAAGCCTGCATAAATTCCTTACTGGCACTGACTACAGAAAACAAGCTATCCTTTACTCCTCCTTGGACTTCTGGCCTGTGCACCTCTCTGCATGCATTGATGAGCAGTATATTCAAAATTTTCATGCGTATTCATTGTGGATATCCGAAAACTCCCAACTGGTTGTGGGCTCTCAAGAATAGGTTTGGGAAGCTCTCTCTTAATGTGTAAGCTAATTTTGGATTTTCCCTCCTATCATCTGCCAGGGTGTCACTCATTCACAGTGGTACCTATTCAATGATTTCCTCATTGAACCTGTGGATAAGGTAGGAAATTTTACATATCTAAAATCATTTACCATCTCTGTCCTTTTTAACTCAAAACGTAAGAGCCCTATCAGCATACTAAAGGAATACAACCGCCAGGGCCAGTCCAACCAGTAGGAGACAAGGCAGTCACCTAGGGCATCAGCTTCTAGGGGGCAGCAAAGAGTAGGGCATTCAAAGCTAAACAACAGAATCTGACAGCCAATGGGGGTGTGTGAGTGTAAGGCTTAAGGTTTGCCTATGGTGCCAACACCTTGAACCAACTCTGGGACTGGCCCTAATCACCGCACACTGCAGACCTGCTCCATGGCTAGATTTTATCGCTTAATCTAGTTGCTGCGGTTACTTAGAAGAGAGAGCACATATGACTGACTTTCCTTAAATGGCCTTTGATTTTTGTGGGTGGTGGGAGAGTGGGAAGAGGGAATAATGGGGTATGGTGATGGGATCACCTTTATAGGCGTTCCAGTTTAATGATTCAGCATGCTCCAGGAGGTCCCATGTCTACCTGGGACATCAATGAATTTTATATATATTTATGTGATGTATTATAATTTATTTTTATTATGATAAGAAGCACTATGAGGAAAGATTGATTTATTTTGCCCACAATGAATATGACCAACTGCCACCCTCCTGGTACAACATCGGCCATGCAGCCAGCCCAGTCAGTCAAGCAGTGTGATTGGCTGAACATCCTCTGATGCTTTCTGATTGTTTGATGGTTTTGTCTCTCAGTGTGAGGCGGTACAGTTTGACATGAGTTGGAAAGTTCCTGCTATCCTTTACTATGCCAAGAGGCACCTCAACTCCAAGTATAACCTAATCAGTGAGTATGGTGGGGAGAGCCATTGTATGCAACCTGTGACCTTGAAATCCAAAACCAATCTACATTTTGGCTCAGCTCATTGATTAATTCATATATATTATTTTTTTTAATTCTCCCATGCACAACCTTTCTTCCTTTTTCTCATATAGCTCTCAGCAGGGAATTATGCCTGGCCTTCTTTCCACCTCCCGTATCCTTCAGTGTTCCTTTACATCCTCTCCAGTCTATTGTTCAGATACTGCAGTGCCCTCCTGTGGCACAGCATACAGCTTTTTTGGAGCTGCTTCCAGTGGTGTTCTTTAATCACCTTTCTTGGCTTTCTTCCTGAGAGGCTGTGGCTCCACTTTAGCCCAGATCTGGCCCAAGAAAGCAATTGTGTGACACAGCAAGGATATGCTGCCGTTTGCATATTGGAACTTTTTCCATGTTGTCCCTCCAGTCCAGACGAATGGGCTATGCTCATCTACCAGCAGGTAGAGACTGAGAACACAAATTTAAAGTATGCTTTCCTTATCGTCCCTCTAGTCTAGTCCCGGACCTCTGAGTTTAAGCACCTCCTCCCGCAGCCTTGGAGACTGAGCACGTCACCCTCTTTTTGGTGACACCAGCATAAATAGATGAGGAACCGCCTCCTTGATTCAGTTAGCTCAGTCTCCAAGGCAGCTGAAGGAGGTGTGAGCCTCAGAGGTGGGGGGCTCACTGGAGGAATGATTGAGGAGTTTTTGGTAGTGTTAGCCTATTAAAAACAAAAAAACCCCCAGATTTGAATATTAATTAAGGTTAATATTAAGGCAGCAAGGATAATAATGAATATAAGCTCAATTGAACATATCACACCGACATTAGCCGAACTCCATTGGCTACCTATCCACAGCAGAATAAAATATAAAATATTACTTACAACATTTAAACGAATAAATAACTTAGCACCAACTATACTCAATACACTCATCAAGATAGAAATAGATAAAAGATCACAAAGAAGTAGAAACACTAACACTATAGCAGTACCAAAAGACTAGATAATTTACTGTTTAAATTTATACCGTTATCTGTATCTAGTTCATCTGTTCTATGTAAAATGACTTGGTATGATACTATCCATACCATATAACACACTGTTCATTGTAAACCGCACTTGATACTTGTGAAAGAGCGGTATAGAAATATTTGTTAAATAAATAAATAAAAATAATGCTGTGCTGCCGCTTTAAATCTGACGGCTAGATTTCTTTGCCAGCTTCGGTAACAGCAAGGCTGCGCTTCCCTCCTCTCCCCCCCAACCTGGAGGTTCTGTGTTGCCAAGGTAGAGTGCGGGAGCTGTGACTAGGGCCTCCATCTCCCGAACCCGTGAATCGGGTGAGGAGACATGGAGGGGAAGGACGACTAAGTCAGCAGAGCCGCGGCAGTCGGGGTTTGCTCAGCCGTGGTAGTGGGCTCAACGGCCGGCGAGAGGCAGCAGGCACTCCGCTCTTCAGAAGGAGGTGAGAGGCGTGTAGCGCCGGAGTTGAAGTCCGTGAAGAAATTTAGAGCAGGCGGGGGAGCGGGTTTAGGCCACGCGGCTGCTCTGCGTGAAAAGCGTGGCAAAGTGAAACAGTCGTGGCTGTGAGCGTTGCGAGTGAGCAGGCCTTGACCACGTGGTGTTCCCGTGAGAGGCCTTGTGGGGACTATAGGCATTTCAATTATAGTTAGGTGCAAGGCTTCGAGACCGAGGGGCTCTTGTTGGGGGAGCATCCTGGGGTAAGGGACTTCAGAGTCTCGGTTTAAAAAAAATAAATAATAATAATAAACAACAAGAGGAAGGATTTGTTTGGTGCAGGAGTTTTTGGGGCCTTCCCAGTATGCCCTCAAGGCCTCAATGTGTTGTGTGGGGCCAGGAAGGGGGACAGTGTCGGAGGTGGGTGCCTGTAAAGGCTGCACACAGGAAACTGCAGCTAGGGAGATGCTTACAGAGGGGGACGTGCAGGGGGAGGAAGCATCGGGCTCTCCGTAACCCCTCTCTCCAGCTCTACCACCTCCGGTGCCAGTGCTAGGTCTGTCCTCAGCTCCGGAACCCTCCACATCCCAATCGGTATTGCAGGGGGGCCTAGCGGCAATCTTCTCCCAAGATTTCGTAGCTCTGCTCCAGCAGGCCCTGGGAGGGAAGCTGGGAGCTGCGGGGTCGGACGCAGATCTGAGTCGGAAGCAGGCTGGGGCTTTTCTAGCGGGGGAGGCGGGGGGCGCCCTGTGTAAAAAGCCCAGGTTAGGAAAGGAAAAGGTAGAAACGGTTGTTTCAGAAATTTTCTCAGAAGAGGAGGACTCAGACGTGGATCTAGATCTTGAGGAAGGCGAGATCACGGAGCAGGAGGAGCACGCAAGAGTGGTCAGAGTCTTCAGGCGAGATGAGTTGGCAGCCCTTATTTCAGAAACAATGAAAGTGCTTAACATGCCGGCGGCGGAACAAGAGGCGGATTCTTCTCTGGAGGATCCGTTGCTGCAGGCAATTCGAAGGTCCCAGAGAGCTTTCCCGATGCATAGAGTCTTCAGGGAAATGATCCAGGAAGAATGGGACACGCCGGAGGCCGGGATGAAAGGTTCCAGGGTAATGGCACGCCTATACCTGTTGTAAGAGCAGGACAAGGAGCTTTTCAAGTCTCCTAAAGTAGATGCCGCGGTATCTGCGGTCACCAAGAAGACGACAATTCCGGTAGAGGGAAGTGCTGCCCTTAAGGATGTGCAAGATAGGAGATTAGATAGTCTGCTAAAGCAAGTTTTTGATGTCAATGCTCTTTCTATGCAGGCTTCTATCTGTGGGGCGTGGGTATCAAGAGGTTGCCTACGTTGGGCCCAAAGGATGAAGCTGAATCGTGAAGATGAGGCGGAAGAAGCGGCTCGGATGGAGTCGGGAGCAGCTTATTTGACAGATGTGCAATATTATCTCATTCGGGGGTCTGGCGAAAAGCATGGCGTCAGTTGTAGCGGCGTGCAGGTATCTCTGGCTTCGTAATTGGGCAGCAGACGGAGTCTCTAAGGCAAGGCTAGGAAAGCTTCCCTTTAGGGGTAAGCTCTTTTTTGGAGAAGATTTGGACAAGTTGGTAAAAGACCTCGGGGAGTCTAAAGGGGGGGAGATTGCCGGAGGATAAGCAAAAAACAAATCATCCTCTGGCGCCCTCCAGAAGCCAGCAAAGGGAGTTTCGGAGGTTTCGTACACCCAGGTTTGGTCAGTTTCAGAGAGGCCATTTTCAGTATAGATCCCAGGGGTTTTGAGGGTTTAGGAGAGCGGGGAGAGATTTCGGAGCCTCCTCTTCCTCAACCCTCAAAAAGTCGCAATGAAGCGAGGGGGACCCAAGCAGGATTAGTACCTGTAGGGGGTCAGCTAAGGAAGTTTTATCCTGCCTGGGTCCAAATTACGTCGGATCGTTGGGTGCTGGAGGTCATTCAACACGGGTATGCTCTGGAGTTCCAGCGGCCAGTTTCAGAACCTTTGTCCAATCTCCCTGCAGAACAAAGTCAAAGCGTCAGGCGGTGCTAGAGACTTTGCAGAGGTTGCTAGACCTAAAAGCGGTGGTACCGGTACCAGCAGACCGGTGCGGATGCGGTCGATACTTGATATATTTTGTGGTACCCAAGAAGGAGGGGTCTTGGTGACCCATCCTGGACCTCAAAGGGGTAAACAGGTGTCTCAGAGTGTCTCACCTCCGCATGGAAACTCTGAAGACCATCATAGTGGTGGTACAACAAGGAGAGTACCTCACGTCGTTAGATCTCTGTGAAGCGTACCTGCACATTCCCATCAGGTTGGAGCATCAACAGTATCTTCGCTTTGCAGTTCCGATGGGACATTTTCAGTTCCAGGCATTACCATTTGGATTTGCGACTGCGCCACGGGCCTTTACCAAGGTGATGGTGGTAGTGGCAGTGGCCTTACGCAAGGAAGGGGTGTTGGTACACCCGTACCTGGACGACCAGTTGATTCGAGCGAAGTCAAGAAGAGAAAGTGAGGAAGCTACCTGCTGGGTGGTACAGTTCTTGCAAACCTTAGGATGGGTAGTAAATACTGCAAAGAGCAAGTTGGAGCAGTCTCAGGAATTGAAGTACCTGGGAGCCCGCTTCGACACAGAGAGAGGCAGAGTGTTCCTGCCGCGCATCAGGGCCCAGGGGCTAAGGCGGCTCGTTCAGGAGTTCTTGGCAAAATGAGCTCCCTCAGCGTGGCATTATCTGCAGCTGTTGGGTACAATGGCGGCCATGCTTGAGGTAGTGCAGTGGGCCAGGGCCACTGTTCCCTCTAAGCTGTGCGCGTGTGCACGTGTGCACACCTCGCCGAGCGAGCGCACATACTTTATAACAGAGTGCACAAAAATTACGTTTCTGATTCTGATAGAAATAACACAGACATCTTAAAATTTAAAAGTTGTGTATTTATGGTTTTCACAAGTTCTACAATATTTTCTAGTGCAATCAATGTGGTGTACATACTGTATTCTGACGTGTAGTCAAATTTTAAAGTATATAACTCCGAGTGTCGTTATGTGGCGCACAAAAATTTAACCTTCCTTCAAAAGCTGCACAGCTGATATTTTATGCGCACACAGCCTATAGAAAATTAGAGGGAACATTGGCCAGGGCTCACATGAGGCCGTTGCAGAGGGCTCTGCTCAGGAGGTGGTCTCATCAGTCAAAATCAGTTGTCCAAAAAGTTGATCTGTCCGATGCAGACAAGGCAGTCGCTGCAGTGGTGGCTGGATCCCAGGAATCTAGAGCAGAGCATGCCGCTGGAATCACCGCAGTGGAAACCCTTGACGACAGATGCCAGTCTGTTCGGCTGGGGAGCGCACTTCAAGGGTCAGTTTGCCCAGGGACAGTAGACAGAACAGAAAAGGCAATGGGCGATCAACAGGTTAGAGCTGAGAGCAGTCATGCTGGTACTAAGAGCTTTCCAGCAGCAGTTGCAAGGGAACGCGATTCGGGTGCTGTCGGACAACGCCACTGCGGTAGCCTACATCAATTGGCAAGGGGGCACCAGCAGTGTAGCTCTGGAGACAGAGGCGGAAGACCTTCTATCTTGGGCCGAGTTGCATCTGGAAGCCCTATTGGCAGGGCATGTGGCAGGAGTGGAAAATGTGACCGCCGACTTTTTGAGTCGAGTCTTGGTGGACCCAGGCGAGTGGGTTCTCCATCCAGAGGTATTCGAGATGTTAGTGGATCGCTGGGGGAATTCCGGTGATGGATCTCATGGTGACATTCGCATCAGCAAAGGTAGAAAGGTTTTACAGCAGAAGGAGAGAGAGAATGTCTGAGGGTTTGGACGCCCTGATGCAGAGATGGTCGAGGGACCAGCTTCTGTACGTGTTTCCACCCTGGGTCTTAATAGGTCGGATACTGCAAAGGATAGAGAGACACAGGGGCCAAGTGATTTTGGTGGCATCGGATTGGCCAAGAAGGCCATGGTATGCCGACCTGGTACGGCTTCTAGTGGAGCCGCCGTGGAAACTGCCAGTCAGGGAAGATCTGCTGGTGCAAGGACCCTTGAAGATGCCTCACGTGGATCGGTTTTCTCTTACGGCCTGGCTATTGAAAGGGCAAGGTTGATGTCTAGGGGGTATTCGTCAGCGGTAATCTCCACTTTATTGAAGTCCAGGTATAGATCTACCTCGGTGGCGTATATCCGGGTGTGGTTAATTTTTGAGGCTTGGTGTGAAGATAGGGGGATGGTGGTGCTGATAGCCTCCATTCCGCAGGTTTTGGCTTTTTTGCAGGATGGTTTTGATAAGGGGCTTGCGGCAGCTTCTTTGCAGGTCCAGTTGGCGGCACTGTTTTGTTATCGAAAGAAGGTCAAAGGGATAGGACTTGCGTTTCACCCGGACGTGCGGCGATTTTTAAGGGCGACGTCTCTGCTGAGGCCGCCATGCCGGAAACCGGTACCGATATGGGACCTCAACTTGGTGCTGGAGGCGTTGATAGGTGTACCGTTCGAGCCGCTGGCTAAGGCAACTTTGAAGGATCTGACGCTGAAGGTAGTATTTTTAGTAGCGATTTCTTCGGCAAGGAGGATTTCGGAGTTGCAGGCTTTGTCGTGTAGGAAGCCGTTTCTGTGCTTCTATGATAAGAAGGTTGTCTTGAGAACCGTGCTGTCGTTCTTGCCAAAAGTGGTTTCGGTGTTTCATGTGAATCAGGCAGTTTCTTTACCGGTTTTTCAGAAGAGTAGTAACGAGAAGTCCAAGAGTCGGTTGCATCGGTTGGATGTGGGTCGAGTATTAAGGACCTATTTGCAAAGGACGGCTGCCTTTCGCAAGACGGATAGGTTATTTATCTTGTTTGGGGGCCCGAAGCAAGGAGAACTGGCATCAAAGTCTTCCATTGCAAGGTGGCTTAAGGAGGCTATTGTCTCGGCATATATATTGAAAGGAAAGATGGTGCCAAATGGTTTGAGGGCTCATTCGACCAGGGCACAGGTGGCTTCCTGGGCAGAGTTCAAATTGGTGCCGGCAGCAGAGATCTGCAAGGCGGCGACATGGTCGTTGTTACATTCCTTTGTCAAGCATTATCGGATTGATCTGCAAGCGGAAGGGGGTGCTAGGTTTGGATCAGCGGTTCTTCAGGCTGGTCTAGCGGGTCCCTCCCTTTAAAGTCTTTACTGCTCTGTTACATTCACAGAGGTCCGGGACTAGACTAGAGGGATGATAAGGAAGGTGAAATTAGACTTACCTGCTAATTGTTCCTTTAGGAACTCTGGTCTAGTCCCGTATCCCCCCCCTGTTATGGTGTTTTGGGCCATAGCCTGAAGAGAGGAATACAGTCCTTAGGCATGTGACTGGATGAGATATGGTCCTTTTGGGGGAGGAAACAGTAAGACATCTACAGGGCAGTCTTGTCAGGTTCTGCTGAGAGGTCCTGGGGAGAGGGCGGAGCAGGCCTGTGCAGAAGTGTACATAAGCCTTTCCTGGTAAGTGGCCAGGTATTATTATCGTTAGGCAAATTTATACAGTTTTATAGTTCAATAGTTATAAAACGTTTAAAGTGATTTCTGCTTACTTATTGCTCTGGTGAGTCTGCTTTGTCAATAGGTTACTGGATCAAGGAGGCGGTTCCTCATCTATTTATGCTGGTGTCACCAAAAAGAGGGTGATGTGCTCAGTCTCCAAGGCTGTGGGAGGAGGTGCTTAAACCCAAAGGTCCGGGACTAGACTAGAGTTCCTAAGGGAACAACAATTAGCAGGTAAGTCTAATTTCACCATAAGTAGCCTGTGCCAACTGACAGTAGCCAGTATTTCTCAGTCTCCAGCAGGTGGTGAGCATAGCCTGTGTATCTGTTGCTGGATTTGGACATACAGCAGTGTTTGCAAGCCTGTGGTGCCAGGTCCTTCCCCCTTCTCCTCAAGCCGCTATCCTTCAGTGGGCTCCTTCTGTCGTCCTCCCCAACCTTCGGTAGGGGGCTAGGGATTGAGTGGGCTCCTGTGCCTTTGAAGTTTAAAAAAGAAACTAAACAGGGTGGGTGGGGGAGTAGTGGGGGGAATGTTTTTCTATGTTTAGGTTGAATTATCGCTTTGTGGGGTTTTGGGGGGAACGGGGTTTGTGGTCAATTTACCGTGTCCTGTATTAACTTAGACAGGCAGGTGGTATTGATGGGAAGGGGGGGGGAGATGGGTGGGAGGGGGGGTTTCAATTTGGATCTGGTGGGTGTGCTTGGGTTTGGGAGGAGGGACTATGGCTTTTGTTCCTGGAGGGTGGAATAGGTGGGCCCGACTAACTAATTTCCTGGGTTTGCTGGGGGGGAGCTGCCACTGGGAGCCTCCGGGTAGCTGGTGGATGCGTGGGTTTAGGTTGTAATTGTTAATGGTGCGCTTTATCTCTTTGAATGTTAAGGGTCTTAATTCCCCAAGGAAGCGGTCCCTGCTGTTCTCAGAATTGCGCACTTTGCAGGGGGACATTGTTTACCTACAGGAGACCCATCTTCAGAATTCTAAGCAGGGCTGGCTAAAGCGGTACCCATACACTGAGGTGCAGGTGGCCTCAGACGTGCAGGGCCGGAAGAAGCGGGGAGCGGCCCTACTATTTCATCAGAGTCTCTCCTTGCAGATTGAAGAGATAAAACGAGATACCCTGGGGAGGTGGCTTTTTTTGAATATTCGCCTAGACGGACACCTGCTAACTTTAGCTAATGTTTACGCGCCAAACACAGGTCAGGGGCCCTTTTTTACGCGATTGAAAGCCATATTGGCGGACTTTGCAAAAGGCCCCATTGTTTTGGGTGGGGATTGTAACACACATCTAGTGCCCCATTTGGATTCTACGGGTCGTGCTGGGGGGGAGTGGGGGGGTCGGCAAGAGCCCTTCAACGCCTTATGCTTGATTTAGGCTTACGGGATGTATGGAGGGACACCCATGCGGGGGAGAGGGGTTATACTTACTACTCTCCGGTCCATCAGGTTCATACTCGCATTGATTATTTTCTATTGGATCAGCGCCTGATGGACGGGAGAGTGAAGGCTGGACTTGGAGCGCTGACTTGGTCAGACCATGCCCCGTGCTGGCTTACCCTCCCGGCCGGACTGTATAGTGAGTACCGCCGTCTTTGGCGTTTAGATGTGAGGTTCCTACGGCGGCAGGGTGCAGTGCAGGATCATGCCTGCTTCATCACGGAATTCTTTGAGCTTAACAACTCTGGGGATGTTCCCCTTCCCACGGTGTGGGATGCTTATAAGGCCACGGCCCGAGGTCAACTCATGGCTGAGGCGACCCGCACGCGCAGACTGTGGACGCGTGACCATGATCATTTGGTGAGGGAATCTGCTCGCCTGGGCTTGGAGCACGCCCGAACCGGTTCGCGGCAGGTCCTACGTCAATGGCGGACGGTTCGAGCCAGTTTAGATGCGTGTATGCAGAGAGAATTAGATAACAAGCGCCGGAAACTAAGGCAAACTTTTTATGAGCATGGGAACAAAACTGGCCGCTTCTTGGCTTTGCGTCTGCGGCAACAGCAGTCCGCGAGAGTGGTTCGCAAACTGCGCGACTCTGGGGGACGGAAGAGGGTTATTTCCCGGGAGATACGTGCTCTTTTTGCTGACTATTTGGAGCGGCTCTATAAAGCAGAGCTCTTTGATCGGGACCGTGTGCAGGATTATCTACAGAGGACCACTCTACCGCGTCTTTCTGACCCTGACCGAGCTCAGTTAGATTCTGAATTTACGGTTGACAAAGTGGAAAATGCAATCCGGCGCCTGAAAACTGGCAGTGCGCCGGGTAGTGATGGCTTTCCAGCAGAATATTATAAGAAGTTTCGGGCACAACTAGCACCAACCCTGACCGTCTTGTTCAATGAGGTCTTGGGGGCGGCTTCCCTCCCCTCGTCCCAACGTGAGGCATTGATAGTGATGATACCCAAACCAGGTAAACCATTGCATGATGCGGCGTCGTATCGCCCCATTTCCTTGTTAAACGTTGACGTTAAAATATTTGCTTCTGTGCTGGCTGCGCGCCTGAATCGGGTTCTTCCAGGCTTGGTTCATCCAGACCAGGTTGGATTTGTGCCGGGTCGCCAGGCCGCCGATAACATTCGGCGTATGTTGCAGATTATTCATGTGGCCCAACGGGACCCACAGTCGGCATTGCTAGTGGGAATTGACGCAGAAAAAGCTTTTGACCGGGTTGATTGGGGATATCTATGGTGTGTTCTGGAGATAATGGGCTTTGGCCCTAATTATATTCGTTGGGTTCGTGGTCTGTATCAGCAGCCTCAGGCGTGCGTTTGGATTAATGGGGGGCACTCGAGACACTTCTTTCTGGAGAGAGGCATGCGACAGGGTTGCCCTCTTTCGCCTCTGCTCTTTGCCTTAGCGATGGAACCTCTGGCTCAGAGCTTTCGAGAACACTCAGGCTTGCAGGGGGTCCACATTGGTCCTGCGGAATATCGGATTGCGCTTTTTGCGGATGATATCATATTGTCCTTGGTGGACCCGTCTGCTTCCCTTCCAGCCGCGATGCAGCTGTTTGAAAACTTTTCTCGGGTATCCCGTTTCAAAATCAATTACACTAAATCGGAGATCCTGAATGTTGGGGTCCCCGGGGCGGTTTGTGCGGAGCTTCAGGCGGCTTACCCTCTTCGCTGGGTGTCTGGAGCCTTGCGATACTTAGGGGTGTACCTAACCGTGGAGCGGGCGGACCTTTTTAAAGCTAACTATGACCCCCTGCTTCGTCAGGTTCGGCGGGACTTAGAATTTTGGAATGGCCTGCTCCTTTCCTGGTTTGGGCGTATAGCCGTAGTCAAGATGGTGGTCGTCCCCCGCTTCCTTTATTTTTTTCAGGTTCTACCACTTTCCATTACGCGGGCTACTCTGGCGACTTGGCAACAGTTACTTATGAAGTTTGTATGGCATTATCGTCTCCCGCGCTTAGCGCGGCAGGTTCTCTATGCCCGCACGCGCTCTGGAGGTATGGGCATGCCCAATTTGCATTGGTACTATGCGGCGGCGCAATGTCGAGCGGGGGTGGAATGGATGATTGCTGATAGCACTAAGCGATGAGTACAAATGGAAATGAGTTTGGCGGGGGGAGCGGGGTTAGGGGATTGGCTGTGGCTTGGTCCAAAGCTTCGGCGCGGTAAATGCATCAGCAATCCCTATGTTCTTCATACCCTCCGTTGCTGGGATCAGCATTTTCGACCCCGTGGTATGGATCTATCCCCTTTGGCCCCTATAGTAGATAACGCTTCTTTCCCACCGGGATTAAGTGATGTAGTCTTTCGGCAGTGGGGGCATCTTGGCCTTAGCCGGGTCGGACAACTTTTTGATGACGGTCGGCTACAATCCTTTCGTGCATTACAAGACGAATTTGACCTTCCGGTTAGGCATCTCTATCACTACACGCAAGTGACGCATTGGGTCAGCTCTAGACTTGTTCGGCCCCAGGTTGCTCGGGACCTGACGGATCTGGAACACTACTGCGAGGGGTGTACTACCACAAAGGGTCTCGTGGCGACCTTATATGCCCACTTGCACGGGTCCCAAGCATGCTCTACAAGACACAGGGTGCTCTGGAACTCTGACTTGAATCTTTCCTATACCGATCAACAGTGGGAGACGGTGGAAACGCGCCTGTGGAAGAGCTCGGTAGCGATTAATGCCCGTGAAACGAACTATAAATTGCTGTACCGTTGGTATATGACTCTGGCACGGATCGCTCGTATGTACCTCGGGGCTGGGGACCTATGTTGGCGTAACTGTGGGCAACGGGGCACCCTGGGGCATATTTGGTGGGCATGTCCCCGCATTCGTGCCTTCTGGAGGGGTGTACAATTCCGGCTGCAGCTGCTTTTGGGACTGAGTATCCCTTGGGACCCGGGGATTTTTCTTTTTGGGGCCTCAGTGCCGGGGGCCCGGGCTCTGCAGCTTGCTTTACTCCGTCACGGCCTGAATGCAGCCCGCTTATCCCTTGCGGCAGCTTGGAAGCGTGCTTTGGCCCCCTCCTTCCAGGTTTGGTTGGAACGAATGTGGGATATGTATTCCATGGAGCGGGGGGTAGCTGTTAGCAGGATGCGTTTGGCGCGCTTTGAGTTGGTGTGGGCGCCCTTTGTCTCTCGTTATGGCGCGTGATTGCTTTGGACAAACGGGGGGGAATACACCAACCTCCAAGGGAGCTCGTTCCTGGTGTGTGTCTTTTTGCTCACCATTTTCCCGCGCTTAAGGATTAGCAAGCCATAGTTGGGGGGGGCTGGGAGGTGGGGGGGGGCTGGGAGGTGGGGGGGGGGGCCCTGGACTAGGGAGAGGTTGGGGGGGGGGAAGGGAGGTTGGGGGGGTTGTTGTTCCCTGTTTCCTTATCTTAAAACTGCAAAAATGAAGACATATTGTAGAATACTATTGTGACCTGGCGTTATGTTGTTACTGTTGCATTCTTTCTGAAGATCTTTGTGGTTCTTGTATCTCTGTATTCTTTGGAAGTCTTTCAATAAAAAAAAAAAAAAAGAAACTAAAACCTGAAGCGTCAGAAACAGGAGCAGGCAGTACTGTTGGCCAGCCGCTGAAGCAGTGTGCAGTCTTCGGGGGGAGGGGAGGGATGGCCGCTAGGTAAGTTCGGGGATTGGCACAAGGGAGTGCAGCTCAGCAGGGGGAGAGTCCGTGAGCCGCGGGGCCATGGGTTGTGGCTGGTGCATCACATGCAGCAGCTGCAGGGCAGAGCTCTCTGAAATTGGCCAAGTCTCCTTTAGGTGAGGGACTGGGGTCTTCTGCGGTGGCTAAGCACCTGCGTCAAGACAGGTTGGAGGAGGACATGGAGTGGGATGCGGTGCAGTCATTGGAATCCATGGACCCCTTGGAGGGGATGGCAGACTTCCTGGAAGAGCAATCTCAGGAGGAGAGAGGAGCTTGAGGAGGGGGAGCTCCTGGTGGAGGAGGATCCAATAGTGGTGCAGACTTTTCATCGGGATGAGCTACCCTCTCTCATTTCAGAGTCCCTAGCGGTCTTGCAAATTGCAGAAGAGCCTAGGTCGGAGCCCTCAGAGTCCTCCAAGGATTTTCTGATGGAGGGCATCCGAAGGCCCCAGCAATCCTTTTTAATCCATAGAGCTCTGAAGGCGATGTTTGTGGAGGAGTGGAACACTCCTGATGTGGGCTTGCATGTCGATTGGAGTATGGTGCAACTGTACCTAATTCTCCCTGAGGAGAGGGAGAAGTTGCACTTGCCTCCAGTGGATGCGCTTGTGTTGGCCACACCACCATCCCAGTGGAAGGTGGTGTGGCCCTGAAGGATCTGCAGGACAGGCATATGGAAGCTCTGCTTAAGCAGGCTTTTTAAGGTATCAGCACTGGCTCTGCAGGGGACATATGAGGGCTTATGTGGCAAGGGCCTTTCTCCAGTGGTCTCAAAGGATTCCTAAGGAGACTGTGGCAGAGCCCATTAGCCAAGCGGAAGCCATTTGGCTGGAGTCTGGGTCAGCCTTTTTGGCGGATCTGCTCTATGATTTACTTTGAGCATCAGCTATGAGTATGGCTACAGTGGTCTCTGTGCACCAGCTGTTCTGGCTGCGCAATTGGTCGGCAGATGTGGCCTCCAAGACTAGGCTTAGCAAGCTCCCCTTTGCAGGGAAGTTGTTGTTTGGAGAGAACTTGGAAAAACTGGTCAAGGATTTGGGAGATTCCAAGGTGCCTAAGCTGCTGGAGGATAAGCCAAAAGGGGCTGCCAGAGGGGTCATCGTCAGTATTCTTGCAGGTTTCAACCTACCTAGGCAGTGAATCAACAGAGATACTGTTCCCTATAGTGGGGCCCGTCCTTTCTTGAGGGCTCCCATGGAGGTCAAGACAGAGAAAATGGAAGAGGAGGAGGAGTAGCCTTGTATGTCAAAAGCAATATTAAAGCTACTGAAATGCAGGGGGCATGGGGAAAAGAAGAAGCGCTCTGGATTGTGTTGGAAGAGGAGATGGCACTGTCATCCATACTGCTGTAGTCTACAGACCTCCGACACAAATTGAAGAGATAGATAACGAACTGATTATAGATATTGACAAGATAGCCACAAAGAGGGAAGTGATAATACTGGGTGACTTTAATCTACCAGATGTGGATTGGATTACTCCTTCTGCAAATCTGGAAAGAAGCAAAACAATTGTGGATGCTCTCCAAGATGCGTTACTTAGACAAATGGTGATGGAACCAACCAGGGAAAGTTCAACACTGGATTTAGTACTCACCAATGGTGATAGCATGTTGAGTGTCTGTGTGAGTGCCCCTGTGAGCAGCAGCGATCATCACACGGTGTGGTTTGAGATAAAAGCCATGGTACAGGCCAATCATAGCAAGCTCAAAGTCCTAAACTTCTAAAACACCGACTTCAATAAAATGGCTGAGTACCTAAAGGGAGGAGCTGACAGGGTGGAAGGAGATAAGGAAAGTGGAATTGCAATGGGCTAAAATAAAGGTGGCAATAAAAGGGGCAACAGATAAATGTGTAGGAAAAGTAAACAAAAACCTGTTTGGTTTTCCAAAGAAGTGGCTGCTCAAATAAAGGCAAAAAACACAGCTTTTGCAAAATTCAAAAGCTCACAAACAGAGGAACACAGAAATGAATACAGGATCAAACTCAAAGAGACAAAAAGAGAAATAAGGATAGCAAAATCAAAGGCAGAGGAAAAGATGGCTAAAGATGTTAAGTGTGGCAACAAAACTCTTCAGGTATATTCGGGAAAGGAAGAAGATCAGAGGTGGAATTGCAGGACTCAGAAGTGTTGCGAACAGACTCGTGGAAAGTGACATTGAAAAAGCGAAATTGCTAAACGAATACTTCTTCTGCTCTGTTTTTACTAAAGAAAGACCTGGAGAAGGACCTCCTCTGACACCCAAATATAAAAATGGGAATGAAGTAGATACCAAACCATTCACAGAAGATGAAGTGTTAGAGCAACTTGCAAAACTGAAAGTGGACAAGGCCATGGGACCGGATGGGATACATCCCAGGATACTGAAAGAGCTCAGAGAGATTCTTGCAGGGCCGTTAAAGGATGTTTTCAACAGATTCTTGGAAACGGGAGAGGTTCCTCATGACTGGAGAATGGCTGATGTCGTACCTCTACACAAAAATGGTGACAGGGAAGTGTCAAACTACAGGCCTGTGAGCCTTACCTCGCTGGCAGGAAAAGTAATGGAGGCGCTCCTGAAAGAGCGAATAGTGAACTTTCTCAAAACCAACAGGTTGCAAGACCCGAGGCAACATGGTTTTACCAAAGGACAATCTTGCCAAACAAATCTGATTGAGTTCTTTGACTGGGTGACCAGGGAACTAAATAAGGGGCATGCGATGGATGGTCATCTACCTGGATTTCAGCAAAGCCTTTGATGCTGTTCCTCATAGGAGGCTTATCAATAAACTCAGTAGCTTGGGAACGGATCCCAAGATGGTAAGTTGGATCGGAAATTGGTTGACTGACAGATGACAGAAGGTGATGGTAAATGGAGCTCACTCAGATAAAGGGAAGGTGATTAGCAGGGTGTCCCAGGGGTCGGTCCTGGGCCCGGCACTGTTCAATATATTTGTGAGTGATATTGCTGAAGGACTGAATGGAAAAGTCTGTCTTTTTGCAGATGACACAAAAATTTGCAACAGAGTGGACTCCCCCGAGGGAGTGGTTAACATGAGGAAAGATCTACAAAAGCTGGAAGAATGGTCTAATGCTTGGCAATTAAGATATAATGCAAAGAAGTGCAGAGTCATGCACTTGGGTAGCAGAAATCCAAGGGAAATGTACGCGATAGGGGGCGAGAGGTTGGTGTGCACGGATCAGGAGAAAGACCTTGGTGTGATTATTTCTGAAGATCTCAAGGTGGCAAAACAGTGCGACAAGGCGGTGGCAAAAGCCAGGAGGATGTTGGGCTGCATACAAAGAGGAATTACCAGCAGAAAGGAAGAGGTACTTATGCCTCTGTACAAGTCACTGGTGAGGCCTTACTTGGAATACTGTGTTCAGTTTTGGAGACCATACCTTGCAAAGGATGTAAAAAGACTGGAAACTGTTCAGAGGAAGGCGACCAGAATGATTTGGAGCCTGTGTCAGAAGCCTTATGAGAAGAGACTTGAAGACCTAAACATGTACACTTTGGAGGAGAGGAGGAGCAGGGGAGATATGATTCAGACCTTTAAATACTTAAAGGGAAATAATGAACAAACAAACTTCTTCCAAAGACGGGGAAGCTGTAAAACTAGAGGGCATAACAGGAAGCTGCAAGGTGGTAAATTGAAAGGCAATGTCAGGAAATACTTTTTCACAGAAAGGGTGGTGGATGCTTGGAACGCCCTTCCAATGGAAGTGGTGGGGGCAAACACGGTGACAATTCAAAATGGCATGGGACAGACACAGCGGATCCCTTTACAGCAACAGGATAAAATCCAAATAAACTGAACCTTCTAATTTCTCAACAAATAATGGAGTGGAGGAGTGGCCTAGTGGTTGGGACAAGGTATCTCAGGCCAGAAGGTCGGGGGTTCAAATCCCACTAAAGGACAGCAAACTTGGGCCGGAAGGACTGGTGTTTCTAGTCCCACAGGTACTCCTTGTGGTCTTGGGCAAGCCACTTAATCCTCCATTGCCCATGTTCCTTGTAAATACTCGTATTCATCTCCAAGTTATAATGCCCCATTCAATGTAATTTCAGTTTGTTCAATGTAAACCGCCTTGATATAATGAAAGGCGGTATATAAGAAATGTTAGATATTAGATAAAATAGGGGCGTCCTCCATGGAGTGGTGGGTTCACCCCCTGAGCAGAGACATGGGGAGGGGTGGCCTGCACGGAGCGGCAGGTGCACCTACTCTTGCCATCATCCTGGGCAGAGTAGATGGACCATACTGGTCTTTATCTGCCGTCATTTACTATTACGATGTTACTAAGGAAGAGGGGGGCCTCTGGAACTCTTGGAGCTGCCAAGTCTTCCTAATGAAGGTGTGGGGACTCTAGCAGGGATCCAGACTGTAGGCAGTCTCCTGCAACTGTTCTTTCACGCTTGGGCCCAGATTACAGCGGATGCCTGGGTGTGGAAGGTGATCAGAGACTGTTATGCCCTCATGTTCGCCAGGCCCCTTCTAGATGCCTTCATGATCTTGCTGTGTTGAGCTTCTGGCAAGGCTCATGCTGTGGAGGAAATGCTTGAGTATCTGTTGCAGCTGGAGGTGGTTATACTGGTCCCTCGAGACGACGGGGGTTCTGGTCTGTATTCCATCTATTTTGTGGCTCCCAAGGAGGGGGCTTGACGTCCTATTCTTAATCTGAAAGGGGTCAGCAGGGCTCTGAAGGTCTCACGCTTCTACATGGAAACCTTGGGCTTGGTAATAGTGGCGTTGCGACAGAGAGAGTTTCTGACCTCTCTGGATTTGACCGAAGCTTACTTACATATTCCTAGACATACCAAAAATAGGAACAAAAGTGGAGGGGATCTTAAATGATTTTCAGAAGACTGTGTTTGTGAGGAACTAGCTATATTAAAAGTAGACAGTGATGGGGCCGGATGGGATACATCCCAAGAGTATTGAAGGAACTTGGGGAAGTTCTAGTGCAATGGTTCCCAAACTTGGGGTTGGGATCCCAAATGGGGTCATATCATCAATGGATGGAATCACAGATGCATAGCCATTTCCCCTTCTCTCTGGACGTTCACTGAGACCTATGCCAAGTAACGTGGCAGTCACCAGTCAGCATGTGGCCTGTGAGCCAATGAGTATTCATAGGCCCTTGTACTCTCCTGGTTAAGCTTCCTGTTAAACTGGAAACCCATGCTGAGTACTGGGGTCTGTAAGCATACACTGCACATTGACACAAGGGACCCTGTGCTGACCGCTGCTGTTGCCACTACTGTTGCTGCTATTTTCTGCTTTAGATAAATGGAGAGAGGAGAAAGAAGCTGGAGACCTGCTGTTTGGATTTCATCATTATCTGGGGGTCATGTGAATTTTTAGTTGCTAAAATGGGGTCATATGGGATAAAAGCTTGAAAAGCACTGTTCTAGCAGCTTCACTGTCTGACCTTTTCAATGCTTCTTTAGAGTCAGGAGTGGTCCTAGATGACTGGAGAAAGGCAGATGTAATCCCTTTACACAAAAGTGGAACAAAGGATGAGCGGAAATTGGTTGAGTGGGAGGTGACAAAGGGTACAAGTTAATGGAGCTCACTCTGAGGAGAAGAATGTTACCAGTGGTGTGCCGCAGGGATCTGTCCTTGGTCCAATTCATTTTATCATTTTTGTTAGTGATATTGTGAAAGGGCTGTCGGATAAGGTTTGTCTCTGCGGATGAAACCAGAATCTGCAATAGAGTAGACACCCAGGAAGGAGTTAGATAACATGAGGAGGGATCTAGCTAAGCTTGAAGAATGGTCGAGAATTTGGCAGCTGAGATTTAACGCTAAAAAATGCAGGATCAAGCATTTGGGCTGCAAAAATCCAAGGGACCAGTGCAGTATAAGGGATGAAGTACTTCTATCCACAAAAGAGCAAGACTTGGGCATGATTGTTTCTGATGTTCTTAAAGTGGCTAAGCAGATAGAAAAGATGACAGCGAAAGCCAGAAGGATGCTTGGGTGCATAGGGAGAGGAATAGCCAGCAGAAAAAAGGTGGTGATAGTGCTTTTATACAAGTCTCTGGTGCCGACCTCATTTGGAGTATTATGTGCTATTCTGGACACCACACCTTCAAAAGGATATAAAAAGGATGAAGTCAGTGCAGAGTGTGGCTACTAAAATGGTCAGTGGTCTTTATAAATCATATGGGGACAGACTTAAAGATCTCAATATGTATACTTTGGAGGAAAGGCGGGAGTGAGGAGATCTGATAGAGACATTTAAATACCTCCATGGTATTTAATGCACAGGAGTAGAGCCTCTTTCAATTGAAAGTAATCTCTGCAACAAGGGTATTTAGAATGAGATGAAAGGGGATAAACTCTGGAGTAATATGCGGAAATATTTCTTTATGAAAGGGAGTGGTAGATGCGTGGAATAGTTTCCTGGTGGAGGTAGTTGAGACCAGGACAGTATCTGAATTCAAGAAAATATGGGACAAAATCACAAGATCTCTAAAGGAAAAAAAGGGGACTATAGTAGTTGATATGGAAAAGCAGACTAAATAGGCCATATGGTCTTTTTCTGCCATCATGTTTCTATGTCTGTGCTATCCGCCCCGATCACCAATAGTTTCTGCGACTTGCGGTGCCGAGGGGACATTTTCAATTTCAGGCCTTGCCCTTTGGTCTAGCCACTGTGCCTTGGCTGTTTACCAAGGTCATGGTGGTGGCAGCAGATTTATGCAAGCAAAGGGTCCTCATCCATCTATATCTCGATAATTGGCTAATTCAGACCAAGTCGTTCTAGGAGAATCTGGAGGCAAGGCCCTGGTTATCCAGCGCCTTCAGGATTTAGGCTGGGTAATTAACCAAGAGCAGGTTAGAGCCTTCTCAGTCCTTGGAGTATCTGGGGGCTCAGTTCAGCACTCACAAGGGCATGGTTTTTCTCTTGGAGGACAAGATTGCAAAGTTGCAGGCCCGGGTATAGAAGTTTAGAAAAGTCCCCCACCCCAGGTGTGTAACTACCTTCAGGTGCTGGTCTCTATGGCAGCCACATTGGAGCTTGTGCCCTGGGCAAGGCTCCTCCCTCTTCAAGCCCCCCCCCCCCTCTCCATCATGCCCACCCGGTCCCTGACCTCTTCCATGTTAAGGTACCTAACCAAAGAGCTGATAAATACTAATATATGCACCACTGTTATGTGGATATCCTCACTCCTGTATTGTACATACTTGTAAATAAGTTAGATTTACATGGCACTGTTTAATTGCTAATGTTTCAAATACCCTCTTGTTCTATGTTGAAACCATTTGGAAATCTGTTAATATGTAATGTTTAACTGTTATCTGTAAACTGCTTTGATTCTGCTGAAAGGCGATATATAAATACAATTAATAAAAGTACACATGCGGGCCCTTCGGATGGATATTCTGTCACAGGGATCTCCCCAGTTACAGTCTATGGAAGTTTGCCTTCCACTTCAGGCAGAGACCCAAGCAAGTTTGCAGTGGTGGCTGAATTCGGAGAGGCTCGCAGCAGGAATGCCTCTTGAATCTCTGGACTGGGTGACTACGGATGCCAGCCTGTTTGACTGGGGTGGACATTGTCTGTCTCAGGTGGCTCAGGGCAGATGGAACCAAGAGGAGAGAAGTTGGTCGATCAGTCACTTGGAGACACGGGCAGTTCGTCTGACTTAGGAAGTGTTCCTTCCACTGCTGAATTGCAGGTGGTACAAGTGCTGTCTGACAGTGCACGACAGTGGCATATATCAATCGACTGGAGCTGAGTGGTAGCAGTAGAGGTGATCCGTTGCTGCAGTGGACAGAGACCCACTTGCTGGCATTCTCAGCTGCCTGTGTCACCAGGAAGGAGAATGCCCAGGTAGATTATCTGAGTCACAACTTTCTGGGTCCCAAGGAGTGGGCTGTGTCAGAGTCTGCATTCCAGCAGATTGTGAATCGCTGGGAGCAGCCAGTGGTGGACTTGATGTCATCTCTGATGAACACCAAGGTTGACCGTTTCTTTAGCTGCCACAGAATGCATGTCCGAGGATTGGATGACTTGTTCAACCTTGGCCAAGTGCAAATCTGCTTTGTGTTCCCTCTGTGGCCTCTGATCAGTCAAGTCTTGCAGCGGATAGAGTCCCATCGGGAACGAGTGGTGCTGATTGCATTGGACTGGCCTTGACGTCCCTGGTATGTGGATCTGGTGCGGCTACTGATAGCAGAGCTGTTTCTCCTGGCGGTGGATGTGAACCTGCTTATCTAGACTGGTGCCAGATGTGAGTCTGTTCTTGCTTATGGCTTGGCCCTTGAGAGGGCTTGGCTGAGACAGAGGCAGGCCATTGATATCTTACTGCAGGTTCGCAGACAATCAGTGTCCTTGGTCTATGTGCAGGTCTGGTGCATTTTTGAGGCTTGATGTGGAGAGCGTGGAATTTGCCCCCTTGAGGTCTCGCTTCATGATATTCTGGCGCTTCTGCAAGCTGGGCTGGAGAAAGATTTGGCCTTGAGGGTCCATGTGGCGGCCTTGGCATGTTTCAGGAATTGGGTTCAGAGTCAAGCCCTGACAGCCCATGGAGATGTGATTCATTTCCTTTGAGGTGATAAGCATCTTCATCTTCCTTGTCGGTCCATGGTTCCCTTGTGGGATCTTAATTTGGTGCTGTTTTGGGGGTTACTCCTTAGGGGAGTCCACAGCAAAGGACCTGACTTTGAATGTGGTGTCTCTGGTGGCGATTTGTTCAGCCCGTCGCATTTCTGAGCTCCAGGCTTTGTCTTGTAAGGAGCCTTATTTTGTATTTTCTAAGGAGAAAGTGGTTCTTCGTCTGGTGCCTTCCTTTTTACTGAAGGTGATGTCAAGTTTTCACCTCAATCAGGTTGTCTCCATGCTGACCTTTTCTGAGTCGCAGGACAAACTATATCATAATGATAGAGAAGATCACATTGGTGGAGGTGTTGCGCTCTGTTAGAGAGGGCATTGAGTCACAAAGGATTAAAGTTCTGCAGGAAACAAAATTCACTGTAGAATCTCTATGGATTGAAATTCCATGTAAAAAGGGGAAAGAGAATGTGATGGCAGTGGGGGGTGTACTATCGACTGCCTGGCCAGAATGAACAAATGGATGATGAAATGCTCAAAGAAATCAGGGAAACTAACAAAAGTTACAACACAGTAATAATAATGGGTGATTTCAATTACCCCAGTATCGACTGGGTCAGTGTCACTGCAGGACATGCTAGGGAGGTAGTTTCTAGATGAAATAAATGACTGCTTCTTGGAGCAGCTGGTTCATGAACCAACCAGAGGGTAAGCCATTTTGACCTAGGCCTTAGTGGAACACAAGATCTGGTGCAAGAGATAAAGGTGTTGGGGCCATTTGGCAATAGTGATCATAGCATGATTACGTTTGATTTAATAAATGAAGGAAGGATGGTGAGGAAATCCACAGTACTATCTTTTAACTTTCAAAAGGGAGAATATGATAAAATGAGGAAAATAGTTAAGAAAAAACTAAAAGGAGCAGTTGCAAAGGTTAAAGCCCAGATCAGCTGTATTCCACGCTTTAAGAAAAGTGGAAGGAAGTCCAAAAAACTGCCAGCATGGTTTAAAGGTGAAGTCATAGAGGCAGCTGTTGCCAAAAAAGCATATTTCAGGAAATGGAAAAAGGAGCCAAATGATGAAAACTGGAAACAACACAAGCACTGGCAAGTTATATCCAAGACATTGATAAGGCAGGCAAAGAGAATTTGAGAAGAAGCTTGCTGTGGAAGCAAAAACGCATAATAACGACTTTTTCAAGTACATTCGTAGCAAAACACATGTGTGAGAGTCAGTTGGACCATTAGATGATAGAGGGGACAAGGCCATAGCAGAGAGACTGAATGAATTCTTTGCTTCGGTCTTTACTGAGGAAGATGTAGGAATGTTACCCATGACTGAAATGGTATTTAAAGGAGATGCTGCAGAAGAATTGAAAGAAATATCGATACACTGGGAAGATGTATTACAACTATTTGATAAATTGAAGACTAGCAAATCACCTGGACCAGATGGCATACATCCAGGGGTGTTAAAAGAACTGAAATATGAGATTGCAGATCTATTAGTAATCTGTAAACTATCATTAAAATCATCTGTAATACTTGAAGATTGGAGGATGGCCAATGTAATGCCAATTTTTTTAAAAGGGTTCCAGGGGTGATCCAGGAAACTACAGACTGATGAGCATGACATCAGTACCGGGAAAAATTGTGGAAACCATCATAAAGAACAAAATTACTGAATATGAATGTAGTCATGGCTTAATGGGAGACAACCAACATGGCTTAAGCCAAGGAAGGTCTTGTCGTACTAATCCATTATGCTTTTTTGAAGGTGTGAATAAACAGGTAGGCAAAGGTGAATAAGTTGATATAGTGTATCTGGACTTTCAGAAAGCCTTTGACAAGGTCCCTCATGAGAGACTTTTGGCAAAATTAAAAAGTCATGGGATAGGAGGCAGTGTACTATTGTGGATCAGGAACTGGTTAAAAGATAGAAAGCAGAAGGTAGGGCTAAATGGCAATTTTCCCAATGGAGAAAGGTGAATAGTGGAGTATCCCAGGGATCTGTGCTGGGTCCGTTGCTTTTTAACATATTCATAAATACCCTCACTTGTTCTCATTTCCAGGTCATCAGATTTGCAGATGGCCTAAAACTATTCAAAGTTGTTAAAACCCATGAGGATTGTGGAAAATTGCAAGAGGATCTTGATAAATTGGAAGACTGGGCATCCAAATCGCAGATGAAATTTAATGTGGACAAGTGCAAAATTATGTACCTAGGAAAGAAAACCCCAAACTATGGTTACAAGATGCAAGGTTCCACATTAGGAACCACCACCCAGGAAAAAAGATTTAGGTGTCATCGTGGATAACATGTTAAAACCCTTCGCCCAGTGTGCAGCAGCGGCCAAGAGAGCAAACATGCTATATATCCTAAGGAATGGAATGGAGAATAAAGCAAAGGATATTATAATGTCTCTGTATCGTTCCATGGTGCGACCGCACCTTGAATATTGTGTGCAATTCTGGTCGCCATATCTTAAAAAGGATACAGCGTTATTAGAAAAGGTATAGAGAAGAGCCATCAAAATGGTAAAGAGGATGGAAGGATACTCATATGAAGAGAGGCTAAAAAGGTTAGGGCTCTTCAATCTGGAAAAGAGATGGCTGAGGGGAGATATGATAGAGGTCTATAAATTAATGAATGGAGTGGAACAGGTAAACATAGATTGTTTACATCATCAGAATATAGAAAGACTAGGGGACATGCAATGAAGCCTACAGGGTAACCTATTTAAGACTAATAAGAGAAAATATTTTTTCACTCAACGTGTAATCAAACTCTGGAATTTGTTACCGGAGGATGTAGTAAAATCTGATAGTATAGCTGAGTTTAAAAAAGGTTTGGACAAGTTCCTAGAAGAAAGGTCCATAAGCCATTATTAGTGGACCCAGAATATCCATTGCTTGACCCAGTACAAGCATTGCGGAACCTGTGTCTTTTGGGGAAACTGCTGGGTACTGGGACCTAGATTGGCCACTGTTGGAAACAGGATACTGGGCTTGATGAACCTTGGTCTGACCCAGTATGGCATATCTTATGTTCTTAAGATGCCAAGAAAGCCTGTCTTCTTCATAAGCTGGATGTCTGTAGGTCTCTCAAAGGTGACTTTGTCCTTTCGGCGCTTTGAGGGGCTCTTTGTCTTGGTTGGCGGTCCTCGGAAAGGCTAGGCAGCTTCTAAGGCTTCTATTTCCTGGTATATCCGAGAGGCTATCATGTCCACTTATCTGTTAAAGGGGCGCCCGGTGCACTCGGGCTTGTGGGCCCACTTGTTGTGGGCTCAGGCGTCTTGGGCAAAGTTTGTTCTGGTCCCCGCTCAGGACATTTGTAAGGCGGCGATGTGGTCGTCTCTTCATTCCTTTCTGCGGCATTACCATCTGGATGTGCAGGCCCAACAGAACACAGCTTTTGGGGCCAGGGTGTTTCAGGCAGGTGTCTTGGTTCCCACCCGTCGTCAGTATTGCTTTGCTACATCCCACTTGTCTGGACTGGACTGGAGGGATGAACTGGAAGATGAAATTAAACCTTAACTGCTAATTTTCTTTCCTGGCTTGTCTCCAGTCCAGTTCAGGATCCACCTGGGATGTGTTTCTCTGTAGGGTGCTGCCTTGCATGTGCTCTTGCGAAATTAGATTCAAGTGAGCACGTCTGGGACAGCACATGTTAGGTTTCAAGAGTGCTCACTTGACTTTAGTTTTCCGAGTCTTTGTATTTTCTGTTCATTTTTTGTCAGATTTATTAAAAAAAAACAACAAAGAGGGTAATTCCCCTCATATAATTCTCTACTTCACAGACTTCATTTGGAGGTTGGGAAGAGTTGTATGAGTGGTACCTCTCATTGCTTGGTTCTAGGAGAGGGTACGGCTGACGGAGAACTGGGGTTGGGCTCCATTTTCTCTGCTTTGTGAAGTTCATACTGGCTATGATCGGTTGGCACAGACTACTTATAGCATTACTTTGTGTTCTCGGTCTCTACCTGCTGGTAGATGAGCATAACCCACTCGATTGGAAAGAAAATGAGCAGGCAAGGCCTAATTTCACCTTGCTTGATATAACACGCTATGTTTCTCTCTCACACTCTGCTTTCCAGTTAAGAACCCAATTGAAGCCAACGTGCTGCTAGCAGAGGCGTCCCTGGCTAGGAAGCAGCGGAAGTGCCATGCTACTTTCATCCCATTGCTGCTGAATGAGATGCCCCAGGCTGGAGAGCTGGTGGGGCTAGATGCTGAGTTTGTCACGCTGAACCAGGTATGGATTTGCAAGAGGCACTTGTTGGGAGACAGTTTAAGATACGTTAAAGTGGTAAGGAACTGGAATGCTGAAAGCTTCCAAATATCAGGCTCCTAAAGTTTGTACACTGAATGCAGCTGTAGGATCAAACATTTGCTTTTAATGTAAAGATGTCCTTAACAGTGTGAGGACTCAAAATGCAAAAATTCCTACAGGGATCAGTTACCCTGTCTGTAATAGAAGTCTCAGACTGGTTCTAGATAGCATGGATAGGCTCGCAGCTGGTGAAACTTCTGTTTCAGGACTGTCATGGGAATACAGGCACTGATTGTTGAATGAGACAAACTTGTTCCTGCTTTACATTGTAAACATAATTCAGTGTGGCTGCGCTAGAATCTTATCCTGTTCTGCTTTGCTGTTGTACAGGGTGGGAGAAACATTGCCCCTCCCAACACTGTAAACATCAAAATCTTTCTCTGTAGGAGGAAGCTGAATTGCGTAGTGATGGCACCAAGTCCACCATCAAACCTAGCCAGATGTCTGTGGCCAGGATCACTTGTGTCCGGGGCCAGGGGCCCAATGAAGGGGTCCCCTTTATCGATGACTACATCTCAACCCAGGAACAGGTAAGAGCAGCGAAAGCTTTATGAATGCTGCTTTCCTCTGACTGATTCTTTCTTGTGATCCGATGAACCTATGAGAACAGTTTTTCTGCAGGTGGTGGATTACCTGACCCAGTACTCGGGGATAAAGCCTGGTGACTTGGATGCCAAAATCTCCTCGAAGCACCTCACTACCCTGAAATCCACCTACCTCAAACTGCGCTTCCTTATCGATGTTGGAGTCAAGTTTGTGGGCCATGGGCTGCAAAAGGATTTTCGGGTTATAAACCTCATGGTAATTTTCTCATTTATTAACAAGACGTTATTTAGCTTTGTGGGCGTTTGCTAAGTGACATTGGCAGAGTTCTGTTGTGTTTCATTGAACTCTCTTGGCTTGGGGTACTGGAAGGTAGTTGAACCTACATGCAGCTGTGTGCTATGACAGAATTTGTCTTGTCAGGACACCATTTGCGTGTGCCTTCCAAGTCTCTCTCGTTTGTTTTCATTGCAGGTGCCAAAAGAGCAAGTGCTGGACACTGTGCATCTGTTTCACATCCCTCGCAAACGCATGATCTCCCTGCGCTTCCTGGCCTGGTATTTCCTGGGTATGAAGAGTTTGACTGCACACTGAAAGCTGCGGGTGTGGCTGTGTGCACGAATGCAAAGACTGCAAGAAAAATTGTTTGGAGAATTGTTGTTTTCAGTTATGGGCCTGGTAGATGAATATGCTTTTGATACAGACTTGCTGTTTTTTCTGTGGAGGCTCCACTACTTGCCTCTGTTTTCTTTAGAGCACCCTTCCGTCTTCTAGTTCTCCTGTAACTGTTTAATTGCCATTGTTGTATAGATTTTTGTATTTGGCAGCAGTTATAGTGACTGCTTCCTGATGGTATATCTGAGTAGTGTAATTAGGGGAGCAGTTACTGCTGCAGCAAGGCAGTGTGAGGGTAATAAATCTTAAAGGCATCTGCAAAACCCACTAACCATTAGATTACAGGAGTTATCTTGTGAGCCAAAAGAATAATTTGAATGCAAAGTATGCTAAATTATATAGCATTCCAAATCATCCTGCTAGACCAGTCCAGACAAGTGGGTTATATCCCCCTGCCAGCAGATGTTGGAGACAGAGAAAATACCAGAAGCTTCTGCAACACGCCTTAGTACCTATAGAGAATCCCCTAGGGGTTGCCTTCAGTATTTCTCTGTCTCCAGCAGATGCGAATGTTTTTTCTTTAGCTCCTTTTTGTTTTAAGCTACTTTGGAATTTGTGGACGTCTCCAGGTCACACAGGAGGTGCTCATCTGGAGTTCCCCACTATCTACTTGGATAAAGCCCCAGATCAAATGGATCAGTGTGCTCCCCAACATGTATGGGGCAGGCTCCTGGTTTGGAGGACCAGTTGAGCCCGAAGGTGGTTATCTTCACTATTCCCTACCTACAACAGATGCTTCCTGTGCCTAGTTTTGTTATTTTTGTACCTGCTCAGGTGTTAGCATAGTTAGCTCTCTCTGCCTTCTCATGTTTCTCGTCAAGGTTGACAGGCTCTGGGATCGCAGTGTGAGTAAACCTCTAGCATTTATCAATATGGATGAGAGACTGTGTGCACCTCACTAGGACCTTAGCCTTGGTAGTGAGTCTGAAGTGTAGTAATAATATAATTAACCAAGCATGTGTGACTGAGAAGCCTTCTTATCTCACTCATCGCCAGACCTGAAGATCCAGGGCGAGATGCATGACAGTATTGAAGATGCTCGCACAGCTCTGCAGCTGTACAGGAAATACCTGCAACTGAGCAAGGATGGCTCGGACCCCGATGCCTTTCACAAGGTGCTAAAAGGCCTCTACGAGAAGGGCAGGAAGATGGATTGGAAGGTTCCAGAGCCTGACCCCCAGAACAGCCCAAAGAGTAACCTTGGTGACCCCTAGTGGGTGCCTTCTTTCTTTGTCTCCTTCCATTAGTGGTGGGTGAATCTTATGTTGTTTCCCGGGTTTGGATGAAGAGTAGATGAATAATGGGCTTCTTGAAACCTTGTCCAACAGAAGCCATATCTGCAACAGAGGGAGGCACTAAATGGGAGTTACTATGCTAAGAGTATTTGCTAGTGATGGCAGAAGCCTAGAATTCAGCAGAACAACCCTGTTTGGATGGAGGGGAGGCTTAAAGAAGCAACCTGAAAATGAGCAACAGTTCAGTTCAAAGAAACTTTATTGGCATGATACATGTTTGCTTGCCCAGGGCTGTAAGTTCAGTAACCAAAGAAAGAAATACAAGGAGAGAAACCCAAACAATGTCAGTCTCTAGTTTTTGCTTGAGGGTTGGAATGGTATCGGCTTATAGTGCAGGTCTAGTTCAATTGTAGGATGCAGCATGTTTTAACCCTACAGCAGTTTCTTCAAGGGGCTCCACTTTTCCCAACTAGTGCATTATAGGTAGTCCTTTATTTAACCTGGCAGTTTAAGAAAGCATGATACAAAACAAAAGTGTTATGGAAATGTGTCACTTTTATCTTACGTCAGAGGTAGCTTCTGACTTTATAGGAGCTTTGGTATTGCCTGTTTGTGGTTGCTCATTCTGTACTTGGGAGGCTTGATCTAGTTGTTATATGGAGCATTTTCTGATTGCCACCTCCTACTAGGTATATTGAGGTTCCAGGCTCTGCTCTACTCGGCATGGTTAACTTTTCGTAAGTAGAGCTGGAGCTGCTTCACTTTTGGGAATAATGGTAGGGTAGGTTGGTTATAGGGAATACCCAAGAAGTATGTTTTCATGAGTTTCCCTCCTTCAGAATGTACCTAGGAATAGTAAGAGCTTGGTTCTTTTAAATTATATATATTTTAAGCGCTACATCTAATACAGCTGTATATTTACAAATGATATAGCAGTAGCATTGCACTGATTGTATTTCTCTTTCTCTACAGATGCTCCTGTGTTTTCAGCTGTGATGGGACTCTAGTAGGAATAATTTGCATTTTCACGATGTATCAAATGAACTGATTTTTAAACAGAGCCAGGGTTTTCTTCCCTCTGATTTCTGAATGTTCTGTGAACATGATGATAAAGATGTTTTTAAATAAACGGGCTGTTCATTCTTAAGCACTGTTATCATGACCATTTTCCCCTTTGCAGGAGAAAGCTTTAGGGTTCACTAATGAATGCTGCCTTTACATAACAATTTCCCTTTGTACGACAAACACACGAAGAAGCAGCACTTTTAACTTTCTTCTGCACCACCCTCTCAGTCATGTTTGTGTGCCTCAGCTGAAGAAACCCAGTACCTGCAGAGGCTGTAACATTGCTGAAGTAGCTTTATGCCAGTAATGGGCCATAAACCAAAAGCTGTCTCCCCCCCCCCCCCCCCCAACCTGGAATGTAGTGATGTATGATGGGACTGTGCAAAAGGTGAGCACAGTGACCAGTTTTAAGTTAAGGCCTTCATAATTATCTCCAGCTGTTCCCTGTGCATAAAGGCCAGCAACCCTCCTTTGTTGGCCCATTTTTCTGCACCCACCTTTTCCTGTGTTGGTTCATTGTATGTTAACTCTGGTAACAGCTTGTTAGCTCCATCCTTCCAAGCCTCCCTAATTTTTGTTAGATCCAAAATATTCCCTCCAAGGGCCTTTAGAATGGCATGGGGGCCACAGGAGTCCCACTTGAAGGTAGTGTCCCCAGAGAAGATGTAAGCATCCACAAGCCCCAGAATGACGCAGAGGATCTTATAGCCAGCTCCTGCAGCATGGTACATATGTTTGCCACAGATGGGAGCCAGAGCTTGCCAGATTTCTTTGCTCTCACTACTACTCATGATAACTGAAAGCCCAGAGCTAGGATTGGGTCTTGGAAGGGAGCAGATGTTGGTGCCATGGTAGGATATCCCCCAGTGATAGCGGCTGTTCCACCTGCATAGAAACAAAACAAAACAGCACAG
This sequence comes from Ichthyophis bannanicus, assembly GCA_033557465.1. NCBI lineage: Eukaryota > Metazoa > Chordata > Amphibia > Gymnophiona > Ichthyophiidae > Ichthyophis > Ichthyophis bannanicus. Next base: position 663,857,676 of record CM066033.1, read on the forward strand.
TAGGTCATTGTCCCTGCCACGATTCGGGGGGGGGGGGGCCTATTCCAAGGACTACACAACTTCTTTCATGGGATACATTCTAGCTTAGCCAGCTCTTGTCCTCTAACCTACCATAATACAGAAACCTTACGAGGGTGATATTTTCAGTCTTTCACTGTTATACTACTATACAGTAGTTATGGACACTGAGATGGAAGAAGCCTGAACCCAGGAAGGCTCTAGTAAAAGAGAACCTTCTCGCAGGGGGGGGGGAAAGGATAGCTAGAAGCTGCAAGTTTCTGAGCAGGTAAGTGTGATGATCCTCTCTACACTTTTCTCAGCACACTGTTGCAGCAAAATGGAAATGGATAGCTGTATTCATGCACAATAAGATAGCAAAAGATATATCAATGTAAGCAAGTACCATACCAGGATCTGCAAATGAGTGCCCCCCCCAGGCCAGTTAGTGTTTGCAGTTGCTTACTTCTATGCTGCAGCAGTAAAGTAAAAATTATCAAGTGCAAGTTCCATCAATCACATTTCACGTAATTCAGTATTTTTCCAACCCTGTCCTGTAAGCACACCTAGCCTAGCCTATAAGGTTTTCAGATAGCCATAATGAACCTGCATGAGATTGAGCCTCCACTGTATGCAAATTTCCCATTTATGTGCAGTGTGGTAGTCCTGAAAACCTGACTTTTAGATGTGCCTCTAAGTCAAGGTTGGGAAAAGTTGATGTAATTTATGTTGTCCATGAGCAAGCAGGGCAAGTGCTCATATATGGGTGACACCACTGACAGAGCCCCACGCTGGAGCCTTAGCTCTTTCTAGACATGTTAGAGTGGTCCCTCTGCACATGCCTTTGCATCCCATCTCCTTAGTCTTTGTCTTTCCATGGAGCTCCATACACGTATTTCTATGTCAGTCTGCAATCTTCTAGTTTTTCACATTTTCTGCAGTAATTTTACTGTTTATAAGTTCTCTCATCCTGCTACTATCATGGCTGTGCTTTAGTGCCTTTCTTCAGAGTTTTTGTCATTTTTAGGTTTCTTTTGGTTTTTTGCATGTTGCCACTTCAGCTGCAGTTAGGTGTCAGGTGCCCAGCTACATTATTTCTTTTTTTCATTAAAAATCAAGTAAATTGATTTTGCAGTGGCTATTTTTCTGAGCAACATGTGCAAAAGGCAGGTTCCAAATGTGCACCTGGTCGTTCAGGACCACCCTTCCTCTTACAGTCGATCACAAATGGTGCCTGCAGTGCTTGGGGCCTAATCCTGAGCTTTCTCAATATGTTTGCAGATTGACAAGGATAGAGCTGAAAGGTTGAGAGAAGCAGCACAACTGAAGTTTTGGAGCTGATAAAACCAAGCCATCCATGGCCTCTAAATCTACATCAGACATTTTGTGGTGTATTGACAGTGAGAGGCCCTTGATGGGCGAACTCAGCTATGCGTAAGCTCATCAGTCACCCACTGATTCTTCCCCAAGGAAAAGGAAGGATTCATTCTTATCCTCAAAGACAATGAAGGCCAGTGATGCCACACATCAGGCAAAGGTTGCAGTGCATCAGAGCACAATGTCAGAGAGCATCAAGCTATTGGAGAACACCCAACCCTCGAGGCAGCAGTGATATGAAAACCATTTATCTTCGTCAGCATCAAAGGGACCCTGTCAGACTCTGCAAAGCCAAGACCAGCCTGCTGATACTCCCTGTCAGATTCAGAGGACATTGGTCGAATCTGCTGCAGGCTCTTCCCCTTTGTCCATAGCAGCCCTCGCAAAGCAGCTCATACAAGGCTTAGAGGATAATGCTGTTCTTTGCCTTATGCGAAGCTGCTGCATCATTGAAGCTCATTTTCTGCGGGGGCGCAATAGACCTCAAAGGGCCTAGACACTGGCTCCTGCCTGGCCACTATCCCTCTCCAGCGCATTGGGTGGAAATTGCACCAACGCTCCAAAAGGAGAAATGCTTCTCCCGAGAGGTGGAGGCTCAGACATCTTTCAAGTACCTCTCTTAGGCTGCATTGGATCACTCCTGGGATTCAAATTTGAGTCTGAATAATTCTTATCGGAGAGAACTCCAGTTACCCTCCGATCCTCATTCCTCCTACATCTTCGACAAGCAGGGAGAAATGGGGTTGTACCTCTTATGTTGGAAAATAGTCAGGATATGGAATTTTATCATCTCTTACGAGATGACGCTCAGAGGCGTATACCTGCCTGTCGAGCATGATGCTATGGCAAACAGACAGACAGAGACACATTTTTCAATCTCACAAATGAACTCTGGGCTTGGGAGTGGGGCTCTCCCTTGATAAATTTGTTTGCTACTCCTTAGCATACGCAAGTGCCTCAGTTCTGTTCCAGGGTGGGAAGCAAGGCAAATTAGCCTCTGATGCCTTCATCTGCCATGGGGGGGGGGGGGGGGGTCTTTTGTATGCATATCCTTCTATTCCTCTAATAGCAAAAACTCTTAGTGATGGCAGAGGCATCTTACAGACCCAGGCAACTGTGATTCCCTTTACTAGAACTCTCCCTCAGCAACTCCAATTATACAGGAAAGGGCACTCTGCTACACCCTGCCATCAACTGACAGGCTAACTGTGCACTCTGAACCTGCTAGTTATTTATTTTATTTTATTTTATGTATTTAGATAGTTTTGTATACCGCCTTATCCTTCAATCAAAGCGGTCACAACACAATTGGGGGATACATTTAACACACAGGGATATGAGACACATACACTAATACTTACAGGGAACATGGGCAATGGAGGGTTAAGTGGCTTGCCCAAGACCACAAGGAGCATCTGTGGGACTAGAAACCCCAGTCCTTCCGGCCCAAGGTTGCTGTCTAGTGGGATTTGAACCCCTGACCTTCCCGCCTGAAGTACCTTGCCTCAACCACTAGGCTACTCCTCCCTCTGTACTCCTGGCCTCCAAAAGAGATTCCACACGGAAGTCATATGGTTTTGATATTTGTCAACTGCTGTGAGAGACAGGCCCTACCTTTTTTTTCTCATAACTCACACAAAAACATTCATATTTCTCAGTGTCTGAATTGAAAACTAATGCTGTGGATTCACCTTAATGCAGAGGTTCCCAAACTGTGGGTCGTGACCCTAAATAGGGTTACAAAATTCTCATTTGTGATCGCATCTGCCAGGGCTGACTCTGGTCAGGTTTGCCCTGTGGTGTGCCCCAGGGATCTCTCCTTGGTCTGATTATTTTTAAGATCTTTGTTAGTGATAATGCAGAAGGGCTGTCAGGTAAGGTTTGTCTCTTTGCGGATGATACCAAAATCCGCAATAGAATAGACACCCAAGGTGGTGTAGATAACGTGAGAAGGGATCTAGCTAAGCTTGGTCTAGAATTTGGCAGCTGAAATTTAATGTTAAAAAGGTCATGCATTTGGACTGCAGCAATCCAAGGGAGCAATGTAGTATAGGGGGTGAAGTACTTCTGTCCTCAAAAGAAGAACAGGACCTAGGTGTGATTGTGTCTGATGATCTTAAAGTAGCTAAACAGGTAGAAAAGGCGACAGCGAAAGCTAGAAGGATGCTTGAGTGTATAGGGAGAGGAATGGCCAGCCGAAGAAAGGAGGTGATAGTGCCTCTGTATAAGTCTTTGGTGTGATCTCATTTAGAGTATTGTGTGCAATTCTGAAGACTGCACCTTCAAAAGGATATAAACAGGTTGGAGTCGGTACAGAGGGTGGCTACTAAAATGGTTAGTGGTCTTCGTTATAAAGCATATGAGGACAAACTTAAGGACCTTAATATGTATACTTTAGAGGAGAGGTGGGACAGAGGTGATATGACTGGGATGTTTAAATACCTCCATGGCACAAATGCACAGGAAGAGAGCCTCTTTCAATTGAAAGCAAGCTTTGCTATGAAGGGAAACAGGATGATGGTGAAAGGGGATAGACTCAGGAGTAATATGCAGAATATTTATGGAAAGAGTGGTAGATGCGTTGAATAGTCTCCCAGTGGAGGTGGTAGAGATGAAGCAATATGTGAATTCAAAAAAGTATGGGACAAACACAGGATCTCTAAAGGAAAAAAGGGGACTATTGTAGTTGATATGGAAGGGCCAATTAGATAGGCCATGTGGTCTTTTTCTGCCGTCATGTTTCTATGTTTACTGAACTTGGGAGAGATAAAAAGACCCTGGATGGGGATGGTGAGAGGGGAAATGCAGCACTTGGGGAAGGAGAGACAGGAGAGTTAGTAGTGAAAGACTGGGCAATAAGAGGCTTAGGAAAGAGATGAGATGGGAGAGCTGAATGGAGGAAAAGGATGAAAAGCTGTAGGAAATACAGTGAAAAGCAGAAGGAAGAAAATTGAAAAGAAGAGATCAGTATTACAGATTGATATAAGTGATGAAGCAAAGACAGAAGGAGAGAGAAGAAAGCACAGTTACTTACCTGTAACAGGTGATCTTGGGGAACAGCAGGAATAAGTCTTCACATATAGGGATGTCGGTACTGACGGAGCCTGCACAGGAACGCTCCCCAGCGTCCAATTAGAACGCCTTTGGGAGCATCCCACCACGCCTGCGTGCTGCCTTCCTGCCTTTTCCAACTGCCTCTCCTCAGTTAAGTTTTAAAGCTGAGACAAAGAGAGAGAAAGGGAAAGATAGAGAGATACAACTCCTAGGGGAGGTGGGTGGGTTGTGAAGACTTATTCCTGCTGTTCCCAGAGATCACCTGTTACAGGTAAGTAACTGTGCTATCTCCAGGAACAAGCAGGAATGAGTCTTCACATATGGGGACTCCCAAGCTGAGATGCTTGGAGGAGTCCCAGCATGTTGCGAATCTGAGAGCCATGCTATTTCACCGAAACCCCAGGTATCCTAGGGATGGAGGGTAGGAGTTGAACTAAAAAGATGTGCTGTGGAACAGCTGGACCAAACAGGATGCCTAGATAGGAGTCTCTGTGCAGGTGATATTTAGTGGTAATATTGAAGAGCAATAAACCAATATGGACCTCACCTGGTGGCATTGTAAAAGGGTATATGGAGGTTCATGTGGATTTGTGGATATGAACCAACAGGATATCCCCAGGGAATACCTCAATGTAAGGAGTGGTAAAAGTGTGCAAAAAACACATTGAGGTTTGAACCCTTAGGGTGAGAAGAAACAATCCCAGTGGAACTGGGGTAGTTCAGTGAGGTAGGACTTAGCGGAAAACGCAGAAGTCTCTAATAAAGCTGAAGCTCCTTTGACTTAAAGAGACATAGTTCTTGTAGGAGAAGGGAGCTTCAAAGATCCCTATATCCGATAACAAAGAAGGATAGGAGTAATGAGGCATTGTAGCCTCCCATTTTTTGAAGATTTAGAATATGTCCCTCCTAACTGGAAAGGAAAGTATATGGAGGGCTTCAGGTGTACCTAAACTGAAGGACATGGTACAAGAAGTCCTTAACTACCACAGGAAGTGGTTGATTATGGAGAACCCTAAGTATGCTGGGACAGCATGGCAGGGATAGAGTGTATCTGTCAGGTCCGTAGGGGAAAATATATATATATATATAATGTATGTATGTATATATAATGTATAATATATATATACATATACACACATACATATACACACACACACACATACATATATACATACACATACATACATATACATACATACACATACATATACATATATATATCTAGGCAGACAGATATAAGAAGTAGATAGACATATATCTATCTACCCACTATCATATATTGCAATACATATATATATATAGATAGGTAAATACAGATATATACCATATATAGCGTAGTTACTCACCTGTAACAGGTGTTCTCCAGGAGCAGCAGGAATCAGTCCTCACATATGGGTGCCGACAGAGCCCTCGCGGAGCAATTTTCCCCAGCTTTCAAAGAAAGCCTTTGGGAATTGCAGCGCGCATGCGCGGTCGCCTTCCCGCCCAAGGGTGCCATCTTAGCCAGTCAGATGACATAGCTAAAAAAGACAGCATAAAAATTTGCAAAAACTTAAGCAGATGATTGCAACTCCAAGGGGAGGAGGGAGGGTTGTGAGGACTGATTCCTGCTGCTCCTGGAGAACACCTGTTAAAGGTGAGTAACTACGCTTTCTCCAGGACCAAGCAGGAAGTCAGTCCTCACATATGGGACTCCCAAGCTTAAGGCTACCGGAGACCCTAAGCACAAAAATGAGCTCCCTCTAGCTCAGCAGCACAGAAGGAAGGAATCTTCGCTGAATTATTACCCACCGGTAGCCCACATCCAGGATGGAGCGTAGGAGTTGCTCAAACCTCAAAGAGATTACGGAGGACTGCCTGTCCGAAAGCACTGTCCCTGCGGGACTCCCTCTTGAGACAGTAATGGACCGCAAAAGTCTGGCTCGAAGACCAAGTAGCGGCCCGGCAGATGTCTGCCAGCGGAACAGAGCGGAGGTAAGCCACTGACGTAGCCTTTGCCCGAACACAATGAGCCGTGACTCGACCATCCAAGGAGAGCCCGGCTGCCCCATAAGCCCAAGTGATACAGTCCGCAACCCAGATGGACAGAGTACGCTTAGAGACCGGGAGCCCCAATTTATTGGGATCAAAAGACACAAAAAGCTGAGCAGCTTTACGGTGCTCCCGCGTACGGTCAAGGTAGAAGTTCAATGCCCTTCTACAGTCCAGGGTATGGAGGACCATTTCAGCACGGCTGGAGTGTGGTCTGGGAAAGAAGGTCGGAAGTACCACCTCCTGATTGATGTGAAAAGGGGAGACCACTTTTGGAAGAAATTTTGGGTGAGTCCGTAGGACTACCCTATTTTTGTAGAACCGAGTGTAAGGGGGATCAGACCCGAGGGCCTGCAATTCACTTACGCGTCTAGCGGAAGTGAGGGCTATCAAGAACAATGTTTTCCAAGAAAGAAAACGGAGAGAGAACAGGTAGCCATAGGTTCAAAAGGCGGACAGGTGATCCGCTGTAAAACCACATTCAGATCCCAGTCAGGCGCTGGCGGGCGCAGAGGTGGTTTAAGTAGAAGGAGACCTCGGAGAAACCTCGCTACGAGAGGGTCGCTGGAAAGAGGTCTGCCGTCCACCGGTACATGATGTGCTGAAAGAGCACTGAGGTGAACTTTGACGGAGTTGGACTTAAGTCCCAGATTAGAGAGGTAGAGCAAGTACTGCAAGATCACCGATACCGAGCAGGAGCAGGGATCCTGAGACTGCTGGGTACACCAAACGGAAAAGCGACGCCATTTAAGGGCGTAGCATTTGCGGGTAGAAGGTCGCCGAGAAGCTAGGACGACCTCTTCCACCTCTGCCGGCAGGAGAAGGGGAGCAAGGACTACCCTCTCAGCAGCCAGGCCATTAGATTGAGAGATCTGAGGTTGGGGTGTAGCAGAGACCCCTGATCCTGAGTGAGGAGATCCGGTTGAAACCCCAGAGGGAATGGATCCTCTACCGCTAATTGCAGCAGGAGTGGAAACCACGGCTGTCTGGGCCAGCGAGGGGCCACCGAGGGGCCACCAGGATCATGGAAGCCTTGTCTCGGAGAACCTTGAAAAGAGTTCGAGAGACTAGCGGGATGGGAGGAAAAGCATACAGAAGGCTCTCCGACCATGAGAGTAGAAAAGCGTCTGCCGCAACTCGAAGGGGATGTGGCTGACGAGAGCAGAAGCGAGGAAGTTGCCGGTTGTGAGGACTGGCAAAGAGATCCATCGTGGGGAGGCCCCACTTTAGAAAGAGCTTCTGAACTACCAAGGGATCCAGGCACCACTCGTGCGGCTGGAGGATCCTGCTGAGTTTGTCCGCCAGGCCATTTTCTTGGCCTGGGAGATAAACTGCCTTGAGGAGAACGCCGTGACTGACGGTCCAAGAGCAGAGCTTCTGTACTTCCCGACAGAGAAGGAAGGAGCCCGTGCCCCCCTGTTTGCTCACGTAGAACATGGCAACTTGATTGTCCGTCTGGACAAGGATGGACTGGTGAGAGGTCAGGTGGGAGAAAGCCTTGAGAGCCAGGCGGATCGCTCTGAGCTCCAGGAAGTTGATCTGCTGAGCAGACTCCCACGTGGTCCAGAGGCCCTGAGTACATGCCCCTTGGCAATGTGCTCCCCAACCCAGGAGGGACGCATCTGTCGTCAGCACCTGGGCCGGCTGAGGTGACTGAAAAGGCATGCCGAGTACCAGGTTCGGCCGATGAAGCCACCACTGGAGAGACGAGGCCAGCGGCTCGGAGACGCGCACTAGGTCTGCTAGGCCGCCTGTGGCTTGTTGCCACTGCTTGCGAAGACACCATTGAGCAGGCCGCATATTCAGGCGGGCATTGGGGGTCACATGGACGGTGGAAGCCATATGGCCGAGCAGTCTCAGGAAGCGCCTGGCGGAGACCAGGGACTGGCTGCGAAAACGGTCAGCTAGGTCCATGAGCCGTTGAGCCCTGTCGAGAGGCAGGAAAGCTCGCGCCTGAGGAGTGTGCAGTCTTGCGCCGATGAACTCGAGATCCTGTGAGGGGAGCAAAGTGGACTTTGCGAAGTTTATGACAAAGCCCAAGTACTGCAGAAGAGTCACCGTGCGGTGTGTGGCGTTGGTGACCTCCGGAGCGGACGCTGCTCTGATGAGCCAGTCGTCGAGGTACGGAAAGACAGACATAGAGGCCGTGAAGCCGGAGATGGGCCGCCACCACCGCGAGACATTTTGTGAAGACTCGCGGTGCGGAGGACAGGCCAAAGGGCAGTACCCTGTACTGGTAATGATTTCCTGCCACCACAAACCTTAGGTATTGGCGGTGGCTTGGGTGGATGAGGATGTGCGTGTAGGCATCCTTTAGATCCAAGGAGCATAGCCAATCTCCCTGCTGGAGGTAGGGCAGAAGGATTCCAAGGGTAAGCATTTTGAACTTTTCCCGCACGAGGAACCTGTTGAGGTTGCGCAAGTCCAGGATGGGTCTGAGGCCTCCTGTTCTTTTTGGTACTAGAAAATACCTGGAATAAAAGCCTTGACCTCTCAGGTGGTGGGGCACCGGTTCCACCGCCTGTTCCTGTAGAAGACCTGCTAACTCCTGAAGGAGTAAGTCTCTGTGCAGAGGGAGTCGTGGAGGTTTTCCCGGGAAATAGGAGGGAGGGACCTGGTGGAAGTGGAGAAGATAGCCTTCTCTTACGACTTGAAGCACCCAGGCATCTGAAGTGATGTTGGACCACCTGTGGGCGAAGTGAACCAGCCGGCCTCCGGTGCTGGGAGGGGCCAGCGGAGGGGGAGAGGCTATGCTGAAGGAGTCAAAAACCCCCAACCTGCTGAGCAGGGGCTGGTGGTGCAGGCTTGGGGGCTTGCTGCCTACGGGACCCATTACCCCGTCCCTTGGCCTGCTGGCCCTGTTGGGGAGCTGCGGGGGCCTGATATTGGGGGTAGTGTTTATAGGCAGCCGCCTTTCTCGGGTAAAAGGACTTCTTTCCCGAGCCCTTCTTTTTCTGGGAAGGGGCGGAGGTCTTCCTAGAAAGCCTAGTCCTGGTGAGAGTCTCTGTCTCTAGTTGTGCAGCCTTCTCGTCCATAGGTTTGCCAAAGAGGTTTTCACCCCGGCAGGGGACATCGACCAACTTGTCCTGCACCCAGGGCTCAAGGTCAGACGACTGAAGCCAAGCCTGTCGGCGGGCACCGATGCCGGCTGCGGCCACTCGAGCCGATGCTTCAAAGCCATCATAGGCTGCTCGGGATATGAATTTTGAGCATTCCCGAATGCCAGTGGACAAGGCTAGGAACCTCCGCAAAGGTTCCTCGGAGAATCCGGCTAGCTCTTTAGCCAGGTCTCGGAGATACATGCCCATGTATAGCTGGTAGGTCTGGACACGACACGCAAGCATAGAGCCCTGGAAACACTTCTTACCAAGGCCATCCAGGTTACGGGCCTCCCTGCCAGGAGGCACCGAGGAGTGCATCTTCTGGCTCTTAAGACGATGCATGGCCGATTCCACTACCATGGAATGGTGTGGTAGCTGTGCTTTTTGGAAGCCAGGGCTCTTGCGGACTCGATAGATAGAATCGACCCGCTTGCTCAGGACCGGCGAGGAGGCCGGACTCTCCCACATGCGGAAGAGTAGTCGTTCCAGCATGGGAGGAACCGGTACAGTAAAGTGTTCCCTGGCGGGAGAGTCATACTGGAGGGCGTCGAGCTCTTCGGCTCGAGGCTCCTCCTCGGGATCCGCAGGGAAGGCCAAAGCCTTGGCCATATCCCTGACGAAGTCCGAGAACCGGGCATCCTCCGGAGGGGACTGCTTCCGAGGTTCGGACTCAGGCGAGTCCGAGGGGACACACCGAGTCCGAAAAGAATCAGGCGACTCTTCCTCTTCAGACTCCCAGACCGACTCCGAGGAGGAATCGGTGGGGTCGGCCCGGGCAGGCTGTGGCGCCGGCCGCCCCGACGCCGAGGGAGTCGGCATCAACGACCTCGGTCCCGAACGGGAGGCCGAGGGTGACCTCGACCGAGGATCGACTCGAGTTCGCATGGACTCGAGGATCGGCTCGGTCTCCGGGGTCGACTTAGACGTCGACGTCCCGGCGGTCGGGGCAGCGAGGCTAGCGAGCAGTGCCCGCTGCTGGTCCATGAAGGCAGACAGTCTGCTCTCCAAGGCCGTCAACCTGAGTCCGACCTCAGGTGACCCAGCAGCCCCCGACTCGGGCCCCGACGGCGTCGGTCTCGGAGGCGAGTCCAGGAGGACCACAGGACTTACCCGAGCAGGCAGCTCAGACTCCATGCGAGGTTGCTTCGAGAGGTGCTCCTTCTCCAAGGACCCGGGACGGCTATCGGGGCTATGCGACCTGGCCCTCGCGGAGCCAGGAGCGTCCACCGACGCCGCCCTCGCGGGTTTCACCTTCCGTCGATGGTCCCCGGAGGGAGAACCCCTGTCGGAGGAACTCCGGCGACGGTCAGAGCTGGAACCCCTGGACGCCGAGGCCTCCGACGAGGTCCGGGTACGGCTGGGGTCAGCGAAGATCCTATCCCGCTGATGCCGCCGACTTCTCAACGCTTTGGAGGACATTTTGCCACAGGCCCCACAGATCATTTCTTCATGATCCGGGCCCAGGCAGCGGAGGCAATTATCGTGTGTGTCAGTTAGTGACATATTTCGGTCACACTGACCACACTGCTTGAAACCACTGGCAGCCATCGGGGGAAAAAGGGCCCCTGCGAGGTCAAAAGACCGGCTGCCAGTGAAAAAAACGAAAACGAAACTGACTAAATCAGAAAAACCGAAAAAGAAGAGGAGGACTCGTGACCGGCGTCGCGAGTCCGGGCGGGAAGAAAACCGGCGTCAAACCGAAGGAAAAAAGAGAATATTACGAATAAAATCAACTTTTTCGCGGGGACACGACGGGTACGTCTGTAAGGCTCCGCGGAAAAAAGAAGACTGGCTAAGATGGCACCCTTGGGCGGGAAGGCGACCGCGCATGCGCGCTGCAATTCCCAAAGGCTTTCTTTGAAAGCTGGGGAAAATTGCTCCGCAAGGGCTCCGTCGGCGCCGACGTCACCCATATGTGAGGACTGACTTCCTGCTTGGTCCTGGAGAACTATATATACATCTATCTATCTATCTATATATATATACCCATGTCTGCACATAGGGTATGTGGAGAGAGAAAGATTTATCTAGCAACAAGAAGGGGGGGGGGGGTGCCTTCTTGAGAAGATATTAAAAGAATCCCTATTTCCTGGTTATGGGTAGGAAGCCAAGGGAGGTCTTTCACTGGCAAGAGAAGTCTAGTGTCTGAGAACTCTAGCCCCTGAATAACCAGGAATGGAGACCTACCTGGATAATGCAGAGGAGGGTTTTTTTTTATCTGCAGACAGTAAGTCTGAATCCTTCCGTAACTCCAGCAGGTAGCTGGAGAAAAAGATGCAATGAAACATACCACATTTACCCTTGATGAGGGAAGAAAGGGTATGGTGCATTTCTGTGCTCAACATGGATCACGCCATGAAGGATTGAGGATAGAAGGAAAAAACCCAGACAGAGCTGGTCTATACTGAAAGAAAAACCATCTCTGGTGAAGGGGTCCCCTGGAGATGTGAAGCAAACCAGGGAATTGGATAATTCTTTAGGTCTTCCTTTAATTAAAGCCCTGTGACTTTTATTTAAGAAGCCTTTAATGGAAATGGTAAGGGCAGGGAGAACCCAGTAGGCCTGATTAGGTAAAGCCCTTCCTAACCATCTGACAATATGTGCTCTCTAACAAGGCCCCATAGTGTAGAGCTGCTCCGTAGAGATGCAGAGAGCATGTTGCAGGTTAATCAGAGAAAACTGGTGTTTAAGAGCCAGTAGGTATCATGGACTATTCCGCCAAGCCCAAGGATTGGGGAAGGCTAAGGATAGAAGGTAAGGTAAGGTGATGTGTCTGCAACAATAGCCAAAAAGGTTCTTAAACCATCTGGGATCTGGTGGTAAGGCCAGAAACAATTGAAATGGGAGGATAAGATTTGGCTGCTTGGTCAGCAAGTTAGTGGTCTAACCAGTAAGAGCCCCTGCAAGTCTAACTACTGATAGGGCAGCAGTAGACATCTTAGGTCCAAAGATTGGGAAAGAAATACAGACCTAAGTAGGAGTGGTGAGACTCCGCTATTGTCTGAGAAGCTGCCAGGAAAAATAAGAATGCAAGGGGGAGACAACTCTGAAAGAAAACTTAGGGGCTTAAGGAAAGCCCTCAATAAAGTGGTATCACTCCTACAGACCAAATGTCTTAGTAAGAGGGACAGAGTTGAAAAGACGACTTACTGTGGAGTAAATCTTTGATAAGTAGTATGAGAGATGCTGATACACGAGAAAAGTCAAAGGTAAAGGCATGGTGACCTTATTGACAGCTGTTACTCCTCTGTGTAGTTCAGAGGACGAAGAATAACTGTACTACCTGTAAAGCATAATCATTTTAAGAAGCTCATTGAGCTAATAGTCAGAATGTCTCTTCAAGAGGGACATATGTAAATTTTTGGATGGAAGTGATGTGTAGATGCTTGTAGAGGTAAAAAGCAAACTACAGGATCTAAACCTCAAAGAGGAAAAAGGATTCAGGGATGAGTTTATCAGCAACCTTGCAGCTGCTGGGTTTGCTGAACTCGTTGAGGTTGTGGTTTCCTGAGCCTGGCTGGTTGTTTCCCCTGCCTAGAGGCATCTGTATGATGGGGAGAAGATGGATAAAACCTTCTCCCATTAAGGGAACAAAGCTGCTTAGTAGATTATCAACTGGGATAGAGGAAGGCAAAGACAAGCTTTGTAAAGCAATCATGTCAGTGGTTAACTGAGCAGCCTGAAGTAAAGTCTCTTTATTAAAGAGATTCTCTCCAGTGCAAGGAGCATTTCCCAGTTTATCTTGTACAGATTTGTCCAAGTCTGAAACTTGGAGCCAGGCCCTATGTCGTGCTCCTATGGCTATAGCAGAGGTTCTGCTAACAGACTCGAAAGAGTCTAAGGAAGCACGAGTAAGGAACTTAGAAATATTTTGAGCATGATTGACTAACCTAGAAAAATCTGCTCTTTTAGGCTCTTGGAGGAAAGGGGTAAAAAGCAATAAATCTTTTGTGACCTCCTCAAGAGATAAGCCCATATAAAAAATATATGAAAGGATTCTTGCTGAAAGCATGGATGCCTGGAAAGTTTGACATCCAAAGGCATCTAAAGTCTTAGCCTCATGACCTGGTGGATAAGAAGAGTGTTTCTTAGTACTCTTAACACTCCTCATTGCTGATTCTACAACCAGAGAATGATGAGGGAGCTGAGGCTTTTGAAAACCTGGAGAAGGGGGGGGGGGCACCTTGTATAGATCTGTTGCCCTAGAAGGTGGGGATACCATTAAAGGAGTTTCCCACGTACTGAATAGGAGATCCTGCAAGGTCTATTGCAAAGGAAGCATAATGACTTCCTTTGGATTGCAGGGGATCTGTATAGGTTGTGGATCCCCTGGTGCAGGGTCTTGACCAGGTATAGGAATGGCAAGTAAGTTAGCCATATCAAGCAGAAAAGCTTGAAAGGAAATCTCCCCAGAGGGGAGTCATCGAGGAAGAACTAGATCTGTTGAAAAACTAGCTCTAGCACCCATCCGCTCATTCAGATTCTGTAGAATAGAAGATCTGGAGGGGTGGAGCATCGGATTATCTCTGATAGATAGTTGTCGGTACCACAACTCGTCAGTAGCAAGTCGTCCATGCTAGGGATCGATTCCAAACTCAGTATGGAAGGGAGCCGGGCGGTACCGACACCGATGTCGATACCGGGATCGGTACCATCAGTGACACCGATAGATGAAGATCAGTCTGCGATGGCACTATCGGTACCATGGAAACCAAAAGTGGCAGACCTTGATCATCGGTGGAATGTCTACGGTACCGTGTGAAGTCGGTACCCAGTCATCCAGACTAGAGATCGATTCTACACTCGGCATCGAAAGAAGCGAGTCTATCGATGCGTATCTGGAGGGTACCGACGTGGATACCAGCATCGCTACCGGGACCGATGTGGGAAGACCGGTCGGTAGCGGCACCGAGAGCACTCGACTGCGATCATCGTTGTGGAATGTTTCATCCAGCACCATTGCCGATGCCGGGGTACCAGCACCGCTCAAAGCGGAAACCACCACTGGACATGGCTCAGGCATGTTCACCGAGGTGAAAACCCCGGGAACAGCCTGAAACCCCGTTAGTGCTTTGGAGACAGAAGCCTCCCGCCGGGGTTTTAAAGCCAAAATGTCCTCAGGGGTAAGCCCAAAGGCATCTCTATGAAGAACATGAGATCTACCACCCGAGGACTGGCTAGTCTTTACAGACTTTTGTTTGGTTACCTGATCCTGCGAAAAAGAAGATGGAGTTGGAGCTGGTACCCTCAAGAGAGAGGGGAACGGCGCATCGAGTTGAGCTCGATGGTGAAAACCTCTTGGAGAAATAGTAGTGCAGGAGAGACAGTCCAGCGGATTGTGTTCAGGTCCCAAACATGGAAGGCACCAATTATGGGTGTCCAAAAGTAATTTGGTAGTGCCACAGTTAAAACACTTTCTAGTGGCTAGAATTTCCATGAGGGAAAAAGGAGAGGCCTAGCAGGCTGAAGCCTGTCAGGCACTAAATGGGAAAAAAATTTCCTACAGAAGGAAATATTTGTAAAAGAAAGAAGAAGAAAACACCGGCGATACTGGTACGTCGAGGGAAGGTAGACGCGACCACAAGAAAAAACAAAAAAATAAGGGAGAATTTTCTGCAGTGACAGGAGGACATCCTGCCGGCTCCGTGGAAAAACGAAAACTGAGGAGAGGCAGCACGCAGGCGTGGTGGGATACTCCCAAAGGCGTTCTAATTGGACGCTGGGGAGCGTTCCCATGCAGACTCTGTCAGTACTGACGTACCCATATGTGAAGACTACTTGTTCCTGGAGATATGACAAATAGCTGATACTGGAAACAAGAATTAAGAGAAGGCAGAGAAAAGCAGAAAAATAACGTTCCTTTCTGATTTCTTTGTATTTTAAATTTATTGTAAACCGCATAGAGTGCAAGCAGTTTTGCGGTAAATCAAATAAAGGTCACCATAACTGTTTTATTTTTTATTTAATGATTGGAATATGTGAGCTTTTGGAATGTACATCTGCTAGGACCGTGTTGGATATGGCTGGGGCCAAGTTCAAGATAAAAATTTGGGAAGGGACCTCAAACCTCCCCCCCCGGTCAGGCTTTGCTTTCTTCAGCTTCAGACACACACACACACACTGCCCCCGGTCACTTAGTCCCTACAACCATGCACATATAGTGCTCCCAGACAATGAGTCCCCACACAAACACACGCTGTCCCATGACATTCAACCCCCCCCCCACACACACACATATACATATACTGCCCCCAGAGAAGTTCAGGAAGTTGTGTCATAACTTCCAAGCCTGTGTCAAGCGAGTTGAGTACATCAGATAATTACTTTAAAAAGAATAGCTTTACATATTTATGTGTCTATATTTGTTATGAGTGATTTTATTTTATTACTATCTGGGGTCACGGGAAGTTTCAGCTGCTAAAATAGGGCCACATGGGGAAAAAGGTTTGGGAAGTACTGCTTTAGTACAATCTGTGCTTACCACCATCTTATAGAAGGTAAACCCATCTCTTTACAGCCTTCAGCTGATCACTTTACGCAGGGCTTGCTTTTTACAAAACCTCTCCTTAACCCTGCAGTGTCTTGAGACCTCAACCTTTAGCTCAGCTGATGAACGCTCCATTTGAGCTTCTAGATACCAGTACTCTGATGTTCCTAATCTAGAAGAACTTGTTTTTGGTGGCAATGTCTTCCATATGTAGAGTTAGCAAGCAAGCTCCAATAGCAAATGCACTCTTTACACATTGTGTACATAATACCACACTATTATTGAAAAAAATCTAAATTTCTTTCAAGTGTCAGATTTCCACCTTAAATCAGTCAGTTATCTTTCCAACATTTTTCCAAAGGGGAAAACACAAAGACTTCTATTTGGAGCAGGCTGAAGCCTATAGAACGTCCACCTAGCTTTTTGTTTCTTTTAACCCTAGTAGTTTGACGGCTACTATCCACAAACACGTTCTTTCAGTTTGGCTAGCAGACTGCATCTCCTTTGCTTATGCACAGGCAGGTCTGATGCTTGACGGCCATGTCATAGCTCATAACATCAGAGCTCTGGCTGTGCTGGTGACCTATTTGCTTTCAGCCTACATGGAAGAGATTTGCAAGGCTGCGACTTGGACATCAGTCCATTTACCTCACATCACTGTTTGGAAAGGGACTCCTGACACAAAAGCAGATTTTGTTCCATTCTGCCTTGTTCTTACACTGCCTAACTAAAGGCCTGTTGCCTTAGCAGAAAATTTTACTTAACTGTTTTGCTTTTTTTTTTTTGGGAATCTACCTGTTATGACACTCCATGTTCCCATTTTCTTTGAGGCATCCAATAGCTAGTGAGCACATCCTGTTTGGCTATGGCAAAAAGAAATAACATTACTCACCAATAGCAGGTATTATCCATGGAGAGCAGTTGTATTCTGGTTAAGATGGGGGGGGGGGGGGGGGGGGGTTGTAGGTGGAAAGGCATGTATGCACAGAGGGGACCACACCAAAAGCTTCTAAAAGGAGCTGAAGAAGGTTCCTGCATAGGGCTGTATCACTGATGTCACCTCTATATGAGAATTTATCCTGCTGTCCATGGAGATTTACTTTAGGTGTGTAAATATTTCTGTCTAGAAGTGATATTAATCAACTCTAAGCAGACATCACACAGGATCTCTCAGAGCTTAAAAAAACAAACAAATGATTTCTGAGCATGCACAGAGATTCCCACACCACCTCCAGAATACTTCAGTCTAAGACGTTCCATGCTTGCACAGTCCTAGTAGGCCCTCATCGTAGCCTCAGATGGGACCCAATTTTATTCCTGTAGTTCTACCTTTTTTTCCCTTAAAAACCTTTCCTTTTCTTAAATATAAATTTCTTTTTACCACTTTTTATGTTTATTTGATTTTTTTTTTTATTGTAAACCACACTGAATTATCTTATGAGGGAGGAGTGGCCTAGTGGTTGGGGCAAGTTACCTTGGGCCGGAAGGACTGGGGTTTCTAGTCCCACAAGTGCTCCTTGTGTCTTTGGGCACACCACTTAACCCTCCATTGCCTCAGGTACAAAACCATAGATTGTGAACCCTTTGGGGACAAGGGAAAAATATATATACAGTACATGAATGTACACCGCTTTGACTGGTAGAAAAGCAGTATATAAGCCTAAAATAAATATTCTAAGGCAGAAATGTGGTATATCAGCCATAATAAACCAACTGTGCAGAAGGAAAGGCCTGGCAATCTACTTCAGTTGCATCTTGCCAAGAAACCCCAGGTGATAGAACTATACACAGGGTCACCAGAGTCGGCATCAACCCAACAACAAGCACCTGTTTCAGCAGACACCTGTTCAAGCTTTGATACAGTTCAACTTTCATAGCAGTGAAGCCTGCATGTAAAAAAAATGGTCAAGTACATTCTGGAAGAGATGCCAAAACACTGGAGTCGACTGGAAAATGTTTAGTCTTATAAGCAATGGGGACATTTTCAAAACATAAGTCTAGGCTAAAAGACTGCCAATGAATATCCCGACAGACCGCCAAACCCCCAGTTAAAACTGGTGCAGGCTTTGAGTGGGATGGTGCGACGATTGCTGCTAACAGCTCCAGCAATTAAAGTTAGGAGAGATGTCTTAACCTGAACCGCTAAGCAGCTGCATATAGTCATTAACCAGATGGCATCTCTGGTGTCCTGCCAGCCTAAATATTCAACAGTGGAAACCACATGTGTTTTGCTACTGAATATTCTATTGATTAAAGCAGCAGTGGTCTGCTGCTTTTTAACATATTCATAAATAACCTGGAAATAGGAATAATGAGTGAGGTAATCAAATCTGCAGAGGGCCTTAATAAATTGGAAGACTGGGCATTCAAATGGCAGATGAAATTTAATATGGACAAGTGCAAAGTTATGCACCTAGGCAAGAACAACCCACTCTGTGGTTACACGATGCAGGGTTCCACATAAGGAACCACTACCCAGGGAAAAGATTTAGGTGTCATCATGAATAACACATTGAAACCCTCCGTCCAGTGTGCAGCAGCAGCGGCCAAGAAAGCAAATAGAATGCTAGGAATCATAAGGAAAGGAATGGAAAATAAAACAACCTCCAAAATGGTAAGGGAATGGAAGGATACTCCTATGAGGAGAGGCTAAAAAGGTTAGGGCTCTTCAACCTGGAAAAGAGAAGGCTAAGGAGAGATATGATAGAGGTCTATAAATTAATGAATAGATTGGAACAGGTAAATATAGATTGATTGATTGTTTATGTCATCAATATGTAGGACTAGGGGGCATGTAATGAAACTACAGTGTAACCCCATATAAGACTAATAAGAGAAAATATTTTTTCACTCAATGCGTAATCAAACTCTGGAATTCATTACCAGAGGATGTAGTAAAAGCTGTTAGTGTAGCTGGGTTTAAAACAAGATTGACAAGTTCCTGGAGGAAAGGTCCATAAACAATTTTAAAGAGGACCTAGGAAATCCAATGCTTGTCCCAATACAAGCATTATGGAACCTGTCGTCTGGGGAAACTGCTATGTACTTGTGACCTAGAGATTGGCCACAGTTGGAAACAGGGTACTGGGCTTGATGGACCTTGGCCTAACCCAGTATGGCATATCTTATGTTCGTAAGTGGGTCAGAACTTGATTAGAATGGTTATGTGGTAATGTGGCATACAGTGGGAAAGTATTCTCTTTACAACATAGGCCAGACAGCAGTTTAGGGGAACAAAGGTAGTTTTTATTCTGTCACAGCTTGTTAAACCTCCGCAAACTTGTTCTCTTAGCCCTTCCTCCTGCCCCAGTTCCCAGTCCAAGATGTGATATTGTGGAAAGACAGCTTTATTTGTGTGAAACCAATGACAACCTGCCACAGGCTGTGTTTCGATCCCCTATGTCAGGGGTTAGTCTGGCAAATATTAAAAACATAAATATATAATACAAAACGTCATAAAATAACAGATCACAAAATAAACAAAGAAACAATATAAAAATAAGACTGAATTAAAATGAGATTAAAAATAAATTAATCATGAAACTGAACAACAGTAAACATCATTATATCTAAAACAAACTTTCTTGTATTTATAAAGAATCATGGATAAACATAAAATCTCTGAAAATAAAATGAAAGGATGTGAAATAAAAATATATAAAAAAGATACATTCTTAAACAGCAGTATTTATAAGACCAAAGGATCCTGTAACACTGTTCTAATTATTAAAATCCTGTACAAACTAAAAGAAATATAATAATTAAGAACTATAAAATACCATATAAAACAAGAGAGTATATCAAAAACATTAACATGTAGAGACTGAAGATAACATATAGTGTCCAGAAAGGGGGTGGTAGCTGGAGCGAATCAGCAAGGGAGGGAAACCAACATAACTTAACTGGGAATAGTATATATGAGGCTATTTTACAGCTAAAAAAGTACCTGTGAATAAACACCTCATTGAAATGAATAAATGTTTATAAAACTGCTAGTCAGTCAAATGATAAACTGTATGACATGTAGTTTCTTAACATAAAGTAGAGGCCGCGGGGCTGAGTCCACGCCTGTAACCGGGCGGTGCGAGGAGGGAGGGGCAATGTAAGGGGGGGGGAAGTTGATGGGGAAGAGGAGTCGGCGTCGGGCATCATTTAAACTCATTGACTCCCGTCCCACGTGTTCAGGGGGGAGCCAGTGAGTGGAAAGAAAGAGGAGGCAAGGGTGCATTTTCCTCGGTGGGCCCTGGGCTACCAGTCGCAGAGCTGGGATCGGTGTGGTGAGGCGCTGGCCTGTACTTGATTCGGCATGGGATTTGGTTGGCTGGGCCTTCAAGGATCGAGGAGGGCAGCACTGGGGGGGCCCGGCTGGAGCCTAGCGGAAGCACGTGGCTGTGCCTTGACGGCAACGTTTGTTTTCCTTGGTTCCGCAGGGAAGGCAGGCAAGTGGGGAATTGCTCGTTGGTGGGACAACAGAGAAACTATATATATATATATATATATATATATATATATATATATATATATATATATATATAAATCCTTACACAGGAGCATCCCATGGGCGGCTGGGGCAATGCCGGCACGAAGGAAACAGCAGGGCAAAGTGGCAGGGGGAGCCAGGGAATTAGCCGGGAGGCGGGTGAGGCAGACAGTGAGGGGAGCTATGGGGGAGGGGGATAGCATGACCGGGTCAGGACCTACTGGGGCGGGTTTGGAGGTATGGGGATGAGGATTGAGAACGGGAAGGTCTGCCAGAGGTGCCAGGGGAAGGCGGTCCGTGCAGAGAGGGGTTCCTTCCACGCCGGTGGCAGGGAGGGCTTCTGAGGCAGCACCGGGAGTGGGGAGTGTCAGCGGGCCTTCACGTGGGTCCCGCTCACGGTCAAAGAAGCGGGGCAGTCAGAGGGGCGGGTGGTGGGGTGCTGAAGCTGGTCCAGGGGAGGGGTGTGCTGTTAGGGGCAATGGGGTTCCTTTGGGCCCCAGGGGGATGGAGTCTAGGGGTCTTCCAGTTAATGTTTATGACAGTGGTGTGGGGTTGGGGCCTCGAATGCTTTATCCTGGATGGGGAGGAGCAGGAAGGAGCATGGCCCGCTGGGAGCTCAGGTGCTTGGGAGCATTGGGCACGGGGGGGGACAGGGTTCATCTGGGGCTGAGTGGTTGGGGGCGTGGCGGCCAGCTTGGCATGCAGTGGTTCCGCCCCCTGTTTTTCCTTCTTTGTCTCCTCAGATGCCTGTGAGGGGTACAAGCACTGCAGAGAGGATCGGAGAAGGCTCCCGGAAAGAGGGTCAACCAGCGGCATATCCAATGCGAGGTGGAGATAGAGCAGGCGGGCGAAGTATTGCGCAGCAGCAGCATGTGGAAGAGAGCGGCATTGCAGCGGCTGGGGCAGATGTGGCAGTTGCTGGGCATGCGGACACAGGTGAGTTCCCAGCTGTGCGAGGCAATGCGTCTAAGGACAACAGGGGGTCATCAAAAAGCAAGGATAAAGGACGCAGAAAACGTAAGCGCGGAGGAAGGCGGCGACACAGGTCAGATTCTTCCTCATCATCGTCCAGCTGTTCGTCGTCATCCTCTTCGAGTGGAGGGGACTCGGGGCCGTTGGCGGGAGGCTCTAGCGGGGTGACTGGTCAGCAGGTGGGGGGAGCTCCTTTGGCGGAGTATGCGGAATTGTGGGAGGGGGTCCCTAAAAAATTACGTCGAAAGATTCGAAAACATCGGTATATTGACATTTTTCGTTTATTGGAGGGGAGGAGGCATTCGGGGGATAGTAGGAGAAAGAGGAAAGAGGATAAAAAGGCTGGCAGAGTGAAGGTGGTTTCCCGGAATGTAGTGAATTGGACGCGATCTTTTTTGCGTATAGCGAGCGTGTGGGGGCATTATCACCCCGAGCAATACGGTATGCTGCTGGCTTACGCGGATGCGATTTTAGAAGCTGCACAAACGCATGAGGGCTGGTCGTGGTTAAACTACGATGAGCGTTTTAGAGATAAGATGGAGGAGAATCGAGTTTTGTCTTAGGGATCCCAGGATATTAAATTTATGGCTCACACAGATGTCTGCAAAAGGGGGGGGGGGGTGGGAGTCGTTCCTTTCGGAATACAGGAGCTGGGTTGCAACAAAAGCGGGGGCAGCGGGGGACTTGTGCTGGAGATTTAATAAAGCGTCGTGTCCCTTTCCGGACTGCAAATTTCGGCACGCATGCTCCAGTTGCGGTGGCAGACATGCAGCTGCAAAGTGCACCAAGAAGGTCTCCTCTCCTCCTGGGGGGACATTGCCGAAGTAAGGATTTATACAGTTTGGCCCCTACCCCAATTAAGGTACCGGTGTTGCAGGCTAGGTTGTCTTGTTATCTGAGGTGGGGAGACAGAGTAATTTTAGACAACGGGTTTTGGGAGGGTTTTGTCATTCCGGTGGTGGGCAAAGTGAGGGGCAGTTTGCCGCACAACGCACCTTCGGTACAGCGGTTAGCAAAAATTGTGGGACAAAATTTGTTATCGGAATTGGAGCTTGGTCGTGTTGCCGGCCCCTTTTCCGAGAAACCATTTCCGAATTTCGTGGTTTCCCCATTGGGGATTATTCCTAAGAAAGAAGCGGGAAAGTTTAGACTAATTCATAACCTGTCCTTTCCCGAAGGAGATTCTGTCAACGACCAAATACCGCGGGATAGGTGTGCGGTGCGTTATGCGTCTTTTGATCGGGCAGTGGAATTGGTTCGGCGGGTGGGGAGACGGGCGTGGATGGCGAAGGTTGACATTGAGGCGGCATTTAGGCTATTGCCGGTCCATCCAGATAGTTTCCCATTGTTGGGTTTTCGGTTTGAGGACAACTTTTATTTTGATAAGTGCATGCCGATGGGTTGTTCAGTGTCCTGTGCGTACTTTGAGAAATTTAGCACGTTTTTGCATTGGGCGGTAGTGAAGGACGTCGGTTGTGCTACATTATTTGGACGATTTTTTGTTCGTGGGGGCCGATCAGTCCGGGGAGTGCCAATCGCTGGTCGACGGTTTTATGGACGTGGCGAAAGAGTTGGGGGTTCCGTTGGCGGAAGGGAAATCGGAGGGTCCCACGAGGCTGTTGACGTTCTTAGGTGTCGAGTTGGATTCCTCAGAGATGGAGGTTCGGCTGCCGCGCGAGAAGGTGGTCTGGTTGCGGGTGTTGGTGGCCAATGCACGGGCGTCTAGTAAGTTGACCTTGCGGGAGTTGCAGGCATTGTTGGGAGCTTTGAATTTTGCGTGCAAGGTCATCCCAATGGATAGGGTGTTTTTGCGGCATTTGGCTGGAGCGACGGCGGGAGTAAAGCAACCGCATCATCGAATCCGGGTGTCAGGAGAGTTGCGGGACGACTTATGGATATGAGATATATTCTTGCAGGAATTTAATGGGACTTCGGTAATGATCGGGGAAGAGATTTCCTTGGACAATTTGCAGTTGTACACGGATGCAGCAGGGGGAATTGGTCTGGGCATTTATTTTGCCAGGGCCTGGTGTACTGCGAGATGGCCGCAAGGGTGGCGGGATGCAGGTTTGGTGAAGAATGTGACATTTATGGAGCTATTTCCCATGCTGGTTGCATTGAAATTGTGGCCAGACCGCTTGCGTAATAGGCAGGTATTGTGGTGGTGCGATAACACCTCAGTGGTTAGCGTTATTATACCCCACGGTGCAAGCGGGTGGCTGAACTCATGCGGGAGGTGGTATTATCATGCTTACGTTTGAATGTCTGGATCAGAGCGAGGCATATCCCGGGTTGCATCAATGAGGTGGCTGATGCTCTCTCGTTTTCAGTGGGAGCGTTTTCGCAAACTGGCGCCAGGAGCAGCTGCAGCGGGATGCAAGGTCCCAAAGCGATTGTGGCAAGTTGGCCTGTCGGGATGTTGAGTTTGCTGCGGAACTCGGTAGCGCAAACGATGTGGGTGGCGTATCATCGCAGCTGTGCCAAGATAGAAGAGTTCTGCACGGCGAGCGGTTGGCGGCTGGAAGCTGTTTCCGATTGGATGCTGGCTCAGTATGTAGTGGCTGCAAAGCAGAGCAGGATCTCCAAGGCGGCGGTGCGGTCTGGCGGGGTTTATGTTTTTTGCAAAGGCGGTGGGCTGGGCTCCCGAAGGGACTGGGTTTTTAACCCAGAGTTTGATGCACGGGTGGGAGAGAATGGAGCCGAGACAAAGGGACCGCAGACGGCCTATCACGCACGACTTGCTGGTGCAGATTTGCGCTGTACTGCCTGTCTTGGCGTCGTCCAGTTATGAAGGGGTATTGTTTAAGGCTATATTTTGTTTGGCATTCTTTGGGGCTTTTCGTATCGGGGAGTTGGTTTCTAATTCAGGGGGTCGGAGGGGGAGGGCGGTTTGCTCTCGCGGCATGTGCAGCTCGAAAAAGGGAGCTTGCGGGTCTTGTTGGCTCGGTCTAAGACCGATCAGCTTGGGTGCGGCTTGTGGGTGGTGCTGCGTGAGTTGGTTAGTGGGTCAACCTGCCCGGTAGCCGCACTGCAGGAATATCTCCGTTTCCGCCCGGCGGTTGGTGGTTTGCTGTTTGTTCATGCTGATGCTAAAAAAGTGACAAGGTTTTAGGTAACAGCGGTATTACACATGGCACTGCGGCAGGTGGGGGAGGAGCCTGGTCTTTTTGCAGCGCATTCTTTCCGCATAGGTGCAGCAACTAGTGCGGCGGCTGCAGGTTTGTCGGGTCAGGAGGTGCAGCACATAGGGAGATGGCGGTCTAAGGCCTTTCTGGGATATGTCCGTTTCTAATGGGGGGGGGGGTTCAGGGAAGGCATGTGACTAATAATTTTTCTTTTGCAGACTGAGAGCAGACTCCGCATAGCTGCTGGTTGATCGGCCCCTCTTTCGTGTACTGGGCGGGTCGGCGTGCAGCTGTGCATCCGTTGGGGTCGAATTTGGGCCTGGATCTGGCAGTGGTGACCTTTACATGGCTGGGTGAGCGCGGTCTGCGGTGGACACAGTTGCTCCCTTTGCTTCGGCACCATGCAAGACTTCTGAGTCCACCGGGCTTGATGTTACTTCATCTGGGTGGCAACGACTTATCGGCATGGACTTGCAAGCAGTTAATCAGAGCGGTGCAAAAGGACTGGGGGGGGGGGTTGCACTTATTCCCGGGACTAATAATAATGTGGTCTGATATTATCCCACGGCCGAGTTGTCGGGACCAGCGGCGTTGGTCGCGGGGCTTAGCGAAGATAAACGGCAAATCGGCCGCTGGGTGTGTGTGCTCATGGGGGATACCAAATCATGCATTCTTGGGTGGATGTGAGCTGTGCCGGTTTGTACGGAAGGGATGGGGTACACTTATCCCCGGTGGGGTTAGATTTATTATTGAATGATTGGCAGGAAGCTCTGGAGTGGGTTGCTCTTCAGGATTCTCACTGGTCGCAGCTTTGCTTTGGGGGGGCGGCGCAGTGACATGCAGGACGTCTGCGCCGTTGGCGGGATTCCGGATGTTTCCGGGGTCCGGACGCTTAGGATAAGCTTGGGACGGGGGTTGGTACCCCCGACCTGGACAAACCCCCTGGCTGGGCTTTTGCTAATGACATGGCGAGGGGGGGGGGGGAAGAACAGAAAAAGTGGAGGCGCCATCACCTTGCTAGTGATATGGCGGGTGATGGATTAGTCCGCTGGGTTATGTTATGTGATGTTATGTTCATGCATTAAAAGTTAATAAAGCTGCGACCAGTTGGTTGTCCAAATTCTTGATTGTCTTGGTGTCTTTGTGCTGCTTGGGGTAAAGTGATGGGGGGGGACCAAGAAAAGGTGAGAAAGGAAGGATTTAAGTTTGGGGTTTAAGGAGGAGCGGTGAGTCCGCGCTCCATCGGTTAGTAGAGGCCGTGGGGCTGAGTCCACACAGGCCGCCTGTAACCGGGCGGCGCAGCAAGCAACGAGGGAGGGGCAATGTAAGGGGGGGGAGTTGATGGGGAAGAGGAGTCGGCGTCGGGCATCATTTCAACTCATTGGCTCCCGTCCCACGTGTTCGGGGGGAGCCAATGAGTGGAAAGAAAGAGGAGGCAAGGGTGCATTTTCCTCGGGGGGCCCTGGGCTACCAGTCGCGGAGCCGGGATCGGTGTCCCACCCACCCTCTGTTTTATAGGGTTGGGATGATAGGGAGATAGATAGGGGTGTCGCAGTTGGAGGGGGGTGTCGAGCAGGCGGGATCCCGGAGGTTTCCGGGGTCCGGACGCTTAGGATAAGCTTGGGATGGGGGTTGGTACCCCTGACCCGGACAAACCCCCTGGATGGGCTTTTGCTAATGACATGGCGAAGTCAGGGGCTAAGGGGGAGGGGGGAAGAAGAGAAAAAGCGGAGGCGCTATCACCTTGCTAGTGATATGGCGGGTGATGGATTAGTCCACTGGGTTATGTTATGTGATGTTATGTTCATGCATTAAAAGTTAATAAAGCTGCGACCAGTTGGTTGTCCAAATTCTTGATCGCCTTGGTGTCTTTGTGCCGCTTGGGGTAAAGTGGTGGTGGGGGGGGGGGGACCAAGAAAAGGTGAGAAAGGAAGGATTTAAGTTTGGGGTTTAAGGAGGAGCGGTGAGTCCGCGCTCCATCGGTTAAAGACCAGTGCTGCGTGTAAAACGAGTGTCATTTAAAACAAGAAAAAGCTGCAGCTTAAAACATGGGAATAACATTTAAACATAAAATCGCAGCTTGAAGCATCACAAAGGTGGGTTTAAAATTAGAGGTAACAACTTAACCCACTGAGTTTAGTTTCAAAAACCGCAGTAGTGTAATAGTGCCTGACTCAAATGAATCATACATGTATATAATAAAAAAAACTTTTAAAATGAAAGGAAAAAATGTTATACCTTTGTGTCAATATGAAGGCTTGCACAAAACATCAATTATACACGTTAATCATTTTGTTGACAGGTAGTTGTTTAACTGTATAGCACTTGGTTTCTTATTGTAAAAAGACCAGTGCTGCGTGTAAAACAAGTGCTATCTAGAACATGAAAAAGCCGTAGCTTTAAACATCATGAAGAATGGGTTTAAAATTAGAGCTAGCACTTCAACATAAAAACCGTAGTTTTACACATCGCTAGAGGTGGATCTTTCAAAAAAATAAGGATGAACACTTTAAGCCCATTATATATAATTTAAAAAAAAACTTGTGTTAAGACCGCGGGAGTAAAATAGAGCCTTATTAAATGGATCGTATACATGCACAATAGAAATCTTCTAAAAATGAACAAGATAAAATGTTGTACCTTTACAGCAGCTTGGAAGCTTGCACAACTCGTCAATGAATTGCAGTGCAGAAAACCATATTGAAGAGACGCTTGCTCATGCACTCTTACTAAATGGAGAGGAAAGAGGAGGCGGAGTCTGACAAACCACGGGAAACAAACGTCATCTGGTGACAGTAGTGAATGACTGCTGCCGTGAAAACACTGCATATATGAGTAGCTAGTCTAAAAATTGTATACTTTGATTCTAGACTGAAGTTGTAAATACATAAAAAGTATTTAAATCTAATGCTAGCAAACACAAAAAAGGAGACAAAATTTTTTTGGATATGAATAAAAACAAATACTGCGGAGTAAATTGAAAACAAATAAGACCTCTGAAAAAATTGTACTGCACAGGTACAATGTATTTTTCTAAAAACCAAATTATGAAAGAAAAAGGGGGGGCTCTAAAGGAAAACAGAAAGATCTTTATCTAAATTAAGACCCTTTGGTGCAAGAGTCTCAAGTAAAAAAAAATGTATCTTTGTTCAAGTCTCATGATCGTCTTATTGATGTCTCCACCTCTCCAATTAGTTTTTACTTTTTTAAATAACAAAAAACTTTAAATCCATAATTTTAAAGTGGTTCTCCTGCCAATGTAGTACGAGAGGACTCTGCCCCCTCTTTCCTCTCCATTTAGTAAGAGTGCATGAGCAGGCGTCTCTTCAATATGGTTTTCTATACTGTGCAATTCATTGACTAGTTGTGCAAACTTCCAAGCTGCTGTAAAGGTACAACATTTTATCTTGTTCATTTTTAGAAGATTTCTATTGTGCATGTATACGATCCATTTAATAAGGCTCTATTTTACTCCCGCGGTCTTAACACAAGTTTTTTTTAAATTATATATAATGGGCTTAAAGTGTTCATCCTTATTTTTTTGAAAGATCCACCTCTAGCGATGTGTAAAACTACGGTTTTTATGTTAAAGTGCTAGCTCTAATTTTAAACCCATTCTTCATGATGTTTAAAGCTACGGCTTTTTCATGTTCTAGATAGCACTTGTTTTACACGCACCACTAGTCTTTTTACGGTAAGAAACCAAGTGCTATACAGTTAATCATTTTATTGACAGGTAGTTTAACGTGTATAATAATTGATGTTTTGTGCAAGCCTTCATATTGACACAAAGGTATAACATTTTTTCCTTTCATTTTAAAAGTTTTTTTATTATATACATACATACATGATTCATTTGAGTCAGGCACTATTTCACTACTGCGGTTTTAACACTAGTTTTTTTTAAACTAAACACAGTGGGTTAAGTTGTTACCACTAATTTTAAACACACCTTTGTGATGCTTCAAGCTGCGTTTATGTTTAAATGTTATTCCCATTTTTTAAACGTACCCTTCGTGATGTTTTAAGCTGCGGCTTTTTCTTGTTTTAAATGACACTCGTTTTACACGCAGCACTGGTCTTTTTATGTTAAGAAACTACATGTCATACAGTTTAGCATTTGACTGAGCGGCAGTTTTATAAACGTTTATTCATTTCAACAAGGTGTTTATTCACAGGTACTTTAGCTATAAAATAACTTAAATGGGAATAGTATATATTGAGGCTATCTTTGTTTCCCTCCCTTGCTGATTCGCTCCTGCTACCACCCCCTTACCCTTTCTGGACACTATGGGGTATGTTTACTAAAGTGCGGTAAACGTGAATAACGCGCGTTGTATGACGTTAACGATCGTAAGTGCAGTATAACGCGCGTAAGCACGCGCCAACGACCGTTAACGTCATACTACGCGCGTTAACCGTAGTTAACGATCGTAAAGCCCCGCGTTGCGTTAAAACAGCACAGAAGGTGGAGAGTGGGCGGAGAGAAGGGGTC
Source organism: Ichthyophis bannanicus (assembly GCA_033557465.1). Classification (NCBI taxonomy): domain Eukaryota; kingdom Metazoa; phylum Chordata; class Amphibia; order Gymnophiona; family Ichthyophiidae; genus Ichthyophis; species Ichthyophis bannanicus. The sequence goes on from CM066033.1 coordinate 663,886,795, forward strand.
AATGGGCGGAGAGTGGGTGTGGAGAGGCTCCCCTCACACTAACGCGCTGAAATTCACAGCACAATTCCAACGCGAATAAAAACCTGCTGTTAAAGGGGAGAGAAACCATTTAGCTGTCAGCAATGTATAGCACAGGCAGGGAAACCCAAAAAACGTGATAAGTGTGAAACATGTGCACACAACATAAGAGCACAGAAACACTGAGAATGACCCAAATAAACGGATAAAAACAAGAACCAAGTTGGGCAACAGTGGTATCAATGCGCCCCCCCCCCCCCCGAGTAAGCCTTATAGCACAGAGAGAAAATGTGGAAGGGACTAAACACTGTCCCCATACAAGGGGAATGGATCCACAGTGAAACAACGCTGTTCATGGTGACCTCAACCACCAGACAGGGTGCCTATGGCGGGCACATGTCCCGCAACAGCATGGCGTGCATGTTGGAATGGCAACTGGACAGATGCTGGAGAAGGGGATACCGAGGGCCGCAGGCAGCACATGTCAAGGCACCACCAGGGAATGCACCAGCTATGTGAGAACATGGTGGCGCAGTGCACAAAAGCACTGTATCCGAAAGCAGAAGGTCACAGGTTCAAGTCCCAGCTGTGGATCCTGCCAACCCACACCGCATATTTTACCCACCATTGCAAAGTCCTAATACAGACTGAACCTTATTTGCAGATGACCGAAACATGCCCATAACACCGACATCCCACCCCACAGAGCACAGACACCATAAACCTACCCAATACCTATAGCAGAGCCCCCCAAATGCAGCCCTGGAGTGCCAAACACCCATTCCGTCTCCCCACTGCCTATGAGCAAGATGCCTGTGTTGCATGTCTATGCGCCACACCCACGGTCTGCAAATGTATCTCATGCCCTGCCATGAGGGACAGCATGAAAACCTGAACAGTGTATGGCACACCAGGACTGGAGTTGGGAAACCCTGGCGTAAAGCAGCAGCCAACAGGGGCATCCACACCCGCATCCACAGGCCCAACAGCCAAAGCCACCTTTGGGAGTCAGGACATTGTGCTCTGCGTGCATCTCCCAATACTAGCACCTGCATACCATAGTAATGCCACCATACACCTCGGAATATGGTACACACCCTACAAAGGTTTGCTATGACCACTGGCAGATAGCAATTCATAGCCTAAGTACAGGTTTTCCCACAGTGAGCTGCTCTCTGATGTCTGTGGAGTGTGCTACAGGTTCCTTGTCTGTCAGTGTTTACCAACCTGTGCAGTGACACCTACAGTTGTGCGTAGCCTAAGCATATGTGCACTGTGCCCCGGACCACTGTTGTGGGCAGGGCTGTCCAACAACCCCAGAGCTACACAATGCTGGCATAGGTGTGGGGAGTGTGTGCCCCACTATCAAGTGTGCTGTGTTGGCAAACACCCCCCACAGCCCTCAGTGCTAGCACTGTTGTCAGTATAGGCCGGCCAATGTGCATAATGAGGAGCAAGGTACCCTGGGAATAGGCCATAGAGGGTGGCCGACCTGGCTGCATCAGCACAAGGCATAGGGCAATGGCGCAGACACTGTAGTGTCTGGCCACCACCTGCACAAATAGGGTGGCCATAGCATGTCCAGCTGGGAGGTCACACTCACCCTGAATGAGCAGTGACTATGGGTCCCCGTGTGGGGCCCAATCACTAACCTATCTGCTTGGTGTATATGCTGACACCCCTGTCCTGGGTGCCTGCATCCCATTCAGGACCATGCACCCTGGACTAGCTGCTGGATTGTCTGCAGCTAGTATGTGTCGTGCTGGAACACCTCGCAGTGTGCAGCGGCTGAAGGTGTGCTGCTGGAGAGTGTCAGAAAATGTTGTGGGGCATCTGGGCATTCCCAAGCCTGTCAACTATTGCCCAATGGATGTGTAGCGCTCGGTCTGTTCCGCAACAGGACTGGGGATGATGGGCCCCCCTACAGCTACCACTGCAGTGAGGTGAACCTGTTCTGCACCATGAGCCCCGGAGGGGGGGGTTATGTCCCCTGGAAGGCACAGACTCCACAGTCAGACCTTTTTCCATTCTGTAGGCTCTGTGAAGGAGCAGAATATACACCAGAGAAAACAATGCTGCTTCCTCCAGAGTTCTGATCTCCCTCATACTCACCGAAGGCCCAGCCTGTGAAATGTACACAATAGGCAGAGTGCCTTCAGACAAAATGGCCACCGGAGAAGCAGCGCAGAAAAGATCCTGTGTGTTCAGAGTGGAGACAGAGAGGCTACCGTCATGCTCCTGCCCCGACGCGGATATGATGGACCCTCCAGGCTGCAAAACCAGCCCTTCTTGCTGCTCTTCCACATCGCAGCAACAACCCACTTGTGTCAGAGAGCTGTGGCGTGCCCTACCCATGACACAGATCAACTTTGAGATGGGCATGAGAAATCTGTAAATGTCTTTAAACAACTGAAACTCCCAGCCAACCTGTCTCTTGCACTTCCCGGGTCTTGGACATCTACGCAGCTTCAAAAATTGCTGGCGGGAAACTCACCACTTGATACAGAGATAGCCGTACAGATCCCTGTCAGACTTGCAGGATTGTCTGCCACTGTCAGGAGTCCTGATGCCCACAGAATCTCCATGGAGGTCTCTCCCACCCACCGAAGGGCTCTTTTAAGTATGGTTTGTTTGTTTTTTACTGCAACTTTGCTGTGCAAGCTAGTACCCTGTGCCATAAGATCTTTGTCTAGGACAGGTCTGAGCCTGTAACTTTTCTTGCCAAAAACTATCTACCCCTGGGGTGACAATGAATCCAACCAGACCAACTCCAAGGAAGTCTGTCCACTAGTTGCTGGAGACTGAAGATACTGATAGGAGGAGGGAAGTTCCCCTAGCTTTATGGAGTGACATTAGTAGAAAATGTTTGCATATCAGTCTCCAGCTGCTGGTGGACAGACAGAACCCGATTGTCTGGACTGAATTGTAGGAACGTGGATGAAAAGCCATCTTCAATACCCTCATTACATGCAAAGGTATTCTAGCAGGGAAAGCATAGTTATTCACCTGTAACAGGTGATCTCCAGGAACAGCAGGAATTTAGTCTTTACATATGGGTACCGACAGAGCCTGCGTGGGAACGCTCCCCAGCATCCAATAGGAAAGCTTTTGGGAGCATCCCACAGCACCTGCGTGCTGCCTTCCCCTATTGTCCCTCTCCAGTTGAGTTTATAGCTGAGACAACTCCTAGGGGAGGTGGGTGGGTTATGAAGACTAAATTCCTGCTGTTCCCAGAGATCACCTGTTACAGGTGAGTAACTATGCCATCTCCAGGAACAAACAGGAATGTAGTCTTCACATATGGGGACTCCCTAGCTGCAGATGCCAGGGAGAAGGTCCCAGAAGTTGTGTGCCCTTGTGAAAGGGCTCCACTTCCCCCCATGGATCTCTGGCATCCTACCAGGGATGGTGGGTAGGAGTTAAGTATGGAACAGGTGTTGAAGAACCGCCTGACCAAACAAGGCATCCCGGCGGGAGTCCTTGTCTAAGCAGTAATGGGCTGTGAAGGTATGAATAGAAGCCCAAGTAGCTGCTCAACAGATGTCGTCGATAGACACAGTGAAGATGAGCCATTGAGGCTGCCATGGCTCTCACATTGTGAGCTGTGACATGGCCTTCAAGAGGAAGGATTTTACTCATATAGGCAAAAGATATGCACTGTGCAATCCAGCTGGACAGTGTTCTTTTGGAGACTGGAAGTCCCAAATGACTAGGATCAAAAGCAACAGAGTTGAGAGGACTTTCTATGTTGCTGTGTCCTTTGCAAGTAAAAGGCCAAAGCTCTTTTACAGTCCAAAGTATGAAGATTCCTTTCTGCATTTGAGACACAAGGCCTTGGAAAGAATACAGGAAGGTAAACCGCTTGGTTTAAATGAAAAGGCGACACTACCTTTGGCATAAAGTATGGATGAGTCCTGAGGACTACCTTATGATGGTACTTTGTATAAGGAGGATCAGCCACCAACGCTTGCAATTCACTGATGCGACGTACTGATGTGATTGCAATAAGAAAGATAACCTTCCAGGAAAGGAATTTCAAAGAGGTAGTGGCTAATGGTACAAAGGGCGGTTTCATGAACTGCCCAAGAACCAGATTTAAGTCCCATGCCACCGGTGGTGGCTTAATGTGAGGCTTAGTTAAAGGAAGGCCTCTCATAAATCTCGCTATGAGAGGAAATAGGTTGTCCATTTAGTGGCTTGAAAGAAGCTGCAATAGCACTCAAATGGACTCACTGAATTGGTCTTAAACCCTGCATTTGATAAATGAAGGAGATACCTCTGGAATCATTACTATAGTATCACAAGAGGGTTAAAACCCTTCTGCGAGCACCATATGGTAAACCTTTTCCACTTAAATGCATAAGAGCAACTTGTGGAAGGCTTCCTGGAAGCATAAAGGATATCCTTTGCCTGCTGAGAAAGGTTAAGACCGTGAAGTTCTAGGCTTTTCAGCAACCAGGCCCTGAGATGCAGAGACTAGGGACTGGGATGCCACAGCATCCCGTCCTCTTGAGAAAGGAGATCTGGAGCAGATCCTAACTCCAGAGGAGGAGCTTGAGAGAGATGTAGGAGCAGAGGGTACCACATTTGCTGTGGCCAACATGGAGCTATGAGGATCATATGACCTCTGTCTCTCTGAAGCTTGAACAGGGTTTTGGAAATTAGGGAAATGGGTGGAAAGGCTTACAGGAAGTCCTGACCCCAGTGGAGGAGGAAAGCATCCCTGGACTGACAACCCTGAGCCGGAATTCTGGAAGAGAACCGGGGAAGTTTGGCATTCAGCGGACTTGCAAGGACGTCTATGTCCGGGGTTCCCCAAATGTGAAAAATTTTGGCCACCTGGTCTGCCTGGAGAGACCATTCGTGTGGAAGCAGAACTCGACTGAGTCTGTCTGCCCAAGAGTTTTGAATGCCTGGAAGATAACACCGCAAGGAGATGAATCTGATGCTCTCTGGCGAGGGCCCATAGTCGCAAATCTTTGTTGCAGAGCGACAGAGAGCCTGTTCCGCCCTGCTTGTTCACATAGAAAATGGCTACTTGATTGTCCATTTGAACTAGGACTGTCTTGTAGCTGAGCTGGGTGTGGAATACTCGAAGAGCAAGGAAGATTGCTCTGAGTTCCAGGAGACTGATATGGAGATAGGCCTCCTGTGGAGTCCAGGTACCCTGGGTAGAGAGGCCTTGCAGGTGGGCTCCCCAACCCACCTGTGAAGCATCTGTTGTTAGAGTGGCTTGGGGTGGGGGTTGCAGAAAAGGAGACCTCACCAAAAGGTTTTGGGGTGACTGCCACCATTGGAGGGACAAAATAAGGCGATCTGAGTTTGCTATTTTGTCTGACAGGCAACCTGACGCCCGAGTCCACTGAGTGGATAAAGTCCACTGAGCTGCCCTCATATGGAGGTGAGCATAAGGAACCACATGCACGGTGGATGCCATGTGGCCTAGCAACTGTAACATTTCCCGAGCAGTGAGGTGAGGTTTTAGCACTGCTTGGGAAGCTAACTGCACAATGTGAAGGCAGCGGGGCTGTGGAAGGAAAGCCCTTGTCTGTCTGGTATCCAGCAGAGATCCTATAAACTCTAGGGATTGAGTGGGAGCAAGGTTGGACTTTGGGAAGTTTATGACAAAGTCCCAAATACTGAAGGATGCGCATTGTGCGAGAGAGAGCAACCCTGGCCTCTGGCTCTGAAGGTGCTCGAATGAGCCAGTCTTCTAAGTAAGGGAAGACTAATATTCCTAGGGTGCGAAGAAATGCTGCCACCACAGCCATGCATTTTGTGAACACCCTTGGTGCAGAGACCAGGCCAAAAGGAAGAACCCTGTATTGATAGTGCTTCCCTTGACACAGAAAGCGAAGGAACTTTCGGTGAGTTGGATGGATGAGAACATGTGTATGCATCCTTGATCTAGAGAACAAAGCCAATCCTGACTCTGAAGGTATGGCAGCAGAGTTCCTAGAGAAATCATTTTGAACTTCTCTTTGAACAGAAATGTATTCAATTCTCTGAGGTCTAAAATGGGTCTGTCCTCCTGTTTTCTTTGGAATAAGGAAATAGGAGGAGTAGAACCCTGTACCCCGTTGGGGAATGGGTACCTCTTCTATTGCCCCTTGAGCAAGGAGCACAGTGACCTCTTGACCTAACTGGTCGTTGAGAGAGGTCTGAGAATTTGAACTGTCTTACCATTATAGGAGGGGGCATGCTGAGGAAATGAAGCTTGTACCCCTCTCTTATAATAGAGTCCAATTTTCTGCTGTTATCTGACCCCATCTGGGGGCAAAATGACCTTCCTGGGATGGTGGAGGATTCTGGGCCGTTCAAGACTAGGAAGGCAAAGTTCTCTAGATAGGAGTCAAAGTCCCTGTGGATGCTGAGTCTGTTGAGGCTTAGCTGCTTTTGGCTTCCTTTGTTGCCTAGGTTGTTGCTGCTGTCCCTTTTGGGCAGACTGACCTAAACAATGTCCCTGCTGGGTATAGGAGGGATAAAACTTTTTCTTCTTGCTGAAGAATGGTTTCTTAGAGGATCTTTTCCTTGCAGGATCAGCTGTAGATTTAGACAATCTATCCAAAGTGATATTGTCAGCATCTATCTCATTAGCCTTTTCCTGCCAATTCTTGCCAAAGAGATTCTCTCCTGTGCAAGGTATATTCCCTAGTTTGTCCTGTACCCAAATTTCCAAGTCAGATGCCTGGAGCCAGGCAATCCTACGTGCACCTATGGCAATGACAGAGGTTCTGCTTATGCATTCAAAGCAGTCAAAGGCTGCACGATTCACAAACTTGGAAACATCCTGAGCATGTTTGACAAGAGCGAGATAATCTTGCCTTTTATCATCAGGAAGGAGAGGGCTCATAAGCTCTAAATCTCCTGTGACCTCTTTAAGGAACATTCCCATATACAAGATATACGAACTGATCCTAGCAGAAAGCATGGAAGCCTGGAAGGATCGACGTCCTAAGGCATCAAGAGTCCTACACTCACGTCCTGGAGGATTAGATGCATGCCTTTTTGCACTCTTTATCCATCTCATGGCTGATTCCACCACCATGGAATGGTGGTGTAATTCTGAAACCCAGGACAAGGAGGAACTCGATACATGGTGTCGAGTCTTCGAGAGTCAGGAAATGTGGTCAGAGGTGTTTCCCACATCCTTAACATAAGATCATGCAAGATCTCATGAACAGGTAAGGTAGCTGCCTCCTTGGGAGCTTTAGGGTATTATAGGATTTCTAATTCCTTTGCCCTAGGCTATTTTTCAGGAGCCACTGATGGAAAGACCTCGGGCCACATCTTGGATAAAATCCTGAAAAGACATATCCTCTGGTGGAGACATCCTACGCTGAGGAGAAGAGGAATCCTCAGGAAGAAGTATTCTGGTATCTGCAGAGCTTTCAGAGTCTTCAGACTCATCCGAGGATTCGAAGTATCTCTGATCTGGGTGATCGTGCCAGGCACAGTACCGATCGAAGTCGGCATCAGAGTGGTCCGGTACCGACTTGTCTGCCGGATAGAGACGCATGACTCGGTCCCGGTAAAATACCTGCCGATGTCAATGCAGTCAGTGCTGGTACCAGTTGAATTGTCTGAAGTGGTTTCAGGGGCATCGAAGCCATGAGAAGAGCCACCAGACTGCGTTCAATAGCCAAGAATCTCTGGTCTATTGACGCTGCCGATGCTTGGGTATCTGTGCCAGATGAAGTGGCCGGAACCCCAGAGCATGGCACCAGTAGTTCTGCTGAGGTTGAAGCCTCGAGAACATCCTGGAGCCCCGTTAGTGCTTTGGAAGCCGAAGCCTCCCACTGGGGCAATTTTGCCGGTGAAAGTCCCTGAAGGGCAACACCAGAGGCATCTCGATGTTTAGAAGGAGATCTACCCTTTGAGGACCGGCTAGATTTATGTTTAGTTACCTGAGATCCATGGGAGGAAGCTGAAGCCCTGGAAGACGTTGATGCCATGGAGGCTGCATCAGAGGGAAAAAGGGTGCTAAATTTAGCAGCTTGGTTTCGCTGGCCCCTTTTTGACATCATCCTACAGGCAACACACTCTGAAATAGAGTGGTCATGACCTAAACACTTGAGGCACCACTCATGGGTGTCTGTGACAGTGATGGTACCGCCACACTTAGAACACTTTTTAAAACCCGAAGTGGGTTTTTCCATTCTGAGGGAAAATGTTGGGCCTAGTGCCCAAAATGGCGCGTGGCACCTGAGGAGAAAATTACTGGAAAAGATTCCAGAAAGAAAGGTTTGTTTGTTTTTGGGGGTTTTTTTAAAAAGAAAAGAACCACCGGCGGTACCGGTATAGCGTCGAGGGAAGGCAGGCGCGACCACAAAATAGAAGAATAAGAAGGGAATTTTTTCTGCAGTGACAGGATGTGCGAACTGGAGAGGGACAGTTGGCAAAGGCGGGAAGGCAGCACGCAGGGGCTGTGGGATGCTCCCAAAAGCTTTCCAATTGGACGCTGGGGAGTGTTCCCGTGCAGGCTCCGTCGGTACCGATGATACCCATATGTGAAGACTATATTCCTGCTTGTTCCTGGAGATAAGCATTGTTCTTCAAACAGATGTTAACTAAGCAGCATGTACCATGCAAACAAGGGCTGAGATGTTCATATTACTTGTGCATCTGACAAAGTCCCCCACCAGTAACACCTCAGGAAATGTAAAAGTTATGGACTAGGAAGCAATACACCATCTTGTGGACTGGAAACTGGCTGAAATTTAGGAAACGGAATAGAACCCAGTGGGATCAGTTTTCAACATCAAAAAAGGGTCAATAGGGAAGTTCCCTAAGGGTCCATACTGGGACCTATGCTGTTTAATATATCCATAAACTATCTGAAGAAAGGAATACAAGGCGGGTGATTGAGTTCACAGACAATTCACGGTTATTGAAAGTTGTTAGAGGATTTTGTGAATATCTGCAGAAGGATCTTGTGAGACTAGGAGACAAGGTATTTAAGTGCAAATTCAATGAAGGTAGACAAGTGCAAAGTGATGCACATAAGGGAAAATAATCCCAACAACAGTTACGAAATGCTGGATTCCAAGTTGGGAATGGCCACCCAAGAAAAAAGATCTTGGCACCATTATGAACAATACATTGAAATTTCTAGCCCAGTGTGCTTTAGCTGCCAAAAGAACAAACAGAATGTTAGGAATTAGTCAAAAAGGGACGGAGAACAAAACTGAGAATATCATTATGCATCTGTATAGGCCCATGTTGCAACAGTACCTCGACTATGGTGCAGGGCAGAAGTTTGGGAGTGCCACAAAGCCCACCAGCAGGCTCTACATCTTTTAGCTTCGGGCAGACCTATGACCCCCCCCCCTAGATCATGATGGTCCAGGGCAACTGCCCTGATTTCACTCCTCAAATGCTGGCCCCGGTACTGTTTATTAAAAGTTTATATACCACCTTTCTTATAAATAGCAAAGCTGTATGCAATAAATATATTATAAAGTTAAAATCAAAGAGAATGCCACATAATTCAATAGGACAGAACAGAGTAGGAGAAAACTTTTCTGATAGTAGAAGGTAAGGGTAGTGAGTAGCTGAACCAGCCAGCAATCCTAGATCTCAAAAGCTTGTTGGAACAGATAGTTTCTAAGAGGGTTCCAGACAGAATTTACAGGGTAAGAAATCCTAAAGAGTAGGAATTGAGAAGAATGCTGAGTGATGGGTGGATTTGAGCCTAGCTTGGAAGGTAGTGCTCTGTGAAGTCTATTATATAATGATTGCAATATCCGATGAAGAGTATGGAAAGTAAGGAATGGGGAAAGATAAGATGGTAGCCTGATGTAAATGTTAGGGATTTGAATTGAACACAGTAAGTCTGGGGTCTCCAAATCTGTTTTGGAGGGCTGCAGTCCTGCCAGGTTTTCACAATATCCCTAATAAATATGCATGAGATATTTGCATGCACTGCCCCCACTGTATATGAATTGAGCTCATGCATATTCATTAACAAAAAAAATCCACACAGAGTATTACATACATCAAACAGAAACTCTAAGACTGAAACAATCTAAATAATTCCTAACTCGGCTAAACTTACTCCAATAGTTCAAAACAGTCACAACAATTAAACCACCTAAAGGAGAAAATTATGTCAAACCACAATGGCAGCAACATTTTAGGGGAGAAAAAAGCCTCAGAACCTTATCACTTCCCATTATGTGTCAACAAAAGCCGTAGGGGAGATCAAGAGCTCTACATCATAGGCTTACAAAAATGTTAAAAAGCAAAAAGAACTAAAGGATCTATCCCTGAGGCATGCCACTGGTAATGCCCCTATCTTCAGCAAACTCCATTTACTACTACCCTCTGCTGCCTCCCACCCTATCAGTTTCTTACCTAGTCATTTTAGGATCCTTCCCATGGGCACTCAGTTTATTTATAAGTCGCTAATGCGAAACAGCATCAAAGGCCTTGCTGAAATCTCAGTATAACACATCTAGTGCTCTTCCCTGTTCCAATTCACTGACCACCCAAAGAACTCCATCAGATTCGTCTGACAAGATCTACCTTTAGTAAAGGCCATGCTGCCTTGGCTTCTGTAATCCTCTGACGTCTAGAAAATGCACTATTCTCTGCTTTGGCAGTGTTTCCATTAATTTACTCACCGCAGAGGTCAGACTAACCAGTCTGTAGTTAGCAACCTATTCCTTACTTTTGTTTTTTTGGACAGGAACCACCCTTGTCTATTTTCAGTCCCCTGGGGTCACTCCCTACTCTAAAGGAGCACTGAAAAAGTCAGCCAGTGGAGCTCCCTTTCCATACCCTTGGATGAATCCCATAGCTAGCTCCTCATTAACACAATCATCTGAAAATATTTGGAGTTCTCTCTCACTTCCGTTCCTATTTATGTTTGTTTTCAGAGGTCCCACTCCTGGCTCTTTATCTGTGAACACAGAACAGAAATATTTGTTAAGCAATTCCTCTTTATCCTAGTGGCCTGTGCACATATTTTTTCCCTTCACCCTTGAGTCTCACTGAGCATACCTGAAGAGAAAAAAACCCCCAAAAAACAGTCCAGTCCCCATGTCTATTTCTTTCATTTGCATCTTTGCTTTCCTGACAGCTTTACCACCCTCCCCTTAGATTCTCCAGAAAGCGGTTATTTGTCTTCCTCTTTCTATGATAGATTAAGAGGGTAACCCTTCATAAACTATTTTTCAGCTACCTCTTTTGAAATCACAGCAGCCTGCTTTTCCTCTTACTATTATTTAGTTAGTTTTCCTGACGTCTAGGACCTTGCTTTTGAATGAACTATTTACACCTCTCTTCTACTATTGAAGCTCACCTTCTGGTGATCGCTGCACACCAGCTGAGCACCCACTACACCATCAGAAACACCCTCCCTATTTGTAAGCACAGTCCACTATCTCCCCTTCCCACGTGGGTTACATTACTAGTTGCCAGAACAGTTTTCCCTGTAGAGAATCCAGGATCTTCCTACTTATCAATGACGCCAGGGCAGGGGTATCCCCAGTCAACATCCGGCAAATTTGAATCTCCTACCAATAAGTGGCAATATTGTTGATGTCTTCAGTTTAATATCTGTTTCCTCATCGACTCTCCAGTACAGTCATATGAGTTTATGCACTCCTACCAGCAGATGGAGACTGAAAACCACTGGTTTGATGATGCCACAGCATAAGGGTCCTATGCAGCCCTCATCTGACCAGTATTTCTCAGTCTCCAGCAGATGGAGGTTGTCTTAATCCTGTGCATTCTGAAACTGCTACTCCTTCTTCTAAACCAGAAGGCCT